>OY037015.1:20496324-21696324 GCA_955831195.1 Pilophorus perplexus
TGAAATTCGGCCGGAGGTACAACCATAGCATGCACCTTTGGCCAGACCTGTTTGTACTTCCAGGAGTACATTCTGGGAGTATAAACGAGGAAACTCATTGTTGGTCTATGTTATCATCACCCAAAAATGTGAAATTGCTTCGTGGATCAATAAAATGAATTGTTCAGGTGGCCAGAGGTCCAAACAAGTGAAATACGCCCAGAGAACCACACACCGCACATTTGAAAAAAAAAAAAAGAGGCTTGTGATTATTCTTGAAAAAACCTCCATTGCTTACACAAATAGTTGATTGAGTTCGAATCAATTTTTCCATAGAAACAACTATACTGATCACTTACTGTGACTCGAAGGAAATGTGGAGCCCATTCTTGTGACAACATGGTGAGTGTGCTACGTTAAAATTTGTTGCCTGGGACTATGAATTCATGCCGGACACAATTCTTTTGTGACACGGCTGGGGGTAGTAAAAGCAATCGGCCGGAGGTACAAACGGCCAGAGGTACAGGACCTTCTCCTACCGGTGTTGGGTGAGACACTTAAGCTGGCGACTGTTTACCTTTGGAATCATTTGGCCTAATACCACAGCTAATTCAGCTACCTTCAATTTGTTTGAACGAAAATATGGTAACCACAGATTCATTGGTCAAAGGCAGAATTTGTTATACAACAAACTCAACAATACGACAACAATACGAGAACCGTCATGATGCTAAAATATAACATAGGTACTTTCAACGACTTGCAAAATTTCCAAGCTCGGAATATTTCACACACATATTACCGCTCTCAAGGGTGAATGAGAGTGTTTATAAGCAAACTTATTACACGGCCAACTCATCTACCAAAGCCAAATGAGAGAAATAATTTATAAAATGATAAAAATGTGCCAAAAAATTTCATGATAGTAAAGCTGGGAAAACGGTACACAAAATGACGTGATTGAATCAAGTAATGCATGCAGGAAAACAGGGTGGCTCACACACAAAATAAGTTTCGGGACAGTCACTTGAAACGTTTCAAACTACCTTCTGCTGTACTGTATGCCACCATGACTGAAATTTAATTTGCTGCCTATTTTTTTGTATACAACAACCTGGCCAATTCGGAAAAGGAAAAAAAGGGGTTAACTCAAAAGTAAATGAGCGAGGCAAAAATGAAGAGTTAGTTTTCGAACGATAAAACTGAAATGAGCAGATTTACCAGAGAAACCTCTTTCTTGGCAATCGCTGATGTCTCTCTTCTTTCAATCCACCGAGGGTTAGGGGGCGTGGTTCTAAAGTAACCGGGGAAAAATGATAAACTAATAAAGAAAGAATTTCCTGGTGCTCAACGTTTTTAATTGTTAATTTAGAACATACAGTTTTGGGTTATCACTACTTGAACATTTCAACTAGGTATATCTAAATGCAAGAAGAGTTTACAAATTTTAGTTCTCTATGAATCTTCACTACTTGGCTTTTTTTTTTGAAAACTATAAAACTCAAAATGTCACTTTTCCGCTGGAAGGATTGTCTCTACAATTTTACTTTTTAATGGCATTAAACTAATTCAGTACAATAATAAAACGAATTATAACGATACAGAGCTAGTAGACCTCTGTTGGCTAATTTAATAGTGTAGATGCAGAGGAAGCCATGGCAGCATACAGACTGCAACCTACATAAGGAAAACAAAAGTTAGTGGTGTCCGATCCACCAGCTGAAAAACTACGTCTATTCTAGAAAATTATACTTAATACGTAAAAAAGGGAAGAATATTTGTAGTCTAGTGTTCAAATTGGGTAATCCGTTTTTTTTTCGAGATTTCAACGTTGGGGCATTGAATTGTATTTTGTCGATCAATGACTTCAGCATTTAAGAAACCCAATGCAAAAATCCTTCTGAAGCAACCATTTTACGTTCTACGGTGCGTCCAATTACGAATCCAAATTCATGCGAGAAATAACAAAAACAATTTCGGGACAGAAACAATTCTGAAAAGTGTTTTAGCATTAAAAGTTGAAAAGCGTATTTTTCGATAAATTTATTATCTTCGTTGTAAATTAAATTGTTTTAATTTGGTTAGTTTGGCATTAGTGGAACAAATCTTTCAAATTCGTGTTTGAATAGATAAGACTTATCTAAACATACTTAGTAGTATGTTTATTATGGCTCGCATGATGCACCCTACCCATTTATCACTACACTAACAAAATTTGGCGTGAGAAGTTTGGCGTCCTCGAAGTCAGGGGCGAATAGGCGGGTTTGACCGGCCCGAGCGATTCAATTTGAACGCTCGCTGATGAGGGAGAAGGGACTAAGCAGTCGGCGATGGCGAGGAGGGCCGAAAAAGACTGAAGCCCCTCGGCTCAGTGCTCTGGCCAGACGCTCCTGCTCGCAAGCCATCAACATGAGATCCTCTGGATTGTTGTCACTCAGAGTTTGCCTCAGCCTTGTTTTGATGATTTTCAATTTTGAAAAACTCCTCTACCACTCGACTTGGGTTCTAAAAAGCGTTACCAAAAATTTGTAAGAAAATCAAAAAGAGACCTGCATACGATGAGGTCATGAGATTCAAGCAACCTCAGGTCAAAACCTTGAAGATCAAATTGTGCATTTATTGCACTTGCCATCCACCCTATGAGGAACAAAGCCAACCAGATCGTCATCTTTTAAGTTTGAGTTTTCCTTTTCGATCTCGAGTACATATTTTAGGTAGGATAAAATTTTTTCCAGCTTCGATTGGCCCCTCGGGGGTCGCCCCATCGCCCTACCTGCCTATCCGCCCCTGCTCGAAGTAGTTAAATGTTTAAATTGCGAATCTATTCTAGTCTATAGTGAGGATCCTACGTTCTGTATCATCACTTTAGTGTAACACAGAAGACAAGCAATACAAGAACTTTAAAAGCTGTCAGTAACATCTTATGGGAGAAAAAAAAAAAAAAAAAAAAAAAAATTACACTGAAATGGCAAGAGTAAACAAACGTTCGAATATTTTTGAACAGTTGCAAAAGGACGATGAACCGGATAGTTACTCTTGTCATCAACTACTACTGCGTAACGAAAAATAATACGAACGAGGCGATTTAAGATGAATTTAAATGGGTTACCTCGGAAATGGGTCCGCTGGAGAGCATGTCCGCGGGGTCCCCACTTTGTGAAAGCATTTCTTGAGCATCGCTTTGTGCGTCGTCCAACCACTTCTTATGGCACGGGTCTTCGCCTGCAAAATTTCGCCATGCTTTACGAAATCCAAAAAAAAATTAGTCATTGAAGTTTGAGGACTGAGTGAGTTATCAAAGTCAAAATGATTCCTGCGATGACATGCAGAGTGCATTTGGCACCTCAAGGGGAGATGATTTTCGCCCGTTCAATCAATAAACTTGCAGCTAGTATGAAAAGCGGAAGTTGTAGCTACATTGCACGACAGCAGAAAGCTACGTCAAGTGTGTAATTACCTCCGTACGGACAGGTCTTTTTCAGGATTCCCTTTTCAGGTTTGGGGAGATTGTTAGGCGGCAAGTCGATGAAGGATACTGTCTCCTCTTCTCCTAAGAAAAGTCATCATATAGCCAGACCGAACACGAAGAAATGCCCAATTTTAATATAGACTGAGTGAGCTCAGCCAAGTTGGAGGTTTAAAATCTCGAGCTCATAAATGCCTGCTAAATTAGAAATCTACCTTGTCAGATTACAAAAGAGTATGACAAATTCTGCTAGCGTGAAGGGACTGTAGTTAGTACACAGTCATGTCGTTTTTCAGTCGTTAACCTCATTTTAGCCAACAGCGTCCAATAAGTCGTTTTTATTCAGAGAAACAATAAAAGCAATGTAATTGAGTACCCACCAGAATGACCTGGATCGTCTTCACTGCCTGATCCAACTCCTAACCTCTTCATTTGTTGCATCTTATGCTCCCTTCAAAATAAAACATTGAGCCCATTAAAATGATATCATATTGAGTTGTCAATGTAGCATGCAGCATGCGGTTACTAGAAGCCGAGGTTATTCTTCTAGCGAAATTAAAAACAAATGAGGTTCACTACAACTAATGAAAATGGACACTGCTTCACACAGACACTTATGTGTGGCATGATGGTTTGAGATGATAGTGGCTGTATACTGGTTTGTGTATTCGTGTTTTTCCAGCTCTAGACAGGGAAGTAACAAAAGTTGAAAAGAACAGAACTTTCCATGTGTGGGTGAACAAAGTAGACAACATTGCAAAGAATCTCATAAAGTGAATAGAAATTAGAATCTTAGCAGTAAAGTCACTGGCGTTTCTTGACAAAACTGACTGAAATCTGTTCGTCGGAGGCGCCGTTCCCATGTGGTTGTGGCGGTTGTAGAGGACCCTCTGTGGATCGCGACCACTGTTACAAAAAAGAAGAAAATTTTCATATTCTTGGTTAGGATTGGTCAATCCGATTTGCGACTAACAGTTCAGACGGCGACGAAAGTTCAAAGAAGCTATTTTGCAGTATATTTTTAATATTATATGTTTGTAAAATGTGATTAGGTATGTGAGGAAAACGCAAGTGAAACAAATCTTGTAATTGAGCCTATATAAAATATATTTCATTTCTACCAGGTTCAACCCATTTGTGATCGACTACAACAAACGGCATCAGTACCGAATCTATGGTACCGAGTACGGTGCTTAAGCTTTTTTCTTCAATACCTAGTTAGGTGCATTGGTGAGCGAGAAAAAGTCTGTGTTGCGCGCCACAATAAGTAAATAAAATTACATATTATGTACCTACCGGTGAATCAAAGTGAAAGGTCAGAAGTTGAATATGACTTTAAATCACTATAAACGGTTGAGAAATAGCGTGAAACATCATTAAATCTAGAAATCGCGGAAAACTCCAAATACGATCCCGATACGGCGTTGGAATTCTGAATGATTCCAGTGCTTCAGACACAGTCGCACGTGTTGACGTGAAGATTCATTTTCTCGTTATAAACGAGGATAACAGCCGAAAACCGCCGTTTTATATCAGTTGCATCCATTTTTTCCAAAAGTCCTCGACAAATTGACAGGAATAAGTTTGTACAAAAAGTAACGCCCGTAGAAAAATTAACCAGCAATTGAATCACACCACCTTGATAGTATAAAATGTTGAATAGACGATTTTAGATGCTTAATAAATCCCATAAGGAACTGTTGAGGGGGAAACCACGCGCGTGTCACTCTGTAGAGAACATCAGCAATCGGAAGAAGGAAGTCAGTGATTCTCCGAAACTTGGGATATTCAGCCTTCGTGACCTGGTAATTTCCACAAACAAATGTTTGACTGCTTTTTCATGTCATTTCGTTTAGAAAGTTTCAGCATGAACGGCAATCATCACGGTGAATATTGTTCATCATATGCTTAGATCAGTACCTCACTCGATGGAAGGGCGGCTTGGCCTGGACCATCAGGAGCTTCTGGTCTGAACGTAGCCGAACATTCCCGAACCGCAAAGGTATACCGAGAACTCCCGAATCACCGATGCCGACGTCACCCACTTCTTATCAGTGATAAGTTATCACTCCCCCCTAACTTCGCCGAAGTGCCGCACTTTTTTGTTTTGGTTTACGGTGATTTTACCCGCGTTAAAAAATGCCCCACTGTTCGCACTGCAATTATTACAGTGATAAAACTTTTAATTTGAAAAAGCATTAAATGCTAGTTAGCAAATTTTGCTAACTCATTCTAGAGAGAGTGATCGGAAGATTTCCAAGACTCTTGGAAAGAGAGTTTTGAAGAACGTCAAGTCTTTACTAGGTACCTTACTCTGTGCCGTCAAGACGGTGAGTGGTGAAATAAATGAACACTTCACTCGTGTCCAAGGCGTTGAAATTTTGAAGAAAAACTAATAATCGATGTATGTTCAAGAACAAAGTACGACCTACGTGGTTGGACAGGTTCGCTTCTTCTAGAGCCATTTTATCTAGAAGTGGTTCCAAGTGTCTTAGATTCAAGTCTGGAAACATGTATTGATAAGTTGCAAGACTTGCTTACTTAGTAATACCTACCTACTGAACATAGGTGAGGTTAGTGAGGTGATGATGATTGATTTGAAATTCTAATCATTTGCACGTCTCGAGCGTAGTATTTTGCATTTTATGTAGGTATTTCAATAAATTACCTTATTCCTTTCAATTTTCAAGTTTTCATTTTAGTAGCCAATTTTAATGTAAGATTAATGTAAAAATGTTTAACACTAAAAATGGGGTTAAAATCTGGTGATGGTTCTGATGTTCACGTTTTCAACATTTGATTCATTTCTCTTAGTAAAAGCATCTGAAATAAAATTCTGATTATTTAGAAGCCCCCCCCCCCCCTTAAATACGCCACTACGGCGAGAGGACTTCAGGAGGGTTCGGGAGCTGGCCTTATTTTAATGCAAGATTCAAATTTAAACTTCCATTGGCGGCGAGAGGACTTCGGGGAGCTTCGGGAGTGATAAGAAGTGGTAGTAGGGAGTGGGGGGGGACGTCGTCATCGGTGATTCGGGAGTTCTCGGTATAGGTACCTTTGCGGTTCGGGAACGTTCGGCTATGTTCAGACCAGAAGCTCCTTGGACCATCCAGACGCACACCCGTGTCCGTGGACGATTCACCAATCCAGTTTCGTATTACTAATTACTCGAAAAAGTCTGCAAGGACCTTGAATTATCACGTTGAATATGGTTCATCTCATGTTTGGTCAGTCCCTCACTTTTTGAAAGTGAATGGGGTTGAGGGACTGGAAAAAACAAAACTCCAATTTCACTGGTACCCAGGTGTTCATAGAAATTCCATCTTTTGCAAGCCATTAGCGTTCAGCTCTTTGATCATCACCAAAAGTGATAGTGATAGAAGGACCGACTAAATGACCTTGGGATATTACTGATTTTGATGTTTCTTATAGAATTTAGGACTGAAATAACTCCTGAGCGACGGACGCTATTTTAGAGGTTTTGAGCAATCATGGGGGAAAAAAAAAATCTGAAGCACATATTATAATATAATTAATATGTATACAATATATAATGTCAGATTTTTTTTCATGGTCTGTATTGGACTACCTACCGGTCGAATGAATTCGGGAAAGTACCGAGTGGGACAATGTGAGGGACTGGAAAATCATTAATTTAAGCTCAAATTTAAAATAGAAACACACAATATATATTAAAAAAAAAAAAAAAAATCGTTTCTCCACACAGACCCACAGGGCAGCAGTATCCCAAGTTTCAGAGAATCACCCCATAGCTCCTTGCTTACCCACGCCTGCTTCCACGCTCATGAAATGGATGGCCAGTCGTGAACAATGGCCACGAGGTCGGTCTCACTCGAGCTAGTTTTCAAGGCTGGAAAGGGGGAAACCCTGGACTGGAGCGGAGGACCTGGAGACTTTTTGTCTGATCTAAAAAGAGCTGACTCGATCCTGGGGAACCACGGACCTTCCAGAGACCCCCTGGGGCACCCACATTTGTGTGAAGGTCGGAGAATTTCGGCGGCGGTGTTGTATCTGGACATCACCAGGTAAAGAACTGCTCGCCACCACTGCTTCCACACTGCCTGCGCAGTGGACCCAGGGGAAATCCTGGCCACTCCAAGAACCCTGGCCAACCTGGCCCTTCACAACCCCACTCCCCCACCGTGACAGTTCCCTTAACTGTGAAAAAGAATTAATATACGGAATACGAAGCGGTACAGTGCAAGCGCTAGTAGACATCAGTGAAAAAGCCGAACAAACGCTTGCCAAAATAAAACAGCAAGTGATAGGTGATATTGGTTTGTTGAAAACAAACTCCTTTCTAAACTAAACACACCTTTTAAGGCTAAGGAGCTCACAGGACGAACAACTTAACGAATCTTCCCAGTTGTGCCGGCATTTACCCGTTCGGCATTCCGATACGCGCACGCCGGATCTGTTCAGAACGTTTGACAATTAGAAAAGTTCAAAATAACGGAATATTATTTTCTAAACCCAAGCAACAATTAAGATCAAATTCGTGCGCTCTGCCGGCGTGATAAGAGGAGAAATAACATCTGCAATAGTTTATAAAAACGGTAAAAGGCAATATTAAATATTAAATAAATTTTAAAACGTGTGCTCGAGTATTACGGTGCAACTGATAAGAAAGACTGGTATAAAAAATGTGAGTACCAACTTGGTGAGTACTTTGTTAAACCTTCACTTTGACTCCAAAACATACAACAGGATGGGGAAGACTTTTGACCGGTCCATTTCGTCTACCTCCAACAGTTAAACAGTCCTCGCATTTTTGAAAATGAAATTAGATAACGAAAATTATTTTCATCATTCCAATAATCCCCCACATAACAGATTTAGGGTTGAAGTCATTCTGAAAGTAAACGGGGTCTTCTTCCGGTTAATTACATACTGTTTCTTTGAACAATTTCGTCTTCCGCCCGAAATCTCCAAGTCAAATTATACTTGCCTGAAGCTAGGCATATTCCCAAAGCTAAGCATCTTTGAGCTGTCAATTCCAGCCGCCTCGTCGATCGAGGGTGCCGTCGGCATGGCTGGAAGACCTTTTGGGGCGATGCCGGGTTTCTTGATGAAGGGAGGGTCTGGCTTCGGCATGGTCGACCTCCTAAGGGTATTGGGGAGCGAGGAAGAAAAAAAAAAGGGGGGTGGGGTACGAGAGAAGGGTACAATAGAAAGGACAAAAGTAATCGAGGACGAAAAATCACACAACAAATCAGGAAAGGAACCATAAAACCCAAACAAAACAAATAGAAGTACCGCAAAAGAACAAAGATGAACCAAATTGAACACAATTACAGGAAGGTTCACAGGAGGAACGGAGAGGGGTAAACAAAGAAGAGAAAACGCGCATGTACTTTTTGTGTGTGAACTTGATATCCTTAATTAATTCATTCGGTACTTCATTTTTAAAATTAAAATTAGTGTAATTAGTTTATTTATCATTGTTTTTAATTCAGCTCTTTAAGACTTAAGATAGGTACGTTCAACACATTAATGCAATAAACACATACACGAGCAAAAATACGAAACACAAAACAACGTTGGACTTGTATAATGAATACCGTCAGGACAAGCTCATGCCACAGTAAGTTTACTTGATAGTGGGAGGTGTTACACAAGAAATGAAGTGTCAATCTCCGCCCCCGACGTGTGTACAACGAGAGCCAGTTGTTCTTCACAAAGTTGTAGAGCAGACGGAATCAGGGATTGGGAAGGAAATGAAAATTGTTAAATAAAGAAATGAATATCATCAATATGTCGTCGAAAGTAAAATCTTTTAAAAAAAGAACTCGCCTACAGAGAAATTTAAGAGTCACAAAGCTGGTTTTGGCATAATGAAAACGTAAAGGTATATCAAGGCAATGAACGTTACGTGGAAAATTTAATATAGTATGAGATATCTACTCGACTCGCTAAGAAGAACAGGGAAGCTGAAGCAGGCTGGAGATGCATTAAAAAAAAAAAAAAAAAAAAAAAAATGGACTAAGGAACAGTAATGAAGAGAACGCATCCAATAACAAATTAATTGAACTGAATAAAGGAAAGAAAAGAAAAAAAAACAAAAAAAAAAAAAACAAAAAAAAAAAACAAAAAAAAAAAACGAGAGAACTGCAGAAATATTGCAAAAGACCTTCAGTTTGTTGAATGTAGAAAATTTGTTTGTGGTTAATTAAATTATAGCGATTACCATAATAAATTCAGCAAGGAGTTTGAAATATTGTCTTCCAGCAGCACAACTACTTTAGACTCTATTAATTATAGTAAGACGTAAAAATGAATATTCAGCGACGTTAAACATTTCTCAGACAATCTTCGCATACAACTTAAGCATTTTTCTATAGCAATGAATTTGCAGCAGCTTAATGGAGATCTTGGCCTGCTTCAGCCTCCAGAATATGCGGTTCCAAAACGAAGGAGAAAAGTCAAAATCAAAAAAACACGGATGGGTATTTACACAGGTAACTCCATTTCTTGTCAAAGAGGACGGTTGAAAATGAAACAGATCTGTGTTGGGAAGGACATTCAAAATGCACAAATATTGTCAGAATTACAAACCATCACATTGCAAGCTCCAACAAAATTACAGTAGGTTCAAGAAAGATAGGAAATAAGTAGGCGGGAGAGTTGGAGAAGAACGATGATGTGACAAAGGAAGGTTTAGATAGGAAGGAGGCTTGAAGAAGAATTTCAATCAGAGGGGACTTCAAGATGAGATACCCGATGACGACATCACGGATTCGGAAGGCATTAAAATGATCCGAGAAACATCAGTTTGATTTCTTACCAAAATTGGACAAACTTGAATCTATTTCTGGGTGTGAATGTGTTCCATTCTTGTCTTTTGAAATAAATTTAGATACTATAATCTATAAGTTGTCAGTGAAGCAGTGTTTTTCACATGCGCCTAGTACAGGTGGTAGTGAGAAGAAACAAAAATGAAACAAAACTAAGCTTTAAAGCATAAAAGCGTTAATTTATTCTAGGCAAAATTATTTTTTGCTTGAAAAAGTTCAGAAAGATTTCAAGGTATAGATCATCTCTCTGTCCTGAACTTTTCGGCTAACCTACAAGACTAGGTAATACTAGTTAAAACGCTTACAAGCATAAATTAAACGAAGCCAAAATTTGAAGATGTTATTTAAAAGAGTTGAGCAAAACAATTAAATTTAACGCTATACTGGACTGAGAGCAGGTATTGCGGACTACGTTAGGTTGGGTTTAAGACTAATAATTGTATAAGTCACATGGTTTGTACAAGGGCTTTAAAAAATGAAATATAATTCTATAAAATCGTATGTCACATAAATGACGCAAGGGTTGACCCCTTGCAGCAACATAAATGTCGTTACTCTCACTTTAGTGCTCATAATATCATTTCACGGTTATCCGTCATACATAAACTTAAAAAGGAAGCAGGAAAAGGTATACAGGTGACACAAATTAAAATCTATAGTACAGTCATCTCAGAAAGTGAGGATGTTCATATAACATGTACTGATGGAGAAATAATTTAATAATACAGTAGCAAGTGTGCAGAAAAGTCGTGATGGTGAAGTAGGAAATATTTAAGTAAGTAAATCAACGGTGACGAAAACGTGGGATTTTATCACAATGAATCCTTGTACATACCATGCATATAGAATTGAAAAATAAATCCGTTCCTAGGGCTGTGAACTGTTAAAACGGTTTCAAAATGAATTGATAAATTGGATAGACCCACTTTGACGATGTCTCAACAGGAAGAATAATAATTATTTTATGTGCGAACTTTTTCTTGCGGCTAGCTATTAAAAAAAGAAAAGAAAATGAAGCATTAAAAAAAAAAAAAAAAAAAGAAAAGTTTTTGCCAGATACAGAAAATACCTTGATGGCTTTGTATTGTTTCCCCTCTTTTTCTAAACTGGTCTATACAAGGATGAGGTTTATGAATTCTCCAGTAGAACTCCCAGGCAACGAGCTTAACGCGATTTGACAGTTCACACCTTTGGAAGAAACTCAAAATTCGACTTGAACCAACGAACATAAAGTATTTTTAAACAACGAATAAAATTATAACATAAAAACGGAATTCTACCTTGCCTGGTTTGGTTTAACTAACCTGAGGCAGAGAGAGAAGTTTTTGTGGACAACAACTGACCTGTAGCACAAAGCACTCAGGGCAAAGACTATGAAAACGCCCCCCACCACCGACATTAACGAACCGACCAGGAAGACTGTGTTGGTACTGTGTGAATTTTCTGCACCGAACAAGAAAAACAAACACCACACATTAAACGGTTGTTTTCGATTTTTTTAAAGTTGGTTTTTTCGTTGGCATTTTTTGTGTGAAAGATGGCGAGAAACCATTTTTTCAAACAGAAAGATGGAATGATTATGAGGAAAGTAGGATTGAAAATTGGATAATGTAGAGGGTACACAATAATGGTTCAATGGCGCCCACAACATGCAAATAATATTGTTCAATTGTTTTTCAATCGTTGTACAACCAGCGAAAATAAAATGAAAATGTGATCATTGAAAAGGGAAGGAAAGTGTGAGGAGGAGACAGAGAAGAAAGGTGGAACAAAGAAAAAGAAAAAGATAGTGAGAGACGAAAAAGCAAGTATAGTTCATCGATGTTGCAATAAATAGTCAATAACAACGTAACCATCATATATACAGATACATTTAGGTACACTGATGACAAACACAACCATGTTTCCAGCATGACATCACACTGAAAAACAATACAAAAACAAAGAAAAACTGGCCCACTTTAGCCCTTGCGCCAAAAACGAATAGTCTAATCTACGAAAATGGATATGTTCACGTGACTCCCATTGAAGTGTATACTACTGAATTATGATGAACCTTCCGAGCTTTAGCTCAAAGATAGGGAAAAAAGAAACTCTCAATGTCTTCACAGTGCGTGTTCAAATTCAATGACTTTTTGGCAGGGAATTTGTTCAAAAGGCTTTTACTCGAAGCTATTTCTGATTGGTAGGGCTGGGAAACTATCTCCTTTAGTATTGCTGTTGTCAAATCAACTTCACCATTTTTTGTAATTTGATTATTTTTAATTGAATAGCAAGATTTCATTTTTGTTGTTAGTGCTCTTGGATCCGCGAATCGTGACTCTTTCGAAAGACTTTTCTAATCTGGTGACAATAATTGAAATCCAATTTTAGAACAGAATTAGCTCGGACGAAACATGACACTTATTCGAGCTTGTACAAAAATATGTGGCGCTATTGATGATAAGATGAAAACGATCTTTTATACGCCCAATATGGTAATGAAGAGCCGTCAAATCAAATAGTCATCATTCATATAGCAAATCTTGCTAACGGGCTCCTTTAATGATTTTTTAACATTTTTTTCCTGGAAAGGTCGTGCTTCAAACGTTAGGTACGAAAATAGGTCAACATTGCAGAAAACCAGTCTCTATTATTTAAAGGGGCCTTAGGAAAAATATAATATTTGAATTCCGAGGTCTGCAGGGGGTACATGACGTGGGATGCTTCGTCATCTTTTGATTGGCCGAGAGATCCCTCTCTCTCTCTCGCATCTATGTAAGTTAGCCAACTTTGCTACGCGAATAGACGACCCGGAAAATCGAGAATCGGGTAGTCATCAGAGAAGGTCATTCGAAAATCGACTCGGGCTCGAGTGGTTTTATTCCGATTCCGTTTAGATATATTATTAAGCGCTCTAGCGGCTCCGTGCCCAACTACTCGACGCCCATCCAAGCAAGGTGTGACGTCACATGTGCCCTCTGCTTTCAGTAAAAATCTTCAACATTTTTAAAACAGTTCTGCACGTAATTATGCGGATTTTAGAACAAAAAAATTGTTTAGGGGAGGTCTAAAGGGTGCTGAATCCGAATATGTTGATAGAAATGATAAATCCCGACCTTTTCAAGGAGCCAATTAGCGGCCACCTTTTTACTATTAATCCAGGCTAACTTTTGCACTAAACTAAGCCCCTTACGTTCCCATAAAACTTGATACGTCGAACCAAGAGCACAATCTATTCCAGAAAGAGGTTTCATGAAAGTTCACAACGAAAAGTACCGAACGAAATAAATATTTGATAAAATAAACGGAAAACGTTGGGATGGCTATCTTCACATGCCTTTTAGTTTTGCAGTATCACACTTTCAAACCACCAATAGTCATACTAAAAGCATGTTTCCAAAAATACACCAACGTACGATCATTCGCTACACGACAAAGTTCGTAAGCTGCGAGCAAAGGAGACATTCTATGGCCACACAAGAATAGGGAAAAAACATTCCCTGTTGGATATTCTGTCTCAATATTAATTATGATCAGATTGGAGGTTTCATTTATTTATTTTGGTCAGTTTATGTACATGGTTGTATAGCTTTTTTCCTGTCATTTTGTACCTGTAGCATACGGCTATACTAGCAAAGCAAATGAAGACGCACTTGACAACCCCAACCATTATGAAGACCATCATCAGGGTGCTTAGGTTGTCAGAGTTCTGGCCTGGAAAATATTTTTTGCCAGAAAAGTGTATTTTTTTCCGTTATACCATTTTGTTTGTCATGAAAGAAACGTCCCGGCGCATTCTCAGAGCAAATAAGTCCCTACTGACTACAAAAAACGTGTACTATTGTTGTACAGGTTTGAGATCTGTAGGCTGAAAATGCGCAATTGGGACTGACCTGGAAGACTCAAGACAAAGTACATGTTTGGGAGGGAAACAGTTCACTCAGTGCACACATTCAGAGTGGGGTTTTAAGTATGTTCGTAGACAACCCAAACGTACGAAGCGGTGTCGCAATGTGATCGTGAAGTTGACTAACCTATAAACCGATCCTTTGCTAAAATTCGAAAATTGTCTACACATCGCTGCTGCACGATGAGTAATTTTTTACCCGAATCCAAAAGTCCGTCAGGAAAAACGTCCTTCAGTGCAAAATCGTATTTGATCTTTGGGTTCTCCAAGTAGTTCCTCACGCCCTCATCACTGTGATTTTTGCAAAGTGCAGGTCACAAACTGGCTTCATGGAGCCAGTTCGTTAGAAGCCGCGTGAGAAACCAACTCAAGTTAAGAGCAAGACATTGTCCAAAGTAAAAAGCAACAGAAAAAAGTGCGGTGCTGCGGTACGTTAAGTAGTACACCCGTGACCGCCACTTACTTTTGGAGGGTAGGTTCTCAAGAAGGTGATGGGGAGGATGCTGTTTGAAGGGGAGTGAATAAAATGAACGATGCGGTATACGGGAAAATGTTGAGGACGTTTTATGGGAAAGCATTCTGTTGAGAAAATCCCGGGGTAGAGCGCTTAACAATCCAATTTTACGTTCATGAAGAGGCGGTGAAAGATTTCATACGGAAACAGTAACAGTTACTGTTAATATTGAAAGACAAGGGATTTCTGATTGGGCTGATGAAAAGTGAATGACAAACGTTATCCCTGGAGGTAGTGCACTGGACGGAAAACTGTTTGAAGAGTCCTCAACGGAAAATATTGAATACACAATACATGCTTGAAACGAAGGGAACTGAATAACGGAAGGAACTCTTCTCAGAAAAATCACACATAGTCGGATCACATTGTTTCATCCAAATAAAAAGGGCCAATCGGGTTGATGTTTACGTATAACTTCGCCAGGTGGGGATCATGAAAAGTCTCATGGAAAGGAAATGTTTTTAAATCCAACTACTTGCAGCTACCCAGGCGTACCATGGCGTATTACCTGAAACTGGGTAACGGTTATCATTAGGATTTTAAAATTGAAAAACTTCGACCTTCACTGCTGCGTGACAATCTCTTGCTCTCAACAAACGCTTTGAGAGTTATAGAACGAATATTCCAAAATGATTGGTCCAATAAACTTCCTAAGTCGACCGTCGTCTGATTTTACAAGCCCCGTTTAATAAAATCGTAGCCTTCCTTCGAAATGAATCAAATTGTACTTAAATGCTCAAGATGGAATGACTAGTATTACCATAAGGCGTTTCCTTCTTCTTCATATGCTCCTCCAGGGAAATCCTGGTGGTTTCGACGGGAATTTCAGGCTCGATGGGGATGAAGACGTCGACCACTTGAGAACAGTCAGGGCCGTCAAACCCGGGCCCGCAGTAGCACTTGTTCAAATTCGTACAGTACTGAAAGAAACACCCAATCAACAAAAGGTACGAGTACGAGTCCGCCCATTAATGGGCCCACACTGAAATCGGCCCGTTTCAAGTGGTCAATTCGTCGGCAGGGAGGTAAAAAGGCGAATCCGCAAATTTGGTAATTTTGGGAAATCGATGAATGAAAAATTAATATTTCCCCTCAACAAATCTAGTTTTTCCGCTCACATTGGCCCTTATGCTGTTGCAACGCTATGAACTGGTGGATTCGCGTTTTTACTTGTTCTAATTGCATTCCGCAATTATCATTGAAATAGACTTGACTTCGAATTTCAAGAAAACTTTCAACTAACCTTCCTCTCCGACAATCTCGCTATACCATTTTATATATCTGTGGGGGATTTGACACCTACGCCCCCACGGTATTTCCTTAAGACCGGCCGGCAACGCCGCCCACACTTCTCACTGGGCCCACGGGGGGCAGCAGCTCCTGGACGACGCCGGGTCCACACACGTGGGGGGCCCGCGAGGTCAAGTTCCCGATACCGCGGGCCTCCCAGCATTAACCCGGGCGTCCAGTAAATTCACCTATTAATTATCCTTATTTGTGATCACCATTTTACATTTATAGTACTATGGAACGCCAACACACTTTTTTGAATGGGACCGCTAGCCTGGACTCTCCCGCCGACAGTAGTTATTCGGACGGATTGGCCGGCTCAGCGGACCCCACTATTATTTCGCGCAGGGAACTAGCCCAGGCGGATATTGACGACAATTCGTTCGTATCAGCCGGGAGTGGTTCCCTCCGTAAGGGCCTCGGGTCTGAATCTGATGTCATAGCTGCTGACAATTCAGTCATTATAGCTCAGAATCCCCGAGTGTCAAGTGTGGATCTGGGACGCTCTTCTCTTGAAGTTGACAATTCAATGTCTTTGGAAGATGCGACCAGACTCCCTTCCGAAATCCTACGCATCCCTGCAGGCCCACACCATTGTGGTACTGTAGGGACAAGCGGGATTTCCAAACTTGCTCCGACATTATTTACTGGGATAGCAGACCACAACAAATTGTGCAGTGCACCAGCCAAATATGTTTGTGCACTCCCTTCATCTTCCTCCAAAACAAGCGGGAGCGAAATCCTGGTCATGCCTGAGGCTTTCTCCCAAACACACAAAACACTTGTTAAGGACAATTTAAATATTGTAGGAACACCAATCGAACATGTAGGTACACTAATTACATCCGATCAAGCGGTGTTCACTACAATATCTACCATTGTAAATTTTACATCACTCAGCGTACAAGAAAGTAGAATAATCGTTCCTCTCAAAATAAGTTGTTTACCTTTACCTTTGATTCACTGAGTTGCTCATTCGAATTCGATGAGGCGTCCTGGAATCAGGACACCTGATCAGTTGAAGCATAATATTATTACCGTTCCTTCTACGAGATCGTAGATTCCAAGCATC
Source organism: Pilophorus perplexus (assembly GCA_955831195.1). Classification (NCBI taxonomy): domain Eukaryota; kingdom Metazoa; phylum Arthropoda; class Insecta; order Hemiptera; family Miridae; genus Pilophorus; species Pilophorus perplexus. Next base: position 20,513,350 of record OY037015.1, read on the forward strand.
ACTTTGACTCGTAATGATTTGTTTCGAAAATAATAAAATTCAACTCTCGAACACAGACACATTTCAAATGAGAAAAGAGAGTAGATACACTACATTCGCCCTTTCAACTATACTATCAGTCAGCTTGCGACATTCGACCCACACAATTGTCCTTTTCCCTCAAATACCTTCTTTCCTATTGGTTCGGTGTTCGCGCTCTTTTTAAATTCGGAAAGAGACAAAAAAAAAAAAAAAAATCGAAAAAATCCATACTAACTTTCCAAATCGCAAAATTAGCGGATTCGCTCTTTTACCTCGTGTTTCGAATTCGTACCCGTGTTTTGGCACTCCACTGATGCTAACAGTATACAATGAAAACACGTCACTTACCCCGTTCCCCGAACACTCCGAGTTGGCATTATCGGACGGACATTTCCCTGTTCCAACGTGAGGATAGAGACTGGTGCAAGTCTGATTTATACAAATCTGCGAGACAACGTGAAAAATGAATAACAACCTTGCTGATCCACAACTACATTTCAGAGTTATTTTCAGTACTTATTGTAGTTTCACAATAATTGTGAATGTATATAATAGAGTGAAGTGTATAATTATTATACAATTAAATCCCGCTGCGAACGCGGAAGATACTGGTTTCAAAAGGCTGAGAAATATCCGATTGTACGTACCAAATTATTGCCGCACGGCGTTCCATCCCACACCAATCCTGAAAACTGATTGGTTGCTTTGTCCGTGGGCGAGGGCGCAAGAGTTCTGAAGAGGAAAATGCATTTGCATAAAGGACTTAATTGTGGACGCGCGAATTTTTAATTATAAATTATATTTTAATTATACGTGATTCGCTTCAGCACAAAAATTCCAAGCGTTCATTTTAGCAAGAATTCGGGCAGAAATGAGCCATGAAAATGACAAGAATGGCAACAATGATGAGAGTAAATAAATTTAAAAAAAGTTTTCATGGACGCCTGAAACCAAACTGCATCGAAAAGGGAAACCAGAAAACAGTCGCTGGGAGTAAAAGCGTGTTCTGCGATTCTCAACGTATCGCCAATAGGATGAACGCGGCAAGGGCGGTCTGGGGGTCCTCTATAGCGAGGTGGGGAGCGCCGAGTTTTTATAGATTTTTTTTTTCGTTTCTATTCTATCTATTCCCGAGATGGTGATGTGCGGCCGACCGGGCACATATGGCAGATATGGTGAGATGCAGCCCGCCGTTCAGAAGCGTTAATCCTGGAAATCACCCCTTCAGCCATGACCCATGAGACACCACAAGGACCCAGGCTGGATCCAGTCTTCCAAAAATTGTCTTTCTCGCCCCGAGAAAAAAACGCCAAATCAGATTCATACAAGAAAAATGTCAAAAAACTGCTATTTTGGCAAAACATTAAAGCTGAAAATTTTGAAGCAGTTTATACAGATGGGTAGGGTTGAGTCCTGGATGAATTTGCTTGCGTGAACGCTTTTGCATGTGTTAGTGACCTATTGGTCGAAGCTGAATGCTGAGCTCAAATGGGTGACGGAAATGGTGAATCAGGCAAAATTCAACTCTAAAACACGTAATCCGTAAACTTGACTATTTGCTGGAATCGGAATCGAACTGTGATCCCTTAAATGATAATTGTTTCGACTTTTGGCTTGTCACGAACTCAATCTCAACCGAACTCAAACACAGCTATGAAATTGGACAACACTCGGCTACGACAACCGATTGACAACTGATCGAATGGCAAAAAGATAATGTAGGCCTACTGCGAGTATCGCCTTTGGACTACAACATTGTAACTAAGGCCTGAAGTTTCGCGGGCCGCACCCCACCATCATTGAAAACGTCACTAAGCCGGCCGCATCTAACCATCGTCCATCTATTCCACTCATTTCATTCATTTTTATGACGCTTAGTCGCCCGAACTGTGAGGTAGGAAATGACCAATAATGGGTTGTCTTGAAAATCTCTTGAAACGTCACATTTCGGAAAGTTTACTTATTTTAATTTGGAAGTTATTTATTATGGTTTGCGTAGGTGGTATGACTGAGCCCCTTAACCGTTTCAGAGGAAAAATAGCATAAGTGTAATTCTTGTTTTTAGACTCCCTGGCCAAAACCCTCACAAGGTTCATGTTTGAATGAAAGGCCGGTTTCTGTTGATTCAAACCCGGCTTCTGGTCCCCAGAAACAAGTTTCTGCTAATTAAAAACTGAGTTCTGCTCACCAAAGGACACTAATGGTTCAGTTAGCCCTCTAATCTGGGGCCCACGGTGCACCATGCCAAATGATATTGCACTTCGTGAGGTACGGTTGGCAGCAGTGAACGCAGAAATCTAGGCAGCATTGTATATAAACAAATTCCTTTGGGCGTTACATGACAGCTTGTTTTTGATCGGTGAGGGGTCGAAATAATGAAACATCCACAACTGCCGAGCTTTCGAGAAATTTATTCCCATCATTAGACTTATTATTTTTTATTTTTTAAGTTAGCCCTCAAGATGGGAAAACATTTTCCGAAAGCTCTGCAGTAGTGGAAGTTCCACTATTTCCCTGATCAACGTTCGTGGGTCGGTCCATACCATAACTGGTGTTTTTTTTGTGTGGTATAAGTGTAAACTTTCTGATAACATGATTAATCACAAATTATATTCATTAAACTTACTTGCATTCGTACTCTTTCCCTTTAATAGAAATTATAGTTGTGGAATAATGATACTTTTCGATAACGCCAATTTGAGGGGTAGTCTGGCCATTTTGGCAATGGAGAGAACCACAACGCGCGTTCCTGGAAAGTGAGAATCATTAAGACATGAGCTTTGAAAGAGTTGAAGTGGTTAAACTACATAACGCTGTCTCACAAATAGACTTACTCATTATCACATTTTACATAATTTTTCTCACTATCAGTCCCACAGTGGCCACTATATGAGCCTTTAGAATTGAATTGCATAAAGCACTCAAGGTCCGCTGCTTCTCCGCCTGAAAACAATCAGAAAGTTGATGAGATACATTTTCTACCGTATTATTAAGCCGTTTAAAATCCGAATGAGAGTGGGAGTTTAAAAAATGCGTAATGTCTCTCTACCTAGCTAGATCTCATAATGGTCTGGAAAGCGGAAAACACTCACCGAAGCCCCAGACCTTGCTGCATTGGGCATTTAGCGTAGGGCAGAGGCCGTTGAAACAGTAGGCCTTCCCTTTGTCGCACTCGATCCCGTTCTTCTTGTGAACGTCCGGGGGGCACTGCCCCATGTCCCCCGTGCAGTGTTCGGGGAGGTCACACTCGTTCGTGGCCTCCCTGCACACCGTGCCAGCGGCCCTCAGCTAAAAAGAGAACGGATCCAAGTTAGCGTATCAAATCAAACCCTCACCCGCTCTGTATAGGATTTATTCAAAGGATGTTTTTACCGTGCAGTTTTTGCAGCAAGGGCCAGTAGCACATAAAGCGTCTTTGCGAAGTTTACAGGTATAAGGGTCACAACACTCCTGGTCCTGGCAGTCATGAATGGATCCACAATCACAGTCTTCTCCCTCTTCAACTATGCTGTTCCCGCACGTCCTCTTCGTTTCAAGCTTCAAAACAGATGTTGGATAAGAACAAATTTCGCAATAGACATTTCATTCTACATAGTGTGCCCGGAGTTGCAAGTTGCGTCATGCAACTGTAATCGGTTCCTGACTCACCTCGTTTGGTTTGTTGAGGAGACAAATCCCATGGCCAGTCCGCAGGGCACCGTTGTAATCGGTTTTGCTGCACTCGCTGAATGTATACGGTTGAACGCTTTCCCGGCCCACGATCGTCTGGGCCATGATACATCCGTGCCAGTCCCTGCAGATGCAATCTTCGCCTGTTTAAGGATCATGTCAATAATTGATTGAAATCTCCAAAAACACAAAGAAAAACTATAACACAACTACACTCAAACTTTTTACAACAGTAAACTGTTGATACTAAAAGAATCAATACAACACTGTCCTTCAACAACGAAAACATGGGGATGGTAATTGTGTGCTATTTGTCATTCACCGGCAATTTTTATGTAATTAAAATATCTTAGTCTGACGGTAGTTGGAATGATAAAAAAGATGAAATAAAAAGTCGGAAAGGCCCACAGATTGACATATTTCACATAGTTTGTTGACATTGGTTTCTCACAATCAAGGTCTGCTGATGAGGCCACCTCATACTGGCCAGCCGCGCTCGCTGCCAGTGTTAAGATGACTACGTCCTGTGCGGGTCAATGAACGACGAATATGTAATAAGACCTTTTTGTTGCAATTGGCCAGTTATACGATCCAAACAATGCGACAAACTTTAGTCCTCAACAGCTTGATACTTCACACGACGAATTCCAAGGTTAGTTTTTTAATTTTAGATTTGTAGGCATTTCCGACTTTTTATTAAATATTTATTTAATATTGATATATTTTATCATTCAAACTACCGTCAGAGTAAAATATTTCAATTACATAAAAAACGCTCTTAATGACAAATAGCACACAATTACCATGGGGATTCATGGTAATTGTGTTGAATGATGAATTCATGAATTTTGTTGAACGCAGATTCTGAAAGCAAACTTGAAAATAACCAATTTCAAAAATTATTCTCATCCAGTTTAGAGGGTTTTACTTGAAACCAATTTGTTAAGCACTCGAGATCCGAGCCAACCAACTAGTACTAATCCAATTAGTCAATTACATAGCCGTCAATATTTACTGAACTAGCAATATTACAGAGCTCAATTAATTTTATCGTTCGAGAGAGAACAGATTCTTAGTAGTGCAGATATTAAACCCGGCCAAATGAAGTGGAGGAACAGCGAGAGGGCGGAATATCTAAAACACTTCTAGTTTCTGAAGCAATATCTAGGCGGGAAAATTCATTCTGCGCGTTAGGCTATAACGTGTTCAGAAGTCATAACGCAATCGCTTCATCCCCCGGACTCTGCCACATTTTGTTGTTTAGTTCCACGTGAAAATAACTCCACCTGTCTCATCAATCCGGATTAGGTACCGTGGGAACTCCCGACAGGAGCTATGCGGCTTTATTAGAGAAGTTCGTAAATGCGAATAGGGGAGAGGGAAAGAACGAAACTAGAAAACGGTTTAGTAGTTTCGAAACAGCGATTTTCGAACCTCCTGAACGGCCAGTTTGCACGATAAAGTCCCACCCCGACTTTCTCGGCGAACAATGATGGGGACCCCGGAAGCTCGAGATACGTTTGTGCAGCTTGCTGAGGAAGGAGGGAATCGATTTGACTGCTAGACTCGGCTTTCATGATTCGCGCAAACGTAGGGTAGTTGTGAATAAGCGTATTTGACAAAACGTTCATTTGCCACATGTGTGAACGGGCCTTTTTGAAATGTGAAATATTGCGTCATAAATAGGTCGGTTTTAGAATTTAAGTACCTAACATTTAATTGATTACATGTGTCGTCTAGTTGTAAATCCGGCCAACAACTGTATTTTTCAAAATGCAGTTTTTCTCATTTTTTGAGCTATAAGTACATCCATCGGAACTTGTGAAACCGGTAAACTCCTGTTCAACATCCATTTGAAAATCACGATGAGCTGCAAAGACGGCTAAATCCGCTTTTTGATGAGCTTCAAAGCAGGCCATCTCAACGCCCGCGAGAGTGCGCTGCTGGTGTAAGAAGAAAATGGCCGTTTATCAGACCCTCAGTAGTTTAATCTGTGGACCCACATCAGCCTGTTTTTCGGCGAGTTACCCCCCTACAAGGCCCGGAAGGAGTAGTTGGATCTGGGACGATTCCACGTCTAAAATCACTTACAAAACGATACTTTGTTCGACCTCCCGTCCATCACACACATCATCCATCTTTACACTGAATCTGTAAAAAAATGCTGCAACTTTTACACAAGGGTTTATTATTATTTATTTTGGTAGGAACCGTGTCTTGGTCTCCATTTTTCCGGGAAAGAACTTCACGTCAGGATACGAGAAGAGTGGGTTTTATGCCCCTCCTGTGCAATGTGAATTTTTGGCGAGCCACCAAAAATTAATTTTTTGAACGGAACCGCGAACTCGGCTTACCAGTAGAAAGCTGTGTGATTGGCCACTCACTGACCACTGGCCGTCGAAAACCAAGTTACCAACAGAACAAAACTCGAAATTTGACCAAATCAGGTCTCATTTTACACTTCATGAAGCACTGCAGTGCTAGTGCGCTCTGGCGGATTTATTCCATGTCACTTCACCTACAGCGCTTCGCCTACAAACTTTTTCATCGACGTATAATTGCCCTACGGCCATTTAACCTTCTGGGTAATTCACATAACTGAACTTGGTCTTACCCACAACTTGAGCTTGTAACTGTTTGCGTTTTTTTTTGTGTTGAAGGAAGTTACGTTAGGGAGTTGATAAATTAATCACGCAACAATCTCAACACAACAATCTAGTACAAACCATGCTTTACAAAACTTACGCTGACCATCATGGGACATCCCGATGTTGTGGCCGATCATGTGAGCCATCGTGCCGGCGAGGAGATGCAACTCATACGGATTGACGTCGACGCTGATCCCGACAGCCTTCCCGGTGCAGTACGCTTCCGGCACCGAAATGCCGGCTTCCCCTCCGATGAAGTTGTCACCCCTGTAAGAGAAAAATCGTATTCAGGAGTAGGAATTTATGAATTGTCGCACACAGCGCACATTTTGTAACGTTGAAGGGGCACTTAACGTTGAAAGCTTTTATGATATCAAATATCATATCAAACAGTAATAAGAATTTCCGGAATGAACTAAAATGATGAAGAACGACTGTGGCAGAGGTTAGCCTTCCGTAATATACGTTGATGGTGATATTGGAAACCCAAGCCTTTCAAAAGTTCACCCTAAACTCCACTTTCCACTCATCCCACGAGGAAGTTGTTTATGAAAATTCTCATATAAATTCCCCGAAAAGTCCTGCCAACCATTTGAGAGTTTTTTTAAAGAGCCCCGCCAACATTTCAAAGGCTCGCTATAAAGCTCGTTACTCTTTTACCATGCAACTTTAACTCCAAAAAATACAAATTTAAAAATTTACCTCCATTTATACTTACGTGAGGAGTTGTGTCGTGTCTTTATCAACGTGGAAAAGCTGTCGGGTGGAGTAGTCGATGAAACTCTTGAGAGCTTGACCGATGTCATCCCCCTTATTGATGGACGCGTGATTTCGGTCTTGCCACGTCTCGATGTAAACGACAGACACTCGCGTGTTCAGAGTTCGGAAATACTGAAAAATGAAAACAGTCAAATTGACACCTGAGTTTTCCAAACAAAATTTGTTTTACAAAATTTAATAATTTACAATTACGTCACCTTGCACTTCAATAATCAAAATTCAAAAGAGAAAAACTGAGCACATTTTTGGTTCATAACTATGTCTATTTGTAATGACGTTTCAATGGTTTCCCACTCACTTCTTGAACAATGGTATTTTCCGTCCCCAAAGGGGGCCATTACCTGGGATGGCAGCGTGATTATACGAAACCACCGAGGACTGTTAATGAACGAGTTGCTTGATTGAGTAATTAGCTATATTACTCTGAAACATCCCAGCAGTTTCAGTTGATGGTGTTACTTCTCTTCCCCCAACCAACCGACCAACCTGACTCCATTCTGCCACCCAACCCTATTCCATCAGTTCCACTCTCCCTCACCAAACCGCGATCCAACACTTGGAACCTCATTTCCCATTCTCACCACTTGAAAGCCTCGACCGACCCTTCAACCTCATCTCCTACGACTAGCGGTAATAGCTGGCGCCTGACATCAGTGATATTTTTGCAACTATTAATGATTTGTCGGCATTTCACCATATAGGCAGGCAAAGACAAACCACATCAATACACGTTGTTCGCTCTACAATAACTATCTCATTGTGGTATTGTCCATAAGCTGAATAAAGAACTCACCAAATCGGCAATGTTGGCCACTTGAATAGCATCGTGAACAACTTCAGACCTTGTACTTCCATTTCTCTTTTCGAACTGCAACATGACAACGAAATTTCAAGAAAAAATAAAGACAAGTACTTAAAAACAAAAAAACAATCAAAATTGGGTTCTATTCAATATTTCTTCGATGGCTAGTGATGTGAGCACATGTGATGCAGACAGAGTGTGCAGTGATGTTTTTATGGGCATTATAGGCGATTCCCGAAAAAGTGAAAGTTCCAGTAGCGTCTGATAAAAAATGGCGGTTGATCCTGGTGGAACGGACGATCGCAGAGCGGGGTCCGGCGATTGCTCCCCCTCCGGGGGGTTATGGGACCCAAAAAAATTGATTTATGTCCAAAATAACTTGGAACAGGAAACCACATTCGACTTTTAGTCGTCCTTCAAAAGCCCCATTGAGAGGGGGTCCTGGGGAATCAGGACTGAATCAAGGAGGACCTAGGACCCATGGGTGATCCTACTAAGGAAGATCAGAGAGATGGCATCAAGGCAGAGACAAAAGGTGTATTCTACCTGGACTGCCTCGACCATAAGCGCTTACACTGCAGACAGAGAGGGAATCCTCAACAGATCAATGACAGGCCCTGTGAAAGCTAACCTGGCCTACCGCAGACGAGCGACATGCCTTAGCAATCGATGGTGGCATACCAGTGGGATGACTCCCTTTCTGCCAACTCCAGAGAAATGCCACGATCTGTACTCTTGATCAATGGAGTCAGTGCGTTGCATGTAGTGGAATCAAGGAACTTCATGAAACACTGAGGTTCGCAAAAGGGACTTTTTCCCCTTCTCCCTTCGTCTTACCACAAATCCCTTCAACTGATCTGCTACACTATTTTCCAGCCTATACATAACTGATAACTTTATCGGGAGAAATCGCCGAAAATTGTAGGGAGCAGTTGACAAACCGGGATCAATCGCCAAAATTTACAGATGGATCAATCGCCGTGTTTTCCCAGCAGTGACGCCACACTGAGAGAAAAGATTATTTTAGTGGCTAGGTTAAATCCGAAATAACCTCGAAAAGAAATTGAAACCAACTAGAATCAATTGATTCAACCTAGAAAAAAATAGGTCCAGGTTAAAGTATCATAGAAAAATATTAATTCAACCTAGACCCATATAGAAACAACCTAATCCGTTATTACCCGCCCTCTGGCCAAAACCTGGAATAAAAAAGTGTCAACCTAGACCAAATGTGAACTTCACATTTGGTCTAGGTTGACATTGTGAAGACCTAGAAAATATATTACCTACCTTTGACTTTTAAGTGGGGTAACCTAGAATCGAATGATTTGACCTTCCATATAATTCCCCTCCATTAAAGTCTCGGTTGTACAACTGAAAACAACCGAGAGATTTAAAAGGCGAGATTGTTACTTTAGGTAACAACCCAGAAGAAAAAGTTAGACTTTCAGTCTCGGTTAAAACTACCATAGTACCACAAATAGTTTTAGGTTAAAACAACAGTGATTGTATTTCATTCGATAAATTCCAGGTTGTTTCTACAGTACGCTAAGCGGCCGCGGAGAGCGCCACTGTAGGCGGTGGGCGTTAATTCTCGTTGTCTTGGCACCCCTGCTATTTACCCAGTGGCCTCAACCCCACGGTCTATCTCTGTCAAATTCTAATCGACTATTTTCTGTCACTGTGTGCAGTCATATTATGATAGTTGAAGTTGAAGTTGATAGAACCAATCTGCAATGGAAGTGGAGCAAACCTAGAAAGAAAAGTGGACCACCTAGTAATTTATTAGGACCAAACTGAAAAGAATAGGAAGCTACCTAGAAATTTAACTGGTACAACAGGGACAGTAAATGAAACAACCTCGTAAATAAAGGGGCACAACCTAGAGAAAAAAGGGTTCTAGGTTAACGCGCCATGGATGTAAATTTTTGAGAGGGGGTGAGAACGTTTTCGTTTTAGGGTAAATCAACCGTCTATGAAAGTGAAAAACATTGAATACCAGGGTGAGACAACCAAAACATTAATGTTTTTAACCTAGACTGTAAATGGATGGAGGCGGCGGCACACACCGTGAACTTAACCTAGAACTAAAGTGTGGGGGTGGCGCATTTTAAATCTTGGTTGTTTGCATTTTTAGGACGGTAACTTCACCAGTATTTTCAATCTAGGTTAAATGATATTCAAACTAGACTATTTTGTTCCACCCTAGAATGAAAACCAAAAAAAATCTAGGTTGGCAGCATTTAACCTAGAAAAAAATCGAAAAATAACCAAGAATAGGCCCTTTTTTTCTCTCAGTGCACATGACAACCCTGATCACATCACTTCATGTCTCCAAGAACTGGGTTATGCTAACGTTAATTCCTTGTGTTGAATAACCAAAATTTGAGAACGTTCCATAAGCAATGTGGTTTACAAGTGATTTTACATTGATATCGCCAAAAACGGCTGGACACATAGCAACGTTGGCATAAAACGTCAAAAAATAAGTTAGAACGTCACGCACCTACCCTCAGAGCCGGTAAGTCAAATATTTCATTTTTTCTAAGATCCTATCAATAATGGAGACGGTTATTAAAGACAGAAAATTAAATCAAAAAATCATCGAAGGAGCTAATTCTAAGTTAAAAGATGCACTATTAAATAGCACGGGAAATATCAATTGGGATCCTTACAATCGTACTATCAAGGGTGTAATGGTAAGGATGAAGTGTCCATTCAAAATTTAATCAAAGCGGAAATTGAGATCCTCCAAGTATTCCCCACGGTGTCTCTCCAAGGCCTGTGGGAACTCTAGATAGTGATAGGGATTATGACAGCAAAGGTAGGGAGTAAATGGTGCGAGAGTAATGAGGCTCGAGGGTTGGAAAGGGAAAGGACATGATGGCGAGGGGAGTAGTCCTAGCGCGTCCTAGCACCCTTGCCAAAGCCCCGAAGAGCTCTCAAGAAGACCCGGAATTATTAACAAGTCTGTGAAGGAAAGCAAGTGTTACCATTAATAATTGAGCGACGCCTTCCTTGAACAAAGGTCTTAATTTCGCAGTATCCTCTGATACCGGAAACCTCTTAAGACGGAGAGACCGTCTGGGAGAAGATTTCCACTCCCCTTCACCCTCACCATCCGTCTCGGTTTCCTCCCAGAATCCATTTTCACCCTTTCGAGCTTCCATCCAAGCAGTTCGACACCTGTTTAACTACGGGCACCGTTGAAAATTTAATCATGAATCGTATTTAATCGTTTTTCATTCCTTGCCTCTTGTTCATCGATAATCGATACCTTATTACACCCTTTATTTAGCTTCGGATTTGAACTTGGAAATTGTTTTTTTCTTCAACGTTGACACAGGCTGAGGAGAAGAATTTGAAGCTCATGGTGAATTGTTTTTTAAATCTGTTTTTCGAAGGACCTGTCGAGGTAAAACGTCCATCCCACACTACAGGGCAAAGTAGGCCAACCTCCACCACCACTCAACGAGCAAATACTTGCCATGGCCTTGTCGATGACAAGTGCGGTCTCGATGTATTTGGTTGCCTCGGACACGTCTCGAGCGAAACGTCCGCCACTCACGTGCTTCGACCTCCGGTACGTGGATCCTCGCCAGTCGTTCCCCTGGAGGCCACACCCTTTGTTTGCTTTTGTTCGCGCCTCGAATATCACATGAGGGTGTTTCTGAAACAGTAAAATCATTTTCGGTGAACTTGAGAAATTGCATTGCAGGGAGACAGGGGCGGGCAGTTGGGCAAAGCCAATTTTTAATCATTGGAATTGGATTGGCCATTTCATAAAAAATATTTATAAAGGGAAATTATTATGGGAACATCTTTAGTAACTATGGCATTATTGGAAAGTAAGACAGTTTTCAGAGAGCAGAAACCTTCATTTTCGTAAGAAGAAACTGGACGTTGAGAGCACAAACCGGTTTCCTGTTTGCAGGTTTGTAATGAAGACATTGTCTTGCATAACAAAATCGACCTTACTTTCAAAATCTAAAATTTCTAAAATTAAAATCTCTAAAATAATTTTTTTTTTAATCTCTAAAATTTTGCAAAGATTAGAACTAGAATCATAACAGTTATCTTCCCTTTAGAGCTCGAAAAAGGTGTTCCGTTCACAGAAAAAATTATGCGTCAAAAGCGGTCAAACGAGAGACGGCTTCCTCAGCGGTGAAGGACCCTCATCTTCTTCTCATAATTAGGAAGTTGCTGAATCCCTTAATTGATCGTAAGCCTTGTTACAAGTTTCGTAACTTCTTACTAACTAGGATGGTGAAAGACATTTCTTGCGAAAATTCATCGAATTAAGCGTTAGATTCGTTTTAAAAAAACAACCTACCAATAATAATTATTGGTAGGTTGTTGTTTTAAAACTAATTATTAGTATTATCTAGAAAACTGGGATCCAATTAAAAAATGAAAAATAAAATCCAAACTCCAATTTAAAAATAAAAGTGCCTCGCCTCTATATAAATTCAATACGATAATAAATTGAAAAAAGTATGCATTTTCCGTGTTGTCTCCGGTATAGCTTTTAGTTCTCGCTAATATTTAATGTTTATCTCAATTTGAACTTTTCTGTACCGTCGCGCCGAAATATTTTATACAACTTTACGAGGTGATATTCCAGTGACATTAAACTCCTGGCTGTCAACAAAATATTGAACAACCACTTCTTCTGAAACCTTATATAATTCATAACGGCAGAGTGTCGGAGAGCTCTGAACCGAGAACAAAGGGCCTTCGTGGAATTAGGGTGAGTAGGGTCAGTAAATTATTTAGTTAGATATTCATAACAAGTAAGAGGTGAATTTCTACGGCTCAGAGGTCTACAAGTAATGTGCAGTACGTTTTACCGAGAAGTTAGTTAAACTTATTACGATAGGGCCAACTTGCAATACTCAATTAAACAGATCTATCAAAAGATATCATGATAAAGCAAAGAACCATACGAAACTTGATAAATTTGTAAGGAATGAGTTATTATGGGTCAAGTTGAACTTCGTGAATTATGGCACCAAGTTAATGAGAATTTTCCAGCCCTAATGCTCAGGTTCCCAGTTAATTTCCGCCGTAAGTATTTCACTTAAATAACAATTGGAAGAATGGCGAAGTGGGTTAATACACTCAAACTTCCTAACATAAAGTTTCCGAAGCAGTAAATATACAAGGATGAAAGGAAGGCTTGCACCCCTTCTTCCAACCTTTCGAACGAGCTATAATTTAACGGGGATATGAATTAAAATTGACAGTTTTCCCGATGTGGAAACCGGCTCAAGTGGGAAGACGGTTATTATGAAAACTTTGACCCGTAACTCTGTTCGAGGGAGGATTTTTTTTTGTGAAATTATGGAACGGAGCCTTGGAAAACTAAAGAAAAAATAAAGGGCGAAAAAAAATCCCTGAACCGAGCGTTTTGCTTTGAAAATAGTGAGCGAACTTTCATAATTAAAAGTTTCCATTCTATAACCAGATCTCTTAAAAGTTTTTTTTTTTCAATTCCACACAATAATGAAGAGACGGATTTTTTTCTACGTCTTTCTCAAGGGAAGCGGTTGGTAAATGAGAAAGATTTACTTCAAGTATGAGGTTTTCGGGATCTTTACGATAACAAGCTGCGTCGCTCAACAAGTAAAACCGTAAAAAAAATACGATTTAAGACGAAGTAGTCTATTTCCGCGATAAAAATGTAAATATAACTTATAGAAGCGTTTCGGTTGATTAGACAGACCATCATCAGTAAAATGTGTTGTATTGATCATTGTGTATTGTATTGATGATGATCTAATCAACCGAAACGCGTCTACAAGTTATATTTACATTTTTATCGTGGAAATAGACTACTTCGTCCTAAATCGTCTTTTGGTTTATTATTCTTGGAATAATACACCTATGTTTTCGCGACACGGGTCGACGACTCCGATCGGCCTCAAAATTTGACATTATCCGTTTCAAGAGGTCTACATTCAAAATCCGAAATGTCCGTGCGCCGTCCGCCGTACGCCGTCCGCCGTCCGGGCCGTTTTGGGCAGTAGGAATTTTTTTAAAAATCTGAAATTTTGGCAAAATACTTGGTTTACCATCTAGTTGTGCCCGCAAGGTTTTCAGTCCGATCGCCCAAACCCGTGGGGCGCTATGGGGCTAAAATGGGGCTACAGGAGGGGTGTTTTGAAGGCTTTTAGCTATGGGATCGAGTTAGGTGTCGTTTTCGAAGTATTTTTGGACGTAGAATCCATTTTTGGGGGTCCCGGAACGATCCGATTTCACTGTGGCGTTCTATAGGGCTTTCATGGGGCTAAAAATGGGATTTTTGAAGGATCCCAAGAAGTTAAATATTTTTCGAGTAAAAATTAAAGAATTTTTGAAAAAACACATTTTTGAAAAAAAAAATCCCCCCAAAAAATTTTTTTGAAATATAAAAATCCAAAAAAAAAATTTTTTTAATTTTTTTTATTGACAGAATTAAATGTCTGTACAAGTAACCTATATCACAGAATAATAAACCCTTGTGTAAAATTTGCAGCGTTTTTTAAGATGGATTCCAACTATCTCGCCGCGTCCACCTTACAAAACTGTAACTTATAGTTCTATAACTGATGTAGTTGAATAGTAGAACATTAATGTAGCTCGGGTCGGAAATGGAAATCTCTAAGGCCCAGCCGGAGTTAATCCTCTGAATCGATGAGTGGGAATCAGAATTGAAGGACATCACTACTCCATATAATCATATTTGGCTATTGTTTGTTGGGCCGTTAGGTGTACAGGTGACGGTCTGAGATGGTATTGAAATCTATCACGACCTGAATTACACGAGAGCTTCGACATCTCTTGGTTTACTAATTCAAGCCAATATTCCGCACGAGGATTTGCTAGGAGGAGATGCTCTATCAATAGGTGGGTTGTATATAGAACGGAAACGGACGCCGGAACTAGTCCTACCCGGAGTTGATTGCATTGGTGTTAATAGTGAAATAGGTTGAGGTAGGGCTGGAGGGTAATCCGATTGGCGATATCGCACTCCACATGACGGTAGCACTGACGGGATTGCCGGATCAAGGGAGATCTTGTAGTAACACCATTAGGGGCCTAACCCAGTCGGAGAAAGTCACTGGACTGGAGGGCCAAATACAGAATTTTTGACTGGCTCGGTGCACAATGACCCAGACTGAACTGAGAAACTTCCATCTTGCCCGTGAATAGTAGACGGCAAGGAAACCTGCCAGGTCCACCTAGTAAACCTAAAGGGTTTCCACACTCAATGCCCAAAAACTCCATGGAAAGTCACCTTTGATCAAAACCGAAGATAGCTTTGATCAAAAGGGTGGAGTGATGCGGTTCTGTAGCCGAAGGGAAGGAAAAGGTTAACTTTGGTCGAACCCCGTTTGGGATGGGGTTTCTTCACCCTTTGTATCCAAGTTGGGGCTAAGGTGAGCGGATTCATAGCGGTTTTCTCGGTCTGATTGGACACAAAGAATGCCACCGAGACGTTTCAATAGACGCCGAAGTTTTGCGGGAGTCAGCGTAGAGTTAACCAGATGAGTGGACCCTGAAATGCTTCAACTAAAGTTAGCTCGGACAATAACACGAAAATATTGAGGTCAAAACAAGGCACTGAAGGCCCGTAAAATATAAATGCCATAATGATAAAGTTACGTTGTCGATCAAACCGTCTCCATAAGGAATTATTGTTGGTGTAAATTGGGAAATTCCGTCTGTAGTTACATAAATTCGCCCTCCCTCGACCAAGCCCTTCCAATTTCACTTCCCAAACCAACTGGTCCCCACTTCCCTCGCCACCTACCTAATTACGTGGTCGGCTGGGACTTCCGTGCACCTCCGGTCTAATTGGAGAGCCGCACCTGGATTTATTTCGCTAGTAGGGCCTTGCAATAACAGATGGTTTGGGAAACTTTGCAAAATATATGGAGGTACAGCATGCTGTGTAGCATTGAATAGGAGCATTTAAAGCATTGTTTCTGCAAATGTTTATCATTCCCTCGAATTGTTCTCCATCTACATGATCTATCAAGAACCCCATCTGGAGCGAAAAATCTGCCAGATAATTTCTATATTTACTGGAGATTGTCGAAGCGTCCCTGGAAGGAAAAAATGAGATTCGATGAGGGACTGCAGGTCGTGATACTTGAATTGGAAAAATGCAAATTCTCCGTCCGAGGGGCTTCGATTAACCGACGGTGATCTCGGAAAGAAATCTGCATATATTTTAAAGTATAAAACGTTGAGACCCCCAACTACCGGGTCTCTTTTCATTTCACCTCTCCATCACACCGCTGGCCTTTAGTCACCCTAAAAGGAGCCGAAAGCTTGCTAAAGGAACTTTTTTCCTTACTCTCTAAAACGAAGTGTTTTTAGAACAGTGAAAACGGCAAAGACACGGGAGACTTTTCAGTAGAACTCTGTTGCCTCGGGGGCATGAGATGGCTTGGAGGGAAAAAGTTGTTTCCAATAATATTGGCTTCGTTTGTGCCGTCTAGGGGTATCAGAAGAACAAAAGTGAACTTCGCGGTCTCACTGTAGAGGAATAATGGGTTTGGCGAAGGAGACCCGGAAAATGAGCATGTTACGAATGTACTACCTTGCTGCTTTTTATTGCAGTGCCTGCCGGAGATGGAAAGTGGTTCAATTCGAATCAACATGTCAAACCTAGAACTTAGAGAAATGGCGGAACAGACATTTCGGCTTAGCTCTGTCTGATGGTAGTGGTGACTCACGGTTTTTTAAATATTAAGAAACTGAGAAGTGAGGAATGTTGTCTTCCCCTGCGTCCCCGCGACCTCACGGTGGATCTTTTGTGACTTATTTGTCGATTGTCCAGTAGAAGACGTTGGGAAAACCTGCATCTTTTATAAAGTCGAGTATGTCGTTGGTCGGGGCATCCACAAGGTTGTGGGGTTAAAGGAATCTAAATGCGGCAAAGCACGTGCTCTGCCAAGGCCTCATCTTCTAGGCAGAGGAGACAGTCTGTTGTCTTCGACTCGCCCATCTTAGGAGAGTGACCTGTAAGAAGATTGGTGACAGTCCTAACGTCATTTCTTGTCAGTTACAGTAGGATCCTACCCCTTGGTGAAGAAGGTATAATGATCCTTTTGGCTTGCCTGAGCCCTGATTTGATATTCCAGAAGGCACCTACTTGGTATTTTTCCCATCGGGTATCCTGCTGGATCAAGTTACTTTTGGTGAGCCCTAGCAGCTAGGTCCAATGCAGAGCTGCTCTGGTCCAATGGGAAGGGATCTTGCTTCCTCTTTTGCAAGGCTGTCAGCCTTTTCATTGTTCTCGAACCCCCTGTGTGCCAATATCCACACCAAATGGAGTCTTTCGTCAATCGTCACACCTGAAGGCATTCCCAGACTTCTCCTTTGATTCTCTTGTTCTGAATTTCATGGGCACAAGTTAAAATTGCACGTATCTCGGCCTAGCTAGTGCCTCATGTATACTTCTTTAGGAAGTTCCTAACGCCTCCGTTGGCAATGATGATAATTATAATTGGATCCTTCGACTCTTTTGAACCCTTCACTCGCACGAATTCACAATTTTATTTCATTTCTGTTCAACTTCAGGTTCCCTTTTCCCCTGTTTTTTCTTCCCTCCGTCATGCGGGATTTACCTGAAGACAGGACGGAGAACTCTAATGGTACTCCGCCTCTGTCACTCGTGTCGCTCCACCCTCCAATTACGGGCACAACCTCTCCACTCCCCCTCCCAACAATGGCTGATCCACTCTGTACGGTTTTGTCACGCGACCTTCTTTCAGACTTTCCTCCAATCCTTCGGCGCCTTCCATCACCTCCTATGGATGTTCTTATTATTTTCTCTCCCTGCCATCCTCCGCCCGCTCTTTATTTTCGATTGTAAGGAGGCACACGGAATTAAATTTCCCAAATCTCTTATAACAATCTCATTTTATAGCAAATTGGACCGTGAACAGGAGCTGGTAGCAACCAGGAGAGGTTCAGAAGTTCGAAAACATAATCTGACAAGAACTAAGTAGGTATTTGCTGAACGTGCAGAGGCCCAATCCCAATGAAGATTTGACTTGAAGTTGTAGGCAATGCGGCCGAGTTCTTGCCGCCGTTTGAGTTGGAGGAGACGACAGAGAGGCTCCATAGACATGATCGACATTAAATCGATAGTTTTGATCCGAAATTTCTAAATTTGTTGTCGATATGTCGAAATATCGATATCAAATCCTCTATATTGAATCATAATATCCTGATAATATCGGAAGGACTATGGAGTCTCCTGAACTTCCCCTGATCCACCAATCCTACCATCATGATTCTACCCCGCTTATCATCTGGGAGTGTCCTATTTTATTATTTTTATTATTTGTTGGTGTCACTTGTTTTGTACAACTGCAAGTCATTCTGGAAATTGTCTTCATGAACAAAAAGCCTCTGGAAATAGGGGAGGGTTATAGCGACATCAGTGCCAACTGATCCACCTCTGCGGTGCTAACTCAAGGGGAGTCCTTGTCCTCTAGTATTGGCTTGTAAATACGCCCCAAGCACTTGGCTGTAGCTAAGGAACCCGTTTTCTTCAAGTCAAAGCCGTCAGCGATCGCCGGAAAAGACTAGGAAGCTACTGTAACAGACTCATGCCTCGAAAAAATGGGTTTGTCCTTGTACTTGTCTAATCACCTCGGACCCGCTGACATCATCATGCGAAGAAGAAGTATCTCCATGTAAATGTCCATGGAAATGTCCCCACACCGATTTTAACGCGACACCTAGCGGAGCCGAGGGGTATTGAAACTATTTATGATTAGTATACAGTACGAACCCCTACAAAAATGATGAATGTTTTAGCCTGATAGGCCGATTTCGAGGTGTGAATTCCATTCACAATCTTGAGATATTGAAGTGGCTAAACACTAATTCTTTCGGGTATTAATTACGTTTTCGTTTGCCCGATTGAACCCAAAAATTAAGGAGAATCTCTTTTCACATATGATAAAAATGGAAAAAGAAGCTTTCAGCGACATTGCAAACATGTTCGCGAGATATCTTACGAGACCTCACCGTTTCGCCTTTCTGAAAATCGTCGATTCGCGTTAATGTACGTAGGCGATAAAGAAGCAAGGACCACTACAAGAACTCACCTAGTAAGAATTCAAGCCCGCCTCCGTATCTTCAAAGCCGGGAAATCGTGTTTTCCCCGAGGTGAAAATTCTATTGAACTTTCCGCTACTTTGCAAAAGACGGGGGGGGGGGGGGGGGGATTCGACTCCTTTCCTCTTATTCATGGGATCGGATGAAACGAAACAATCGCTCTTTATACGAGGGGAAACCCATTTCTACCCCGTCTTGTGTTCCTGTGAGGAAGGAAAGCGTGAAAAGAAAATGTGGGGAAAAAAGTTTGAAGAATGTCCGCGTGGGACGGCTCGAATGGAGTAATATGATATGAATATCAAATAAAATTCATAGACGGTATTACACATAGGATGTAGGATTCCCAAATCCCCTTACCGACACCGTGTTTATCATGCCGAAAATATGAATACCAAACTGACATTTCGCTTTTCCGAAGTATCATAATACCCGTTAGATTACTATTGAATACCAGGTACGCACACGATTTCCCAAAGGGGCGAGCATTCGAAGTTTTCTGATATATTCCCGAGCCAACATATTTTTCCACATGAATTATGCTTATTCGTCAGTTGTCTAGAAAGACTACATAGTCTTGTCAGGAAGTTTTACATTGTTCTGAACTGCCAATACAGTAAAGAAAGTACGGAATAAAGAAAACTTACGGATAGGTCGCCTCCGTAGAAAGGGTGGATCACGAACGTTTCGTTCCCAACGTGGATAACACCAGAAACCCCGTTGCAAGTGTGGAAAGCAGCAGTCGCACCAGGATAGTCTTTAACGGTCCCGTGGTAGTAGCAGTGCTCGATCTCCTAAGGAAAAACGCCACATAAATCTATCTGCTTCGCATAAAGGCAAAAAATGCATAATGACTTATTTTTAAGAAACAATTAGATACTAAAGTTCATTAAATTGCGACTTAGGCGGGGCTTATACAGCTGATTTCTGAATGATGAAAAAATCAACTTAGCAGATGGACAAACGGGTATTTTTTTAAATTAGAAATTCTTTCGAGTAAACTGTGCTGAGTTTACCAGCGACTAGCCCTTCAATTACTTCTAAGTGATTATGCTTTCTTTTTTTTTTAACATTCCTCACGGCCCTCCGTTCTATTCAGCGAAAACGGATAAAAGAGGGAAAAAATAATTGCAAGTCCTTCGACCCTCCTCGCCTTCTTTGTTAAGCCCTTAACAGACGCGACCGTGCGCAGAAAGAGGATCTGTACACACGAGGACCTTTAAGGAGGACCTTTCTTATTAAATTGTGCCGTAGACCTTTCCTCTCACTGCGTTTTATTTAACCCCTTAACCCTAACCCACGACTCGATTGTAACCCCCCTCACCCTTTTATCTATTTGGGAGTCCCCCAGTGTTCCTAACGACTCTGTTAAACCTTCTCTGTGAGCTGTGTCGCAATTACAACGTCTACTTGCACTCTAACTCCTTTACCTCCTAATGAGTCTTTCTCCGTTCTTTCCTTCTCCTTGGGAGTTGCTTAAACGAATTTCCTTCAACTTCTTCCTTTTTCGGGTTCTCACACACTTCTTGCACTACACAGAACGAAATGGACTCGGAAAGAAGAAGGAGGTACAGTATACGATTCCCGTGAGGTGGGGGGGGGGGGGGGGGGTTAAGGTATACTCGTACTTAAAAATCAGATATCTTGATAAAGTGCTGGTATTTATGGACCCACCCTGACAAAGTCATTTGTGGGAACAACCCATGCTGTGGGTGATGTGTGTGTGTACCTACGAGTGCTTGTGTTTCTAAATTGTAATTTAGATTCACTAGATTTTTGTTTTGTATGGTTATCAGTGGCTCAGTGGTTTGAGCGTCGGACTGCTGAGTTAAAGGTTGCTGGTTCGATCCCAGCAGCCACTACTGATATCACCTCTCAGAAGGCATTGGCGAACCACCGAAGAAACATTTCCATCCAGGGCATCGCATGAATTATCGTGTTTTGCTGACCGGGGGGGGGGGGGGGGGGGGGAGGCAATACCTTACAATTACACGAAAAGCCATGGCAGGTATTGTTTCTCCCTGGGCCCGCAGTTATACCGGGAACAGTGGCTACATCTACCTTAGACGAAATGTCGCCAAAGGTGGCCTGATCCATTGAACCAGTATCACCTGGGAACGCCCCCGTGGCTTCCTTAGTCAAATTGCCGACAAAGGAGCCCTGGGCAGCGGACCCAAGCATCAGGATCTCTCTCGCTAATTCAGCCTTCCTAAGCAAATTGCCGCTGGTTAGCGGGATTGAACCGTGAATAATCACTGCATGTAAAACAGCTAGGCATTAAAATTGCTAAAGATACACAGTAAATGGCAATTTAATGCCGCTAATTACGCCTGTATTCGAACGGAAAGGCTGACTCACTGGTAGGAGACGAGGGGTTCGCATGGCCTGCCGGGACTATCTCTGGCAGCACCCGCTCCTCCCACCGGTACTATCTCTGGCAGGCTGGCGAGATTGCGAGAAAGGGGGGTAAACCCCCCACATCATTGACTTATTTTATATTTTATAGCTACAAAATACTCCCAAAACATGTATTGGAAACAGTAACCGCATGCTGACCCAAAGCCAATTGATTATTGTATCGGTTGCAAGAAGCCGATATCATAAGGTTTCCCATCTGCATAGAAATTGGAGATTGTGGCTCGAAACCAACCGATCCTTGAGGCAGAAGTGAACCCAGTTGATTACATTTGGGCGGGAAACAGTAGCTCCTACCTTCAATTTCAAATTGCCTACAACGCCAGACCGGTGTACCACCTACATTTTCACGACCCTTCGGGCCAATTTGCTTTTGAAACCAACGCCAAGATACCCCTCGTCCCTTACAAGGGTTTGGCAACGTGTTGTCGGATATTAGGGTAGTAATGTAGTGGCCAAAGGCATAGGCATTCTCCCCTAATTGTGGGCGAGGTTGTAACTCAAGCTCTGGCCTGGCGTTTAGCGAGTGGCGATCCTCTGGGAGAGTGTAAGGGGAGGTTCCCAACAAGCTTGTACACGGCTGTTGGTGAGGGGGATAATGGGTTTACACGAAGAATTAGTAGGAGGTAGAGCAGAGCCAGATAATCCTGAAAGTATGGCCACTTGAACTACTAAATCAAAGACTTGGGAGGATTCATAGGTCTGCAGTTTCCCATAAGGTTACGGTCAAATAGTGAACGTTTCATTCATTTTGGTTTACTATTCCTGGAATTATTTTGATTGGCCTCAAAATTTGTCATTATACGTTTCAAGATGTGTAGATTCTAATAACCTTAAACCAACGTGTCCGTCTACCGTCCGAGCCAGTAGGAATTTTTTTTTTTACAAATCTGAATTTATGAAAAAATACTCGGTTACCATCTAGCTGTGCCCACAAGGTTTTCCCGATTGCCCAAACCAGTGGGGCTCTGTGGGGTTAAAAAGGGGCTATAAGAGGGTTTTTAATCGTTTTCGACTATTATAAATAGAAATTTCGAAATCGAAATTTCGAGTGGGTTGTCGTTTTCGAAGTATTTTTGGACGTAGAATCCATTTTTTGGGGTCCTACATCCGCCCACAAACTTTAAAAGAAAATAAATTAAAAAACTCTACCCTTTGGGCCACGTCAGGGGGCAAGCCCCCTGGACCCCCAGATGCTTTTTGCTTATAGCCTGCGGCTAAAATTCAAGAAACATGGAACAAGCTTTATTAACCGAGGAATTGAAACCCATCCTGCGTGTTGGAAAAGTAACTGTCCGACGCCAAACTAGTGGCCTAACGTACGACAGGTGAGAACACCGAACTAGTGGTCGTGCAATCTGTGAGGACGCCGAACTAGTGGCCTAACGTATATTTATATATTACGTAGGTAATATATAAACGTGACACTCCAGCGTCTCCCTCCCAGACTAAACGTTTTTGGGCAGTCTTCTTCTATTATTCTTGGAATTATTTTGATCGGCCTCAAAATTTGTCACTCGAGTTGTGTAAATTCCAATAACGAAACCAACTTGTCCGTCCACCGTCCTGCTAAAGCATGTTCCATGCTAATTTGTTTTCATTGATATCGAATTAATTTTTGGATAATTTATATCAAAGAATAATAAAGCCTCGTGTAAAATCTGCAGCGTTTCATCTCACCAACGGTGATAATTGGGTGTTGACTCGCAAGCTCAACACCACAACAGCACTTCGGTTCCATAACGAATGGATCTCCCCACAGAATTATATAAATAAATATAAGTCACTTTGAAAAACCCAACACCTAACGAAGGGTAAGTTCCAACACCGCTTTTGAAAAGGGGAGAGGACAGAGTGCACCAGAGGAGACGTGAGGCTGAGCAAGTGGGCGGGGATTCGAACCCTGTTTCCCGTATTTGGTTAACAATTGTCTCATCAAAGGGCTCTGAATCAATAGCGATCCTCATGAAATGTTCATGAGGCCATATCTAGAGTCGCCCATCATCTCTCTCTCTCTCTCTCTCTCCCCCTAGTCTATATCCCCTCTCTTACTACCGTTTTTATCCCTCTGTCACGGGTCTATAAATTTATTCTTTCCTATTTGTCTACCAAAGGGCCCGATCCCTTCTAATTTTTCTTCGGTAGTTCTCAGGGATCTTTAGTCATATTTGAATTGTAAACATATTTTTATTTGAAGAATAGGTACATGAAAAATGCACAGCACTGCGACGAAGGTTCTCAGAAATATGGATGCGAAAATTCATCTCCTCCATAAATCCGTCACTGCCTCGGACGGGCTGAAGAATCTCTTTCTGGATTACACTATCTCGAATAATAATCAACTTAAAAATATCGTCAGTAAAAACGTACTGCCAGGTGGAAAAATAGGGTTTATCTTTCAAGTGAACACAATTTGTTTGACAAATGCGCTAAAATTTGTTGGCTTCCACCATCAAACGTTCTAAATTTATTTCTCCTCCGCTTCCTTCCGCCGAAACTCTCTTTTTCATGCCGCGGTCGAGTTGAGATTTTATTACAGATTTTTTTTTTGGAGGGCCATAAAACCCTCTGTGGTGGCTGTATTTGGCGGAGGAACAAAATGGGAAATGATTGGATATGGCATGAAGTGGACGATGGCTTCACGTGACAACCTTCAAATCAACGGACATAGCATTTCAATAGACGGTTTCAGTTCAAGAGACTCTCGTATGGTAAAACCGAGACTCAAAAATCTCTTTTCGACAAGTTGTGTTTGGTTTCCGCTCATTGTCAATTTTTCAACTTCAAACCTCGTACCGAAAAATGGGAATGAAAACAAGGCGGAGAAGTTTATTAATGTTCATAATTCTGTATTTTAGAATGGTTTATCCACCTACATGATATCTATACGTATTTTACTGTTAAGTTATGATAGTAGAATCCACCGTCTAATAAAATTGAGGTCATACTTTTACTAGCCACTACCGTTCGCTTTCTAGGCTACTCCTGGTGTTTGCATTCAATTAATATTTAACAGCCATTATTCACTGGTAAACCAACCATTAATCAAAGCCCACGTAAATTGGGATTTGCCTCCCATTTACATTTGATTAGTTCGTCTTTCTCCATCCTTCTCTTTCTCACCCCCTTCTGAACGAGTATCTGTTGTAATTGATTTCAGTAGACCTTCATCTTGGACCGTAATACGAAAGGCTGTACGTAATTCCCGGGGTTGTAGAATGGATTAGGGGATTCAAAAGCTTCAACCCAACTAGACGTCTCGCAACTTTTTTCCCCAAAGAAATCCAGATAATTCTCAAAAGGAGGAAAGTTAAAAAAAGCTTTCATCAACTAATTGAAAGCAACGCGATGAAAGCAAAAGAAAATAATGAAAAGAGGGCAGCCGTCGGGTTTCATTGAATGTCAACGCATTCAAGGTACTAGAAACGATCAGCACAACCCCATCCAATCTCCCTGTGGAATGAGACTGCAGAAAGAAGTGAAAATGATTAGCATATGTTTTAAGATTATTGTTTCAATGCTCCCTCGTTTTTATAGGAGTACCTGCTCGGTAGAGGATCATTTGAAACGTGCAGGGGCTGTGGTAGCATTTCAGTGGGTATAAAAAAGCCTACACGTCAAGAGAAAAATGTTCCCGTATTCGTTCTCGTAAGTGGTTTCCATCCAAGAAATTCTCTTAATATAGAAGTCTTTGCCAAGAGACCTCAAACTTCTTTTGCAGGCAAAGAGAAACTCCGCTGTCAAGCTAGTTCGAGACCGATATTCTCCGTCCAAAGAAGGTTGTATTTCCCTCAATCGAACTCCGCGGGGAATCGGTTCTTTGCCCTCCTGTGCTTTTCCCCTTATTCTGGCGCCTCCTTCCGTTCCTGCTGTCCCCAAAATGTCAAATGCCACCTTCGGGGGCTGTACCTTTTCCCCACACAGCCTCGTCCATTTCCCCTTGCCCCGCGTTATGTGAGTCACATATATACGTTGCCGGTATTTATCCTTTCATAACCCCAGGCCAAAGGGGGTTTAAACGAAAAAAAAAAGTGATAACAGGAGGAAAGAATAGATTACTCGCCTTTCCATGTGCATAGAATCAATACGATGATCATTTTCTGGGACATGGGGTTATTGAGCAAACGTGAACCCTCCCCTAATCAGCAACGCACTAATATAAAATCATCTAACAACCGATATTGCTTTCGACATAACGAGAGACTTGATCAGTTATGTAATGAGCGGGCGAGTTATCAGGCAGCGTGGGTATAGTTGGAGTTAGATATGACAGATCTCGATACCTAGTTGAGCATAGTAAATCATACTCAGACCCGAAGTTCTGTCGAAATTAGATGGGTATTAGGGTTGAGAGTTTCCACCGTAATTGATCGTCAATGTAATAGGCTTGGTCGATCAAATATCACATTAGCATAAGCCGCGGTTACGTGATAGCACAGAACTTGAGGCGCTTAGATTATAATGTATAGCTGAAATGCCAAATAACCTTTGACTTCACATGGGAATGCAACCGCGTCAGAAACGCTTAAAATGGAAATTATTAGGAAATCAATAATTAATTACAATTGAAATAACGGGAAGTAGCAGTTTATAACATAGTATGTTATAAACTGCTATTACGGTCAACATTGAAAAACTCGACCAATGGAGCCAATTGGAAGTAAATTATGAATAAAATATTTCAACTTTGGCACAAGACCCAATAGGTTATTTTCCAATCAATATCTCCGTAACTCAGTTGAACAACGTAGGTATGCACAGTTGAAATAATTTCAAATTATTTCAAAATACCCACACTGCGTCCAGTTCAAATATGAAAAACGCTGCAAATTTTAAACAAAGGTTTATTATTCTTTGATATAGAAAAAATTGTAAAAAAATTAATTCTGTCTATCATCAAAAATTAAATTTAAAAAGAAAATTAATAACAAATTAAAAATTAAAAAAATTCTGTATTTACAATGTTTGGAAAGTAGTCGGACCCCCAAAACTGGATTCGACGTCCAAAAGTACTTCGAAAACGACACCCCACTCGACCTCATAGCCGAAGCTCTTCAAAAACCCCTCCCGTAGACCCTTAGTGGACCCACAGGTTAAGGCGATGAGCTGAAAACCTTGCGAGTACAACTAGATGGTAATCCGAGTATTTATCAAAATTTCAGTAAAAAATCACTGCCCAAAACGGCCCGGACTGGGGTTCCAACGTTGATCGGGGCCCCCGTAGATCCAACGGCAATGAGTTGATCAGGCATGAGACCGAATTATTTGCACCAGTTAAGGAAAGATGAGACTTATTTGCTATAATTTTACCAACCGTTGAACAATGGTAGGAAGATGCTAATGACTATAATATTATAGGTATAGGTGTTTGACGAAGTTCTTCATAGAAAATGCCAAATATGTCGATTGTGCCATCTCTATCAATGCAGCGGCTTTGAAACGACACTCAGCGGTTTTTCATTGGATACTCACTCTTGCAATATGTACCTACCTACTAATAATGTCTCTCCCTCCGCGGAGAAACTCTTTACTTTCATTGAAAAGAAGATCCAAACCATCTTCTGCAGAAGATGGTTTCATGAAGATGGATGTGAAGTGTTGAACTTTTCAACGAAAAAAAAGTCAGGCATCAATTTAATCCCCGTCATCTTGCTTTTCAACAAGCACATCACCATCTTCCTTTTTCTGCGTTAAATACATACACATTTCAAAAGAGTTCCGCATTTGAAAGGCCTCCCGTTTTTTAGAATCCGATTTTGAAATCGGAGAGGTGTAGAAGATAATTAATGGCCACGAAAATGAATGAAATGGGTTTGGGGAAAAAAAAATCTCACCACGGTCGGGGGGGGGGGGGACACTTAATGAGACTGGACTGTCCGATTAACTGACATGTTTCATCACTTGCACTGGGGCCTGCTACTGTCTTAATAAGGACTCATTTTTCGTCCCCGACATTAATTCAAGTGCTAAAATATTCAAATTTCCACGAATTCCCAATAAAATTATCAAGTAGGTACCTACCGAAGTAGCCGAATCAAGAAAGAATATCGTCGGCGGTGAGCTATACCTAAGAGACACTTTGTTCCACTTGAATTTGAACTGAATCATTTCCTCCGTTTTTGACGTTATCATCAAATCACTTCCAAACTTGTTTGTGCCAGTCGTGATATGTTGATGAAAATAAAAGAGTTGAAAAAACAAAAGTTCCCTGAATCAGAAAAATCCTAGTTTTCGAAACGAAAACATGGATTGAATCCTTATCAACATTATCACGTCGTCCTGTTTTTGATGTTTGTTGTTTCAATTTTCTTATCTTCTGTTCAAGAGTTGTCTCGTTCATGGCAAACACATTTTTTTAAACCCCCGTTGAATGAATTCATATTTTTATGAATTCATATTTAGGTCATCCCGTTCCTGAGCAAATTTATTTAATAAGCAGTTCTTTCGAAAAAAAAAAAAAAAAAATTTTTTTTTCTAAACAAGAACGAAATTTTTTTTCAAAACCAGTTTTTCGCAGGGACGCACGATCAACGGGGCCGAACGGTCATATTTTGAAATAACATGAAAATCTTCCTTATTGGAAATTTGACGCTAATCACGAATAGGTGTACGACCTACAATTTTAGGTACCGAGACATGGAGTACCTACAGTGTAGGTACAAATGTGCGTGTGTGTGTAGGTTGCAAATTGCTTGTTATCCTTACTTTTCCAAAAACCACGTTTTTCAGTATATTTTACAGCGTGGAAGCCAAACAAAGATTCTCACGAAGTTTGAACACGAAGAAAAGTTGTAGAGCAATAAATTTTGCACCGATAGAACACCCTAAAATTTAAAAGTGCTACAACAATAAGAGCGTAATGATGATGATGATTTCGATCAAACACCCTTATGATTTCTGAATGAACACCGTAAAATTGATGAATTCGATTGAACACGTTAAATTAAAAAATCCTACAAAAATAAGGGAGTCCCGGCAGATGATTTGTGTCGAAAAACAACATTTCTGAGCAGCAACCTATCGCCCAATTAAAACTCGATTCCTGTCGAAAAAGGCCTTTAATAATTGAACTTCAAGTTCAAACGTGTGCTATGACCTGAGGGGCAGCTAGGGGAAGATGATTCTGGTTTTATTCTTTGACTTAATAAATCTAGAGCGAGAAGAAACCATCCCCATTTCGGAGCAAACCGGAGCTTTTTTTTTTTTTTGTCGGTCTGACGATTCCCAATGTGCACGGAAAACTCGTCCCCCTGAAATAAAACGGGTTAAACATTTTTTTCCCCAAGTTAGGCGGCTTTGTTGCATAGATGGGCAAAAATTGCATGAAGAAATACCTATATTTGGGTGGCTGGATGTGAATAACTGTCCAAATTGTCGGTGGAAAGCCTCGCAGGTATTCGTAGGGTTTTTTTGCCGCTCTTGCCCAACTGTGCCGCTCAGCAGTGACTGCGACTTGTGCGAACTTTAATAATAAGTACACCTATGTAATCTCGACGAGGGTCGAAAATTCTGATCGGTCTCAAAATAGCGAGGAAGCGGGGAGGATTTTACCCCGGTGAAGTTCATTTTTCGCGCACTGCACTCACTTGCACACCTAAATCTCTTATTAATTATTAATTTAACCCATTAAAAAACTTGGGAAAATTTGTCTGTAATTACTTTAATTACTGTAAGTACTGTGACAGTACTGTAATTAATTAAGGCGGTCGTCTTAACACTAACTTCTTTGAATCTACCACGAAGAATCGATAAACTGACTCAATCGAATCCATCAGAATGCGCCCTTGAATTTTGGGCCCCCGTAATCTACGCCATTGAAAAAAGGGTAAACGAGCTCACCTGTTTAGAAACCTGCTCTGCACCACTCGGGAGGAAGTGCTTCTGCATCAAGTTGGGTGCAAGGAGTTGTCTGAAACAAGAAAAGTAAGTTTCAAGGGAGCCATACTAATTCATTTTCAAGAAAGGGTCTTTGTCTAAAGGTGGTGTTGATAAAGATATTGAGTTATTATCAAGTACCTATATAAAAGCCATTCCGTTGCGCTTCTTATTTCCAGATGCGCTGTGGTCCTTTTAATACTGCGACCCAAAATCACAACTCCGCAGAGAGACAGGGAGTTAGCCTTTTGTTTTGTGCCCTACTTGCTTTTCATTGTGCAACTTCCTTTCCTTCTCCCTTTTCAACAATCTCCAATTTCCCCTCACTGCCGTTCGCGGAGAGAAGGCGGACGCCCTTTCAAAACCGGGATATCCCTTTGTTTATCCAGAAGGAAACGGGAGTGAACCCCTGTGAGGGCAAACCCCCTGTCTTGAAGGAGGGTCGTGTGAGGTGCGCCTGACAGGTGTACAGATAACGACGGAAGAGAGCGTAGGCATTTACATCTTGATCACATCTTTTGTTTTGAGGCTTCCTTCTCCCCCTCCACTCACACATCCAGTGCCTCCTTTATTTCGATTTCTAACGTCCCCCCACCACTCACACTTCGTCGAAAACACAATATTGTTGTCTTTATCTTCCAGAAACACTCACACGGGAGGAACGGAGACATTTCTCAGGATGTTGTCGTTGAACGCAATGATTCTCATTCGTAGGCTTAACATTGACACAACCGAGTTCCCTGAATCAAATTTTATACGTAGGTTCAATATGCTAACTATATTACTGCTATATTGTATTTTACGCTACAGAAGGAGTACACCAGCAAGCTTGGGGTAGATCTGGGCCATTTCAAGCTCCTGCACAACAAATATATATTTCTATTCTCGAATATGATGAAAGTTATTTCGTGATCTTTGTGGCAGAGAACCCCTCGCAAAGAAAAAAAAAAAAAAAAAATTGCTCAAACACAATACCGATAAGACCGGATGCGAACTAATTGATTATTTCCTCGCCCTTACCGCTCCAGTTCTTGTAATCTATTTGCTTTCAATTACCGTATCGGTGCCCATTATGTTTGAGATCCCTCCCTTTTCAAAGAGGACAATGGAGTATTCTTTTGAAAAAAAAAGGAAAAAGCGGTAGAAAGGGAGTAGAGGGTGTACAAGGTTTAGGAATGGAAAGTTGGGCTCCTTTTGGATCGAAAGAGAGGGAGCACAAAAGAAATAAAGTTTGAAGGATTCTTTCTCCGGATACTTCATGGAGGCTTTTCGTAAGGTCGATAAGACTAAGTCTTACAGACCCACCTGGCATTACTTACGATTATTGTAATTCAATTATACATTATTCTTTCATTACCCATGGGTAATTAAAGAATAAAATATAGGATAGCCAAGGAGAAGTTTCTCATCACTTATCAAAGTCACAGCTCGAAATTGAACCTTACTATCAATACTACCACGTAATAATTTGTCTACAAATGAAAACGTTTTACCATAATAATAGTAATAATATCATAATATAAAATTATTACAACGATGAAAATAGAGGACTTTTACAAAAACTCAGGCCGTAGTCATTTTGTAAAACGGTTGCATACGAGTCTGCAAGGCATTGAGACATTACATTTTTATTTCATTCGTCTCGTTTTGTCTCAGGGAGGCACCCCATCGAATTTCAGCTTCCTATGTTACTCGGGATATTGCTTTAAAACGTTAAAATTTTATTTATGACACATAATATGTAAATAACGCTTTTTGATTCTGTGTATAAAAAAAATAAAAAATAAAAAATAAAATGAACGGGGAGACTCTCGTGAGAGTCTCGAACGTGAAAATGTCTGATTGACACGCTAGTGTTTTTGTTCAAGTTTTCCGCTTCTTCGCTTTTCGCGGATTTTTTCCAAGTCTTATAATACTCATACTTATAACATTTTTGGTCCCGAATTGATTCAAATCACACGACACAACGATAGCTATGAAGTGGTTGTTTCTATCATGAACGCTCGTAGTTGTGTTGCTGACAATATTGTTTATTGTGTGTTAAGGAGGATGTCACAACATCGGGGGGAGGCCAGAGCAGGCATTTTCATGTCAAAAAATGAAATGTCAATTTGTATTTTAATATCAAATCAAAATTCTTTAAATAGGTACCTATCTAATGAGTTTTATATGAATAATATCCAATAAAAATGGGTATTGGGGCCGAAATCATTCATATCTAAGGTAGGTGCACTAAATATGGCCATATCGCCCAATTAGGCCACCCCCTTGTATTTCAAAAACTTTCAGTGAAATCCAACGGATGGCAGCTCTATTATTGTTAATCGGTGTTGCCAATATGGGGAAAACATGAGAAGGCAGCATCTCAACACTGGTTATTCTTCCAGAGCAGAATAATATTATGTGAGTTCCAGTTCCTGCTTTATAGATCTGAGGTGCGTCATCCCTAAGGTGTTACGATATTGCTTCGTACCTAACTTACGAATGCTTCATAAAACTTTTTATTGTAAATTTCGTTTTGGGGATTGACTTTGAAGGAAAACCATTGAAACTGGCTGAGATAATATCTTATTATGTGTGGGTGAAAGTTGTGTGTACCCCCATGGAGGAATAGAGTGTTCTCTATTCCTCCATGGTGGACCCCAATGAGGCCAGGATGGCCTTATTAGGAACACGGTGGTATAGCATACAATTTACTCATTCATCTGAAGTAGCTCCCTATTTGCTTACATAATAATCGGCGATGATTTATTCTGAATTTTCTTGATGCCTAATCCCTTTTTAGGGGTGGCCATATTAGGAGCTGCATTCGCAAAGTTCTGGCCGTTCAGAATCGAATCAGAACTCGAACGCTTCCAGGAATTAAAACGGACAGAACTTCGGTCCTCCGCCAACGAAAAAGTAGTCCCTCCGAAGTTAACTACGGGTAGCGTTATTGGGGTCCATGAGTTGGGGGTGTGTGGCCTTACTAACTTTTAGAAAATTAGTATAAAATCACTGAAAATGTTCGAAAAATCAGAAAACGTTTTTGTGTACAGTTCAAATATGGTGCCCAACTGTACGTCAAGTTTCAAGTTCATAGGGCCAGATGTTTGGGTTGAATAGGGGCCTCAAACCTTAAATTGGTCTTAAAATTGGTGCACCTACCTTATAAAGTTATCAATATTTAGCGGTACTTAAATTTCGAGAAGATTCTTTCATTATCGGAAGTATCTAAAAAATGAATCTACCTACATCACACAAAACTGGACAACGGGATAATTAATTCATACGCGGAATTGGGGAGGATGCCACTCAAAATCGATCGTGGATCTGGATCGGAGATTAGCGATATGTAAATGACAAAGTCCACATGGCTTGAAACATGTTTTACGCAACCGAAACCGTCACCGTTTGATGGAGTGCCTTCCCTGCTTGGATTTTGATTAATCACTGAAAACGGTTAGCGTCCCCCGATGCCTGATGAACTAGCTGCACGGGATAAGTTACCTCAGCAAAGTTAGAGCCCGCCAGAAACGTTGATTAAAGCTTTGCATCAAACGAGGCGCGGCTTTTCCTTTGCACTTTGCCTGGGTTTGCGAACCGTCTCGCTCTCAATTAAATGGCTTTAGGGCTCTATTGCGATCCCACTTAACCGGTTAAATCTTTGAGTGGGCGGGGAAATTGACACGTAAAATATGGGTGAGCAATAGGATGCTTCGACCACGCGCCCCAACAAATAATCCGGTCTAACACAAAACTGGACTAGGTACCTCTCACGCGTCCTTTTGATGACTTCTGTCTAGTAGTAATAATTATAAGCGAAAAACGCGTTTTTACGGAGCGATAAACGTTTTCATTCCTTAAAACAATGTTTTTATGGAATATTATGATAAATTGAATGTTCGTTCAGTGATCGCTCGGTCAATGTTTTTTCGTTACGAATTTGATCATCCTCAATCATAGCGACAGAAGAACACACGAATGTCTCATGGAAACGAGAGACAAAATATTTCCCCCATATGCCTGAACGAGCAATAACAATTATTGTTTGTTCACTCGCTCGGTGGAAACCCGATCCTTGAACAGAATTTGTTTTCACGAAATGGTTGTTAGCCGGAGGTGCAGAAGTCCAATTCAATGTTGAGGTTAGGAAGAAATGGTGTTTTCAAGTACATACTTCTTCTCAGCCGTTGTAGGCACTAAATTGTTTATTTAAAGTAGACAAAGACCGGTTTCGAGCAACTAAGCTCATCAACAGCCCTGACAAGAAAAACATTTGTCATTGGCATCAGAGAAAACCATAAAACTGTGTTATACTGAAGGTATAAGAAGAAGAAGAATTTATCTTGTCAGGGCTGTAGATGAGCTTAGTGGCTCGAAACCAGTAACCACGCTATAATTGTTTACCGAAATAAACTAGCAGACTTTACCTATTCAAACCAGCAGAGGAGTCGTTCTCTCTCCCAAACCACCTCCATAGATTTTATAATTATTCTTCGCTCTCAAACGATCACGCATCTCATATTGACACGACTTGATCATTATATTCCTAGTCAAGAAAAGGAAGGAAAGAGAAGGGTCGGGTGGATTTCAAGGTTTTATCAAAGCCCTCTCCACGTCGGAGGCAGGAGAGTCATCTCCCTCTGTTAGTTTTTCTGTGGTTGGCGCGAGGGGTGATGGTTTGCTGATCCATATCGGAAGCAATACGTCAAAAAGTTATTTCCGCGAATCTCTCGCTTTTGAAACGCAGTGATGTGAACTCCCAGATAAAAAAGTTGTTTTTTTTTTGCACTTTATTACGGAGGTATTTTTTGTAGTTTGGGGGATTGCAACGAAATGGGGCCGCGATGGAAAAGAGGACAAAGGGAGTAATCTGTCGCTTGACAGCTCTAATAATGGGATGCCACAGGCAAGCCACAATTAAACTTTCATAAGTACTTCATGCATGATACTATTTTGTACATATTATGTACTGAGTCAGCAAACAACAGAAAGAATGTTGATTATTATCAGGACTGCCACTCATGGAGGATCCTAATTTGATAATACTATTATCATAATTTGATAATTAGGGCTCGGATTGAAATGCTCGATAAAATCACCAAATATGCTCGAAACACATCGGTTTTATGTTCAATAGACATGGTCGAAAAACACCGTTAAAAATTTCAGAAAGGAAAGTGAAACGAAAAATACTACAACTTATGGTGGCTACAGATGGGGTTTTTGAAGAAGTTGGGCCCGGAAGTTAATAAGGTGTCATTTTCGAAGTAATTTTGGACGTACACTCAATTCATTAGGGGCATCAAATCCATCCAGTACACCGAAGGGCTCTATGGAGCAAAAAAAAAAAAAAAAAAAAAAAAAGTCACAGGAGGTTTTTTTAATGGTCTTTGGCTATGGGGTTGAGTGGGGTATGTATTACGTATGAAGTACGTTCGCAAGTAGAGTCCGTATATCGGACCCATACCGTGGTCGTGTGGGGCTTCTATGGGGCTACATTGCTATCTATCAATACGTTGCTTTTGAAGGATGTCAGGAGGTCGGAGGTTGGCCTACCCAAATCCAGGAGAAGGGGGGTAGCTTATTGGCCTTATGAGGTGTAAAATGTACCTAAACGCCAAAATATTGGTACCGGAGTTTAGTGCATAGGTATGCAAAAAACAGTTTTTTCGAACTCAGTAGGATTTAATAGATAGGTAACACTGAATTCTCAAACTCGAATTTCCAACTAATTTAGGAAACACCTTTTTCTTTTTTTTTTTTCATGGGAAGTGGGGAAACTCGTTGAGAGCGAAGAGGAGGGACCGCACTTCTCAACAGTGTTGGATTCTCCCATGACTGGGCCTACCAACTAAAACTACCACTCCCTTTCTTCTTAAAGAGAACTAACCTGGGACTACCTTTTCAGCATTACTTCGGGGAGTAACACCTTTCGATAATATGTGAGTTTCAAACCGTAGTCGGGGCCAAACTTGATGATATACCACCACACATGCACATTTAATGCGCTTATTCTAAAGATCGCCGTTTTATGAATCTATATGCTCGATAAATTTAAATTCTGTTCGTCCCAGAGAGGTGACCATATTACCAAAAGGATACTTTCAATGATAACTAGACAGGAAAAATGCTAATATGCCCGAATCCGAGCCCTATTGATAATATTATTATCATCAAAGTAAACAGTAACGTGAGCGAAGGCTTATTCTACAAGGGGATTCTACATATTAACCTACAGGTGGCACAGCTTAACGAAAGTGGACTCCTATTTTTTAGGTTCCAATCATCCACGCTTCATGCTAACTGTTAGCAAGCGCATGCACATCAAGATCTTCTTTAAGCTGAAGCTGTCTACTGTAAATAGAACGGACTGACAACAAAGGGTGGGTGGGGGTAATCTTAGCAGTTCAACCTAATAGGCGTTCGTGAGCGGAAACTTCAAACGGCGCGATATTGCCCGGAGGGGCGCCTCGAGGACCGGACGATAAAAGGCTACACTCTGGAAAAGCGTGTTTGCTCCCATTCCCACCTCCAATAACGCTAGCCTGAAACCATCTCCCCCGTTTCACTCTTAGCTGACGTCGGCCGGGAAAAGCAGTGTAGGAGCTGGGGGGCGAGGATCTGGTGAAACAATCGCAATAAAGCCTTTGGACTGTAAACAGAAGCTCCTCTCCCTCTTTCGCTCTTCTCTTCCAATTGTCACTTTCCACCCCAACGAAATGAACCCGATGCCAAACAGATACGAGCCTACTGTGGGCTTTCAACGTGTATATTTGAAGACTGAAACCTTTTCTCGATTACTAACCACTTTTTAGTTTTAGGAAGCGTTTACTTTTCTCAACTTCTTTGAAATTAAGCGCTGAGTTCTTAGCTCATAAACACTTAATTTATCAGCATGGCGTCAAGGTGTAGTTAAGGAATAGTATAGCGCAGAACATAAGAATCCTGGCTGTTCTGGAGAACAGGAGAATGCCTTCCCGAAAGGCATAATTCAACCGTCTCTCCAACCTGACCCTCAAGGATGGAAAAGAGGCAAACCTCGGCACTTAGCTTGATCATTCCACAACACTTAACCTGACCTCAGCCGTACATTCTGTCCCTCCCCTTCCAACCTTTGAAATCCTGAATGTACGCCAGCAACCGTAGCGGTTACTTTGCTGTAATATATGGCGAAAGCAGACTTCTCCAGTGCTTTTTGGAGAAAATGTTTTTTTCCACTGTGCCTCTTGTAATGTGCAAACGCTACACCCGCACGCTTCTTCAAAGTAAGCCGTTCTCAGTGTTTTTATGAAGCTTAACGGAACATGTAAATTTTGAATTAAACGCAGAAGGCTACAGTACAAAGAGATAACTAGGCAAAAACAATAAATTAAGGACATAATATTATAAGGATAAAATAATATTATTAT
Organism: Pilophorus perplexus; assembly: GCA_955831195.1. Lineage (NCBI taxonomy): Eukaryota > Metazoa > Arthropoda > Insecta > Hemiptera > Miridae > Pilophorus > Pilophorus perplexus. Next base: position 20,550,075 of record OY037015.1, read on the forward strand.
TTTAGAATGTAAATATGGCATAGAGTTAGATGCGATGTTTTTTGTTCAAGCAATTTTGGATAAACAAGAGGTTTGGATAAAGAGAACTATGGCGTAGTTTTTGGTTTGTTATTCTTGGAATAATCAACTCATGTATACGCGACGTGGGTCGTCAATTTTGACTAGCTGACACCGACTCCATGTGCTTGCTGAAGTTAAGCTGATGGTCACACAGCAATCCCAAAATCCCTGCACTCCTCTACTCTAACAAGGGAAGCGCCACCCAAAATGTAGTCAAATTTTATAAAGTCAGTAGAGCATCGGAACGACATGTCAGAGCAACACAGTACAATCGACATCGAACATGGCAAAAAAGCTTCATGTCGTCTGCAAACAGCAGGGAGTGCGTTCCAGGAGCCAGCGTGTCAATAGAGAGTTTTTGCAGACCCTTCCACCGATCGGTAGGAGGAAATCCGTAGTACGAATCTGTAAGGAAAGGGGGAGTGCGCATGCGCGAGGACAAATCGGTAAGGAATCTGTAGCAGTAGGCGGTACGAATCCTTATTCCTACGGGTTACCAAATCAGTATAGAAATCTGTATGAAAAGCAACATAACCTGACGCTTGTGTAACCCCGTTGTAACCTCAAGATGTTATCTTGTAAACAAACGGGCTTGTATTCTGCTTTGTTATTTTTTGTTCTCAGTTCGCTTTGTTCTCTTCTGTTTTATTCTGTTCTACACTCGATGGATGAATTGGAAATTTTTATTCCACCCATTTCCTCTTCACAAAAAAACGAGTGGCAGTAGGAGTCCTCGTAGGACTTGTAATAAGTAGTGCTGCCAGACGTCCTCTTTTTTCCGGACATGTCCTCTTTTTCACACCCTGTCCGGGCGTCCTCTCTTTTTTCATTTTTCGGGCAAATGTTATTTTTTTTTAAAAATCTCTCATTTTCTGAAATTACCTCGAAATTACCTGAAAATCGTTTGGGCTACCTACCTATCTGGAACAGCCTGCTTAGAAAAAATCTTGTTCTTGTTAAACCTATGTCCATCGTGGGCGTTGACATCGAATACAGGCAGCTTCTTCGCCACTCCAAATCCCGTTGGTTGTCGTTGTTTCCCTGCATAAATCGTGTGCTTCAAATGTATGAACCTCTGGCGTCGTATTTTATGTCTCAGAGCAACCCTCCTATCCTAATAAAAAATCTGTTTGAATAGCCAGAAAATGAAAGTGACTTGTGGTTTCTACATTCATTAATGTTTTCTTTCAATGAAAAGATTAAAAAATTGGAAGCCAAACATAACTCAGTTTTGTAGGTGCTAGCTTCGTTGGAGGAAGTCGAAGATTTTCTGACTGAAAGAATGAAGGAGAAATTTCTCCCTAAATCTAATTTCTCACTAAATTTAAAGCCATGAACTGCAGTCAAAGATGGTGTGAATATTTCCATCTTGTCGACCAATCAGAGAAACACTCACAGCTTCTCAAATTGTGCCAAATTGTTTTCGCCATTCCTGCCCATAATGCCAACGTCGAGAGAATATTAAATATTCTCATTCCATCAGAGAAAATTTTTCTCTGATGAACTCTCAGTGGATGAGAGGAACTGACTACATGTCCCCACAGTAAAGGTTTTTCATCAATCAGATGGATGATGGTTTGTTACCTACCTAATCGGGTATTATAATAATATCTACTTCAAGTTTTTAGTTTCAACATTCAACATATTATGTTGAATGTTGAAACTAAAAACTTGAAGTAGATTCTATTCCTATTAGAATTGCATCATTTTCTATAATATAATATTATTATATTTTCTATAATATTATTACATTTTCTATAATATAATATCATTATATTATAGAAAATGATCTAATTCTAATAGGAATAGAATCCACTTCAAGTTTTTAGTTTCAACATTCAACATATTATAATACCCGATTAGGTAGGTAACAAACCATCATCCATCTGATTGATGAAAAACCTTTACCTTATAATTATATTATAATATAGTATGTGCATTTTGTAATTTATACGTTATATATCTTGATGTCCTTTTTTTCCTTTTCTCTCATCAGGCAACCCTAGTAATAAGAAATACTTGTGAAACACTCAAACGCAACAAGTCAAAACTTCACGGCGACCTTTTTTTTTGGATTTTCATCCATTTTCCTCTTCACAAAAAACCGAGTGGCAGTAGGAGTCCTCGTACTTGTAATAAGAAAATTTCTTATTACAAGTATTTAATACTTGTGAAATACTCAAACGCAACAAGTCAAAACTTCACGGCGACCTTTTTTTTTTTTTGGATTTTCATCCATTTTCCTCTTCACAAAAAACCGAGTGGCAGTAGGAGTCCTCGTACTTGTAATAAGAAAATTTCTTATTACAAATATTTAATACTTGTGAAATACTCAAACGCAACAAGTCAAAACTTCACGGCGACCATTTTTTCTTGAGGTATGTGAGAGTGAAAACAACGTGCGCGTCACTTTAGTAGTCAATTTTTCCATACGGATCCGTAAGGAATCTGTAGTGGGGTGGTTGTGGTGGTTAGCTTCCAGTCATGGTCGGCCTAGACAGCCCATACGGATTTCCTGCTACGGATTCGTGGAAAGGTCTGCAAAAGCTCTCTAATGACACAGTTGATTACCAAAAGGCACCGTGGACCAAGATGACTACCCTACGGTATCCCCCTACTGTCAAAGTTTTATAAATCAAAATTAAATTTTTGTTAATCGTACAAATGAACACCCCCTTCCCCCCCCCCCCCCCCCCCGTCAAATTTGGCATTATACGTTTCATGACGTGTAAGTTTCAAAAAACAATTTTTTTTAATCTGAAAATTTGACAAAATACTTGGTTTGCCATCTAGTTGTGCCCGCAAAGTTTTCAGCTCGATCGCTCTAACCCGTGGGGCTCTATGGGGCTAAAAATGGGTAAGCTGAAGGGTCTTTGAAGGTTTTCGGCTATGAGGCCGAGTTAGGTGTTCTTCTCGAGGTATTTTTGGACGTAGAATCCAGTTTTGGGAGTCCGAGTACCATCCGATTTCACCATGGGGATTCGTATCTAATGTAATCTAATGGAGATCTGTGGGGCCTTCAATGAGACTTCTAAAGGGTGTCAGGAGGTTGAGTGAGGCCGTTCTCCGAGTAATTTTGAACGTATTACCACTTTTTCGGGGTCCCACATCTGTCCAAGCACTTTACATGAATAGAACTTTTATTAATTTTACTTTTTTCAAATAACTTTCTATTGACACAATTACACACAAATTTTTGACAGGATTTTTGCACCATTTATGGCAAAGCGTCCCTAATAAATTTGTGTAAAAAAATTGTAACGTTACAAAAAAAAAAAAAAAAAAAAAAAAAAAAAATTAGGTACGATTGAGTTGAAGCGGGAGGGCATTTCATCATCGAACACAAAATCTAACTCGTTGTTAACGTTGTTAGAAGGCCATCAACAAGTGATTTTCATAGGAGCGCTCCGCAAGCAGGTTCATTCGAGATTGTCTGATTACCGGGGTGAGCGAGAAAGGATTCTTGCAAATGACGTAATAGTGTTCGAACTAACTACCTAAGTTGCTATCCCGCCCTCTCGCACTAAACTCGCAACAAGTTCACAAGAGCTTGAATCCTTAGTTACACGAGGCCTCCCGCCGGGCCTATCTTCCTGAGATACTAAGTAAGTAACTCATCACGTCAGCGTCGAACCCTCCGATCGAGGTGTACAGTGTAGTACACTATTCCGCTTCAGTTAACAAGATAGTCTCAAAAGGTTAGGAAGGGATGAGGTAAGTGAAGATATCAACTTGGAGCTTTTGAAGGAAATCTGTTCCCTTATAGGCTTGAAACTGGGTAATTCAAGTTCAATAGAACATCAAAGGGAAGTCTGGCACCGCTAATCCACACTAGTCGTTTCATTCCAATGAAATCGTGAAGCTATTCTTCCTGTTCTACGTTCATTATACGCCATTTCGATTCCAATCTCCGTTCCATCGCCCAGCTCTTTGAGGGTGCCATGAAATCCAATTAAAAATCCATCCTGCCTATTGGGGCCCAATTTTCTTCTTCTTTGGAGCCAGGACAAGAGGCCAAAGGCACATGAATTTCGTATAGGTACCAGAAGAGTGTGTCCAGGGTGAACAAGTCCGTCAGGTTATTTCGGGGACTAGTGCGAAACAGTAGAGCGGAGGAGTTAGAGAAAGAGAAGTATATATACATGTATATATGTACGCCTGGTCACACGAGTCAGATCACTTCCAACTTCTCACTCTTCTCCTCGACATTCTGACACGTTTCCTGTAGATCCATGAAGATAGGGCTGCGAAGGAGGATGAGTTCTCGTCAGAAGGGTACATACAAGAAAGATAACCTGATTAGGGGAGCAAGAGGGTGCTATATCATGTTCCTTCTAATTCCTGACGCCTCTCCCAAACTACCCGGCCCCCAACTGAAATGATATATTTAATCTAACTCCCATCCATCACAATCGCACGACGGCCGGGGGAAGGCAAGAGGGCGGTTCTAGCCGCAGCTGTGACGGGGAAACCGTGATAGGATCCGGGTGGGACTGCTGAAGGGTTTTGCCCCGAATGAAGAATGGACTAGGTGCAAAACTCCCCAGGGAGACGTGAATATTCACGCATTTCGGATCCCCACGTCAGTTAGGGACATGATACTAAAAATTGTATTCTACGTGTGGGGTGAAATAGGTTTACACTTGAAGAACTTAACGATTTATAAACTAGCGCTTTCGTTATCATTTTACATTATTACACGCATCAATTATTGATGCTTGTAATAGGTAATGTAAAATTATATATTTAATCTAACTCCCATCCATCACAATCGCACGACGGCCGGGGGAAGGCAAGAGGGCGGTTCTAGCCGCAGCTGTGACGGGGAAACCGTGATAGGATCCGGGTGGGACTGCTGAAGGGTTTTGCCCCGAATGAAGAATGGACTCATTTGGTTTATTATTCTTGGAAATCACGACGGGGTTCGAAAATTCTGATCGCCCTCAAAATTTGACATTATTCGTTTCAAGAGGTCTAAATTCTAAAAACGAAAGGTTCGTCCGCCGTACGCCGTTCAAGCCGTTTTGGCCAGTAAGTAGGCTTTTTTTTTTTTTAAATATGAAATTTTGACAAAATACTCGGTTTCCATCTAGTTGTGCCCCCAAGGTTTCAGCGCAATCGCCCAAACCCGTGGGGCGCAATGGGGCTAAATAGGGCTACGGGAGGTTTTTTTGTTGAGGTTTTCGGCTTTGGGGTCGATTGACCTCGAGTCATAATCGAAGTATTTCTGGACGTAGAATCCATTTTTGGGGGTTCAAGAACGATCCGATTTCACCGTGGGAATCTATTGTGCTCTCATGGGGCTACAAATAGTATTTTTGAAGAATCCCAGGAGGTCAAATATTTTCAGAGTAATTTTGGACGCATAATCCATTTTTCGAGGTCCCACATCTGCCCAAACAGTGTAGGTACAGATTTTTTTTTTTTTTTTCAAAAATATTTTTGTATCGACTAAATTGTTTTACACAATTAACCTATATAGAAGAATAATAAACCATTGTGTAAAATTTGCAGCGTTTTTCCTTAGTTCCTCCAGCCCAAATTTAAATTCCTAAACCGTTTGTCGTCCATTTGAATGATAAATCATTAAGAAATCAGGTAAATCAGATCGGTGACGAATGCCAATAAGAATTTTGAATTAGGGGAGGCGCGATTGAGGAAATTGCGATGAGCGTGAAACACCGGCCAATTAAGTTCAATTAATTATGTAGGACGAGTTGTGGAGGCTGTTCTGACACCTCCATCAAGACGGCGAAGTTTTTAATTGTGAATCGAACTCGGTGGTGTATCCCGGGACAATCCCCGAGAGTTTGATGCTAATCCGTTCCGAGTTGAAAGGAGCGAAAGCGCTGAGAGGGTTGACGCCCGTTGGGTTAGCTTTTGCCGAGTTTCACCCAGAGGGAGGGCAGGAGAAGTTTCCTTCATTTCAAGCACGTCTACGATTTCAATTAGCTCTGGTGGCGCTCTGCGGAGAGCAAAGTTGAATGGCTGAGGGCTACGTGACCGAGTTGCCTTCACTGCATCACGTTCTCAACTAAATCTTGATTCATAATTACCAGCCGAGTTCGATTCTCCCACCTTTCAGTGAAAAGTCGGTACACAAAAGTTAACGCTGATTACTGTCTATTATGTGCGAAATTCCCCTCTCGGGTTGTCTTCTCTTCGTTTATGCCGGGCCTTTGTGTGTCGAGTTACAATGATTGCAAGTGCCACAAAGTTCATTGTGGCTGCTTGGAATTCTGAGATGTGTGGAAATCATCTTACAACCGCGATGTAAAGGTGTTGCATCAGATTTCTTCATTCAGTGTGGTGCTCTCAACTATGTACCTAGGTACTCAGAGTGATGTCTTCATTTGAAGAAGTTGGTAGAGTTCAATTTGATTCTCAACATAGCTCAACATTTCGACGATGCAGATTATACGGTATAGAAGCAACACCGCCGAACCCACTTCAGTCGGAAATTTTTTTTAATGAAACAGTTACATGAAGCAGATACATGAAACAAGTTTTGAAACGAAACAGTTTTCTTTTAATGAAAATTTCATTACATTTAATAGTTTTTCGTGTCACCTGTGAAGTTGAGAAGATGTGGGTTAGCGACGATTTTCTTTTGTATCACTATTTAAATACTGCTCCGAACCGTTCCAAGTACCTACCGATGGTGAAAGGAGAATAAAATTCATTTTCGTCTAATAAACGTTCATATATTGCAAAATATCATTCATCAGAAAATCTCACTATATTTACTGTCTGCCCGTATTTGTTCTCAGCTAATCGTTTTATTCAATTTGTTGACACAGCCGGTCAAATTAAATGGTTATTCTCCTCGGAGCGGAAACAAATTAAACAAGTTGGTTGGAGGGTGAATTTGCATTTACACTTATATATGAGAGAGAGAAAGAGAGACTCTGCATAATGTAATGGGGCGCTTCGTTCAATCGGCCAGACATCCCTTTGGAGAGAGGAAGAACGGTAAAATGTTCGGGAGCAAAGTTGGTTTCCATTGGAGTGTTTTCATTAGAGCGCAGTATAGGATTTAATTCTTTCGTCCCCTCCCGAAAGCCCGCAGTTTGCAGCGGGCCGCCTTCTGACAACAGGAGCGAAAGCCGGCACCGATACGCCCAACCAATTTTCACGTTGATTAAGAATCACCTTTCAGACCGTTATAATTTGACGATATGATGAAATTGAAGGGTTTGAATCTGTATTTATAGCCTAAAACCCGGGAGATTACTAGAGATAATGAGCAAAGCCTGATTCACCCAACGGGTTGGGTCAGGGGAGCACTATTTACCAAGCACGAAAACAAAACGCAATTCATATTAATGCCTTAAGTCAAAGCAATTTTCATGATTTACTTGTAACTCAATAGTAGCGATGGGCGATATGATATCGATATTTCGAACGAGGTGGTTAGGGAGAGAGAACGACTCCTCTGCTGGTTTGAATACTAAATTGTTTATTTAGGTAAAAAATTCAAACCAGCAGAGGAGTCGTTCTCTCTCCCTAACCACCTCATTGGATTAGACCTCTGCACCATCGGCAAACAACCACCCACTTTATAATATTATATTATAAGTATTATTATAAGTATTAAATACTATAATAGTATTTAATACTTGTCGAAATATCGGATCAAAACGATAATGTCGAGTTATTGATATCAAACCCATAATATTATATCGGATCATATCCGATCTCATCAAAAGATAGGCTGGGACCCTGAACTGTGAACCAAAACACAATCAAGCAGTGTTATCGATCGAGATCGGGACCCTCAGATTTTGGGGACATTTTGTGATCAATCGGGGAAACGTTAACCGGGCCTTATCAAAATAAGAATGAAATGTGTTTTGTTGCTTCCGTTAATTTTGGTGGATGTATTTGGATGTATACATATCGGGGTAGTCTTTGAACGCGAGGAAGCTATGTGCCATATCCCCCTTGGCAGTGTATTTCAAACAATTTAACAGTAATATTTCAAAATTTTGCAACTTTCTTTCTTCATTTGTTGCAATTACTGTTGTGGTTAACCCTTTTATAACCATCTTATAACCTATGAACAATAATCATTATTGTTCAATTGTTGGACAATTTATGATAAACTCCCCAATGAACGGTTTTGCAACGATGTTACACGGCCTCAAATGTTTTCTCTCGGCTCGGCGAAGAAACCGGTTTGCGGCAAATTCAACTGAACGGGGGAAGAGCAAAGTTTGATGTGATAACCAAGAGGTCAACAAGTACGGGGAAACTTTAAATTAGTTGAAAAAAGTTTTTAATTTTTCAGCAAAAGAAGTTTAAGCAGGAGAGAAAAATGTTCAACAACGCCCCTCTTCTAACCGACGTTCGCTCGTGACCAAATTCATGAAAGCGATGCTTCCTTTGCTAAAGTAATTTTTGAGCGTCATTCTTGAAACGTCGTTATTGATTCAGTGTTTTTTTTTTCAACGCTTGAACTTGTTAAGGGGATGCAAGGTTACACGCTCTTTTCAGCTTGTCTTTATTTCACATGATGGAATTTGGATTTGGTTGAATCGGTTCAGTTTTGTAGATGTCGCCATCAACATCATCAATCGTCCCGGCTAATTCACCCTCGTGCTGACGTCCGCCGGTTTTTAAAAGCCTCGTTTCCGCAATGGACTTTAATCTCCGACCTCTTCCATTGTTATATGCGCAAGTGCTGAGTTTTCATCGGAGAAGGGCAGGGGGCAACCACGGTGTTTTGATTAACGATTGCCGACACACACGGAGAGATAGAGAGGTGGTCACACACACATTGGATACCCTCGAAGGGCTTTGCGGGCTCAGCAGAACGGACGGGGTGACAGTGGCGAACATGGTATTCTTTGAGTTTGGACGACGTCCATTGTCATATATCACGCGAGGCATGATCCCAGCCTTCATTATCAATCATCCTATTTTCTGTTTAATCGTCTGGGACAGTTTCTGCGCTGTCATTCGCCCCGTCGTTTTCACACCCGTACAGCCATGCTTTGCAAACTTGAAACTACGAGTAACTCGTAGTTTCAAGTTTGCCAATTTTGAGAGGGTGGAGAAATTAATCCCAACTTCCCTGTGCCGTATGGCATCTCTGGAACATCTAAGGTTCGACAAAAGCAACACTAACAACAGTCACGAGTAGGTGTACTTACGTATTGAGCTCCAGATCCAGTCTAAACTTGTGATTAAAAGCTTTAATGAGCAAGGAAGTTCTGTGGAAGTGCTTTCCGGTCTGGAACAGAAAAGATAATTATAAATTTAATAAAGTTCGAACGTGGAGGTGAGAGGGGGCAGAGGGTCGACTTAGTTAAAACTGGTAATGGAATGATGGTGAAGTGGTGCACAGGGGGGGAAGTTGTGGAATGAGGATCGGGCAGAGTAGAAGGACCTGCCTAATTTAACTGCAGCTCGTTTGAAGGCTTTTTAGCATCCCAAATTGAAAATAACCTCGTTAAAACGTCACTTCATCTCTCGGCCTCACCCGCCACTTCAGCCGTTCCGTTTCATGTTAGTTCGTTTAATGAATTATATTACCTCCTAAATATTACGAGAGGTATATTTTGGATGCCGTGTGATCGCCGATACCATTAATGAGTACGACTTTTTATAGGGAAGTTTCTATCGATAAAAAACTGATGCTTATAGTAAGGTTCGTTCAAATCAAAATTTGATTTAAATGAACCTTACTAGTATAATAAGTAGGGTGGCCAGATATTTTTTTCGAGGAAGCAGTACATTAAACAAATAGTCGTCGGACACTATAGTATTATATACTATATATATAGTATATGTGTATATAGTACCTACACAAGAGCCTACAAGAGCAAGAGCCACAAGAGCCTTTTCTTGTCTATAAACAAAATTATTATTACATTATGTATTAGACATTAAAATTTTTTTGTCTATAGATAGAGAAAAAAAAGTTTTTCAATGTCTAATAAAACATCACATTAGGTTAGCCTTATTAGCCTTATTAGCCTTTTCTTGTCTATAAACAAAATTATTATTAAATTATGTATTAGACATTAAAATTTTTTTTGTCTATTGATAGAGAAAAAAAGTTTTTCAATGTCTAATAAAACATCACATTAGGTTAAATCATTGCCACTGGCACCAAAAATATTATGACTATAATATAGTACTATACCTATATGATAATATCATTTATATTATAATCTACTAAAAATAAAATGACTATATTATGATATAATCTAAATCCCATAAAGGAGATCCATACCGAGAGATCAATACTATTCGGCTGCATTTAAAAACTAGAGAATCCGTTTGAAAATTATAAAAACCGTAGCACCACCCACCAACTTCTTCTTCTCCTAATTGATAAAAGGTGTTCTATCTAATTTAGGGTCCGGGCGTCTGGGCACCATCATTCTTTGGAAGATATTGCCAAGTGCGTAAGTAAGTTGGCAGGAAGTAGCGAGCCTAAAACTCTACTAGTTTCAAAAAGCAGTACATTTCAGGTGTACACAAGGGTCTCTGTGTACAGCAGTATCACACACCTTAAAGCAGTACTGTACTGCAAAAAGCAGTACATCTGGCCACCCTAATAATAAGCATCAGTAGATTTAATCTACTATAAAGAGTGACAACCAAATCACAGTAACAAACTCGTAAAATCATCTCTCTCATAAGGTGTTTGCCATGAATCACTTCACCACGTGTTAATTGACTTAGTTAAAATCTGGACAAGCTTCACCTCAAACGTACGGGAATCCAATAACCAACTTGGAGGTCACGAAGGACGGTCGGGGAAGTTGACAGCCCGTCCTATTTTGAATTTAATAAAAGAGCGATGTATTTTTTTCCCTCGGACCTATTGCGCTGGGATTCTCCTGTATCTAATAAATTGTTCCGAGGGTCCCTCTATACTAATTAATTCTTGTTACGGGGAACACACGAGGTGAATGAAATGAATCCAGCGGCGCTATTTTCAAAGTGCTGTTTCATTTTCAGGTCGTGAACAGCGTGCAATATCCTGCCTTGGGCCAAGTATTTAAAGGCGAGAGGAAATTAGTTTCAACTTTTGTTTAAATGCATTTTCTCGCCCGAATAATTGTTATTCGTTCGTTTGTTTGATACACTGTGATTGCAGTCCTCGGGAAATGTGTATTCGAACAATGCTATGAAACTAGTTATAAAAAATTAACGGAACGTTCAACGAACATTTATGCTTCGAGTATCCCGAGGGGTTGTTTACCAGTTCACGGAGTCAGTAGGGTGCGAGGGAGTCAGTGGGGTGAGAGTGCCAGCAGTAGGGGTGTACATGAAAGAAGGGTGGAACAGCCATAAAACCGGGTCACTGTGTCCCAACCGAGAGATCTTTCATTCTTTCTCCTTTTTTTTATGAACCCTCGTGCTTACTCAACCCAGTCGTATTATGGTTTCGGGATAGCGTGAAACGGCTTTATTCATAGTCCGTCGATCGGAATTTTATTTATTTTGTACACATTCATTCCAATTTGCGAAACTCGGAGGTAGATGTGGGAACTAAACCCAAGTTGCAGTGTTGTGTACCTACCCCTCCAAAGATAAGGTGGCAAACCCCAACTTCGCGCCAATTCGAGTCTTACAGTTGATACTGGGACCTAGAATACATTCCTCTTCAGTTGTCTTCCAGAAGTGGAGGAAGTGGGATAACCGTCCGAGGTTAACAAAGCTGGGTTTCCTCCCTTTTCTTGGAAGAAGTCAGAATGGGGTCCGAGCGGACCCCACCTTATCATGTATGTTTCTGATATTCCAGTTACCAGCTTTATGAAACGAAACATATTTGAAGAGGTTGCCATTTTGTTTATGAAGATTGAACTCGTCTTTTACAGCTTACCTACATCTATTGCTGTTTATTATGATCCAGAGAGCTAAAAGTAATTTAATCCTGCAAAAATCAGGTGGGGTCCAAAACGACCCCACCTAACCCTTTGCGTCCAGGCGAGTCACCTAATATTTGGAGGGATAGGTGTGGTTGGTTTCCTGGAAATTTATTAAAATTTGTTTATCTGTTGAGCGGAAACTCGAAAGCGCATACTCCGTGTTCTTGCCACTGCTTGTTTGGTAGGAAAACTTGGTGGTCCATTTGGCAACACTGCACTAGGATGAATGAGTGATTGGGTGCTTATTGATAAGACGATCATTTTCTTCTACTTTCACATTTCTGTGTCCTGGTCCTTCACAACATTATGGAAAATCTGTTGGTTGGTGATGAGATGATCCATCACGTTAGGACAACGTGGAGGAATGTTTTGGCATTCTCTCCAGAAAAGGGGACGTTTGGTCACCCTAGTCATGAATCATGCCGTCACTCGCCATCCTCCAGTCTGACCGCCACAGAGGCCAGAGTGGCCATCTTGCAGAAGCCGACCTCAGCCATCAGCCAAGGGGAGCCGAACCCAAGCTGCTGGCTGCATCCCGCCATAAATTGAAAGATAGATAGATTTTCCCAAAATCGGAGATTGGACCCCATTTTCGAATTATTCGAAACTTTCTATCGGCAAAAAAAAAAAAAAAAAAAAATCTGCATGCACGTCCATAATATGTACGTTCTTATTATGATTATTTTGGGATTGCCGAGTTGACCGTCGTAATTCCACACTTTTCGCCTGGAAAATTAGCGCATAATCTAAGGATAACACAATTTTATAATTGAACGTTTGTTGATCTACCAGCGAGTCGTTTGCATAGTGATTGTTCCTCGCCCAACCTACACTGCGATCGATATAAACCCTGTCACTGGAATTCTCTTAAGAACAAATGTTCATTGATATTTCTTGGAGCCTCCCCCGAGTTAGGCAAACGCTGAGAACTTGGATGCCTCGTGCGCAGGTAAGGTTCACGTAGTTGGGAGAGTTGGGGGAGGGGGTAAATATTTACCAACTTGGTAAGGTTTGCTCAGTTAACTGAGCGGTGGAGGAGGGAGAGCGAGATGATGAGCGAGGGAGGTTGAAGACGTTCCTTGTTGTGTCAGCATTTCTAACTCAATCATCTCCTGATACTATTTGTTCATTCTTTCCTGTTGACCTACAAATAATATATTTCTCATTCTATTACCGTAAGGTTTGCCGAATCCTTTGACGGAAATCTGCATTGGATTTTTAGACAAAATAATCATTCAAACACGTAGCACTCTCGAAATCATGAAATAGTTGTGAATTTTTCAGAACCTCAATACCAAAATGATCGAATACGTATACACATACAAGATAATACTCAATTGTTCTATATCCCCTTCCCACTTCAATCTTGTCAATCGCACAGTCAATAAATCGTACCGGTAACCGTCACAATGGCGTCTATTCAGAAAAAAAAAGGGAAAACCTGACTATAAGCGGGGAAGAAATCTTCAACTGACAGCCGAACCAGCTGAATCGGGAATCTCTTTTTCCTTTCCCGACTTTCAAAAAGTATAAATCAAATTTATCGGACTTGCCATTTCTCACCCTCTCCCCTGAGGCCAGCTGGAACTTCCTTGTTATAAATAGCTAGTTGAAGAAGGAAATAAAAACCAAATAAGATTGATGTGGCCTCAGCAATTGAGACGAATGACTTTGTGGAGTCCGGAGAGAGGATTTGACCGCTATAAACCTCCTTCTCCACCCGTTTCACTTATTTTTTGTTCGTTCTCAATTAGCCCTCTAAAGAGGGGTTGATAGATGAAGCGGAAGTTGAGTGCGTTGTCGTTACCGATTCAAAACAGTTCATTTGAGCAGTTGTGGTTTACTTCATAGCTCCAACAAAACATAACAATCTTACTTTAATTGTGTTAACAGGGCATTAATAATTATTATCAATTATTAAACGATGGATTTTTGTTCCTTTTCAAGGCAAAATATTTCATTCAATTCCTCTGAATTTTGTTTTATTGATATCAGTCGGTGGTGGGAGAAAAAAGTCGGAAATTCCTGTCTCCTTTTTTGACTGGGAGGGTTTTCTTTTTGCACATTTCTTTTCCCATCCCGCGAGACGAACGTCCCACTTCCTCACCAAAGGTTCCCTCGCTGCGTCCAATGGCTTTCCCCCTTGTTGGGTTTTTAATATTCTGAGATGACGATACGAGAGCACAAAAAAAAAAAAAAAAAAAAAAAGAGTTGCAATATAAAATCTTTCTTGTTCAACCTCTTCCCCCTTCTTCTTCCAGCTTCGCTTAAGAACGAGGACGAAAAGCTGTCGAAATGAAACCTTTTTTTATCACCACAGATCCCCCTCCGACGCCATCACCTCTCGTTCCGTCACCTATTTTTCGCTCTGAAGGAGGGAAAAAAGCTACTCCAATCTTAATCCCGGAGTCGTCTACCTCGTCGCCATTTTCGCTCGAGCCTTTTTCGACATTCCGCTCCACCATCTGACAAACACGGGATCTGCGGAGCGTCAATAAATCCTCGAGGTGCCGCCGTGCGGAATATGCAAATACCCCGTTCGAAAAGGCGTCGTAATGAAAGTCGACCGCAGTTGTTGTAACCCCCAATAAAATTGTGAGAGAAATTGATTTGCTCAACCATCTTTGTCGAGTCCAATCGAATGAAGAACCTGCGAAGAAGGTATTTGAGAGTATTAAGTACCTACGTATTTAGTTTCTCCAGATCTGGATTTGTGAGATATCTGCATCTAATACCTAGGTACCTAATTAGAACAGAAGAAGTCGACAGGAAGAAATGCTGGGTCGCTTTGTGGAGCGAGATGAATAGAGCAAGGCCATTGGGTTCAACATACCATATTTATAGGTACTTAGACCTGAACGCTCGCTGCGTTGACCTGTCAATAAGGCTAGATGTTTGTGTTGCGTCGGGATTGAGTCGTGACAAGCTAAGACTGAGGATGGCCACAATGAGATGTCAAAGCCTCTCTGTAACATGTGCTAGAGGATCTCGAGCTGTTCGTTTTCCCGATTTTGATTAAATTCTGCAAGGCAAGTTTTGGAACGTCTCGGCTCTCACGAGACACCATGTTGCGAATACTGACATGGCTGCCATTGGCCATGTTCTGCCGGAATGCATCATCATGCATAAAAAAAAAAAAATAATAATAAAACAAAATAAAATACTTAAATAAATAAAAATAAATAAAATAAATCTAAATAAAAAAAAAATTCATGCACGTTTTTCTTCTTCTTCAACAAAACAGTGGTCTGCAGGATAATGTGGAGGTGAGCAGGAGAATTTTTTTATGGTCAATTTGTTCAAGTAATTTGAGCCTTCTTTTTGGCGATGAAAGCGGAGGTCCAAACAGAGTGATATCACTGGAATCGTCCAGATAAAGCACACCTTTTGAAGCCTCGGAAGGGGGTTCTTCTCCAAGGTTTTCGACCCCAAGGGTTCAGCTGTTTTCCCCATGTCAAAGCCCGTCGTTGCCGGAAATGACAAGGGGTCCACAGATTTTCATCGAGAGTTGCCTCTGGATCTGAGAAAAATGCATTGGGACATTATTGACATTGCAAGCGTGATTCGAAAAGACTGTAGGTACATGGAGAAATGGGAGAGCCTCCACAGAGTCCTTGTTGATCTAGCTTGTCGTGCTGGGAACAGGCGATGCACTTGTGTTCCCACGCTACGCCACACCTAGCAGCCCATTGAAACCGCCCACACTTAGCCCCAAGGCACATTGAACCCGGGTTAAAGCACTATTATTGATCGCATAGAGTAGGGGTCCAAATTACATAGCTAATCAAGACTAATCAACTCCCACATGCGTCTCTGCAACGAGGAATGTCTGAAATTCATTAGTTACTGCATAATGTGCATCTTCATGCATACTGCATAAAGATTCATATTCATCGTCAACAAAATTTCATATTTAATATGAATCTACAAAGTTGCCCAGTCTGGTGGATGATGTTTTCTTCTTTGGTTCCGTCGCTTGGCAACAGGTCGGGCGTGTCCCGGTCGCCATAGAAACCATCCCACCCCGCTTGTTAACCACCCTTATTGAGACATTCTTCCATCGCTCGTCCTCCCCCGCCAAACTCCTCCAACATCGTCGAACTCTCGAGATTTCACCTTTTCTCCTCCGTTCCCTTCCTACACCAACGGCGACGGAGCAATAAAATAATCCCGCTCCGAAATGGAATTGGGTTGTGAGTCCTCCGTGCGACACGCTTTATTCATTTATTCGGATGATTCGTTTCGAATCATATAGGAATTCTCTTTACCGCCCTTCTTGTTCGTCTCTAAAAGTGTATCGAGGGCGTCAGAGCAACACCACACATCGTCATTTTTTTGTGGCAAAAATGGAGTTAGGCATACCGTTCGACGCGTCGTCTCGCGGCGAATCGATCAAACATCATAGTTTAAATGAAAATTGGTAGGGAGGAGTATTGCTTTAGTGTCTTTTGGGCTCTCTAGAAAAACTCCAAAAATGACAACGTGGGGCGTTGCTCTGACGCCCTCGATAATATCGATATACATTGTACAAAAACAACAAGGTTAAAACAGTTTTAATCGAGTTACTCGATACCTTCGAAGTCATTGCAGTGCATGCCCAAGAACGTGCCTTCAAATTTCAATTACACTTGAACACAAAATAACACTATAGGTAAGTCCTGAAAGCCCCTGTAGAGTATCTCCATGAACGTGCGTTGGGTGTGTACCTAAATGACAAGTATTGTTTTTTGCCTAATAGATTATTAGGTCTGGCGGAGCATCCGTGGTTACGCCGCCAGCTGTTTTGGAGGATGCAGGAGGGAGTACAGGTGGAGATTCATGAGAATGCTCCAGCTGTAGAAATAGAGGATCTAGTTTACTTACGCTCTCCCGAAGTGTCGGGATGTTGTAAGTCCAGCAGATCCTCGGAAGGAGCATAAGAAAACTGGCATACCCGGCAAGAAGTTGTACCGAGGGGCGGTTTCCTGGCTTCCAATCTTGACTCGTCGAGTACCTATGGACCCCTGGTTGACGCCCCTGGTCTGACAAGGGTTCGCTTTTCTGGCTTCCATCTCGAATTGTCGAGCCGCTGACACTTCAGACGGGATTTCAGACTGACTCAGCGGGGATTTCCGGAAATGGAACGAAAATAACTGCGATTAAACATGGATAGTTAATGCAGAGAATAACGGGCTATGACAGCTGCCGGTGATTTGTTGAGTAGGCCGGCGCGCCGATGAGCCGAGCTCGGGAGAAGTGGCGTCAGCGTGCTTGAGCTCAATAGCTCGCTGAGCGTCAGACCCTCGAACCTGCGTTAGCGAGAAGGACATTGATTGGACAGAGTAGGTACCTACAGTTTTCCCCACAGCCCCTTTGGCCTTAAAATATTCAAAACACTTCCTGATAAGTTTATCAATTTTCAGGAAGGAAATTGAAATTTCAATTCAAAGCCTTAAGGAATCCGTTGCATCTCCCATTTGTCGCAGTAACAACATCAATATGAAAATTCCGTGCTCCGTGGAATATTAATGTCGCATAGCGGGCAAGAACGCTGAGTTTAATTAGTCAGGATTTGTGGAGGGCATGCTTAGAATTTATAAGGAGCACGAAGGAGCGGCGTTACAAGAAAAAGGATGCGGGAGTGTAGTACAGATCACGCGCTACAACACCTTTAAAGTCTCAGCAACTCACCTCCCCTTTCCACTATATCGTATAAACTTGCATTGTTAAAGGAATGGGAAAATCTTCCCGTGCTCCCGCATACGCCCTCTTCATCTCTTTCCTTCAAGATTAAACTTGTTTCTGGAAGGCACGTAAATCCCGGAAATCCCCGGGATTAAAGTACGTCAGTGGTTCTTGATTGCGGAGAATTAACGATGTTGTATTCGGGTGAGGGCAAATGCGACGGGAGGAAACAAGGTAGGGAATTCGCTTTAGGAATAATACCATCCGTTTCGGAGGTAAAACAATGGGAAAATCCGTGACAAATTATGACACAAGTATAACGTTTTCCGCTCTAATCCTTTACGTTGTCTTATAATTCAGTTTTATCCTGAAAAACAACGAATGTATTTTATACAATCGGATTTGAAGGGGCTTTTCAAGGATTTTTAGATTGCAGCAACCGCAGCATTGTTTAGCGAAATTCGAAAGATGGGCGAATACAAAATCAGAACTCTTTCTCTTCACTGCAAAAATACTCATTGTAAGAAGCCAGTGCTTTTGAAATAAGAGAGATAATTGCTTATCGTAACTCGGAAGAAAACCTTCAAGCCATCCATCTCCATGTATCACCTTGGCTGAGACATGCATGAGATTGGGACTCAGATCCGTCTTCCTTTTCGAGTGAGCCAAAAAATTCCATTTGCGTCTTATGGATTTGGATTTATCGCCTTGGTGTTCTTCCAGCTTCTCCCTTGATTCCTCGCCAGCAGCCCCATCTGTTAGCACTTTCCTCTTGTACTTTCTCAGCTCCTGCCATCTTTGGGTCTTCGGGATGATCGATGTTGGAATCATGGGCCTTGAATGCCAAGTTGTGACAGTCGTCCACAGCATCGATTGTCTTCTGGATAGGCTGGAACAAAATCACTCGCAGCATTGCCCCTTTTCAGAAACATAATTTCGTTTTCGAAATATTATTTCGGAGGATTAGAAGAATGGAATGTCATCCACTCACATGACGAGTGATGACTTTCGAACGGTGCAGAAACTGTCGAATTCACCTGAGTGAAAGATGTGGAGGGAACCAAGCCCTAAGCTCCAATCGATTGGATGAATTGAAATTCTTTGAGCGGCGGTGGTTTTACGATCGAAACAGCACAGTCACCACAAACTACTCGGCGTTAAAGTACAATTTTAATAGAATTGATTCTGTGAGCGGCAGAGAGTGTAAGGCGTAACATCCCTGATTTCGCCACCACGTGTGTTCAAGAATGTAGGTTTTCGAGGCACCACATTCAAAACGACAAGGGCCATCTCGGGATATTTCTCTGGAGGAGATGGAAGGTTTGTTCAGAGTGTTCACTGAAGTCATCCAGATATGATGCTCCTACCAAACTTTCAGGAGATATTCGTTCTGGAGCTGCCTCTAGCCCCGAAAATCAGGTGCCCTGATTATCAGCCCTCAATCAGGCGATCAATGAGACTGGCGACTCACTCAAAGCTGGCATTTGCCTGTATTTCTGGCCCAGAAATACAGGGTTGTCGACACCTACATCGGATCCAGAGTTTTCTCCAGATCTAATGAATTACACTAAGCGACACATTAAAAATTATCAATGTGGGTGCATCAAGAAGAATAAGGGGCAGTCATCCTGGGACCCGCTATAGCAATGTCGCGCAGTGCTCCAGCGGCAAAAACCACGAAAATTCGAAGTGGTGTTCAAATTTATTTGATTTCATTTCTAGTTAGGGAAATGACTGTAGAATGCGGCAACGAGACGAAACCGTTCTTTCATTTTTGCAGCAACACAACTCAAAACACCTGTAGGTCCTCTCTAGGATTTATTGAAGTTCTAATTTTGTATGTTCTTGGTTCAGTACATCTTATCGGCATTTTATCAGAAATACATTTCTTCGATGTGACGGCCGGATTAGCCGTGTGGTTCTGGGCGTTAGCGCTGCATTATGTTGAGGCCACGGGTTCGAATCCCGTTGAAGACCATGGAAATTTCGGGAATAAATGTGCAGCTTACGTTAAAGTGATTCATCATCAATTTAGCGCCCCGTCATGTCAGGCCAAAGGGGTCAAAAATCATGACGTAAAACTCACTTTATTTACATTAAATGTCGACCCCATAGCACATAAATTCTATGTGCTATGGGGTCGAGTGAGGTGTCGTTTTCGAAGTATTTTTGGACGTAGAATCCATATTTAGGGGTTCCAGAAAGAATCCGATTTCACTCTGGGGGATCTATGGGGCTTTCATGGGGCTAAAAATGGGATTTTTGAAGGATCCCAGGGTGTAAAATAAGGTGTCGTTAGCGAGTAATTTTGGGCGCAAAATCAGTCTTTCGAGATCTCAAATCTGTCCAAATATTGTACAGAAATTTTTATTTTTTCAGAAATACCTATTCTTCTGTGTCCTCCGTAATGAGACAGAACTAATTTTTGCACAATTAACCTCTATCAAAGATTAATAAACCCTAGTGTAAAATGTGAAGCGTTTTTTAAAAGCTCCGCTAAGCTCCGGCTCCAAACAAACTTCCCGTGACAGTTCACGGTAATATTTGACCTACTAAGTTCAAAACGTCCTTTTAACCTCAAACCAGTTTGTTGAGGCATTATTAGTATACTAATAACTCTATCGCTGAAGAATGAAAATATTAATGTAGAAGTTTAAAGGCGACGAATGCAATTATCGAACACCTGTTATGTGTTACACCTGTTATAGTTACTTTATTAAACAAATAGTTCCTGCCTGATTTTATTTTGTTCTTACTTTTAGGAATTTTTTCTCACAGCTAATCATTCTAATATACCTAGGTATCTATTTCTGGTTAAAATTCTTTTTCCCCATGATTTTTCTGTTAAAATCCATGAGAACAAAGCTGTATTATTTGCCCCGACGGACTTCAAATTCTATGACCCAATAAACATAAGTTATAACAACAACTACCTACTTATACAACTACTTGTAACAACTTTTAGGCGGATTATCTCGGAATATGAAGCTTTTGCCGCTTTTCTCGGTTTCTGAGCCACTGTGCGTGTAGTAAGTAAGTTATGTAGTGGTAATAACTTACCACTACATAACTTACTTACTGCCTAACGGCAGTATGCATACGATTAAGAATGCAGAAATTCGCACGGAACGCTAAACGCTACAGAAAAATAGAACGATATACATGAAGAAAATCTCGTATGCAAAATAAGCAATTCCGGTCCGTAGTTATCATACCCTGATAACTAAGTAGTTAATGCTTCCTGATTTAGCAAAAACGCAAAAAGCGGGCAGCTGGAAAAATTCAAATTTTTTTCAGACGAGAAACTCACGCAAAATTAATTAAAACGCGCCTAGCTCCGAACACGGATGTACTTTTAACTGGACTACGGGGCTAAAGAACGAGAGGGAAAAAACGGAAGGGTAAAATTGCTCGGAAAAGGATCGTTCCAAGTTTAACAAGCGGTAAGTCCTGGAGATCACTCCTCTCCTTCCATGTCCGCCAACTGTCTCCGCCCTCCTTGTTCGCACCCTGTACTTTGCAATTTCCTCTTTTTTCGCTTCCCCTCCCTTCGACGGGGCCTTTTTAAAACTGCCCAGCGGGCGGACCTCCGTACATTAACGACCAGGTGGTTTCCGAATTAGCCAATCAGGGAGGTTTAAAATAGGAGTCGTTAGCCCCATCGTAGCCCTTGTACAATTACTTTCAAACTTTTCTTTTTCGCCTCGTCCTCGGGCGTCGACTCTTTCTTGTCGTTTTCCCACCTTTAGACGAGGTTCGTAAAAAAATAGGATGTCATGAAAATCCAGCCTTGTTACTTAAGTTTTTTGGGTCCCTAACACAAATCCGAGGTCAATTTTTTGTTGTTCAACATTTCAATCCAATAACATGTGATATTGGACGTATTATACCTTTAGTCCTTGGTATTTATCCCAACGTTCACTTTTATTTGTATTAAAGAGCTTCGTACTCATAATGCTATTAGTCCAGCCAAGATAAATCCGTGCTTGCAAGAAATCCGATCGTCTGATTTCAAAGTCTGACTACTGCTTTACGTCCAAACATCATATTATGATAAACCAGTAGCCAGAAATTTCCCAAGACGTACCTACCTACAGTCTATTATTATTGTCGCGTCACGATATTATAGAAAAAGTTCCTTCGTCTGTCAGTGAGAAGCAACTTCAGCGCGGAAAACGACCTCTCGACGTCGCAGGACACAATGGGCAAACACTAAGTCTTGGAGGGCGACAGTTCATCTGGGGTATGGCCTGACGGAAGGTCAGACCAAAGACATATATATCTAGGGTCAGACGGCAACCCTCTCAAAATCATTTTGCATAATGCATTGTGCTTCCCACCTCCAGTATAAAATTTATACTGGCCATTTAATGGTCATCCAGGATTTCGCTTTACGGAAGCCAGCTTCCTCCTTATTGCCAGTTTGCACTAACCTCTTGAACCTTCTGAACTTGAGCCACACTGAGCCACAGCCGTGCAAAGGTGCGATCCTTGGGTCTCCAGACGGGTGGATCAATGCCGGAATCGAGTCGAAAAGGGCCTTGATAAATGCCAACCTGTCTTTGACAGACTTGTCCTTCAAACACAGCTTCGAACAAAGCTTCGATTGTCTTCTGGGTAGCCTGGGTAGATGTTGGATCAAACTCTACTGTAAAAGGCGACCAGTAGCCCCCAACAGGTAATCAGAGGACAGGTCCTTCTTATCTCGGAACCGCTCATATTTTCGGAAATGTAACTGGTATAAGGAACAATAATAATAACTCCGGAATGGAACAATTATTATAGAGTTGAAGAATGTGTCAATTAAATTTTATAGCAAAAATAATTTAATTTCAATTCAGTTTTCAATTTAAAATCTTTGATATAGGTTACTTGTGCAGAAATTTAATTCTGCGTGAAAAAAACTTTAGAAAATTGCTTTTTTGGATTTTGTTTTTCAAAAAATTTTTGTTTTTTACTTGAAAAATATTTGACCTCCTGGGATCCTTCAAAAATCCCATTTGTAGCCCCATGAAAGCCCTATAGATCGCCACAGTGAAATCTGATTGTTCCGGGGTCCCAAAAAATGGATTCTACGTCCAAAAATACTTCGAAAACGACACCTGACTCGATCCCATAGCCAAAAGCCTTCAAAAAACCCCTCCCGTAGCCCCATTTTAGCCCCATAGAGCCCCACGGGTTTGTGCGATCGGGCTGAAAACCTTGCGGGCACAACTAGATGGTAAATCGAGTATTTTGTCAAAATTTCAGATTTAAAAAAAAATTCCTACTGCCCAAAACGGCCCGGACGGCGGACGGACATTTCGGATTTAGAATGTAGACCTCTTGAAACGGATAATGTCAAATTTTGAGGCCGATCGGTGACGTCGACCCCCGTCGCGAAAACAGTCCAAGAATAATAAACCAAAAAATTGAAAAGTGAATTAAAACTGAAAAAAAAAAAAAATCTATTCAATATTATACTATGCAATCAGAAATATTATGCAAAAATCTGCAAAATCGACCAAACTATGCAATTTTAATTAATTTCAATTTAACACACGCCAAATGCTTCAGAGACCCTCAAAACGCAAAGCTAGATAGACTGAATATAAAGACATAGCATGTCTTTCCATATTATGGAAAATATGCTATTTCCAGTCTCTGGTCATAATATTGCATTTGACGTGAGCCAACAAAAGAGTAGATAAACGTGGATCCACTCCCAGAACGATCGGATTTCTTGTAATCACGACTCCTTTTCATGTACATCTTCTTCTCCTTCTTCACGATACAAAAAAATGAAATCGCGCTAAAATTTAAATCTTGTGTGACAAGCAAGGATTGTCAAATGATCTCTCCTCTCCACTATTTACGATACGAATTGACGAACAGAAGGAAGGAAAGAAGGAAGGGGAAAACAATTTGGGCGGGTTCAATTTATTGCGGTTATTATGTCCGCATCGCTCCGTGTTGTCACTTGAAATGCTCATATTATATTTCTGCCGTAAATCCCCCAAACTTGGTCCCTTTTTCAACCATCCCGGTTTTCCGCGGCTTACCGAAGGAAACATCCAATTGTGTTTTCTCATCCTCCTGCGTGCTCTCCAAACCGTCCTCAATCTTTTCCCCGAGTAACCTCATCCCTTCTAGGGGCGGTTCTGAGCTCCACACCGCAACCCGCCAGTCGGAAGGCGGTTTTCACCCTCCGTCCTACGAGGTTTTTATTCGGCTCCTTTTGTGGCTTTGTGTCTAACCGTGTAAACAAATCAGCCGCCTCTCTTTGTCCGGTCGAGCACGCAGCGGTCGCTTGTTTTCGGTTCAACCGCGAGTTTTTCTAGACACAAAAGATTTGCCCCTTCCGCCACCCAAACTCCGACCCGTCTCCACAAATGTTATTGTTTTATTCAACAGAAAGAACTTTTAGCGGCCCAAGGACAAAGGGAGGACAAACATTGTTCTTTCATAAAATAACGTGGCTACCTCCACTGAAGCGAAATGGGAATAGGATTTGTTAACAAATTCTCTCCGAATGTCCTCAGGCTGTACATTTTAAGCGGTTTAACCGCTTCGAAACACGTTGTTCAGTGCTGCTTGGAAAAACCTCACTATTAAATTGTGAGCAAATTTTGCTGTTAGACAAAGACTGAGTCGTCTAAAGCTCGAGGGGACAGTAGTTCCGTTTGCACTCGCCACACCGACTGGGCCGTAGTACAGTAGTTTAATCTGTGGACTGGGCGCGTCAATAAATCCAACGCCACAGATAGATCCGTAGATCTGCGGATTTTTAGGCTTGATCCCGGATATCTTTTTTTCATCAAAATCTATGGATTTTTGGGGTTAGAAGAATGAAATTACTTATTAGTGGCTGCTTCATATTATCACCCAAAACGGGCTGAGATAAAGTTATTAACGTAGTTAGATAAAGTTAGTCGTTGTATGCCTCTGACGTTTTTGCCTAACAAGGGCAATCTTTCAGGAAATTTAATAAAATGATTATTAAATACATTTAAAAATGAAAAGAAATCAGGAATAAAACAATTGAACTTTAGTTACAACCATTTTTGTCAATTTCACAATTTCAAATGTCATTTTAAAATGGGCTCTTGTCAATCAACCGAGCATTCAAAATACCTTGAAATAGATACCCCGGTCGAATATATTTCTGAGCCTAAAGGTGATTAAAAATCACCACAATTAGGGTTTTCTGTGTTATTCTTTGTTTTTATTTTTGCATTCATAGCGAAGAGGAAAATGTTTCGGTGGAGAAGGGGTTTTGTAATGGGTACAGGTAGGTACAGTACCTAATATTCAACTTCAAAATACAATGAAAAGCGATGCCCTACACGACTATATTGTGGAAAATTGACAACGTGGAAAAACGTGAAATTACTCTCCTGAAACGTACTTCAAAACCCCTTGACACGCGAATGAAGAAATTCTCTTATAAGGCCGATTTTAATTTAGGCCCTCATGGAATTCATGATGTCTTCAAGAAGACTTGTATGGAAAGTAACCGATTCTGGTCTTCAGCTTCAAATTGAGTCTTCCACTCGGCGAATTCGGCAGCAGACGAGAAAATCTGGGTGTCAGTGGAAACTTCAATATCATGATCGACTTGGAGGTGGAGGCTGACTTTTTGCCGGCTCGCGAATGACACCACAGAGAAAAAGAGCTCGGATGAATTGATAAAGATGATAACAGCTCCGACTACACAGCGCACCACTAGCGCACCACTGTGGCGAATGCATACGGAACTACTGTCCCCTCGAGCTTCAGACGCCTGTGACAAAACAGCACTGAAAATATAAATTCAACTCACATCATCTCCGTGAAAACAAATACACCAGAGGACCGAGTTAGGTGCTCTTCAAGGCCTTCCTTTTCAGCAAAATGGTCGTCAAGGGACGTGAGAGAGAGGGGGATTCAATCGCATGTATAAGCGAAAGGTGCGTCTCCTTCCATTCGTAAGGATTCCCAAGTATACAAAACAAGTTGTTGTTCAGCAGCTCCCGCCCTCGAACACTTTTCCTGGCTGCCTTAACCCTTTTCTTTAAGTCATCGAACTAACTTCTGTCGCCTTTTACTTCCCCTTTCTCACTCCAGGCCTTTCTCTGGAATTTCGATGGAAAGGGGGGAGGACGGCGAAAGGATTGAGAAGAAGCAAACGGTTTCCTTCAGAAGCGTCGCTCTCCGAATAGAAAAAAAAGGGAAAAAAAGTTTTGTCGGGAAACGTTTTCCTCCCCCCTTTTTCCAGTCGGATTTGTGAGTAAAGCCCTTCGGATCCACTTTCCCCGCTTTCCCCTCCCACACTTGCGTGTGATGGACGGTGACGCGGGAGGAGGATTTCCGGAGGCTCCTCAGGTACGACAAAACAACCCAAAGTGACTTTCCCTCCAGAGTTTTGACGTGTGTGTCGTGAGTTGCGAGAAGCTGAGGACCCCCATAGTGTGTGGATCTTGTCCGGACAGGCTCGAAAGAAAAGTGGAAGCGCTCATTTGGTTATTTTTTGTTTTGCCCGCTACGCCCTCACCGGTTTTTGCCGTCGCACTAATCCCTCCCACTATGAAATATATTATCCTGAATCAACTTCAACGGTCGGTTCACCCAGTTTTAGATTTGTGGCGCGCTTCTGCTAAAACGGCCGTTAGGAAAAGCTGATACAGCGACCGCACGGGGAACTTCGAGGGAAGCTTGAGGGGCGAGAGTTAACGAGAATAGTTTGCCTTATAATCCTCTTTGGATCGGTCGGAGAGGGTGGGATGGTTGGGAACTAATCTAAAGGCTCCTCGCCGCTCAGAATTTGATGACAATAAAGAGAGCGGTTAAACTTTTGGTAGGCTTTCCCACTGAAAAGCGCGGCGTGGCAGATGGTTTGTGAAGAGATTGAACTCTGATGATGAACGCCGGGGTGCCATATAAACCCACTAAGTTGGTACTGTGAAAGGCTCACAGAAACAATCATCCTGTCTGGACAAGAAAATCAACTGTTTTATACGGTGTGTGGGAGCCATGGGCCCCACTCTATAATATAGAGCTATAGGGTGAAGGCACCAGTATCAGACACTATAAGCGGAGATTCTCAGGTTGCTTCATACTGCGAGGCGTGATTTCATCAAACATTTATCGGGGGGGGGGGGGGGGGGGGGTACATAATCATGTGCCCCAAGTCGGGCTCTCTCATTGACAGTGCGTCTGGCTTTCAACAGCCAACGAGAGACGCGCGCGCTGACGAACAGCCAATGAGAGAGAGCCCTTCAGGGGGCACCAAATCTTCCCTCCAGATTCAAATTTTCGAAAGTGCCCTGGAAATTTGTATTACACCGCTGGAGCCCAAAACTCACCTCTATTGCTTCAAAGTATGAAGTTCTTTCAGAAAAAATAATAGTCAACGTGAGGTTCACTAGGCCATTAGGATGTTAATAAACTCCCATCCTTTTCCTCCAAAAACACCGGTGGCGTAATCCTAGATATAACGCTTGAGGTATTCCACCAACCACACGACACAAATAATAATATTGAACCTGAGAAGTAATTAGGAACATATTATTATCATGTAGGTACACCCCCAACGTCTGTTATGCACGGTGACACCTAATTATTCATTCGCAATGTTCGCACACCCTTTTCTTCGCCACTTGAGACCGTTCTGTAAGAATCTCCCTCAGCCTTGCAATATTGAGAAGGGTATCCCGGTTGAGGCAATACCGTTGTCTGGAATCACCATGAAGAGGCAAAGAAGTGGCATCGTGTACTGAACACGACTGTCTTGATGGCGTCGAGCATGTCGTAGCTGTTCTCGGAAAGGTCGCTTAGGGCCATGCCGGAAACGGTCAAAGGAGTGGGCCCCTTACGCCCTGGAAACTTATCCCTTTTACATGCAAATATTCGATCACTTTATGGACACTCAGTTTCCTCGAGGCCACTTCCCTGAGAGAAACTCCGGCAAACAATGGCCCAAAGGGACTTCGAAGTTCTTGGGGCAATTATATGCAAAGTAGCCGGAGGCCGTGCGCTTTAGAGTCGGTTTCTACATAAGGGCGCTTTCATCATAATATTCTCCTGCGCTACATGTAAAAGAGGCTCAAAGTTTCCAGAATGAATCGCTGGAGAATTTTCCTCTTTTTCATTTATGAGGTTCCGTCTCGCACACGAATTTCATTACGCGTCATGAATAAAACATGCGCGGGAGTGATTTTTACGTGTAATTGTTTGAACTGTATTTCATTTAAATAGCAACATGGTAATCACAACGGCATAACTAGCAAGAAGAAGAACAAAGGACGGTGTAAGTCGAGTTCGGCAGGTAATGCAGAAGTATGAGTGTACATAGCTGAACATAACAATTTTAAACGATTTTAGGGACTTTAAAGCGGAGAGTCAAGCTTCATGAAGAGTTGTGATGTTGAAGGAAGTTTAAGAGACGGGCGTACTTCACCGAACAACAAGTGTGCCTTCGTGTTTCTCCCAGGCCCCATTTAAAACGCCGGCCCAATTGTTTTCCATAATTGCAAGTACAATTATGAACGTGCGTCCCTTGCCGAAGGACGGGGAAAGTAGCATAATGAGGGAGGGACTGCAAAAGGGATTACAGCACCTAGATGGTGAAGTGGGGCCCCCTCGTGGCCTAAGGGCCTCTACGAAACAAGCCCTAAGAACACTAAGGATCACCATTGGCGGAGGGGGGGGGGGGGGGGGGTCGGAAAATGAAAGGGAACGGTTAGACTAAGGGAGACAGAGGGGGCTTACAGTCGGGAAAGAGGGGTTGAAATGAGAGAGTGATAAAGAGGTTTGGTGAAAACGTTGGGGTAGGAGGAACAGTCTTGAAGGAGGGGATCAGGCAACCGGAGGGTGAGAAGAGGGAGTTCAAGCCTTAATATTTGCCGGAGCCGTGATTACAATGTACCTTCCCAGGCCCACCCTCCTCGAAATTGCCCTTTACACAAACCACCCCTTAACTTGATGTTTATTGGCTCGATAACCATTTGAAAATTATTACATATTGAATTTGCTAAAAACTTCCAAAAATATTCTGAAAATTAAAAGTTCAAACGTAATTACAGTTTTTATTTTTATTTTGTAGAGAGGGAGACCTAATTTGAATTGAGTTCTCATGCCACTCATGTTCTGTTAACTCAAAAACGGAATCAAACGCCGTCTAACGTCTAACGCTCTAAGTGGAATTAATTTAGGGGATCCAGAAGCGTAAAACAATGATTCGGTCCTTATTAGAAAATGGTGTCGGGAAGCCCTTGAGGCTCTTCCTTCATCAAAGTCAGGGAAAGTACAACTCAAGGGGTGAGGAGAGATTGGCTCATTAAAAGAGTTTGTCAGGCTCAGCCGTCGATTAAAGGGTCCAAAAAGTCGAAGGAAGGAGCACGAACGCCTGAGAGGGCGGTGGCACTTGACATCTGGGAACGATAGGAAAACGGAAAAGGGGCGGTGAAAAGGGAGAAAATGAGGAATAACTAAAAAGACGAGGGCAAGAAGCCTCGCTTACCGTTTTCAAACGCGGATTTACTTCTGCCCGTCTCATTTTGGTCCTTTTGCCTTTCTAATTATTTCATATTTCCGGAACGAGGTCTTTCCTCCTGGCTAACGCTGGATTTCTCTCCTCTCACTCATGTAAGCCCTAATCGAAAAACGTAAAGCAATTTTTGGAAACAACGAAGCATCAACGGTAGACAACATAAATTATAGTAGGTATTTAAGAAATCCACGACACACGTTGACACGCAGTAAAAGAGTTACGGAAACATGAAAAATTATTGTAGTTTTGAAAGCTCAAAGAAAATTTGAACCAGCGGTCAACCACACGACTCACCTCCTCCATGTCTGTAAGTTGACGTTCAACCTGATGGGAAAGAGCAAACAAAAATGAAACATTCGTTTGGTGTGAAGAAGTTGTTGAGTATTATATTCTAGTCATTATCGCTTGCGTCATCAAATCAGAAGTAGGACTACCATGATAAATGTGGCGAATTATAACATAATATGTTATAATTCGCCACATTTATAATTCGTATACGATTATAATGTGGCGAATTATAACATATATTATATGTTATAATTCGCCACATTATAATCGTATACGATAGGTGCCACAGTTCGGCTGACGCGCCTGCTGAATATTGTGAACGTAAGAAAAATCTCCCCGTTTCCTAGCCATAAATAGCGCAGACTCCCATTTCGCCGACGAAAAAAAAAAGGAAAATAAACCTCAACCCCCCCGGGCGACCTCGACGGGTTCATTTTGGCGTGAAAATGTGAAATGTAAGAGCCCCCGGGATATACCTAACGTTACCTGGGAAGAATTTCCCGAGATTCCTCCCACCTTCAAACATCCATCCCGCCCGGTTTTCCCGGCTGTCTTCCCAATCAATATCTTACCCAGAGACCCTTCTCCCCGCCCTTACGTCCCACCGGGTTCCCTACGTGGCTACCTATAGGTGTTGGAGTATATATAAATATATATACTCCAACAAGATGTATATTGTTGACGTGTGTTCACTCTTTATGACTGGGGTTCTTTCTGAAAAATCCAACACCAAAACGATACCCCAACAACCGATAACCAAAGTTGGTGGGGAGGCCAACGCCTCAGGAGTATAGCAGGTGTCAGGAGTATAGCAGAAGTTGAAAACGCATAGTTGTTTACTGGACATTGAATAATCAGATCTTAGCTCGCCCTATTGTCACAGTGTTATTCGTCGGCATGTTCTCTATTCGCTCTAAGTTATTTTTTCAAATATTTGGTTTTAAAATCCGTATGTTCTTTGAAACAGTGATTTAATGTTGCCGCGATCCCAAAACCTGAATCGAAGCGGGAATGCCACAAAAGGAAAAGCGACCAAAATTTACGGAAAACTGACGAATTTACCGAAAGACCATTCAATAGGTAGTGGAACATAAATTGACAAAGTTAACGCATACCTACTTATCTTCATATCAGCGGAAATATCGGTTGCTCGCGATACAGCATACACCGATATGGAGTGACGAACACGACGAGAGATCGTCGTTTCCTTCGATTCACTCTCGTGGATTCACGTCACCTCAGACATGACCATGAACAGTGAAATTCAAGCGATACAAGGGCCAATAACATTAAATGTTAAATTTAAATAATTAAATTTCCGCACAATTCATTTTAAAGTGTATACACTATAGTAAAGTGTATATACTATAGTAAACTGCTGAGTAAGACCTGTCCCATTTTCTCTACTTAAATTTTCGAAATAAAATAAATCATAGTTTTCCTTGCGACCCTGAAAACAGGTTGATGACCACTTACTTTGGCTTCGGATAACACGGCAGTAAATTTTCTCATCCTCTGCCACCTTTAGAAGGCTCGCAGGAAAACACCCCTGCAGCCCCATTTCAACCCCTTGTGACCCCCTCGCCACATAACTCAATGATTTATAACTGGGTCGGACGGGTTGAAGTGAATGGTGGCTCAGAGAGCTTGCTTATAATGTATGAGCCACTAGCGCGATCTATTGTCGTATCTCGTGGAAGAAGTTCATTCACTGGTTTTTCACCCCGGCAGGGTTCTCGGTACGGGGCCCATAGAACCTTTGAAAGAAAACCTCAAGGAATTTCCCCCTATACAAACTCCGTTTAAGTTCTGGGGAGGTCTTTTCAACTGCTAATGCGCGGCGTTGATAGAATCAGTTCATTAAGGGAGTTTTCGTCCGACATATTTCCTCAGATTATGTCGACGAGGGTTTATCGATGTTTACCGATCTCAAGTGTTAACGTCTCCCTCTCCGTCAGGCTCAGCCGCATTCAAGAATGCCATGAATCATGATCTCTATCTACCCTTCGATACTTCGAGTGACAAGGAACACCCTGATTAACTTCCTTCAATTGAATCCTCGCCATCCTCATCTACCTGCTCATCTGATACGCGTAAATTGTGATGAGAGAGACTCCCTGGTCACTTCTATCGTCATCCCGTCACTTCTATCCGGGCCGAACTCTTCCAACTTTAATTCACTCACACTTAGTTCACGTGCGGTCCGCGGGAAGCGCCACTTCCGGCGGCGTGACTGGGAAGCCCTAATTCTCTCGCTAATGAGATAGCTTCTAATTATTCGGGCTTCATCATTTAACTGACCGGCTATTCTTATTTATAAGATTATAATCAATTTAAGTGATTATAATCACTTATAATAATGTCACACTCAAACGCATTTTTGATTGGGACCGAGGACCGGGCCTCCCTGGCGACATTTCGTCTAGTGAAACCAGGTCAGCGGATCCAATAAATACGCGCGAACCCGTTGCCCGTGCAGCTGTTGGGGACAACTCCTCTACGGCCGCCGTGAGATCGGGGTTTTCGTAAGACGTGGCGAGCCCTCTGATTAACATATCAAACGCGGATCCAGAGCGAAATAATATTGATGCTGACCTCTCAGCTTCAACATTTAGTTCCCTTGGACTCCCATCCGAAAACCAACGCATTCCAGATTACCACAACACTTCCTGCTGTTCTGGAGATAGTGGGTTTTCCCTCAATGCCTCGATACTGCCTCCTAGGATAGCAGATCGTGACAATTCACGTTATGCCCTAGATAGGGGTATTCAAGTACTCCCTTCAACTTCCTCCAAAGACATCGGGGCGAAACCGAAGTAACGTGGAGGCCTTCCCCCAAACACAAAACACTAATATTGATAGAACTAAATTGAATTTAGGAACTCAATTTGTGCACGTAGGTACAAGCCCAACACCCGCATTATTGGGCGAACCTACAGATTCAAATAACATTTATTGAGTAAGTCTGAAACCGCGAAAAAGGTGCACCATGTGGCTCATCTGAGCTCCGAAAGGGGAAAACCTAGATTTTACGTTAATTGAATTTTTTCACTCTCACAACGTTGCATGTTGAACAAATGAAGAGAGCGGCCCACCATGCCGCAACGACCGCCCCCTCAGGGCGTAACGACGGGGGTTGGCTGGCGTAGCCCGTAGGTGGTGGCCCTCCCAGTATTTCAATTTCATAGTTCAGTATTCACAAAGGAATATTAGTATTCAAATGTAAATAGAAGATTCAAACTTCTCTCCATTTCGCAATTCAGGGTTCATTCAAACCCATCAGATGTCAACAATTTACCACGTGTAAGAATTACGAATTCACCATTTCACGAAAGGTAACGCTTCCTTTGAGCTCGGATCATTTGCCCTGCTTATCCAACAACTTGTTGTCAACTTGGTGGGACGGGAAGCCTTCAAGGAAAAGGGAAGGTATACGTGCTCTTAACTAGCATTCCCCTCCGTAAGCCACCAGTGCCAGCACCACTTTGCCAGTTTCTCCTCCACGCCGCCTTTAATGAACGCCCGGAGGGTTAGAAGGTGGGCCCCGGAGGTGGCTAGGAGGCGAAGGAAGCGTGGAGCAGCTACCTGCCTGATAGGTAGGAGTATTATTATCCCAGACGGCGATATCCAGTGCTAACAATAGGCAACGCCTACAGCTCTGTTCCCAGCGCCTTGCAAATGGGTTTTATTCACTGATACCTCTCATCAACCTCAACTTGGAAACTCATACACATGGAGCAGGAGACGTAAAATTCGCATTCACAGCGACTTGATTGGCTGAGTGATTTCCTCCTTCACTACTTGCAGAATTACCATTGTGCAAGTTCCTCTAAAAGTATTATCTTTCATTTCATTAGATTAAATTTTTCTCCGATTTTACTCTCCCTTTAACAACCGATGGAAACCTCCATTTCGGCCACCTGGCAGGCTCCACCTAATCTCCTCAACGGCTCAACGCGGAAATACCCGCTCCTGGTCTCCTTATTTTAATGAATTACCTCCAGGGAAGAGAATTAGGTTAATAAAAGAGAAGCAGACTAATAAAAGAGGAGAGAGGTTTCTCGTGTTAGGTCCTTCCTTCGCCGCCCTGCTCAACCTGTCTCCTACCGCCCTCCGCACCGAAAACCCCTTAACTACATCAACCCTGCTTAACTAGGGTTTCTCATCTTTCGCTTTACAGCTTCTTAAAACGGGCGATGAATTTCAAAAAGGCCCAGACGAAAAGATGGTGCGCGGCGATAGCTTATCTCCGGCTCCGGCCAGCTATTTCAGGAAAACGCTCATTATTTAAAAGGCACCTACTGAAATATTACTCGGAAACGTATCTAAAGGGAATCCAGTTAGGAGTTAACTGTGTTAATCTACCTTGAAAGGTATCTTATTAATATTAATCACTTCAGGTGCAGACTAGTCCTGTCGACTCCAGAAACTTAGTAAAAAGGCATTTCAATTTTTGAACATCCCAGAGTAAAATAGATGGTTACCTAATAAAAATAAGTGAAGTCAAAACAACGATCGGCGAGCTGTGAAACATTTAACTCCATTGTTAGTTTGCAACGAAGTCGTTGAATTGCTGCAGTCTCATGGAAATATTATACTACGAGTATGATTATACAAAATCCCTTTCCTACAACTTTCGCAGTTTTAACTTGTGTCAGAATTGTTTTGTCTGATTCCAATGAGACCTCAACTCCGGCTGTGGAACGTTATGCGGCATATTTGGTCCCGTTGGACACCTTTCGGCTTTGGGTGAAAAAATTGAAACAAGAACTTTACAATGAGCCCCTTCAGTGTGGAAAAACAATCGACGACGCTACACTTTTGAGACACTTGGGTGAATTTTATATCGTATGTTTCGTAAGCCGATTTGAGTAGAATCAAGCGAATGAGTGGATAGATTGATTGCACGAGTTCCATCTTTAATTTTCTCGTCATCATTAAATTTTAATGGAGCCTTGATAAAATTCTAATTGTGTGAACATTTAATTTCAATGAGAAAATGACGTCCTCTTTGGAACCCTGTGCGAACGAAGAGAATCTTGCCATTTTCCCCCAATTCATTTGTTGGAGTACTTCCACCCTCTCGTGCAGTCAACGATATATACATATATATATACTTTTTTTCAAGGAAAAAATTCTCCTCTAACAAAAGTGGCACATCGCATTCAACCAGACACTTACTATGATGAGGGTGTTTTTCTTTTTCATGAGTGCCAACCTTTTCTTGGATACAATTTACTCTCATAATTTTGCTTCTTCAATAACAAAGGAGCTGTCCTTGAAAAAATTCTGGGTTTCAAGTATAGTGTCTTCAATGAATGTGAATGAAAACTCTTGACTCTGCTCGTAGTTTTGTGGTAATGCTTTCTCAACAACTTAGGTTATCAAAAGTTTCGTGACTCAGTCGTGATGTAAAACTTTCGTAGAGTATCCGGGATCGAATTCGACAAAACTCGAATCATTGAAACACGTGTGGAACGTGTATAAATCATGCCTTAGCTACAGGGTCAAGGCTATGGGGCATTTGAGGTAAGGTAGGACGCCCGTACATTTGTCTTCAGTTTGGTTTCTTATATCCATCAAGTTGAACAACGTAATTTCAGGGTACTTTTCCCTGAAGCAGTCGCCGTATTGGGAGATGGAACCCTAAGCATGCCGTGTATGATTTGTGTGTCACCCAGTTTGGCTAACAAAAAGGCAACCTGGTTCAAGAAAACAAGAATACGTTCTTTTCTGATGGGAGAAAACCCCGAACAAATAATTGAAGATGATTTAGTGATTATAAGCAACGACCACACGTTGACTATTTTTAAGGTGGCGATCTTTCGATGTATTAAAAATTGTGTACAATTTTAATGTTTTGGTACAATTTAAAAGTTTCAATAGGTACGTTAAAATAGTGAAATGCAGTGATTATTTATCCATTTCGTTAACGTTGAAGGTAACCCAGAACGATGCCGGGATTTACTTCTGTCAATTGGGGGCTGATAAATCACACGAAATTTACGTGCACGTTCTGAAGGAATCGGACCCTACTATTGCTGTTCACCCTCCCTCTGCCAAGGTTGGGCCTTACCATAACAAACATAAACATTTGCACGACCAACTTATTCTGACAACTCGTAAGTACATTCATTTTAAATATTGAGGAGGTCCGGAGCTCGAATTTGGACGTAGCATCTTCTCTGGTGGTCATACCTGTAACCAGGCGTTGGCGACCTCTCGCTACTAACTTCTGTTGAGCGTATTGAACAGTTATTACAGAAGTAGTAGGGACCTGCTGTTTAACGACGGCGCTGAACGGCATATGTGAGAGGTTTTTCCTGGGCGGAATACTCTCGGTGGTTCGCCATTGCCTTCCGAGAGGTTATTATCAGCATTTATGAGTCAAAGGTAGCTGGTTCGATCCGAGCAATCTTTGACTCAGCAGTCCGACGCTCAAACCAGTGATAACCCCTTAGCTTAAAACTTAATTTTTGGTTATCAACTCTCCCAAATTTTAACAAAGCGAATTCACCTGTTTATTTTTCTAATCTCAGACTGGAGTGACTGGAAGCAATGCAGTTCTTGTGGGATTGTTGGGAGAAGATCAAGATGGGGGGCGTGCTTCGTACAGTCGCCTTTTCCGTTGACTCTTCACCCAAACCCTTCAAATGCAATTTTATCGTTATTCCCATATGGGTTACCTTGTCGTAGCCGTTTATTACCGAAGTAAGCTATCGCTGAGGACATATAACGTTTCTTTTTCTCAATCTTTCTCTGTATAGCTGACCCAAGAAAATACTTATCGCAACAACACAATTCTTCCAAGGGAGATACGAGAGCGCCATGAAATTAAGCAGAGGCCTAATGAAATCATGATCGGTTTATGCAAAGTTCCGTGCGTGGATGAAATATTTGAATTGAAAAACGATCGGGGTGAAGTGATAACGAGCGTTAATAATAGTGACGGTAAGTATGACATTGGAATATCACTACCTAGATTGTAAAGTAGGTAACTTGGCAAGAGTGTTGTGTGTTCGAGTATCTATTAGACTTTATACGACTTCATGGGAGGGTTGTGTCTGATTATCGTAGAGGCAGGTTAGTGGGCTCTCTGAACCGCCAAGATGAAGCAGATGCGTGTTTTAGGGTATTGTAGGGTTCAGGAGAAGTATTAAAAAAAAATTTTTTTTTGTGCTACGCCATACCTACTACTGTTCCTTTGGGCTTCAAACGTGAAGAGGTCATATGATCGGACAGGTCTGCTACCCTTATACGGCGTTACACGATTAAATCGACCCACAATGCCCTAAATTACTTCGGAAAATTAAAATACATTTAATGTCACCACCTGAACCTCTGCGACAAAACCTTTCAAAACCCTCACTTTCAAACCAGTATGATTTGACAGCTCTACATCCCTCAAAATACGATTTCACGTTCACCACTACTTTGAAAATGACATCACACAGGGCCTCCTGGACAAAACGCTTAAAAAACCCCCACAAGTCGTTATAGCACGTTTCAAGTCAAACAGGGTATGATTTGACAGGTCAGGAACCCTCAAAAATCGATTCCACGTCCATCATTACTTCAGTAATGACACCACACTGAGCCTCCAGGACTAAACTCCCACTATCATCCCGTATCACGTCAAACAGAACCCCGTGGTATGATCGGACAGGTCTGAAACCCCCATAAATAAAATTTAGAATTGAAAACATTGAAAACATCACCCCACTCTACTTCATAAACCCCCCCCCCCCCCCTTCCCAACCTATTTGGTTGCTAATGGGCAGTTTGTTAGGCGGAAAATCGTGACAACGGGATCATGATGGGTTGCTACGGGTGTTCCGAGTGAAGCATGAGTTGCATTATTGATAGATGATGGTCGGGTGTCGCAGCTAGTTATAAACTCCAACTACTTGGAATTTTGAGTGCAGGACCGTTTCAACTCACCAGAATTGTTGCAATGCTTAACATTCATATGACTCTCCCTCACTCTCTCTGAGAGGAATCCAGAGGCAAGTGAACTCTCAGTTTTAAAATTTAATGTGTACGTGATGTAAAAAAGAAAAAAGAAAAAAAGCTGTGCTGTATATAGATGTCCACACGTCCACATGTCAGGGGTAAATCTCTTTCGACATGAGCTTGGATATTCTACGAACGTCCCTCGGAATTTCCCTGGTTTCCTAACATTATCTGTCTCATCCCACCTTTCCTCCCTATTTTTGGAAAAGAGAGAAAAAAATAAACTTTCGTACATTTTCTCCGTTCTGGCTAAACTTTCGAACCGA
Organism: Pilophorus perplexus; assembly: GCA_955831195.1. Taxonomy (NCBI): domain Eukaryota; kingdom Metazoa; phylum Arthropoda; class Insecta; order Hemiptera; family Miridae; genus Pilophorus; species Pilophorus perplexus. Next base: position 20,587,763 of record OY037015.1, read on the forward strand.
TTTGAATTTCAATTTCCCATACTGAGAGAGTCGGCCCGGAGGCGAGGAACGAGACTTCTGGGGGGGTTTGAGGGTGAGATTTATATATGTGGTAGCAAGTTATTTCTTTCATACTGCAAGGGTAGGCAAAGTGGTGGGGGGAATATAAAGTACGGGATTGGGTCCTCCTACCTTCCCACGCTGTGTCCTCGTGGAGGAAAGTATTCCCATTTAGGGGAAAAGGCCCTACCCCCTCCTCCTACCACGAACGAGGATAATCCGTTCTTCTCGTTAACTATATGTCCTCACTTTTCTCGTTCCATCATTTTCCCCAACCTATTTTCCCTCCTTCGTGAGAGGGTAAGGTCGGGGAATGTAAAAGTCTCTCGAAAATATTGTTAGCATCGCGGTTGAAAGATAATACAAAGTACCTAATCATGTTTCCGCTCCTTTCCTAATGGGTATACAGGTTGTAACATATTAAATGTCACGTTTTGGCAATCTCAGAACTACCAGTTCTTTTCAGGACGAAGCGATTTCTAAATCAATACGCCATAAAATGGGGCAAACTGGGCGGAAGAGCCGTTAGATTCCTAAGGCATTAAACCTCTCAAAGGGTGGTAGAGAGAGGGGTAGGTATAGATTGAAATGAAGCAAAGCCGATTTGCCAGGAGGGTCGGATATTCATTTCGTCGAACGTCCCATCTTTATCGTAACGTTACACGCTATTTGCTCCTGATGAACAGGACAGCTCGGGTATCGGTTTTCCCGAACGAATCGGAAATGTAATAACTAAGTGCATACTGCTTACACAGGATGAAATGGATTTTCTGAAAACGTTGGATGAGATCCGAGATTACTCGAACGAAATCGTTTCGCGAAGAGATGTAGTATAAATAGAAGGTTTCTTGGGCTTTCGTTTTTTTTTTTTTCTCTTGTAAAACTTGACAGAAAACTCATTTTCTCTCCTTGAAGGGGTCTATTCAACGCTTCAAGCTGCACCAAAACTGCCACCTGTTGTCGTCAAGCAGATAAAGTGGCCGATGATTGGGAAGCCGTTAACAGTTTCGTGTCCAGGGTCGACGGCCCGAGACACGCCCATAGAATGGAGCATCAATATGGAAAGAAGGCTGAGCATTCTGTTCGTGAATTCGTCCAGCAAAGGGCGAGTACATATTGACAAAAGGGACAGGCTGGTGTTTAGAGAAGTGAGTGAAATTCAAATGACTCGGGAGGGAATCTGGTGGCACCACTGAGCGCTGGTTTTCTTTCCAGGTTCTGCCTATCGACGGCCACCGCTACGTCTGTTATCAATTCAACGAGGTGGCAGGTGTCGTTACTCTAATACCGATGGAGAAAAATAGCCCAAAGCTCATCGAAATCGACGGCATTCTCCTGGCTTGTTTTTTGGGTGTGATCTTAATCACGTATGTGGCTAGAATGTATTACTTCGAAAGAAGGCTGATCCCTTCTTTGGAGAAGACGATATGATCGTGAAAGAGGGTGTAAGTTGTAATAGCTCTATCAACTATTTCGAAATAAATGCAGACGTGCAGTAATAATAACAATTATTGCTCTCATCGAAAAAACATGAGGAGCGAAAAATATGTTATCCGAAAAAATCCAACTATGGGCTGTAACAGTGCAGGGGTTTTCCCATAGGTGTGGGAATGTTATCGTCAGAGCCATCATCTGGATGTGATTGGTAGGGAAAGGGGGTAGTGGTGGTAATGCGGTATATAAAATTTTGATTGCCAGCCATCTCCCAAGGGTACGCTGGTTATTTGGAAGATGGCTCGCAGGGGTAGACGCCGGTTGAGCAGGAGGTGTTCGGGGGACCGATCGAGGACGTCTACCCCTATTCGCGCCTTTTCCCCTCTCTTTGCCACCTACCACCCACTACAATTTCATATAACCAGTGATTTTCTCCATCATTTCACCCACCACGAGGTTCTCTTTTGAGCATTATAGTCGCTATCCTGTTTTTTCTTTCTTTCCTTCCTGCTTTTCCCGCTTCCTTCCTTTCCCCGTTTGCCCTCTATTCTCTCTCTCTCGATATTTTTATTTTCATTAATGACTCTTTTGTTGCCGGTGAGCGAGGGTCGTGATTTCCTTTCAACTTCGAAAGGATTCCTGCTGATTTAGTTGAAAACTGGGATTTTCCAACGTTGGTAGGGTTTCTTTCCACAGCTAAAACGAATGGTACCAAACGAATTGTTCCAGTTCAAGGCGATAACGAACTGTACTAATACAGGTACGCCTTCGAACTTGCACTGGTACCTGGTGGTTGCTCTGTGCTCTTTATATGCACAGCAATGCCCGGACGACCTAAGGTCAAGCATTATCTAACTTCATCATAGTACGACCTTTAATACATATGCCTGAAAGCCACTTTTGGTCTGCCAAAGGGACACCTTCATATCGGCGCAATTGTCAGCAACAGGTTACCCTGCAGGGCTCTCCATGGAGAAACTGTCTCCTTTACTTCGGCAGTGTCTGAAACCGTGGAAACTCCGGTACACACTCAGGAAAGCTCTGGCAGAGCGTCTTATTTAGAAGCTTCTAATGAAAATGCATTGTCCAGGCTAGGGACGTCTGATACTCCAAAAGTATAGATAAAATATCGTATCGATACGTCTAGGAAGTATCAAAAAGTATCGATGCGGAGTACGCCGTCCGCCGTCCGGACCGTTTCGGGCAGTAGGAGTATTTTTTTAAATCGAAATTTTGACAAAATACTCGGTTTACCATCTAGTTGTGCCCGCAAGGTTTTCAGCCCGATCGCCCAAACCCGTGGGGCGCTATGGGGCTAAAATGGGGCTAGGGAGGTTTTTTTACGGCTTTTGGCTATGGGATCGAGTCAGGTGTCGTTTTCGAAGTATTTTCTGACGTAGAATCCATTTTGTCGGGTCCCCGAACGATCCGATTTCACTGTTGCGATCTATAGGGTTTTCATGGGGCTAAAAATGGGATTTTTGAAGGATCCCAGGATGTTAAATATTTTTCAAGTTAAAAACGAAAAATGTTTGAAAAAAAAAAAAAATAAATAAAATCTTTTTCTAAATTTTTTTCATTAACAGAATTAAATTTTTGCGCCTTCAGAATTCCGCCTTACACACTACACAATAATAATAATATTCACACGACACAATGATTATTATTGTGTAGTGTGTATGGTCAGTTTTTTTAAATTGTTGGAGGAGAGAAAAGCAAAAAACGAGTAGTGCAGTTCGAATTTTCGCGGGTCTGTCCGCGAGGCTGACTTAACCAATCTACGTCACAAACAAGGAAAAGCTCTCACTTGGGGCGCTAGTGTCTACAGCTTGTAGAAGGAATTTACGAAGGTTTATCATTTGATATAGTGAATAAATAATTCAGAATATATTATACTTATAGTTTAACGTCTTATTACATCAGATTGACGAGATTCGATAGCGTTCGTTGTGATGGGCTGTCAGATGGCAACACTGGTAACACAATCGGCAGCCCGCCGAGGTTGGTATCGCCTTCGTTCACTGCCGATCGATTCTACTCCCACTTATTTTCAAACGTCACCACTTTCTCTAAATCATAATAATTTTCTGGAAGCGATTCCAGACGGCTGACTCTCGTTTTTGTTATTCTCGTAGGATGTACTTTCGAAAAAAAAAAAAAAAATTGAAAAAAAAGTTATGGATTTTCCCCATATTTAATATTGATGTAGGAAAACAGAGGTACTAAGTAGTAGGTACCTCTAGTAGGTAGTTGTTTAGTTAAACAAACACCCTACCTCTAGTAGGTAGTTGTTTAGTTAAACAAACACCCAACTTGGGTCCAGGTTCAATAACTACAAGAATATTAAGATTTAGTCGATAAAATTAGTATTTTGTGACAAAACTTATCCACAAAAAGTATTTGAATAGCACGATGACGAACTGTCTCACAATAAATTGCTCATTGCATCACGCTCTACCACGAAAACAATCCTGACCGGGTGGGGGGGGGGGGGGGGGGGTCGGCAGGGTACGTTTATTTATTCGACCATATCCACTATTTATGGAAAGACTAGCACTGGCCGATGTGGAAGGAAGGAAGGTTTGAACCCTCAGGGGGGCTTTAACTTATTATTTTATACCGCTGGCGCGCTTGTTTACTGCCTCGTACGTGCTCAGGGCTCCACGGGGGTCGCCTGAAGTTATCCATTTGCCCGCCAAACGCACGGAAGGATGGGGGGGAGTCCGAGTAAAAATAAAGAAAAAAACACGGAATGTGTTATTATTGCAAAAACATGGTCACTAAATTTTGAACAAGGGCAGAATACACGAAAGAGGTGATTCAACTTTTCTCTTTTTCCTCCACGATAGGTCCACATATCGCTTGTTATTCATGCTTTGTTAGAAATGCCACGATTTCCCTTGTCTAAGAGAAAGGGTGCACCCGCAGTAAAATGATTATTCCTTATTCTAGAATATTGTATACACACGTGTACTGCGTACACCCATGTATTGCAAATTTAAGAACAAGAGATGATTCATGGCTTCCGTCTGGACCTCAATTTTTATTTTCATGATAACTATAATAGATTCATGATAACTATAATAGTAATAATTGGTCTTGCTGGGAAGCAGTACCTACCTTACCTAAAATTTACAAATTTTATTCTATTTTTTTTTTTTTTTCTTCATAAAATCAACTCTTGTTTTTTTTTAATAAGCACCATACAATATTATGAATTGGTTTCTCAACAATGGTTGGGAAAACAATACAGTTCTCGGGTTAATAAAATGGCTGGCCTTCGATATTCAGAGAATTCAAAACCCAGGCTTTCATTGTTGAGCTTATTGATAACTTTTCGGAGGGTAATGTCCCGTTGGATATTAAATGTGAAGCCCTTCACTTCGACCCGCGCGATATTAATCCAGAATTCTGGGTTAGTTGCTGAGATTCGAAGGAAATATTGTTCGCTCGGCCCTTGCAAAACCCTTCAAAATAATTGGTAGTAGTGATAGTATTAAATACAAATTTTGGACTGCAATATGAGGATTATATTTCGATTTTTTTTTCAAATGGGCTTATATTCATTGTTGGCAGATTTTATTTTATTTTATTTTTATTTTACGGGTTCTGAATCTTAGGGATAAGGCTTCGCGTGTCGCTTTCCTTCCGAAATGGTTTATATCCTCCTTTAACATTTCTAAAAATCCGTTTACCACAGAAATGGCTCATATCCATCCTCTTATATTAAAAAAGAAAAAAAGAAATTATTTTAGTATCGAAATGGCTTTCATCCATCCGTTACTGGTCCGTTAGTTTTTCATTTCATATCGAATGGGCATTCAAACTAATATTTTCCGCTTCTAATTCAAATGTGATTCATTACCCAACCGGAAGAGGGACTCTAGAACAGTCAGTAGTAAACAACTCTCTCAATAGATGGCGTTGCCATCATGCCTTTGCTTATCATAGGGCCGGCTACTGTATCCGGTACCTAAGAAGGTCGGTGTGAAGGAAAATCTGGCTTGTAATGTGTACCTATCCCATACCTCTTATCTTATGATTTTGATTTATTATTCTTGAAATAATGTATTTATGTACTCGCGACTGATTTTGGAGGCCATTATTATTATTATTATTTTTTTGTGTGTGTGTAAATAATCTTCTATTGACCGAATTCATATTTGCATCATTTGTATACACCACTAAATAATAAATCGTTGTGTAAATTTAATCCATGGCCGTGTCTCTTCCAAAAGGTAAGCCATATTAAATATGTATGTGTATGTACGTATGTAAATTTTACATAAATTTATGGTAAATATAAAATTAAGGGCTCTATAACCAAACTATTTGGAAAATTTGGGAACCCATGAAAATTTGCTTCGTCTCGAATTTAGTTTTTCTCATTTTCCCAAAAAAAGTGTTAAGAAGATATACGCCCGTTTGATGTCGTAGCAAATATAAATTCTTTTGTAATCGAATTTACAGCTTTCATAATAATTATTCCCAAAAGATGTTAGTTTCTGATTTTTAGTCGATATCAGAGCAAATGTTGACGGAGCAGGTTGAGTTTGAACAGCCTAAAATAACAAGGCGTAATGACGGCGATAAAGACAACTAAAACATGAAGTTTCTCAGATTGGAAGAGAAGAAAAATCTATTCCGACAAGCGGATCATTAGTTGTTGTCTCAGGAGAAATGGCGACCGCTTCCCAAGGAGACGCTTCCATGAATCTTTTCGAACCTTTCCCACTCCCATCTCTGATGGCCGGTTCCATTAGGAATGGGCATAGCTCTGTAAAGGGAGAGGAATTCTACCCTACCGATGTCCAGCATTAGCAATTCTATAGGAAACACATGTTGATAGTAACTAGCTAAGATTCGGTTCCCCTTGGTGCCAGTCCTGGAGTGGGTAAGCCATTACAGAGCTATCTGCTGTATTCCATTAACGACAACTCCTGCACAGGTCTCCCTTCCGATCTTGACAACCCTGACACCCAATCCAAACAGTAATCTGGACAGGCATCCACCTCGTTTGTTCAAACACCAATTGATTACCAGCATGACAAAATCCCGTGGAATAACTACGTCAAACTAGAACACCGAATACTGCAAAGATGTTAGAAAGCCAGAAGTCATCACTCTCTGAGAAGAACTTTTGAATGTAGAAACCGTTTGGTGCGAGGGTTTCGACATTGTTTCGCACCCCTCGTCACCACACACCTCCCTCTCTCGCCTGGCTGTTCGAGAACAAAAATAATGTCTGAGCAGAGACGGTCGGCACCCCCTGAAACAAGAGCTGCGAAACAATGAAACAATGGTTTTCACACTCTCTCCCCCTCTTTTCGCTTCACGTGATTCTAGGCTCCGGAAAAGACCCATTATTGCTTTTTTCTAACTCGGTCCCCATTCACTAGGTTAAGTGTTACACGCGAGACACGTTCTCACGAAGAGTGCGAGCATTGTCTCTTTGATAAATTGTGTCAATTTCCGGAGTATATCTTAAACAAACTTCACGGCACTTGAATTGTGAAACGTTCATGGACTTGCGAAAATACTCAGTGTATGGACGTGGAAAACATTTTAGAGTATTAGCTTGTAAGTTTACAACAATCATATTTATGATTGTTTACAATAAGAAGTAAGGGGCCGACCACTCCTGGCTACGCCAGCCAACCCCCGCTCCTTTCGCCATGGTAGGGCGGTCATTGTGGCGAGTGAATAGACCGAAAGCAAGTTGCTTCTTTATATAGTATAATGAGAGTATATATTACATAATATAAAGTTTATATTATAAAGTTACTTCAACCGCAAAACAATTAGTAAGGGACGATTCTACAGCAAGTTGCTTCTTTATATAGTATAATGAGAGTATATATTACATAATATAAAGTTTATACATAAAGTGTATATTATAAAGTTACTTCAACCGCAAAACAATTAGTACGGGACGATTCTACAGGTAATAGGTAACCTATTCAAAGGGTTAAGATGAATAGCAGAAAAACATTTCATTTTTATTAAATTAGTTCTAAAAATGTCAAGAGATTGTTCAAGGGAACAATCTCCGGAAAAAGTGGTTTCTGAGTTGGCAACCCTGGCCGTCAAACCAGAAGCCCCGTAGGTGACGTCACGAATCGACCAGAACAACAGCTTATGAATATACAGTTACTGTATATTCATAAGCTGTACCTACGTGAAAGACTTTTTGTCACAAAAATGATGTATTTTTCTCTTTGACTTCTGACAACATGGTACAGGATGATTTAACCCGGGTGCACGTCCATTCCTTAGTGAGGTCCTCATTTAAGTCTCCATCGTGTTCAACTGAACATGAATTTCAAATAACGGAAAGTGCAATTGTTCGTTGCAGAGCTCCAGAGTCTGCTCTGGCGGGGTTGCAGCTATTAGTGGTCTCCAATTCCGCCCAAGCTGGCCCCTAGACAAATCCTTTCCAAATCTAAATAGTTGTATGTTTCGCAATTGCGAAGCCTTAAGGCCCGGATTAGTTCGTTTGCTAATTCACCTAATTAGAGGTGGATTCCAGCCACATTGCGAGCATAGAGCGCCCCGAAACTCAACCTGTGCACCAACCCTGCAATAAATTTTTAATGATGGTTAAAGAAGTGAAAAGAATCAAAGACTGTATTAATTACGTGACGCCCCAACAAGCATTTACATAAATCCATAAAGGTCATAAAAGGGGGACCCTCATCACTACCCTGTAAAGTAATTAGACACAACGCCTGAGTGCATTTTAATAGGAGGAAACAGCAGTGTGGTGATATCCTTTTTAGTAATTAACATTCACTCCACGGAATTTATTATCAGGGATTCAACAAAATCCATCTCAGGAACAAGTGGGTTCATCTAAATGACGCCGCCCAACAAAATAGAACGTGAGAGGGTTGGCGGCAGTTCAGTTATAAAGCGACCGCACGGTTTTACGATAGCTCCACATTTAGCACCGTTTGTCGGAGTGGTGCAAACACCAGACGCAATTCGATGAGAATACCGCAGGTCTTTTTAGAAGTAACAGTCGGAAGAAACAGTTTGATCGTCTATTTATTAAATTCCACTCAACTTGAACTTGATTAACAAAAAAAAAAAAAAAACCGCTGCCGCCTGTGGGGTGTATTGCCGCTTGGGCCTATATGTGCAAAAATTTCATGTGACTATGTAGGTATGCTTGGAAGAAGGAGAAGGAATTGTCAGTTCATAGGAGGTGGTGGGCTACCCGCCAAAGACTGCTGAGAGTAACGCACTCTGAACAGATATCCTTTGTCACTAGAAAGTTTACCTGGTGCCCGCTAGGTAGAGTCCAGCTTTGTGGTTTGAAGTTCTCGACATTTTCTGTTCGCGAATATTTTTGGCATAAAGCCTGCTCCCTCCAGACGGCCTCGACACCACAGAGATGTATATTAAATAATGTATGTATAATACATTTTATGGATATTAAATTTCATTGGCTATAAGACAGCAGTGGGTGTCACCTGGCGCGATTTGTGGACGTAAAGGCAAACTCCTTGGCCCTTACTAGTATCGAGGAAACTCCTGGAGGTGTCGCTAGCAGTCGAATGTGGGACAAATGGGGAGGATTCGTTGAAAAGGAGGGGAGCTTTTGGGTACGCTTTGTAACGCTGAGTGACCGTTCCTTCTTCCATGGTAGGTATGGTTAACTATATTTTTATTTTAGTACTGGGGGACACCCCCAGACCCCCGGATTGTTAATGTTATGATCGAGGATGAAACCAATGAAACACAGAATGTGGTTTTTGGTAACTCCGCCGAGGGGATCAACTCGGGGCGTGGAGTGGGGTTAGAATTAGCGCTCTCGAATGGAGGGGGGACTGTCACCCCACACAGGTATAATCCTTCAGGGGTGTGGTTGAGGGGGTGAGGGTACGTGAAGGAGGGCGGTACAGGTATGCTTTGGCCTGGGGCAGACGGACGGACATTTTCAAACACCAAGACCCTCGGAAAAAACACATTAAATGTGTTTAACATAGAATTTTTGTGTTAAAAAACCATCCCAGAAACTTTCAAATATTTGAAAGCAAGCAGCAAGCCAGGACCTGCGTTTAACCAGTGTTTGAAATTATTCACTGCTTCGTTGAAATGTAAGGCACGTTCCGACTGTTCAGCTGCTTCAAAAGTGGTCTCAAGTCAGGGAAATTAGAAGTCGGGAACCGCTGATGGAAAAATGAACTTCCGCGAAAAGTCCTTGGGTCACGGCCCTCCAGACTCATCTACGGGATACATCAAACTTCGGTGGAAGAAGTTTAACCCCCCCCCCCCCTTTCTCTTTCCCAATTCCTTTTGCCCCAAAAGTTGAGGGCACACTGGCTTGTGGAATCCTCATCTTCTCTCTCTTCATCTAACAAGTCAAAACTGACTTTTCAGTCTTGAAACCCGGCTTAACTCAAACCGAGAGCATTATATTTCCTCCCCTCTCATTACGTCCGGTGGTGGATTTCGAACAATACGCCTCGCCTAGCCAAGTTCACTCCCGCTGTCTCGCACTATCTTCTCAGGGGTGCCAACAACTTCACGGCTAAAAGTTAAGAGCTCATTCCTTGAGGGTTTGAGGGATTACTCCGTACAAGAGGGTCGAAAATGAAAATTTATGCTTCTCCAGCTCACCACGTAATGGAACAGCTCACAGTGTTGGTTGATTTATTTATAATATGATTTTTCAATACACATACCCTCATTTCAGTGCTTAAAAAGGGCTGCAAATATTACACGAGAGTTGTTACGACGAGTTGTGTATAAATTTTAGCAAAAATGAATTCTACAACGATACCTAATTTTTTTACCGTATCCTTAAAACTTAGATAGAGAAGCGAACCCCCCCCCCCCCCCCCCCCCAAACGGATTGTACGAACAACATAGTTAGAAAACGCTGCAAATTTTACACAAGGGTTTATTATTCTGTGATATAGGTTACTTGTACAGACATTTAATTCTGTTAATAAAAAAAATTAAAAAAAAATTTTTTTTGGATTTTTATATTTCAAAAAAAAATTTTTGGGGGGATTTTTGGTTTATTATTCTTGGAATAATACACCTATGTTTTCGCGACGCGGGTCGACGACTCCGATCGGCCTCAAAATTTGACATTATCCGTTTCAAGAGGTCTACATTCAAAATCCGAAATGTCCGTCCACCGTACGCCGTCCGCCGTCCGCCGTACGCCGTCCGCCGTCCGGGCCGTTTTGGGCAGTAGGAATTTATTAAAAAATCTGAAATTTTAGCAAAATACTTGGTTTACCATCTAGTTGTGCCCGCAAGGTTTTCAGTCCGATCGCCCAAACCCGTGGGGCGCTATGGGGCTAAAATGGGGCTACAGGAGGGGTGTTTTGAAGGCTTTTAGCTATGGGATCGAGTTAGGTGTCGTTTTCGAAGTATTTTTGGACGTAGAATCCATTTTTGGGGGTCCCGGAACGATCCGATTTCACTGTGGCGTTCTATAGGGCTTTCATGGGGCTAAAAATGGGATTTTTGAAGGATCCCAAGAAGTTAAATATTTAAATAGTTAAAAATTAAAGAATTTTTGAAAAAACACATTTTTGAAAAAAAAAATCCCCCCAAAAAATTTTTTTTAAAATATAAAAATCAAAAAAAAAAATTTTTAATTTTTTTTTTATTGACAGAATTAAATGTCTGTACAAGTAACCTATATCACTTCTTGGGATCCTTCAAAAATCCCATTTTTAGCCCCATGAAAGCCCTATAGAACGCCACAGTGAAATCGGATCGTTCCGGGACCCCCAAAAATGGATTCTACGTCCAAAAATACTTCGAAAACGACACCTAACTCGATCCCATAGCTAAAAGCCTTCAAAACACCCCTCCTGTAGCCCCATTTTAGCCCCATAGCGCCCCACGGGTTTGGGCGATCGGACTGAAAACCTTGCGGGCACAACTAGATGGTAAACCAAGTATTTTGCCAAAATTTCAGATTTAAAAAAAAATTCCTACTGCCCAAAACGGCCCGGACGGCGGACGGCGGACGGCGGACGGACATTTCGGATTTTGAATGTAGACCTCTTGAAACGGATAATGTCAAATTTTGAGGCCGATCGGAGTCGTCGACCCGTGTCGCGAAAACATAGGTGTATTATTCCAAGAATAATAAACCAAAAACAGACTTTATACGACCTCTTGAGGTCCTTCAAAAGGAACATGAAATAATTTTATTTGAAAGGGTTGGCCTTTTCAATTTTGGTTTATTATTCTTGGAATAATACACCTATGTTTTTGCGACGGGGGTCGACGACTCCGATCGGCCTCAAAATTTGACATTATCCGTTTCAAGTGGTCTAGATTCCAAAACCGAAATGTCCGTCCGCCGTACGCCGTACGCCGTCCGCCGTCCAGGCCGTTTTGGGCAGTAGGAATTTTTTTAAAAATCTGAAATTTTGACAAAATACTCGGTTTACCATCTAGTTGTGCCCGCAAGGTTTTCAGCCCGATCGCCCAAACCCGTGGGGCGCTCTGGGGCTAAAATGGGGCTACAGAAGGTGGTTTTTGAAGGTTTTTGGCTATGGGATCGAGTCAGGTGTCGTTTTCGAAGTATTTTTTGACGTAGAATCCATTTTTTGGGGTCCCGGATCGATCCGATTTCACTGTGGCGATCTATAGGGCTTTCATGGGGCTAAAAATGGGATTTTTGAAGGATCCCAAGAAGTTAAATATCTTTCAAGTAAAAATTAAAGAATTTTTGAAAAAACACATTTTTGAAAAAAAATCCCCTCAAAAAATTTTTTTTTAAATAAAAATCCAGAAAATTTTTTTTTTTTTTTAAATTTTTTTTTATTGACAGAATTAAATTTCTGTACAAGTAACCTATATCAAAGAATAATAAACCCTTGTGTAAAATTTGCAGCGTTTTATTTATTATTCTTGGAATAATACCTACACCGATGTAATCGCGACGGAGGTCTAAAATTCTGATCGGCCTAAAAATTTGACATTATCCGTGTCAAGACAAGCGAGTGGGCTCCAAAAACAAAATGTCCGTCCGCCGCCCGCCGAGTAATTTCGCACGCATAACCCATTTTTCAAGGTCCCACATCTGTTTTTTAAATTTTACAAAACTTTCCTCAATGACAGAAGTAATTTTTGCACGATTAACCTATATTAAATATAGTTAAATATCTTAAATTTTAAGAACTGTAAACTCTTGTGTAAAATTTGCAGAGTTTCTTCGTAAAAATTTATTTTAAATAATTGAAGGGCTTGCGGTATAATTTATACCGTATAAAGGGCCTATGTGCTCTTCGAAAACACTGGCACTTTGTACCGAAAGCCCTTCACTTGTACGGTAGGTACCTTAACATATCCTCTATTCCAAGTTCACGCCGATTTCGGAAAAGACAACAGTTTTAGGGGAATTGTAAAAATTGAGTAGGTAGGTAAAAACGTAACAAAATCAGGACAATCCACCCGAAAACGAAGGGTGACTGAGCAAGCGGAAATGCTATAGAGCTAATGAAGGCTACATCTGGGAAGGTAACCTTCTGAGCAGCAAATCAAGAGAGCCTACTAGGCGAAGAGAGAACGAATGTAAACAGACATTCGTAATTTTCCCAGTGGCTCCCTCAGGTTGCCTCGTGGCTGTTTGTCGACGTCGGAGGAAAAACAAGGGAGGCGCGGATGAAGGATATTGCTTTCCAAGGGGCCTCTGATCCCGCTAAGGGACACCTCTGCTCTCCATGCCGGCTCTTTTTTTTTAGGTTTTTTTTTCTTCTGTCCCTTGGAATCAAGGGTTGATCCCCTTTACTCTACCCCACGCTTCGGTCTTTTTTTCAAAGGGAAGCGGGTTTCTGAACAACCTTTTCCAGGGGGACTTTGAATCTTTTCATTTGAGTCTTGGCCCGGAAATTGAGCTTTAAAGGGAGAAAAGAGCAGTATTATTTATTAGCGTAAAAAATCTGCTCCAGTGTTCAGCAGTTAACAGGCAGATCAAAGTACAGGAAGTGACGTCTTTCAATAGGGTTTTTTTTTTTTTTTTTTTTTTTTTTTCAAAATATTGTTAGTTGCGACAAACAGAATTACGAGACTGATCGACGGAAAACCACTGCAAATATCAACATTTGCTGGGTTATTTCTCCTACCCCCCCTCCCCCGTTCCTTAGTGGGAATGATGACACGGAAAGATGTTGGTCAGATCTCTCTTACTATTTCATTACTGGGGAATGTTATAGTAGGGAAAAAGGGAACAATCCGGTGAGGGGGTAACCTAAGCCACGTTGAGTCCTCAAAATCCTGACCCCTGGACGGCTCTCCGTTTGGAAACCCCCAAGCGGTTAATTCCGTTAGATCCGTTTCAGAGAGATATGCAGTATTCAGGGCGCCGTGGTGACGGCGGGAGGGTGTAAGAGGTGGAGGGGAACAGACTTTTGCAGTATTCAGTTTCCCTCCATTTGCAAAAGGGGTGAGAGAGCAAAGAGGAACGAAGAGAGCTTTTTCCATCTCTGTCCTCCACACACGGGAGCCTCAACTACGAAAAGCCTAACGTTAATGTTGAATGCGCTTCGGAAAGGGTCTTATGGGGTGAGGTTTGGGTGGAAGGGTTTGCAAAAGAGGCTAGATGGGGTTCCCTCTTCCTCTCGGTCGCTCTCCACCAAACAACAGCCTTATTCCTCTAGACGAAAGGATGGCATGGATCTAGACAAAAACTGGACATGCCGTAATATTATTCGACTAGAGAGGAAAAACCAACTGGTGTGTTTTGAATTATTCACTTTTAGTCATCAAAACGTTCTGAAATATGCCTGTACCAAAAGAAGAGCAGAAGACGAGGTTCGATGACGTTTAGAAGGCAGAATCCAGCTGTCCAACCAGGAACAATCAATTTTGTTGAAGAATGAGTAATAAGGGAAGGGGGTACTTTTCCGTGGACATTTTGGTTTATTATTCTATAATACACCTATCTTTTCGCGACGGAGGTCGACGACTCGGATCGGCCTCAAAATTTGACATTATCCGTTTCAAGAGGTCTACATTTTAAATCCGAAATGTCCGTCCACCGTCCGGGCCGTAGGATTTTTTTTTAAATCTGAAATTTTGACAAAATACTTGGTTTACCATCTAGTTGTGCCCGCAAGGTTTTCAGTCCGATCGCCCAAACCCGTGGGGCGCTATGGGGCTAAAATGGGGCTACGGGAGGGTTTTTTGAAGGCTTTTGGCTATGGGAGTTAGGCTATCGAGTTAGATGTCGTTTTCGAAGTATTTTTGGACGGAGAATCCATTTTTGGGGGTCCCGAAACGATCCGATTTCACTGTGGCGATCTATGGGGCTTTCATGGGGCTAAAAAAAATGGGATTTTTGAAGGATCCCAGAAGGTTAAATATTTTTCGAGCAAAAAATAAAGAATTTTTGAAGAAAAAAATCTCAAAAAAAATTTTTTTTTTTTTGAAATATAAAATCCAAAAAATAGATTTATTTATTTATTTTTTTTATTTTTTATTTTTTTCATTGACAGAATTAAATTTCTGTACAAGTAACCTATATCAAAGAATAATAAACCCTTGTGTAAAATTTGCAGCGTTTTTTCCTAACATAATAATATTATGTTAGGAAAAAACGCATACTATGTTTCAATCCGGCGCGTGTGAAAAGGCGCAAACTTCATGTTCTCGCCGCCACTTGTGTTGGGCGACTGTTTATAATTTGGGTCAGCTTGAATCATTGAATCCTTGAATCGCAAGGATTACCCCTGGGTCCGCTGCACCGGATTTGTTGATGGGGGCTGTGGGGGCAAGCAGACCTTCCTGGGAGCGTCGAGGTAGAGTATGCCCAGGGGTTGGAGTGATGTTAATTATTCGGAACCGCTCAATATCAGATTTTCAGTTTCATTTTTTCGCTCCCCAGGTTGAGATTAATTTTCTTAGCGATAGTTTTTCGCTCAAAATAAAATTCAACCACGTTAAATTCCTTATAGTAGTTTGTTGGATTCACTTAGTTTCCAACTGTTTGGGTGCCAAGACACCAATTAAAATTTAGAAACAAAACATCCGATCTTTCGTAGGCAAGCACCCCTTCGAATGGCTATAGCCATTGATTGACTGGACTATAAGGGATTTGACGAGGTTGAATTTTATTTTGAGCGAAACAAATATCGCTCAAAAGCTGAGTTTGATTTTCTGAGCGAAAAAATAATAGGCACTCAAAATCTGATATATCAGATTTTGAGTGATTTTTATTATTCGGAATTGCTCAATATATTGAGCAATTCCGAATAATAAAAATCACTCCAATTCAATGCCTGCTTCTGCCTCTGCACCTTCGCCTAGTCTCTAGGGTCTATACTCATTCGCGGGATCCCCCAAGTGGCCATGACAATGGTACACTCCATGGAGGAAGATTCTTCCTCCATGGGTGCACTCAGAGTAGATCAGGGTCAATGATGAATAGGTCAGGCCGTCTATGATGACAATTTCATTTGAGGCAGCTGTAACTATTGATCTCAGTTCTGCTGCGAACCCTGAACGAACTGATACCGGCCACAACTCCTCGTGATGGGTGTCAGCATCTTCACGGTTTCCTTTCGTGGACCATGACACTTCACGCAAGCCTGCGAAGAGTGTGGGCCTTCGATTGTGGCTGCATCATCTAAGTCTGTAGACTACGACAATTCGTACGATGCATTAGTAAGGGATGTTCCCATTCTCCCGTCCTCTTCCTCCAAAAGACCGAGCGCCGAAATTGTGGATTTACGCTACCGACCTTCCGCTAAACAGACATCACAAAATTTAATGAATTTAAATTCTGGTGTAGGGAGACAATTTCCTGTATGTACACCCTCCATATCCGTTCTACAGGGTGCTCCTACAAAGGGCAAGAGGGAGAAGAAGCCGTTCCATTTTTCCGCATGGCTGAGTGGGTGCTTGCGATCCAAGTTAAGAGCGAGAAGTTACTTCCGTACCTCGTGAGGTGAAGGGGCGGCTTTCCAGATTCCCGACGTGTGAGTGGGTGCTCGCGATCTACCGAATGGGCAAGAAATAACTTCCAGCCTCCGTGCACCGGGCCGTGGTACATTCCCACACCTATCATGACGAGTCCACATTTTCATGTCTATTAGAAGATTCCGGAGAGGAGAAACTCGCACCCTCCATCACGACCGTTCGCTCTTTCGACCACCAACCCCCTTCCCGGCACACTCAACGACAAGAAGCGGACCTTCAAATCTCTCCTGTCAGGCTCGTTAATCTTTCACCAGCCTCCGGAACATCGTGCTGTGTTAAAAGGGGGAAAAGACGGGGGGAGGGGGGGGGGGGAGAATGGATGACATCATATTTCTATCCCAAACCAACGGCGACTCTGACAACCGTCGTCACATGTGAGACGAATCTTTCACATTACCTCGACGTGAAAATAAATCAAAATCACGCTCGAGAGTTTATGTAAACATGGGGACGGATACTTCATTTGGGATGCGAGGTTTGACTCGCGTTTCATTCTCATAAAAGCCTGAAAAATGTGTGCTACGTCCCAGCTAATGTCACGAGAGTCCATTTCGCGAGAAACGATACGACCCACAGTATTCAATCTACATATGCATGGAATGAAATGCTCATTTAAATTATGAACGATATTTTTGAAATGTTTGCCTCTGTGAGCACTTCCTACCGCAAACTTTTGGGGGAAAAAATGACTGAAATTTAATGAGAAAACTAAAGTGGTACTCACCCTCGATCTGGACCGAGATGTGTTGCCATAGCCAGGCTGGGCGTTCCCTCCCTCTCTGGGTGGGAACTGAAAATAGAAAATGACAAGTTTAGTCAACATTCCAATGTTTTACATATTATGTGAAATATAAACTGAAGTGATCTCATAGGGACCCGCTTTAGATCTGGTTTATATTTTGAAACGTAGCATTGTTTTATGTAAGAGCCGGCGATAACAGAGAGTAAATCTGATTCTCCGATGGGGTCACCAGTAGCACTCAACATGATTGCAAAGTTTAACGATTAGAACAGCTCTTAAAGTTGTTGAACCATAACGTCGAATTACTCAAACTTAAAGGCAAACTATGGTAGGTATTGAATTCAATCATTGGATGGAGTATTGATCTCGTGCTGAAACAGTGATTGTTTTCAAGTTCCCAACAGAATCTGGTGTTAGAAGCAGACAATTAGAGTCTTCGTCTGTGTTTAGACATTCAATACTTCGGTGTGTATTATGTTCTTGGCGGCTGAAGCTTGAAAAGACCCCGAACGGCCCGTGGTGAAGGAGGTCGCGTGAAAAGGACGTCAAACCTATCGATGGTTTAGAAATGATCGATCCCTCCATCCAGTAGATATTGATGGGGTTGTCACCGCTGAACGGGGCACCGTAAGCTTCGAATCCCTTCCTACCGGTTTGCCCCGTTTTCTTTATCCATCGCAAAGACCTGTCCCTCGTCTTTTCCCAAATTCTTTCATAACGCTTTGCCAAGAACCGCGTTACGCCTCCCGCCTGAAACATCCGGGTTTTTCCTGGGCCATTCCTTCCATGGGTTTTCGGGTGATTTATAGCTCGCCGGGGCCAACATCTGGGCTTAAGGAGGGCGAAATAACAGAATATGGATGAGAAGCACTTAAGGGGTGAGCCGTTACTGCCCAGGTGAAACTGGAATTCAAATTATGGTAGCTCTGGCTGCCCTAACATGGCACTGTCAGTTAAAAAAAAAAAAAAAAAAAAATAATAATAACTCGAAAGTTTATCAGCAGGTAATGTTTTAAAAGAGTTGGCATGACATTCGAAGTTCGTGAATGAAAGAGTGCCAAGTTGTCAGTCCTTGAAGAAATGGGGGATCCACTTGTTGAAGTTTGATCCATGTGCGAATAGTCTGAATAGCAGAATTTCGTAGTGCCGTTCACGTATCCTCCGACAGGTAGATTCTCTAATCATACATGTCAAGTCAGAGCTAAGTCTCAAAGTACCTCGATGGTTGGATCCGCACAAAGCTGGAGGATGTCACAGAGGGATTTAACTAAGTGACATAATAGCGTAAACGTGTCGACGTCTAATGGAGGGGGGGCGAAGGAGGGTTTCCGCAAAGCTGAAGAGGTTTGGGGAATTCGGTCTCCCTTCGCTACGATTACTAATAGACGAAGGCGATGCTGTTGTAGGTGGAACAATATGGCGGACGGCACTGGGGAACGCGAAGTGAGCAAATCCGGTACAGGTACCCTCCCCAGGGAGGGCATCGGGGATAATCGGTGCCGATCAAACCGAGTCAATCGCACAAGCCTAATAACAGTAATCCCCAGTAATAGCGGTCACGGTGATGTGGGGTTGGGTGATTGTCCTAATCCCCTTTGTTGGCCTTCATTATTATTGCTCTTGTTCTTTTGGGTTCTGTCACTGGGCCCTAACGCAATCAGGTTCTATTCACGGGATCAACATCGCACCGCCCAGGAAAACTGCAGCTTCGCATGAAGTTGACAAATGGAATTGAGTGGCAATGTGCTGCAAATTACTCTGCCACGATTAATAAGCAAATCAAGATAGGGCAAGAGCAATATTTGCATAATTGAATAAAATTTAATAATTGAACTCCTTTGCAGCAATGTTCAAACAGAACTATACCTACGCCTCTGGAGTGTTGTGGAAACTTCTATATCTATAGATATAGACTATAGTCTGAAGAGACACTAGGGTCAGGCCGTTCTCGTTGGGGCAACAGTTGAAAATGTGCAAGAGAGAAAACTGGTTGGCCGGCTGGGTGCAGTGGGGGTTATAGGAGGTGGTGTAAATGACGAGTATTTTTCTCTATGGCCTAGCTTTCGGGTTATATTTAACCATAATCAGGGCTCTACAAATAGAAAAGAAAAGAAACAACCTGCCATTGGGGACCAGTTAATTCCAAGTTCAATAAGTGCGTAATTTGTGCAACAAGATTAAAATTTTTAAAACATTACAACCTCATGGCCTCATCGTATGAAAGACGTTTTTTATTTTCACAAATGTTTGGTAAGGCTTTCCACGACCCAAGTCGAGTGTTGGAGGAGTTTTTCAAAATTTAAAATGATCAAAACAAGGCTGAGGCAAACTCTGAGTGACAACAATCTGGAGGATCTTATGTTGATGGCTTGCAAGCAGGAGCGTCTGGCCGGAGCACTGAGCCAAGGGCCTTTGGCCATTGTCGGCCCTCCTCGCCATCGCCTACTGCTTGGTGTCTCCTCCCTCATCAGCATGCGTTTTGTGTGCGAGCGTTATGTGATCCCGCTTTTGCTAAGTATTCTTGGAATAATACATTTTGGTATTTCCAACAAGGGTAAAAAATTTTAATCTTCCTCAAAATTTGTAATTATATCTACGTTTCAAGCTGTGTTCCAAAACTGAAATGTCCGTCAACGCCGTCCACGACGACGGTTTTGAGCAGTAGGAATTCATTCGAAAATTCAAATCTTCAGGAATTCATTCAAAACTCTGAAGTTTTCGACAAAATACTTGGGTCTCCTTTTATTTGAACTCGCAAGGTGTTCAACCCGATCGCACAAACCGGTGGGGGCTCAGTGGATCTAAAAAGGGGCTACAGGAGGGTTTTTTGAAGAGTTAGGTGTCGTTTACGAACTATTTTTGGACGTAAAATTCATTTTTGGGAGTCCCAAAAGCAGTTTCTTGGATCCATGGAGCTTTTGAAGGATGCCACGAAGTCGAATAAGGACTCATTTTTCGAGTAACCTTGATAATAATTATTGATTTTCCGGGGACCCCGGACCGGGGTCCATCATCCGTCCAAACACTTGACATGAAAATTAAAACAAAACAAAAATTATTACCATGGGCCTGAGGTTGAGCCTAGAATTCGAAAGAAATGAACAAGCGGGGGACATACATGCGAAGGGGTGGTGAGGAGGGCAGGAAATGCCCAAAGCCTCTCGGCTCAGTGCTCCAGCCAGATGCTCCTCTTGCGAGCCTTCTTTTTTATTGTTGATGAGCTGTGATTATGTACTCAACTGATGAAATGTGCAAAATGCATCTTAGCTTGAAGCGATATTTTGCTTGCATAAACAGTACCAACTAATTCACATACCAAACGCCACTTTTATTTGTTCTAAATATATGCGCTGTTATTTTTCTCTTTCACCTAAGCATTAGGTTCACCTAGGTATTAAAAGTAAGGTCTTTGGACAGGTTTACCTATCCAAAGAGCTTACTTTTAATACCTAAAGTTTAATACACAGTTACAACTGTGTGTGTGGTGGAGGGGCGGGGTAGGGCCGGTCAAATTGAATCGCCCGGGCCGGTCAAAACCGCCTATCCGCCCCTGCTATTTATAGCATTTAGAAATGTTTCACCTTGAACTTGTCAGTAATAGGGGAGAAACACCGTTGGGAGGAACAAGTCAGTGTTGCCGTGATTAATTTCGCCTCAGGACAGAAGTTTTATCTCGAGGCCTGTCGAAAAGTGTTTGTTAGTATTGGAGAGATTGTGAGTCTAATAGTATTAGGCAGGAAGAAAGATTAGTGGGGGGGAAAAAGGAGATGATGGAAATCCAGGTGTATCCCTCCAACCCACTCCTCTATTAGTGAAGAACACCAAATGTATTGGAAGCTACGGAGGTATTAAGCGACGCCCTTGTTGGATGGTGTCTTTGAAGTTCAAACGTAATTACTCAGTCCTCCACTTATAATAGCGCAAGCCTACCCCACCTTCACGATCGTCGCTCTCTAAAGGAAGGCGATCTCATTTCCTGCAACGATACTCGCAAGCGAGTTCTCTATTCAAATAGGATTTGTATTCCTGAAGTAAACAGTGTTCCGCCGAGGAGATTCGAGCGGTAATTCACACTCGATTACAGCGATTACCATGTTGGTAGTGCCTATAGGCCTATATGCACTTCAAATGGGCAGGGGCTCAGGCTTGGAGACCCAGCATAATCCATCCAGCAGTAATTAGTGAATACGATGGATATCACAAGCACTACTTGGCAAAGCCTGATTTATTTTTTGAGTAGTCCACACTTACACAATGGCATATCGCGGGATATTGACGGTCGGGTTGTTCTCGACGTGTTGACATTTTATATGAGTCGACAAAATTGGTCGTATATTATCCAAATCCAGAGTCCATTATCAGCCGCGCAACCCGCGCTTACTATAACATAGGCCGAGGCGTAGGTACTAACTTATGTACACAACCGTTATCGTGTTAAGTGCTTAATGAATGATTTTGAAAAGTACGAACTTCTAGTTTATTTTTCTTGAAATAATACACCTTATTATGGTTTCGTGTCGGAGGTCGAAAATTCTGGCCCCAAAATTTGACATTATCCGTTTCAGTTGAAATCTTAAGACACGAAGATTCCAAAAACGAAATTTCCGTCCTCCGTCGGAGCCGCGTTGGGCAGTAGGATTTTTTTTTTTTTTTTTTTAATCTGAAATTATGACCAAAAACTCAGTTCGCCATCTAGTTGTGCCCGCAAGGTTTTCAGCCCGATCGCCCAAACCCGTGGGGCTCTGAGGGGCTAAAAGGGGGCTACGGGAGAGGTTTTTGAAGGGTTTTGGCTATGGGATCGAGTTAGGTGTCGTTTTCGAAGTATTTTTGGACGTAGAATCTGTAGGATACCCTGGTTAACAGATGTTAAGGGTGTAACTACATGCACAAAATGAGGTAAGCATTCTTTAATAGGTTTATCATTGATTGTGTTGTGTGTTTGGCGGAAGGCCTCCAGCGTAACTGGAATCTTGCTCCCAGTGTCTTTGGAGGAAGAGGAAGGGCGTACCTGAATCCCCCCACCCAGGGTATAACACGAGAAGTCGTGATCTGCTGACCTGGGAGGCTGTATCGAGGCAGAATAGGGAGACCCGCAATCTCCAGACTGGCACAAAGTGCCGTGTTGGTCTGGAATGCGTTGGTCTCCGGAAGGGAACCTAGGGGAATCTCATACTTCACCCTAGGTTTTTTTTTTTTTTTTTTTTTTTTTTAAATATTTTCTTATTGACGCACAATTAACCTACCTACATCTCGAAGAATGATGAACCTATGTGAAAAATTTGCAGCGTTTTCTACAACATGGTAAGTTCGACCGTGAAAAAGAGCATTTCTGCAGAAGTGACATTCCATTAAATTGAAACATCGAGTTACCATATTCTGCAGTTATTAACAGTGTTATCATGATTAAAAGTAGAATCAGCTTACCTTGGGTGCCCCTACCTCCCTCGTAGAAATTCCCATCTTCTCATGATGCCGCAGTTGGACGGGGTATATGATTTGATAGTAGTGGGCCCCGATGTTCCTGACAAGCTCTTGGTTCTGCCTATACTCCAGTAACAGCCTCTCCACCTCACCTATAACAAAGTTAAATCGCAATGATAAACTGACCATTCGGCGTTTGATTTCCAAGAGACATCATGGAGTCTCATTTTACCACTTGGGATTCCAAGTGGACAACATTTCGTCTTCATTCTCTATACGAAAACGCCGAGGGTCTGAAGGTTAACCTTTACCGCCAAAAATAGACGCAAGAACGCGGAAGAAAGGTTTAAGGGGCCAGTAGGTTAAAGGGATTGAATGGGTTCCGTTCTCGAAGTCAGTCCACATCTGAAAATATCACTTCCGCGGTTCACTGCGTTTTCAAAGGTCCCAACTTCCACATGTGGGAATAGTCTCGTGAGATCACATCTTGAAAGATACACCTGTTCCGAGAATGGCTTGACCAAAATAAAACGTATTTGCGATGATCAGGAATTTCAGAGAGACCATCTTCTCAGTTGGGTAAACACCTTACTCCTTTTTCAGATGTCAAGAGTTACATTTTGTTATTGAAAACAACGAATAATAATATAATTGAATTGTATTGTTAGGCGAGAAAATTCTCTGTCCGTTAGTTTCCAGGGAATAGTGAAAAGCTGCTGGAAATTCGGTCTCCCACTAAAGGGAAAGGCAGCACAGGAAACCATTTATGAATCTCTAATTTTCCTTTCTGGTTTTCCTCTTATTTGATAATATAAACCCTCTATTTGCGGCTCTTTAGGCACTTTCAGCTTCAGCTTCGATTCCAAGACAACTGAGTGAATAATAGGATGGCAAATGAAATATGCATAAGATTACTTCCCCCAGCACCTCTCGGGGGCCTTCTTTTGTTGTCAACATGCAAATCAGTGGGAGGCTACCCTTTTCAAACTTTATTCTTAATTCCAGTTCCAATTAAAGTCAAAACTTTAATTATTCCGCTTGTGACCCTTTCTTTCCTTGCGCTCTTCCCCCGTGGCTGTTCTAGTTAAGGAAGAGGATCAGTTTAATATAAAAGTACACAAAGGAGTTGGGAGAAGGGAGGATTCTAAGATCAACACAGCTTAGTTAATTAGGTGCCAAAGTCCTGAGTCAAACTGCCACATTAAAATTTCTCTCGTTTTTCTTTACGTTTTTATTGCTTCATGTATTTGAAGAAATTTCCATTGTGTTGAGCCGGTTCATTCTGAATGCGAACATATTTTCCAATCGTGAAAGAAACTGAACGAAGGCAAGCAATTCTTGGGGATATTGGATGATAAATTCGCCAAACGAAATGAATGCCGGGGGAATGGCCATGGCGAAAAAGGGACTTTGATGATAACACATCGTATCTTTCTGACTATTTACATGAAATATATTCGAGTTCATGCCTTCAAATAGTATGAAGCGTCTCTTTCAGGGTACCAGGCAATCGCTCCGATTTGCATTTTCATCAGAAATTCCCCTTTAAATATTTGATTGAGCCTCCCCCATCCGGAAAACCCCCTCTGTACGACTTTATAAATTTGCATAGAAGCTCCTGCCTCAGAGGTCCGGTAAACTCCTGCTGCTGACTCTACAAATATTTGTATGCTGACATGAAAAGTTCCCTCTCATCCCACCGTTTCGCATTGTATATAAGGGATGTTTCGAAAAGGTTGGCGGAGCAAGGGGCTCACGGTGTTGAAGGAGGGGTAGAGGAAGAGATTGGTAGCGAGCCGTTGAGTGGAAAACCGGGGATGGGATCCCTTCGACGATATGAAGCGCTCTCATATATAAGCAGCTGGCTATGCCAGATAGCGACCGGTTCTCACGCCTTAAAGAACACATTCGGCTCCAAGTGACAGCTGGAGTTGACCCTTCCAAGTGCGTTCTCGTGATTTAGTACAGAAACTGACTAAAGGGTCTAGCAATAAAATGATCAAAATTTTGTCCATTTAATGTCTCTTGTCACAGATGCTAAAGTTGTAAGGGGGATGCCGGAAACCAGAATCTTAACCTCTGAAGTCGCTCTTGAGGTTCTGGCACACTAGGCCGGAACAGGACAGGAAACGCTGCAGACTGGATATGCCGGGTCGCTGGCACTGTCCCGTCCTGTGCCTAACGCAAACTAGACAGGACATTTTTGGTTTATTATTCTTGGAATAATACACCTATGTAATCGCGACGGAGGTCGACGACTCGGATCGGCCTCAAAATTTGATATTATTCGTTTAAAGAGGTCTAGATTCCAAAACCGAAAATTCCGTCCGCCGTCTGGGCCGTTTAGGGCAGTAGGATTTTTTTTTTTTTTTTTTAATCTGAAATTTTGACAAAATACTTGGTTTACCATATAGTTGTGCCCGCAAGGTTTTCAGTCCGATCGCCCAAACCCGTGGGGCGCTATGCAGCTAAAATCGGGCTACGGGAGAGTTTTTCTTAAGGGTTTTGGCTATGGGGTCGAGTTAGGTGTCGTTTTCGAAGTATTTTTGGACGTAGACTCCATTTTTGGGGGTCCCGGAACGATCCGATTTCACTGTTGCGATCTATAGGGCTTTCATGGGGCTAAAAATGGGATTTTTTAAGGATCCCAGGAGGCTAAATATTTTTCGAGCAAAAAAATAAAGAATTTTGTTTAAAAAAAAATGCAAAAAAAAGTTTTCCATCTTTTTTTCCATTGAAACAGAAATAATTTTGCGCAATTAACCTATATCAAAAATAAATAAACCCTTGTGTAAAATTTGCAGCGTTTTGGTATGTTGTTAGGGATGGTACTACCAGTAGTGTGTAGTACCAGTAGTGTGTAGTAGTGTAGCTTCAAAAGACTTGTGCTAAATGCGTGGTGAAATTTTCTGACGTTTGTCAGTTTTTGGACTATAACTTCAAAAATGTGCCTCCTACCAAATAAGTCACTGTATTCATTTTTCAAGCAGACAAGATCTGCTACAATTTGAGCGCAACGGCAGCTTTTTAGGTCTAATAGGTCACGAGGTACACCTCTTCAAACATTGGCCATTTTTCCCAAAAAGTTGAAAATGTCGGCTAAAATATTCACCCCAGGAGGAAAGTTACGAGGAATGAAGTTGTGGAGCAGTTCAGAGGAGCAAATTCAGAATTTAAGCACAACCGGAACTATAATATAGTCCTATATTATAGGACCATTGGTCCTGGACCAATAGTTATCATGAAAAATCGAAATATGAAGAAAACCGGATTTCTCACGAAATGTATTCCTGTCGTCTAGGGGTCCCGCATGGGTGGGGGAGGGTGGGTTTTCGCCCATTATATCGAAAACGGACAATCCTACCGAAAAAGTCACGATATAATGAAATAAAAATCTCAACATTCCCTACAAAATTTATTATATACATTGTATTCGAACTCTCAACCGTTTTCGAGATACAACCTCCCGAAAAGTGACAAATTTTGAAAAACTTTATTTTACCTCGTGTTTTTCGTCTAACATTCTTGTATATGAAGTAAACTAACTATTAAACTAAGTATTCCAATAATACTAATTTTAATTTTGAAATAACTGAACCCGGTTTCAACAAATTTGACTAGAGAAAAAATAAAATTATAACAAGTTGAAGAAAGTAGAGAAAGTTTTTGCAAGAAACCCATCAAAATAGAATCTGATCCTTTTTGCAGTATCCTGTTACTTTTTAAAGTTATTGAAAAAGTTTCACGAAATTAAATCAAAGCCATGTCTGCCGTTTTAATATATTTGTTGGGACCTATAATATCATTGATTCTTCAAATCCAATGAAGGCTATCAAGCGGCACGGATTATTTGCTTATTCTAGACTGCGTCTCCCCAACTTAAGTTCACCTGCCCGATTAAACAGCCCCAACATTTTCTACTCCCCGTTCAAATCCTTTTACCGGCGAATCGGAAAATCTCATTCTCGTCCCAGGCAGGCAAAATCGATTCGGCTTATGCCTTTACCTGAGCCCTTCTTCAGTGATACCAGCTGGAAAACGTCGGGAGGGGTTCGCTCCTGCGATAAGGACATTTACGCTTAACTGGCGTCTCACCCGTCATTGGCGTCCCTCTTCTTATCCCAACTTGCGTTAAATGTTTGAAATAGGTATCTTTAAAATGAGAGGATTTAACGGAATCGAATGCTCAGTCGTCTGCACTGGTTCATCGCGTGATTTAGGTTTGTTCCAGGTCTGACGGCGTCTGTTGACAAAAGTTGACAGCTGTCGACAGCAGTCCCAATGCCTTCTGAATCGCTGTTGAGTTCTGTCGAACAGCCCACCTGCTGCCCTGGAACGTGAACTGTCAACAAAATAATTTGTTGAACCAAGTCACGTGAATCACCATGAAGTAATCATTATGCTACAACAATTTAATTACTTCACGGTGATTCACGTGACAGTAAATTTCATATGGAAAAATCCAAGTGATAAACTCGGATACTTTTTGGTATATTGTATTCAGAATAATCAACCTTTTTCGAGAGAGGAGTATCATAGGGGTGGGAATGAGTCATTTAAAGTAGGGTATCTACGAGGACTCCGGGAGGACGCGAGTACAACTTGACACGCCGAGCACCAAAATAAAGTGAGAAGGTTGTGAGAGAGGTTTCTACTGGGTAGGGTTATCAAAATCGAACAGCTCCCAACCGAACTCATTCGAGCTGTCGGTTTCCGTCCGACTGCAGTTGAACTGCTGTCAACGTACAAATCAACCTAGAACAGCCAGCGACGGCGACTTTTCGCCGACCCAGCGACCTGGAACAGCAGTTTTCTCAACTGCGCATGTCTCTGTCGATTTCTGTTAACAGTTCGTCAAACCTGAAACGAACCTTTTGACATTTACCTTTACAACATTGAAAAAAAAAAAAAAAAACTGTCTTAAACAGCATGGAAAATACATGGGAGGAGTTTGTCTCTCAATAAACGAGGGAACCTAGAACAAAATCAGCGTTCGTCGGGGGTCAGAAAAAGGAGGTTGAACTTTCATTTGCCCCTTTTTCACCCTTCCACTCGCCGCTGGTTCTTTTCTATATAGGCTGCTGGAGAGTACCATCTCGTTACACGTGATAGGATTTCTAGCGAATGTGGGGGGAAAACTCTCGACCCGCCTTGGAAAATGAGTGGAAACGTCAGCAATCCGCTAGGGGAAAGGAACCCACATACAATCTAGTGTGAAGGGGTTGAGGCTGCAGTTCTGACAATAACATATTTCAATTTCAATGTGTCCCTGCGATGCAAAATCTCTGGCTGGTGACAAGTTTTTTTTTTCCAAGTCAGACTGTCATTTGCCTGAAGGCGTACTAGATAAAGCAGAATTACTTTTCATAGCGCTGTTTGTGGTATGAGAAAATGACTGAAAAAGAAAACTTGGCCTCCAAAAAATGTATTTATTTATAAATACAGCATGTGTATACACATGTTCCTTCTCAAACCTGAGAACAATATAACAATGAACTTCCTCAAGAAATTCGAAGTAGATTTTATGCGCATAGCCATAACTGCAATGGAAATGTCTGAATGTGGAATTGTATAGAACACGCGACGTGGTACGTCATTCGCACTCAAAGTTTTTTTTGAGTCGACGAAGGGAGTCCATAACGAGTTGGAGAGACGAGAGAAAAAGCAAGGAATTTGATTTGCATCTCAACTCGACAAGGATGATAAATATTTATTTACCTGACGCACCCTTATTGTCTTTTCCCGCCCATTAGGACGACTGTAAAGTAAAAGGAGAGAAAATTAGTGCGGCTCGAATTCCCCATCATAACCCTTCTCTAGTTCGGTCGAGACGGAGAGTAAATTCCGAGCAATTCACGCCAGGTACTTTAATGACTATTATAAAAGAGTGAATCCTGGGCATATAGTGAAAATACACTAACTGGAAGAATGAGGTCTTTATATTCAGTCAAACTGCGTTTTGAGGGTTATGGCGTCACTAAACCCTTTGATGTCGTACAATGGACGATTGTGGCTGTCCCCTTTTCTTCTTATGATGTTATTTAATAACATCATAAGAGCGTAATTATATTGACAGTAAAGACTAAAAATAAAATTCCTTTCCCTCTTTTCAGAACAGTTTCTTTAAGCTTCTCAAATGAGAATTTTGGCAATAGGCAGGTCAACCGTTTTTTATTACTTTCTAACTGCAAGGACCAGGGGAAATGTTTCAGATCCCAAAATCTTCAATAGTACTGGATCTGATCTCACGGTGAGGGTGTTGAACCTACGTGTGGGTGTGTCTAATTTGGTTATTGGTGTCATTAATTGTGTTTTGTGATGGGAGGAGTTCCGAAGTTGCTATGTCCAAAATCACAGTTGGATGTGTGTTCAAGTTTGGTTTGTTCATAACGCCGCCAAAAAGTGCATTTTGGAATCACTTTAGTAAAAAATACCATCAATCTGCCGTATGCCGACATTGCTCGAAAATCATCAAAGCAAGTGGCGACACGAGCAATTAGAAAGTCACAACAAATCAACTACAATATCTGATGTTGTGGCTAGTACCAGTACCAGCACTGAAAATGAGTCGTTAAAGCACCTGTTAGAAGTTTTTTACAGGTGTATTATTGATCTAATAATTTTGGGGGGTCTACAAAATGGTTAAAAAAAGACGATTTAAGACGAAGTAGTCTATTTCGTCTTGAATCGTCTTTTTATAGGATGGATTCCCACTATCTCTCCGCATCCACCTTACATTATGGTTAAAAATATCGATAAATCGATTTATCGATACATTTTGAGCGATGTTTCCCGACCGTATCCCTCCTGGTATCATTGTCTTTTGATACATTATCGATACCAAAATTTGTTAATATGTGTTAATAACTTGCCGTTTGACACTTGGGATGTATGATATGTACTTCGAAATGTATCGATACATATCGTATAGGTATTTTTTTAAAGTATCAAAAGTACTGGGTCGATATTTTTTTAAAGTATTGATACTTTTATGTATCGATACTTGGCGATACTTTTCAAAAAGCATGGGACAGAACAAAATTTTAATCTTCCTTGGCTGTTATCTTAATCTGTAAAATATTATGTTGGGGATTTTTCACTAGCGACCCTAAATTTTAGGGCCTAAAATATCACCAGGGAGTTTTTACAAGCGATAGCAACCCTAGACTCACGCGATGTTCTAGGGTCGCTTATTTTGACTTTTCACAATCGACCTTGTGGATGATAAGGGGAATAATTTTTGACAAAACTGATTATTGAATTTTGTAGAAAGGAAACTCCTCGGAAGAAAAGTATCGGGCCTGTATGTAAAAATGTATCAGTATCGCGATAGGTACTTTGTTTTAGAAAATATCGATATTTTAAAGTATCGATACTTTTTATACATCCCTATTTGACACCTAACCCTAGTTTCTCCCTGTCCAGTCAAAATAGAGTGATCAATCATAATAATAACAATAATATTATAGAACTAGGGCTCACCCTACTGGCTATGCCAGCCAACTCCCGACCTTATCCCACCTGGCCTCACACAACAACAACTCATTTTCCCATAATGTGTAGTTTTTTTCCCAAGGACATACAGTTTTTACGGTGAGATGGGGTGGAGGGGGGAGAGGCGGTTGGGGGAGGAGGCAGCCGCGTCACCGATGGACACCCCGTGGTCCACCGCCATCCCTGGCAACTGGTCCAGCCCCTATTTTTTGCCACTTTTGAAGCTCAGATACGCCAATGGAGCAACTTTTTTCCCTTCATGTACCTACTTGTCAAAACTAATTTTTGGTATTTCAAATTTGTTTAACAAGACTTGTTAAACAAATTTGAAAAAATATCAAAAATTAGTTTGAAATCCTGTCATGAAACTGTCGGCATTCAAAAACGCAACATGGAGCATCCTCCTCGGGTTGCGGCCTTAAGTAATTCTGGATATCTATCTGGTGCCAATCACATTCTCGTAAGTCCGAAGTTTACTGTCAACTGTAAAAAATGGAATTTGGTGGGCTCGATGTATATTTCGTTGATCGGTTGTTCAAAACGAACTCAACCGTCTGGTTGTGCTCCCAAGTTCTTTTACCGCACGTAAATAGCGTGTATTCAAGAATTTTTGCATCTTACTTTGTCACGGAACCCTTTTATGGTGAAATCGTTCCATTCGACAAAGACATCGGAGGTGGTGCCTAGACAACCTTTGCCGTCAGGACCAATATTATGTTTTCATATGGCGCTTTACTCACGGGCTCACCCCCTCGTGAAGTGCTCCTAGGTACATCAAAGGCAGAGGACCCGTCGCCGCACTCTTCAATTTCCCTTCAAAGAGAGATCGGAGGGCGTGGAAACCTATCGAGCGAGGGTTTTCTCTAGATTGTACCCCCTTCACCAGCCTCTTGGGTCCACACTGGTTCTGGTTCCTGAGTTTCAACCGGTTAGCGTCAGACGAGAACGACAAAGAGGCCGGTAAATAGAGTCATCAACTCATTTCCTGCCCGACAAAGAGGTCAAAAGGTTGCCTTTCCTCGCTCCAAGGCCTCCAGGTCACAACTGTGGAAAATTGTAAACCTCGTAAGCCTGCGTTACACGTTGAAATGAATCAATTAAAAGCCGCCTCGACGAAGTCCTTTCATCGCCAGCGTTAATACAAAGCGCGGGCCAAAAGGGAGCTCGACAGCCATTCTGTTATCTAAAAAGTAATTAATATTTCTTTCAAAAGATTTTAAGGTAAAGTCCGCTCCCTCTATTTGTTTTGAGTGATTGAAAATCTATGTTGAGGACAAAATATTTTAAAAAGCGTATCCTTGGGCGTTTCAGAGTAAAATATGTACTCATCACATTACACGCCCGTATGGAGCGCTAACGGAATTTATTGAGTCATACGAACTAGAGTAACACGAGGGAAAAGAATATTCCGATAGCGTTCTTCACAGTAAATTCTCCCATGGGTGGAATGTGGATGAGGAGGAAGCCGCAGTTTATTAAGATTTTTAGTGATGAGACTGTAACGGGTTGGGAGAAAAGGTAGGATGATCCGATATTTCTTCGAAATTGAGGTAATAAAGGCGGGGCAAGAAATGCTGCATCGAGGGGGGCGGGTGTAAGGACTCCTTAGGTGGGGTATTCTTGCCAAGAAGGAAGAACTCATAAAGGGAGCCACTGAGAGCTGTGATTTACTGAAAAAGGCATTAAACCTGGGAAAGGCGGGGTACCAACGCACGGAGCTCCTCCGCGCCCATCCCCCGAAACCGCTCAAAGGAGTATAAACGTCTTTGTAGCCTTATCCGAAACTTTTTTTTTCTTCTTCCGCCTTCAGCATTCTCCCCTGAGAAAGACGGATGCATTGGGGAAACCATTACGTATACACTAGTGAATGCCAAGTTGGCAGTGCCGAAGGGGTTTTCGCCCCACTCTACTTAGTTTGTGCTGAAAAAAAGAATAGGAAGGGTGGGATCTTGCTCTCGACGAATGCAGAAAGAGATATGAGTACGGAAGAGAAAAATACCCCTAGGAACCTCAGCAGCGTCTAGGGAAATAAATTCTGATCATGCGGGTATGTGTGATCAAAAGTCTTTCTGCGTAATGGTTGGTTAGCCCTACAGAATTTCGATTTTTTTTTAATCTGAAAAAACTAGATTGTTGGTTGAGCTGATTCAAGTGCCAATCTTTTTCCCACGAGGATCATCAATCACGAACACATTTTTCGCCATCATTTGACAGTAAATCAACCCTATTTTTAAAATTGTTTCACAGTACTTCATCTTGGGTTCTTGGCGTCTTTTCATGACTTGTTTGATACTCAACTTTGCACTGTGAATGGAGTGATGCTCAGGGAATCGTACGAAAAAAGACAACACTGGAGTTTCCACTCACAAATAATTCTCTTCCCTTTGCTTCTCTTACACTCCGCTGTAACTTCACTAAGCACCTCTTTGATCCCACCTCGAATAACGTGACCTCTCTTCCATCGTGACTTTTGGTTTTACAAGCCCACTCTAGATTCTGACGGAATTCATCCGAACAACTGCGATTATATTACTCGGCCGCTCAGCGTTGATTATGGCTCTCCTTTGTCTGCTCGGGTGCATATTTCAAGATTTAACGATGAATTCTGAAAGAGAACAAGTAGAACCACTTCATGCATGCAAGAAAAAGTGACTTTGAAATGTAAAACAGTGCATTGAAGATGCCAAAGCGCAAAGCAAAAAAATTTTTTTTTCTTCTCTTTTTTATATGAGATTCCGCTTCAAATTGGAGATTTTTGCAGCAATTCACGAATGAAAAGCGGAGTTGACGTTGCTCGTAACATGCTCCTTGTGTTGTATATAAAGGCTACTTCAAAAATATTCAAAGTATCGATAAAAGATTGAAGCGTCCTTCGGATTAATCAGCTGAACTAGGTAGGTGCTATGAGAGCGGAACAACAATAATTAGTATTTCTGCTGTTTTTTTTTTTTCTTCCTTTTTTAGAATTTCCAGAACTGATTCCGACCACCCCCTCGATTGTGGAAAGTCACGCATGCGTGATTCATTTCCTTCTGTGATCTCGTGGAGGTGACTTCGTAGGGACTCCTTTTTCGTTTGCGGAGGACCGAATTTCTGGCCGTTTTAATTCTTACAAGCGATCGAGTTCTGATTCGATTACGGCCAGAACTTACTCTGCGAACTCGCCTAATCTTTTCTTCCGAGTACACATGGATATTTTGCTTGATATATTCATGCCCTCAGATCCGATGGAAATGCGTTACTTGGCATAGTGGAGATCAAAATACGGTAATCGAGAAGACTGGGAAGGAAGCAGGGTAGTTACCCCAATACCGCCAACTCTAACTTCGTCATATAGGGATGGGGCGGCGTGATGAGAGCCCTCCAGCCGAATATAGTGTCCTTCATGTGAAGAAGTTTTCCCACAGATGCTACTATTATTCATCAATAATGAGTGGCGATAATATGAAAATATCCCCATTTTCATCACCAAAAAAACTCTTGGACCTTCTCATAAGAAATTTGCAAAATGCAGTCAATAACAAACCCGTTTTGAAAACGGACATGAGGTAGTTATTTTGAAGTGGTTAAATCAACATTGTCGCCTCAAAACGTCTGTCATGCGAAGCCCATGCGGGAAATGTTAACCGAAATTCAATTTTTATTCAATGAAGAAAAGAAATCAACGATCACATTCGTCTACTGTACAGGAATGAGCACGATATTACAATTAATGTGCTCAAGCTGCCACGTGACCAAAAGCGGGTTGATTTCTACAAAGGGCATAATTATTGTAGGTTTTCAATTTAGGCGGCCGCAAAGTGCCACAACCGTCCGTTTTCCCAGCTAATGGATTAGAAGTGGGATGTACTACGTTTGTTTTTCCATTCGGTGATGCTCCGGAACCCACTTAATTCCTCGAATATAAAATAATGCTTGGCAAATACGCTTGACGAGTTCAATTGGTGAGGAAGATGGACGGATGGGCTGACGGTTTGCAATCCAAGTAGAGAAACTCGACCCAATACTTCGTGTGATTATGGAAAGCCATTTTAAAATACGTACTGTACGAATGAAATGGTATTTTACTAAACACTGAAATTAAATAAACTGCACTTTGATTTAATTTGTGTCAAAACACAAATTGTCGGTGACCATCTCACAACTCACCGGAAAAGGGGGGAATTAGGCGGTGTTAGTTCACCGACGAAATAATCATTTTAACATTCATGATTATGAATATTATTCATAATCATATTCAGATAATAGATATCAGTTTTTTTTAAATTTATTGTATCTACAGTTTCATCGTTTAACAAGTAGCACATGAATAGGTTGACATGATAATAATTTATTACATCAACCCGCATGGTTTTTTATGCAATATTGAAATAAACAATGCGGTGCAAACTACTAATTCATAGTTTGCTTGTTTACTCTTTTTACATGCAAAGGAACCAATATAAAACACTCTCACGATGCAAAGGCAGATCATTAGGAATGGATTACCTCATATAAGGTGTAAAATATTTAACACAGCTGGGACCACAACACAAAATATCCTAACTGAGAAAAAGATTAGTATTTTCTCTACCTATCTTAAATAATTTAACCCATTACTGCTATCAATGGTGGTGATGGAGCAATGTTGGACATTGGACCGGTCATGCGTGCCATAAACGAAAATACAAAACGGTGCATTAAAGACTCAAGCTGCTTGAAATTCCGAAACTCACTGCATTCAAACCACGATTTACTGCGCATCACCCCCCCCCCCCCCCCAATTCGACATTTTCAACCAACATACTACGGAAAATTAAATCCAACATTCAAAGCGTCAATCGGTCACAACCACAGTTATCACAAGGAAATACAGCAGAAGAATATTAGATGCGTGTTAACCTGGATGTCCTCCTTCGGTGGTGAGAGACCGTGAGTGGGAGTGCCCTGAAACATCATAATCGAATGCTAGCAATGGACTCCTCAATGGATCGATATTTAAATTTGGAAGGCAATCGGAAATGGATTAAATTCAAAAGCAATGGACATTTTAATGCAACAGTCCACAACTGCATGGAGTTAGAAATATGTGCACCTAGTTTACAAATAAACAACAATCAAACTCAGTCAGTGTAGCACGAAAGGTCAAGGAATTGTTGTAAAAAGTATAACATTGGAAAAGTGTCGATGGAAATGTTAAATTTCAGCTTACGGAATTTTTTCTATTCCAAAACATGCTCTTTGTATTTACAACATTCTTCCCTAAATGGGGATTAGGGAAATGTGGTTGGATCTAATTTAGAATGGGGAAAAGACGTTGTTCAAAAAAACGCCAATTCTCGAGAAGTAAGACAAAATTTCTGTATTGTGTATTTCGACTGTGAAGGTGCAACTTGTCGATTTTTGGCCATTTGGAGTTAGAATCATATTCTTATAGAAAAAGACGCACTCGATCGAATGGTGACAGCCACCGAGCTGTCAGTAGCTCTACTGAACGGAAAATCAACACGGCCAAAGTTCAGCTGTTTGACTTGATAAAAAAAAAACGCTGCAAATTTTACACAAGGGTTTATTATTCTTTGATATAGGTTAGTTGCGCAGAAATTATTTCTGAGTCAAAAGAAAAAATGTTGGAAAAAAAATTTTTTGGATTTTTTTTTCAAACAAATTTTTTTTTGGATTTTTTTTCTTCAAAAAAATTGTTTTTTTTCAAAAATTCTTTATTATTTACTCGAAAAATATTTAACCTCCTGGGATCCTTCAAAAATCCCATTTTTAGCCCCATGAAAGCCCTATAGATCGCAACAGTGAAATCGGATCGTTGCGGGACCCCAAAAAATGGATTCTACGTCAAAAAATACTTCGAAAATGACACCTGACTCGATCCCATTGCCAAAAGCCTTCAAAAAACCCCTTCTGTAGCCCCATTTTAGCCCCATAGCGCCCCACGGGTTTGAGCGATCGGGCTGAAAACCTTGCGGGCACAACTAGATGGTAAACCGAGTATTTTGTAAAAATTTCAGATTTTTAAAAAAATTCCTACTGCCCAAAACGGCTTGGACGGCGGACGGCGGACGGACATTTCGGTTTTGGAATCTAGACCACTTGAAACGGATAATGTCAAATTTTGAGGCCGATCGGAGTCGTCGACCCCCGTCGCGAAAACATAGGTGTATTATTCCAGGAATAATAAACCAAAAACGCTGCAAATTTTACAAAAGGGTTTATTATTCTTTGATATACCTAGGTTACCTACTTGTGCAAAAATTATTTCTGTGTTAATGGGAAAAAATTTGGGGAAAAAAAATTTTTTTGTATTTTTTTTTTGGATTTTTTTTCAACATTTTGTTTTTCAAAAATTCTTTATTTTTTGCTCGAAAAATATTTAACCTCCTGGGATCCTTCAAAAATCCCATTTTTAGCCCCATGAAAGCCCTATAGATCGCCACAGTGAAATCGGATCGTTCTGGGACCCCCAATTCTTCTACGTCCAAAAATACTTCGAAAACGACACCTAACTCGATCCCATAGCTAAAAGACTTCAAAAACCCCTCCTGTAGCCCCATAGCGCCCCACGGGCTTGGGCGATCGGACTGAAAACCTTGCGGGCACAATTAGATGGTAAACCAAGTATTTTGTCAAAATTTCAGATTAAAAAAAAAAAAAAAAAAATGCCTACTGCCCAAAACGGCCCGGACGGCGGACGGACATTTCGGATTTTGAATGTAGACCTCTTGAAACGGATAATGTCAAGTTTTGAGGCCGATCCGAGTCGTCGACCTCTGTCGCGAAAACAGATGTATTATTCCAAGAATAATAAACCAAAACCCGGAAGTAACCAACTAAACTAACTGAAAAATAGCAATAACGCCCATCTGTAACTCCCGAGCGGGGGCATAACTTCATGCGAATGGTGGGGCTCCTGAACGTCAAGTAATTTTTGTGTATCCTAAAAAGTTGCGAAAATCGACTTAAGCACTGTTGCACTTCCACAGTCGATTTTTCGTTTTTAGCACCATTTTTCCGATGACGCTGTTAAGTTAAAATCGTTACCTACCTACTATACACCTACTACACTATAGTGAAGAGTGGATTAATAGGTACTTAAATATTCCTGCATATAGGTACTTAAATACTCCTGCATATTTCCCCATTATTGCAGCACTCAGCAGCAGTTATCAGCCGTGCTACCTGTGGGGAATCTGGACAGATTTCCTCACTCCCTTCTCGCGGATCGCCAGCCCAACAGAGCTAGTACTGGCAGGGGGAGTGGGTCGCGCTACGGTCGCGGCGCGATCATGCAAAACCCTCTTCTCCCGCCGGCGTCGCCGCATTCATTTTGGTAGACGGGAGGATTTTCTCTGGTCATTTATCATTTTCATTGGTTAATTTATCATTTTCACTGATCGCTAAAATGCATTTGTATTGTACAATTTAAATGCAGTGACTTTCCGATTGGATCACAGAGTAACAGAGAGGAAATCCCACAAAGGAGTAACCATGCTTGTTGACACTCCGAAAATGAGCCGAATTTCGAGCCTGCAGTCCACACAGTGGTTATCAGTGGCTCAGTGGTTTGAGCGTTGGACTACTGAGTCAAAGATTGCTGGTTCGATCCCAGCAGCCGCTAGACATCTTCATCATACTGATAATCACCTTTCGGAAGGCAATGGCATCCCACAGAAAGTATTCTGTCGTGGAAAACCTGTCAAATTGGCTGGTCAACACGCTCAACAGAAGTTAGTAGCGCGAGGTCGCCAACGCCCGATTACGGGTATGGCACCCAAAGAAGAAGAAGAAGTCAACACACTCCGAATACAATCAATCACCATACACATAAACTGAATATCGTTGGCGCTTTACCTCACATGATTGCTTTAATCGGGCTGTGCCAAAAAATCGTGGTCAACTTGGAGAAAACAACTCTCTGCCTGTTCTTGTTGTCCTGAAGACATACGTCTGCGTGAACACCCGGTAGACGGTTACTTGTGGCTTGCCATAATTTCACCTTTACTGCCCTGAGGTTGGGCATTATTTAGCAGGGGCACAGAGGCGGGACATTGTCTTTTGTACAGGTAAGGACAGAGAGCGAGTGGCAGAAGACTGGGGGGACATTTCAATGTATTACCGGGGACGTGTTGGGAAACTGTGGAGGTAGTTAGAGAAGCGTGCTTAGAGCTTGGGCAATAAAGTCAGACACAGGCGCGGGAAGCCTAACACCTTCTTAACTAAGGAGCCCCCTCAGCATGGCATTCTAGGGCGCCTTATACGGAGCAATGCATTAATGAACCATTACCAACCGTCTGGAGGTCCCCTTCGTCTCAACCATAGAGATTAAAGACGTGGACATGCCAAAGTAGAATAATTTCATCACTTCTTGTAAAAGTAATAAATAAATTTGCAACTTGTATTCACAGTTAGGCATAGAGAATATCATTAAATATTCTGAAGAAACAATGTCTTCCTAAAATCAATTTAAAATATCTCGCGTTCAGTCCACCTCTTAAAGATTCATGTCCCCCATCACGCTGGGTGGTGCCACCGACTCCTGGGACGTCTCAAGCTGTCGAGAGTTAGCAGCGGAGTTATTGCCCTTATAAATCAGTCGTGGCATTTATCGCCCTTAAGTTGCTCATAGATTACGCGGTAGGAGTCACGTGGTTAATAGTGAGCGTCTGCAATGGGCCCTCACGCCGGTGTTTGACCGACCACTGTGGAGAATGTATCACAATATAGTATTCCTAGTAGAGGAATACATCATTCCTGCCGTAAGCATCATAACTCGCATGCCGAAGATGACGAACATGCCCGTAACTTAACGAGCGGGTCAAATAGAGTTAATTAATTAACCCATTAACCCTTTAATGTAATAATTATTTGAGACACTAAAAATATTGGTACGATGAGGATAAAAATCGATTTCATGGTGTAAATATTCCAAAACTGCATTTTCCGTCCGCTGCCCACGTTGTTTACTGCCCAAAACAACGTGGATAGCGGACGGACAAAACCCTAGAGGTTTTTTTTTTTGTAAATCTGAAATTTGACAAATTTGACTCGGTTGTGGGGCTGTAAAGGGGCTGGCAGTTGGGCTAAAAGGTCAAGTGAGGAGTCATTTTCGAGGTATTTTACTAAAGTTGAATCCGCTTATGCGGGTTTCAGAACCATCCGCGTATACCGTGGGAGCTAAAATGGGGCTGTGTGAGGAGTTATTGAAGGTTTTTGGCTTTGTGGTCGAGTGGGGGTTTATGGGGCCAAAATGGGGCTGAATGAGGTTTTTTTTAAAGGTTTTGCTATGAGGTTGTGTGGGGTATCGTTTTTGAAATAATTTCGGATGTAGAATTCCTTTATGGGGTTCCGTGACCAAGCCGACGACACCATGCATCTGTATGGGGCTCCATAAATTGCTTTTGAAGGTCGCCAGGAAGTCGAATGAGGTGTCGTTTTCGGAGTAGTTAAGGGAATATAATCCATATTTTCGGGGAATGAATATTTTAAATTCATTAATCGTTTTTTTAAATGAATACCTAGGTACCTACTAACGGAATCGTAATTCTGCGTTCTTTTTCGGCAGACGGTTGTTGTCAACCATGCCGTAGTTGTTTATTGATTAGTGGTATCTTGAACATCTTCTTCTTCTTCTTCTTCAATTCTGATTTTTAGACTTCATTAATTAATAACCCTTGTGTACAATTTGCAGCTTCTCTCTTGGTCTATGGTCTACTTACGATGAGGAAGGGAGGTGGTTTCGTCGTTAGCAGTGAGTTCTGTCGGGGAAGATCTTCGGCGAAAAATAAAAGGACCTCTTCAGAGTATAATCATGGTCATAAAACTGGGCGTGCCCGACTCCCTTCCTCCCAATGATCCCTGAACGCCTCGCCTCGTCTCTTTTCTAATCTAGTTAGCAGAGAAACTCTCTAACAACCTTCTTTTATCT
Source organism: Pilophorus perplexus (assembly GCA_955831195.1). NCBI lineage: Eukaryota > Metazoa > Arthropoda > Insecta > Hemiptera > Miridae > Pilophorus > Pilophorus perplexus. The sequence continues at coordinate 20,627,767 of OY037015.1, forward strand.
TGGAGTTCCGATAACGAGGATTTATATGGTCCGGGAGTTAAATCGTAATTACTTCTGCCAAGCGCGGAGAGTCCCAACCTTTTCAACGGTGCACCGCTCGCTGCGCTCCGGAATTAACAGGTGTTTAATGATGGTTTACAGTGAGTTTTAATGAAATGAAAACCGTTATTCCTCTTTCTAACGTGCAACTTTGGAGCCAATAGTGCAGCGTAATTAGCCTCTGGTTTGTACCTTCGACTTCGTTAAGGCGAAGAATACACTTGCAAAACCATTTTTTGCATAGAGTGAACATCTGGGAGCTCCTTTTTACTAGGAAACGGTGCAATTTCACGCAAGGGTTTATTATTCTTTTGATATAAGTACATAGGTAGGTTAACTGTGCAAAAAATAATTCTGTCATTGAAAAATATTTTTGGAAAATTAAAAAAAGAAGTTTTTTCTGTATAACGTTTGTGGGACCTCGACGAAATAGATTTTGCGTCCAAAATTACTCGAAAACGACACCATATTTGACCTCAGATCTCGCAAAGTAGTATCTAGTTTTCCTTGTCAGCCTTTAAGGGGACACGTAGGTCGCGCCGACGCGCACGCCCGCTTTGCACATATTCTTTCGTACAGGCCTACTTTTCTATCGTAAATTATTCAAACTTTTACATAACGTTATCAACATACATCATCACATACCTGCGTTGTCAGATTTTCGAAAAGTTGACCTCAAGCGGCACTACACCTGCACAAAGTTACACTCTACTTTTCGTACTTATGTTCCGTTTCAGGGCTTACCCTTCAAACCAATCGCATTCCAATGATTACACGTTGTTTCATACATATTGACAATGATTATGACATGTAGGAATCTCGAAATTCCGCCTAGTTGCGATGAAACGAATTTTAGAACGCGAAAAAACCGCGACCTGTTACTCTCATGTTGATAAGAAGCCAGAGGTGCCAGACTAAGGTTCGGCCGAAAATCCCTCACATGTCAAATTATTCCCCTATTAGTTACCAACAAAATAAAAAAAAAAATCATGAAGCTACTTCGTTCCAAAGCTGAGAAAATGGAACATGAAGCTCAAAAAATGTGGTTTGCTGGAAATGGCGTTTTTGTAAACCCTTCTCCAAGGAGCTTACGCGCCCTGCGCTCACTAACTTTTGATTTTTTGAACCAATGCAGTAACAGAATATATGATCATAATATATCAAAATTTTCAGCAGAATGTCTAGTTTAAAAAAAAATAAAAACCAAAAATTGATTTTTATTGCTTAAACCGACCTACGTGTCACCAACCATCCTAGTTTTCCAAAATTATTTGCTATCCCGTTGCCTTTGGATCTTGAACAAAATGGTTTGACACCCTGTGGTAAGACATATTAAGTCTAAATTAATCTAAAATTTAGATAATATCTAATATAATCTGGTATTTATATAATATATATTATTAGTATTTGTATAATATACATTATATATAGAGGGTTAGAGAGAACGGTTATTCGATTTCCTCCACCAGAGCTCAGAGGTCGGAGCGCAATATTGTTGTGGGAGATCCAAAGATATATACAGAGGTACATATCTTTGGGGAGATCTATTAAAAAAAAAAAAAAAAACCTTATTTCTACCAGTAACTAATTAGCCATATTCAATTAACGAAATTCTGGCTTGATCAACGTAGAAAAATTTAATGATCTGAGGCATACTAATAATGACCACTGAGAGACCAATGGAGTCCCACCCCTAGCCCCGTAAGGGATCGTTTTGCATGTTTAGGATCCATCATGGGATTCTGGCTAGGTCCAATTTGAACTGCTACCCTGGAAGGGGGGATTCAACCAGAGAAGGGAGTGTCACACCCCGCCGCCCTTTCCTCTCGTTGTGGTCACTATCAACTTCACCCTTCATTTGAATAATCCCATAAAGGGCGGGATAGCGAAGGAGAGACGTCCTAATTCTGAAGAGCGTATCTACTGACGCCTGCTTTACCAGCTCTATTAGTCCATTCGGAATCACTACCGTTACATACGTGATGACCGTGAAATTAGTCTGACTAACAGGGCTTAAACACAGTGGTAATTGTTTTGTAGATTAGCATGTTAATAAGGATCTCAACCAATTTAGGATGGATTATTAGCGATATTACCATTACAGATACATACATCTGCTGTAACAGGAACGCGTATAATACAACAATAATTGTTGTCATGAGAGCTCAAGTTAAATTTCATGTTTTTGTTCAACTTGAGGGTGGATGAACGTTTCCCTCTACCATTACAGAATTTTTTATATGAATTATCGAAACTCATAAATAGGTACTTTCTCGCACAACCTTCAGCATAAATGTAACTTTTGGGTCGACAGGGAGGAAAAGACGTTTGGAATCCATGAATCTAAAATGGAAATGGGGTTACCTGGAATGTGCTGGAGTCCAAGAGATGTTTATGACCAAGTTGTACGACTGGGATAAGGGGCACCTTCTCATTTCCTTAAGTGCTTCGCGAAGTAAACTTGGCTGGGGAGGTCGGGGCCAGGAATTATGGGTCCATTTGAATAACGGCTATATATCCTTTGCGAGTCTTCATCACTTTTGGCTACCGCCGAAACGTACTTCGTGTCTATGATTAAAGAAAAATTTGGAAGCGTAAGGTGACCTTGTATGTGTGTGTTCAGAACCTCTTTTGCTTCTATAGATATAGGGGGCAAAAAACAAGTTAGCCTGTTGGGAGCGCTAGTGTTGCAAGTCATGTGACTGATTATGGAACGATTTTGTTTTATTATTCTTTGAATAATTCACCTATGTAATCGTGGTGGAGGTCGAAAATTATGAGGTCTAGATTCCAAAAACGAAAAGCCCGTCCGCCGTACGCCGTCTAGGCCGTTTTGGGGAGTAGGCATTTTTATAAAAATCTTAAAATTTGACAAAATCCTCAGTTTACCATCTAGTTGTGCCCACAAGGTTTTCAGCCCGATCGCCCAAAACGGTGGGGCTAAAAAGGAGCTACGGGAGGGCTTTTTTTAAGGGTTTCGGCTATGGGGTCGAGTTAGGTGTCGTTTTCTAAGTAGGTAGTTTTGGACGTACATTTTCGGGGGTTCCCAGAAACATTCGAATTCACCGTGGGGAACTATTGGGATTTTTATAGCATCCCAGGAAGTCAAAATATTTAATATTTTCCTAGTAATTTTGGACGCATAATCAATTTTTCGAGGTCCCACATCTGTTCAAACAATGTAGATTTTTTTAAATAAAAAAATGAATTTTCGAACAAGTAATCTTTATCAAAGAATAGTAAACCCCTGTGTAAAGTTTGCAGCGTTTTTATGTAAAAGTTGTGAAGCGGTTTGCTCTCAGGTAAATTGGGCACTTCTTAAAATTTTCAGATGTTACTCTACTCATCTCTCTAGGTATTACACTATCTTGGAGTGGGGCATCTTCCCACAAGCTCGTCACTCAGTGACGAAGATGAGTAAATGGAATTTGTAAGCGCTTCCTCGCTCGGCCGCAAATAAACCGCGAGAGAGCCCTTCCACACACGGGACTCGACGAACGGCCTAACAGTCGGTCCGCTCACGCCCTTGCTCGCTAGTCTGTTATTAACATCATGATAAGTGATTGGCTCTTTATCACACACAATTACTTTATTTTGGGCGACGGAAGACGATAATCTAAAAAAATTCAGTAAATGTTTGGACAGGTGTGGTACTTCGAAAAATGGATTATCCGTCCAAACTTAATCCGAAAGTGACACCTTATTTGAACTTCTGAGATCCTTCAAAAATCCGATTTGCAGCCCCATGAAAACCTCATAATATGAGCCCATATTATGTCCCCACGGTGAAATCGGATCGTTCTGGGACCCCAAAAAATGGATTCTACGTCCAAAAATACATAGAAAACGACATCTAACTAGACCCCATAGCCGAAACCTTTCAAAAAAACCCTACCGTAGCCCCCTTTTAGCCACTCTGAGCCCCACGGGTTTGAACGATCAGGCTGTAAACCTTGCCGGCACAACTAGGCGGAAACCGAGTATACTATATTTTGTCAACATTTCAGGTTAAAAAAAATCTTACTCCCATAAATGGCTCGGACACGGCATTGTGAAATGACGGGGGTTGGCTGGCTTTAGCCAGCAGGGGTTGACCCCCTAGTTCGTACAAACGGCCTTGATTGACCGGCATGCGCTGAATATTCCCTTCCGCTCAGCTATTGGCGCCCAAGGGAAGGGACCTTGTCTACAGATAATGAACACCGAAAAATGACATCCTCGGACTCGCGCCCAATCTTCATCCGCCCTTTATGTTGGCTGGAAAGGGGGAACCCGCAATCTAGAGCGGAGTGGTGACCCTAGGACTCTAGGAAAACTAACCTGGCCCCAAAGCACAAGTGGCAGCTAGATGTTAGACTTAGCACCTTTGGATCTCCGCTCAATTCCCTTGAAAGGTATGATAATAATATATTATTCCTCAAACGTAATTCACCATCAAGAAAACCCTGCCTCGTTGAGTCATCCTTACTCTCGTTCATTTCTTCCTGATCTAAACGATAACGTCGAGAACCGACTTTGGTGCTTTCGTCCGTTCTAATTTAATGTGCGGAGGGAAAAGGGGGGATTCCCCTAAAAAGAGCAGTTATTTAAGAGTTGGGAGCAGTTTAGTATCCTGGCAGGAAGGAAATGTATTCCTCGAGGCGGAGTCCGGGCTCATCGTTTGGAAGGAGAGTTGAAGGGGAAGCTGGGGGAGAGCTCCCGGCTGGGTCAAGAGTAGTAATTTACAAGTTGGAGCTTGTAGGAGGAAATGAGTGGCGAAACGGGGAGGAGGGAAAGTTGTGCTACTAACCTGAGAGATGGGCTACAGGGTCGTAAAGCTGAGATAGGTGAGTTGGGCACGGGACTTCTCGAAGGAAGCATTCTAAGTGGTCCACAGATGTAAAGCTCCAAAAACGTAACTTCACCCCTTCATGGGAAGGGGACTTAAAAAAAAAAGAGGCTTTCTCCATGTATAAACATAAACACTCATTTACGCCAAAGAAAAAAAAAAAATTAAATCTGAAAATTCAGTAAGGAAATAGGTACGGTGCATGTTTTTCGGATACAGAAGAGTCCAATTATGTTCCTTCTGCGACGAGTTCAGGGTGTAAGGTGTGAGAATATTGAGTGGATGAATTCAAGTCTTGAGGGGGGGGGGGGGGGGGAGGTGTAGCGCGGGTGCAGAGTTATGGGTACAGAACGAGTGTTAGTAAGGAGAAAAAAGGCGAAACTTCAGATCACTCCCCTGTAAAATTTTGCAAATGTTAGGTACTTGGTCACTTTTACCCGGAATATGCCATATTATGCGACTCAAAATAACACAAAAACGAGGTTTCAGTCAATGATGAACCGATTGAGAGCCGTCTCGAGAACGATGTGGAAGGGGCTGGGCATTGAGCGTTGGGTTGTTGGAGTTGGGAGGAATCCCCCCCCCCCCCCACACCAATATCGGAACGTTTGGGCGGTGGATGGTGACAGGGGGCTTTTACGGTTACTTACTCTTCAACCAGTTTACCCCCGTAAAAACATGTACCATGTTAAAAACTAAACAAACAAAAAAAACCGCTGCAAATTTTACACAAGGGTTTATTATTCTTTGATATAGGTTACTTGTGCAAAAATTTAATTTTGTGTCAATGACAAACATTTTAGAAAACCCTTTTTTTTACAATTTCTTTTTTTTCAAATTTTTTGTTTGTTTTTTACTTTGGAAAATACTTTTTTTTACAATTTTTTTTTTCAAATTTTTTGTTTGTTTTTCACTCGCAAATATTTGAACTCCTGGGATCCATCAAAAATCCCATTTGTAGCCAATGAAAGCCCTATTATAATAAACCAAAACTGTACAAGTACTGTACAGAAGTTTCTGTACAATTTTTGATTGTTGTGGGACTCCAAATTTATGGGTAATACATAAGAAAATACTGAGAAAACGACATATCATACGTCCTCCTGGCATCCTTCAAAAGCTCCATTAAATTTTGAAGCACCACGGAGCCCGACAGGTTGGTGCGATCGAGCTGAAAACCTTGCATACACAACTAAACGAAGAACCGAGCATTTTGTCAGTTTCAGATTTAAAACAATGCCTACTGCCCAACACGGCCTCGACGGCGGTCGGTCCCTTCATTTTGGAATCTACCCGCCAAGAAAAGTATAATGACAAATTTTGAGGCCGATAAAAATTGCGGACCCTTGTCGTGAAAACAGACCAATATGATGTGGGACCTATTCAAAACACACCTATTCAAAAATTGATATGACAATATAATTGTCTGCGATATACTGCTTGAGAGATGGTAGGTACGGTTATCTTTACTGAACGCCACAACGATGTAATGCGTGCTCGTTATGCACATAATAGGAAAACCACTTCAAGGGGGGTTTTAGTGTCTGCCAAGAGGTAAATTTGGTTAAGAACGGTCGGGATGTTGAAGTAAATGTATGATTTTGAAACAACAATGAAGGTTAGGGAACGGAGTAGAGCGGGGGAGAGCTGAAAGCGGTTTCCAAGGAGGAACCCATTAGTTGGTGGTTGTAAAGACAAACAACCGGGCAAAGCCGCCTCCATTCTATCTGTCAATACGTCAACTTACTGCTAAGTCAAACTGAACCACACTCGGTAAGGTAGGCAGACGGTTCCCAGCCCAAGTACCTAGCAGGTATTCTCATTTTGCCAAGTTGGGCGCATAAAACCGCCGGACAAGTTTCTTGAAACAGTGAAAGGGAGTTTCCTAAGATAATGCTTACCTTTGTTGAGGCACCAAGTCGAGATTACTCAGAACTGATATCCCGTTATAATTTCATCTATCGTCACCACGTCACGTTGAGAGAAATGGTCTGAGACAGCCCAATTTTCGCTGTAGAACAACTCATATTGTCTTAAAGCGAATGGATTTTGCAATGTATAAGTGTGACAGTCACAACGACGGAACCTGGAAATTTTTGCCACATTCCACAGCTTGGCGGTGTTTCGGGTCCAAATCTCCCGTAGATTTGGCAACTAAAAAACGCGAAGGTACGGAAAAATGTTCTTTTTATGCGAACCTGTGAGCGTGAAAGGAAGAAACTGGGTCAGGGTATTGTTTTTCGATAGACGATAAGATGACAAACATTCCCCATCATCCTGTCATCGTCCTTCGGACTTCGGAAACCAGGGTTTCTCCCTCTAGTCGCTCCACCGTGAGCCGATGTGCTTTTTTTCACGCCCCATCTCCCTACCGCCTTTTTCAACCCGAAGGTCCCAGGATAGAAGGCATCGAGCTGAGTCGAGAAGCAAGAAATGTCCATACAGTTGGCACCGGTTCAGCGGTATTCGCTAATTAAGTGAGAATTTGTTAAAATGACGTTTTCCCATTGGCTTTCGGCCAGTGCCCCTTGTTTCAAACCCCTCTCCATCAATAATGTCTGGAGGAAGAAGTACTGGTTTTATTCCTGGGTCTTCGCTGTTTTTGCTGGGTTTTACGCGAGTGATAGTGTGCTTGAATTTTCTTACTACACTTTCAGAGTCGTCACTTTATAGCTTCTCACTTTTTTTTTAACAAAGGGGATTTGTTGAAACTAAATTAGTCCCCACAAATTCCTTGAGGATAACACCTGCTCTATTTGCTGTTTTAATTTTTTTAAAGCTCCCAAGGTTTTCAGCCCGATCGCCCAAACCCGTGGCGCTATGGGGCTAAAATGGGGCTACGGGGGGTTTTTTAAACAGGATTTTGGCTATGGTATCGAGTTAGGTGTCGTTTTCGAAGTATTTTTGAACTTAGAATTCATTTTTGTTGGTCCCGGAACGATCTGATTTCTCTGTGGGGATCTATAGGACTTTCATGGGGCTACAAATGGGATTTTTGAAAAATCCCAGGAGGTCAAATATTTTCTGAGTAAAAAAAATTTTTTTCCCAATTTTTTGTTGACTCAGAATTAATATTCGGACATGTAACCTATATCAAAGAGTAATAAACCCTTGTGTAAAATTTGCAGCGTTTTGATAAATAATCAGGACACCTCGTAGGTACCACAATGTAAAAATTCATTTGCGGGATACATTTCGGTACAAAGCCCAGCAATAATGAAGACTCGCGGCGAACAGGTGCACGCGGAAGATCAAGAATGAAAGACATAAGAAAGAGGTGGGAAAAAAACAGGTGAAAAAAGAGGAACTAAGGATTATTTTTTTAATAAGAGCGTGACAGCGTCACCCGTCCATTTTCATATTTGTCATAATTTTTATTTCGAGTTGTAAGACATTTGAGTGGTGGGGGGGGGGGGGGGGGAATGGCTTTTCCAACCTTTGTAATGGTTGGAAATTACGAGAGACTTCACTCCGTCTCGAGTGACTTTAAAAGGAAGAGAAAACTACACAGGAGGTGAAGATGTAGACAAAGGGTGTATGAGAACGATCAAAGGAGACTTCACAACTAGGTCATCCCGTCACTCACATACGCCGACCGTTTTTGCAGATCTCGAGGACGGGAAACGCGTCAAAATTACAGTATGAGTGTTGAGGCATGCTGGGCGTTAGAAATTAACGACTTCAAAGGATGGTGGTTTGGGATGGGCTTTGATAGCTTTTCGTGTACGAGCTGTTTCGATTGAGGATCGATTCATCGAAGTAAAGACATACCTTTTGAACCCTCGATGGGAAGTCCTTGTTCTCCGCGGTTTGACTAAGAGTAAGAGATCTGCCGTGACTCCACGCACCAGTGGGGCGAAAGCGTCAAAAAGCGCTTATAAGTAGAACTTTTGAATGTCGAGATTTGGTTAAAGTGATGGTAGGAGATGGTTTGTTTGCCGTCAATGCCAAACCAAGCGGCTAAGTGATGAGTAAACCGTTGAGATTTTTCCTCATCATGAGAAAACATGAAAAAAGTTGTAAAAATGTTATTGAAATGTAAAATGGAAATCAATTTATTTCACTGCTCTACAAAAAAAAAAAAAAAAAAAAAAAAAAACGCTGCAAATTTTACACAAGGGTTTATTATTCTTTGATATAGGTTACTTGTGCAGAAATTGAATTCTGTCAATGAAAAAATTAAAAAAAAATTTTTTTTTGGATTTTTTATTCAAAAAAATTTTTTTTTTTTGGATTTTTTTTTGTTCAAAAATGTGTTTTTAAAAAATTCTGTATTTTTTACTCAAAAAATATTTAACATCCTGGGACCTTCAAAAATCCCACTTTTAGCCCCATGAAAGCCCTAAAGATCGCCCCAGTGAAATCGGATCGTTGCGGGACCCCAAAAAATGGATTCTACGTCCAAAAATACTTCGAAAACGACACCTAACTCGATCCCATAGCTAAAAGCCTTCAAAAAAACCCTCCCGTAGCCCCATTATAGCCCCAGAGCGCCCCACGGGTTTGGGCGATCGGACTGAAAACCTTGCGGGCACAACTAGATGGTAAACCAAGTATTTTGTCAAAATTTCAGATTTTAAAAAAAATTCCTACTGCCCAAAACGGCCCGGACGGCGGACGGCGGACGGCGGACGGCGGACGGACATTTCGGATTTTGAATGTAGACCTCTTGAAACGGATAATGTCAAATTTTGAGGCCGATCGGAGTCGTCGACCCGCGTCGCGAAAACATAGGTGTATTATTCCAAGAATAATAAACCAAAAACGTGACCGGAAAGTTGCCTGCCTCATTTTATCATGGATGGGGAGTTTCGAGGGTGCTGAATCCGAATCCGTTGTACGGTTTTTTCCCGATTGGGTGATTTTTTCGATTTGTCGACGGTTTTATGTTTTTATCTTAACGTCGCTAATTACAACTTTTGAGAGTTCCGGTTGGTCTCATTCGACGCAGGAGAGTCAAAACATTCGAATGGTTGCTCTTGATATTTTTTGGCAGGTCCATTGGAGTCAACTGAAACAAAAATGTAAGTGAAAAACGCTGCAAATTTTACACAAGGGTTTATTATTCTTTGATATACGTTACTTGTGCAGAAATTTAATTCTGTCAATGAAGAAATTTAAAAAAAAAATTTTTTTATTTTTATCTCAAAAAAAATTTTTTTTTGGATTTTTTTGTTCAAAAATGTGTTTTTTCAAAAATTCTGTATTTTTTACTCGAAAAATATTTAACATCCTGGAATCCTTCAAAAATCCCATTTTTAGCCCCACGAATGCCCTAAAGATCGCCCCAGTAAAATCGGATCGTTCCGGGACCCCAAAAAATGGATTCTACGTCCAAAAATACTTCGAAAACGACACCTAACTCGATTCCATAGCTAAAAGCCTTCAAAAAACCCCTCCCGTAGCCCCATTATAGCCCCATAGCGCCCCACGGGTTTGGGCGATCGGACTGAAAACCTTGCGGGCACAACTAGATGGTAAACCAAGTATTTTGCCGAAATTTCAGATTTTTAAAAAAATTCCTACTGCCCAAAACGGCCTGGACGGCGGACGGCGTACGGCGTACGGCGGACGGACATTTCGGATTTAGAATGTAGACCACTTGAAACGGATAATGTCAAATTTTGAGCCCGATCGGAGTCGTCGACCTCCGTCGCGAAAACATAGGTGTATTATTCCAAGAATAATAAACCAAAATAGGCAAAAATCTATAGGTTTTCAATCGGTTTTTCGTGAATTTGGAAGGTTTGGACCAATCTGAAAAAATTGGGTCATATTTGGATTCAGCATGAAATTTCCTACAAATCTAGTCTCATTATAATTTTTTTGGACGAAGTTCGTGATGACCAGGAAAATACACAGTAAAGTAATAAAAATAAAACCATAAAAACGTCCCAATCGGAAAACAACAGACAACGGATTCGGATTCAGCACCCTCAAAAAACCCCATCCATGATAAAATGAGGCCGGTTATTATTGAAGTTATTCCATTGGATTCAAAATAGAAAAATACTAATACAGTGGAGTTCCACTGCAGCATAGCGAACTCCAATGTAACGAATACCCTTAGTCATGGAGGAAAGAGTACCTCCATGGGGGCAGACAAGAGTTCACCAGGTCCTCCACTCCGGATCGGGGTTTCCTCCTTTCCAGGTAAAAATGCGTGATCAGACATGATGAAGATGCTGACACTAATGAGTTGAAAAATTTAGCGCAAGGGAGGGCTTAATAATAATTATTATCGATAAATTGTTTCCGGTGACATAGTAATAATCACGGCTCACTAAATATACCGTAACTCATTCTATATCAGTGCCAATATAGAAATCCTGGAAAAGGGGCGCCCTTGTTGTTTTCTCCAAGTGTGTCTGTGTGAGGAGGGTTATGATTTACTGACAGCCCATACGCCTTCTGGGAGCGGCACCTTCTCTCCGGTTTCCTGCGAAGCCCTCCAGCGACTTTCCCGCGCCACAATGTGACAGCCCTTATCGCCTTTTTGATGATTCATTGCCTTACGAATTTCACGCGCCTATTTATTGTGCGGAGGGGAACACACCGTTTCGCTTCTGTTCAATACCGTCTTATCTGAGATCCTACGAACGACACTGACAGAAAAGCGTAAAATATATAAACACCGGGAAAATAGAAGGGTAATAAATACCAAAAAATTAGGTGACGTTCGGGGTTCCTCCTCTGTGCTTTATCCGCGTGTCACACCGTTTTTGTCATGTTACTGTCCCCCAGTTCCATAATTCTTGGTGCCATATACGCTAGGTTGCTTCCCCTTTTTTCGCTGTATTTCACGCTCGTGTGACTTATTAGGGCGATCTTTCTTTTGTGGATTGCGGTTTTTTTCTGCTTACGTTTTACAATCGGATAAAATGTAGTGTCTGGTACACCGGGGGAGGGCTGAAAATGGATGCTTCATCTCCTCAGGGAAATTTCAAACCGGCCTTAACTCTGGCGTAATATGCGGGTTACCCTGTTCGGCAGCAGTCCGTCGGCCAGCAGGATTCCCACCAACATTGTGATCAAGGTTGGTGGATGGAAAATAAGGAAAGGTTCCTCTCATTGTGACCAATAATAAGCCGGCTTTAAGCCGGTTTCAATATGCCTATGCGTCGGTAGAAATGGGGACAACGCCTCTTCCTGACACAACGAAGCCAGCGGGGCGATTTTCTACTTACCCCCACCATGGTGCACATACATAGGTAACCCCTCTCCCTTTTGAATGTTATGACATCCCCCCCACAGGCACTTTCTCACACCAAACCGGACTTATTTAACAAATTACGTTGAATTCGGTTGAGCGGTAAGGCACCACGGTCTAAAGCCAAGAAAAAAAGGAAGAAAGTGCCAAAACATACATGCATGGCCTTCTTTTTTGTATGATAAGAGGTAGATAACGCTTTACAAATTTTGTGGTCAGGGAACTTGCCCCAAACCGAATGGTGAAAATAGATATCTTGTCAAAATGTGTGTTGTTGCGGTTCTCTCGGCCTCGCTCTTCGTGTGGGGGGGGGGGGGGGGGGGGTGTACACCAACCTACCAAATAACCTCCGTAAAAACACAGTCTGTGTTAAAATTGTTGGATCGGCGGTTTTGTCATGGGAGGGGACGGAAGTTAAGGGTCCTCAAAGGGCGGTTATCTTGATTGTTACTTCTAGGCGCCGCACAGTGTTTCAGAACACCGATTTAGCTCGTCAAAAATCGGTTTATGGGCAGGAAAATGAAACAAAAACCAGTAGTGTACTTACTCGATTCTTGAATACATAATATGTATTCAAATAATTCTTATATTATTGAACACGAAACAAAGGTTGAAATCTTTTTATTCACTCACTGAGAGGACTGGCACCTGTATAGACATGTCGCTCATCAAGACGAGCGTATAGGTACGCTATAGCAAATATGCGTAGGTATTTCGTCTTGAATTCCAGTAAGTATAAAAAAAAAAAATTAAAATCTATCTTAGGGGAAAAATAGGGAAAATCAAACTACTAGCGGTGTTCAGGGAGGTTTCAAGAATATCATAATAATTATATTATAATATATTATGATATTCTTGAATATAATATATTATGATATTCTTGAAACCTCCCTGAACACCGCTAGTATTATATTATAATATTATTATAATATAATATTATTGTATTCTTGATATTATCCTGACCGTCAACGGTTGTGGAAACGTGCGGGGGAAAAGCTATGTATAGTATACTCTAGTATGTATACTTTACTCTAAATTAGCCGTGATACATGATAGTTATTTGTTTTGATTAGTGACTTGTTTACACAGGTGCCAGTCCTCTCAGTGATATTCAAATCTTTGATCGTGTCCAAGGTATTCAAGAATCGAATAGGTAAGTACAGTTTTTTTTTTTTTTAGATTTCCAACCCCAAACCCGATTTTAGACGCGCTAAATCGGTGTTCTGGAACACTGTGCGCCTCATATCCAAGCTTGACGCTAGTCTATTTACAGGGGACGGCGAATATAATAATATTATATATTATATTCACTTTATAATACTAAAAATTATATTATAAATATATTATGTAAAGCGTTCATTCCTTTCGCCTACAGAGCTATGAATCAAAACGGTCGGGTCATTCCCCAACGGTGTAGGGGCGTCTTTCTCGTTCAGGAAAGTTGGTAACATCTTCATCGGAAATATCGGAATCAACCAGAGAAAAAAAATTTGTGAGTTATTTACGCATTTAAAAAAACTAACGAGCAACAAGTGGTGGTTGCGTACAACGATTTGCTACTCGAACCCTCGGGAAGATTTTCTACGTGGGATGAAACAATCCACTAACTTGTTGGCCGCGTTAACTGGTCCTCCGAGGGCTGACGAAAATTACCAAGCAGTTAGGACATAACTGGTGATTGATAAAGGTGAAATGCGTTCATAACTGCTAGGTAGCGCTAATCAGTCCTGTAACTCCTACTAACTGGTGATTGATAAAGCGGCCCTAAGACTGAGTCTTCATAAACAACACATTTCGAGGCGGCCTAATCGTGAAACATATCCAGGTAACGAATGTGCATTGATAAACGACGCAAATAGCGTTAATCAGCGAATACCCAACTCGGGCTGAATACAGCCCTTATAATCGAGGTAAAGAATTAAATTGACAAAATTAAAGTGGTGCCATGTCGGACTGGATTGTTTCCATTCATCGAGCTACAAAATAGTTTACATTTACAAATCTAACAATTTATATTGTGAAATTACGGCCACTTACCCACGGGATTTTCTTCATTCCAAAACGAGTCATCGAGTGTGTAATCTGCTTCTGCAAAATAAAACAAACAAAATCAATAACGAAGGGCAGTGAAACATCACTCAAATAGGTACACAAGTTGCAAGAGCCTTGTGACACTTGAGTGGCCTTTTAGCTGGGTGGTTCATTTCATCGAGGTCTGTACCGTTGTTCTAGCATCCATAATAAAGATAAACGTTTAGTTACTAGCCAAGATAGGATTGAAGGAAGGCACTAAATCGTCGTTTTGAAACCCGTTTCTCCTCATACTAACGGCGCTCGCGATCGCAAAAGTGGGTGGTGTAGACCCCATTATAAAAGGAACGTCCTCGGGGAGTGATTTCCGCCCTGGTGCCCCTCCGGGGGTTTGGCGGTGAAACAGTTGAGAAGCGAGAGCGAAGCGATACAAAGCTCGGCCAGATTTACTACTGATTGCCTGTATGTTTATGGAAATCCCGCCCTCTCGTGGCTCCTGATTGCAGTCCAGCAACGCAATTAATGGCCCTCCCGCCGATGGTTGGTGGGGACGAGCAAACATGCTGGTGCGGGGAGAGGGTCGGCCCTTAACCACGATATTGTACCGCGTGCTTTCACAACTGCACACTGAAACGAAAGGACACGAAAAATATTTTACAGAGGGCTGTTGTGTTCTGTACGTGGACCCACAGGCCAAGTTCACACAGTGGACATACAGCCCTTTGAATTCGTGAATCTTTTCGAAAGAGCTCGACAGTGAGGATAGTAGTATTCCAAACACTCTTCTTCCTATCCAATCGTGGTAAAAGGGTTTTCACGGTCGGGCTTAGTATGATGAATGTCGAAAGTAAAAACATCATAAACTTCGAAATCATGAGGCGCCCAACGGCGGGGAATAGGTATGTTAAACTGTTGAAACATGCCTGGGAAAATCGCGAAGAAGACGAAAAGGACACGAAAGTGAGTTAGATTGTGTCAATAACTACGAAATAAACAAGAAATTGAATAAGTGACTTATTTATTTCATCAGACGAGTCATTTAACGGCTCTGCTGCAAATTTGTTTAATATAGAAAGAACCATTTGGACCACCATGGTGGTTAAAATTTTTCTTTCTATATTAAACAAATTTAGAGTGTGGGACTGGGTTCGAGCTGCGAGGATCATTTATTGGACAGGAGGAATAGTTTTGACCACCACCAGAGATGTCATCTCGCCCCCTGATTCCCGTATTGGATTGCATCTGCATCTTCCGGTCATTTATATAGTAGCGTGGAACATGCTATAGCCGTGACCTAACTGCCCAAAAACGTTAGTTGGGGAGGGAGATGCGGGAGTGTCACGGTTATGTATTATGTACTATGTAAGCATACATTAGGCCACTAGTTCGGCATCCTCACTTGTTTTAACGTTAGGCCACTAGTTCAGCGTCCTCACTTGCCTTGCCGTTAGGCCACTAGTTTGGCGTCCTCACCTGTTGTACGTTAGGCCACTGGTTCGGCGTCCTCACTTGTCTTACCGTTAGGCCACTAGTTTGGCATTCTCACTTGTCTTGCCGTTAGGCCACTAGTTCGGCGTCCTCACTTGTCTTAACGTTAGGCCACTAGTTTGGCATTCTCACTTGTCTCACCGTCAGGCAACTAGTTCGGCGTCAGACAGTTACCTACTTTTCCAAGATGGGTATCAATCCCACGGTTAAAGCATGCTCAATGTTTCTTGAATTTCAACCGTAGCCCGGAATTTGGGGCTTTCCTTCGTAAGAAGAGCTAGTGGCTCACTCTAGTTGGATTTGAAGGTTCTATGTGTAGTTCACTACATTCCGTAGGGATAGCGCCACCGTCGACTATGGCACATGAAGTCCTATTTCGTCGCTGACACCGTATCATGACATAAGTCCATTTCTTCAACTTTTCAGGAGAGCAAAAAAACGTGTTATTGCAGGCGGTGAACTATTATTTTTACATTTCGTGTATTTTTCGCGTAATGAATATCTCCCTCATGACTATAAATAATATCTTTTATCGATATCTTTACTTGCATAAATAATGGTGGAGTAATGTCATGATGACGAATTCCATGAGGGAGTTATGCCATGATTCAATCAGGAATTCGAGGTTTTAAGATAAATAATTGTATGTAGGTATAGTTTCTATGATATTTATTATAGTAATAACAGGTACATTAGTTATGATATAGGTTTTCCAAGCTCAATTGAGAATTTTCCAAACCTAATTGAGAATTTTTCCAACCTGAATTAGGAACTTTCCATTTCAATTTGAGAATTTTTTCTTTCAATTTGAACCGAAAATTTTCAAATAATTATTGAAATGGAAAATTCTCAATTGAGCTTGGAAAACCTGTAGATGGTAGATGACAGATTAGTTTCAATAGATGTAGATAGTTAGTTGATAGATGATGTAGTTAGTGTTAAGATGATGCAGTTAGTAGTTATAACTACTAATAATGGTGTAGTGTTAGTAGTTTTAACTGCTAGCATGATCTAACATTGTTGAATGATGATGATGATACATAGATGTAGCTGGATGATAGATGATGTAGTTAGTTATGATGATAGATGATGTAGTTAGTGTTAAGATGATGTAGTTAGTGTAGTGTTGGTAGTTATAACTACTAATAATGGTGTAGTGTTAGTAGTTTTAGCTGCTAGCATGATCTAACATTGTTAGATGATGATGATGATACATAGATGTTGTTGGATGATAGATGATGTAGTTAGTTATGATGATAGATGATGTACCTAGTTAGTGTAGTGTTAGTAGTTATAACTACTAATAATGGTGTAGTGTTAGAAGTTATAACTACTAACTATAGAGTAGTATTTAGTAGTAGTTGTACAGTATGACAGAGGTACATTGTATTATAGTGTGTATAGTAGTTAGAGTAGTTAGTGTTAGATGATAATGAAAGATGATGCTAGATGATAGATGCACCTAGTTAGTTTTGATGATAGATGTAGGTAGTTATGATAGTTATTGAGAAGTTTTCCATGATGAATAATTTTTTGATAAATTGATGGTTTATTATTCTTGGAATAATAGGTACACCTATGTAATTGCCACGGAGGTAGGAAATTCTGACTGGCCATAAATTTGGCATTATCTGTTTCAAAATTTCTAGATTCCAAAAACGATATGTCCGTTCGCCGTCCGAGCCGTTTTGGGCTGTAGGAATTTTTTTAAAATCTGAAATGTTGACAAAATAGGTTAGGTACCGTCTAGTTGTGCCCGCAAGGTTTTCAGCCCGATCGCCCAAGCCCGTGGGGCTTTGTGAGGCTAAGAAGGGGCTACAGGAGGGCTTTTTGAAGGTTTTCGGCTCAGGGGTCGAGTTAGGTGTCGTTTTCGATGTAATTTTGGACGTAGAATCCATTCTTGAGGTCCCAGAACGATAATCGTTAGATTTCTAATCATTAGATTTCACCTATCTATTGGGCTCTCATGAGGCTACAGATGAGATTTTTGAAGGATCCCAATAGATCATATATTTTCCGGTAGTTTTGGACCCATAACCCATTTTAAGAGGTCCCTCATCTTCTTCTTTTTTTTGCAAAATGTTTTCAAAAAAAATTTTTATTGGCACAAAATTAATTTTTGCACAAGTAACATCAAAGAATAATAAA
The DNA here is from genome assembly GCA_955831195.1 of Pilophorus perplexus. Classification (NCBI taxonomy): domain Eukaryota; kingdom Metazoa; phylum Arthropoda; class Insecta; order Hemiptera; family Miridae; genus Pilophorus; species Pilophorus perplexus. The sequence continues at coordinate 20,645,511 of OY037015.1, forward strand.
CCCTTGTGTGAAATTTGCTGCGTTTTTAATTTAAATCACCTTTTTTTTATTATAAATTATTATTTGGTATTTTTAACTTGAATAAGTGGAAGCATGAAAACAGCAGCTGCTACTGTTTTCATGCTTCAATTTATTATTCATGCTGCTGCAGCTGCTTGAAAATCCCAACAGAACCCTTGCCTAAATGACCAGAATCTTGACATAACTCCTGAAAGAGAATTCGTAATCATAGCATAACTCGTCCTCGTTTCTTTGCTTCGTTCCAGTCAACTTATTTTCCCCCTACTTCGACAATGTGACGTGTGAAAATCAATCTTCAATAGTTGATTATGATATTGATTCAAAAGAAACCATCAATTACTGTTTCATTCTATTAAATAATCATGATTACTTACCCCGTATTCAGCTGGAGCTCCGTCCGCCATGTGAAATAGGTGACTTATGCTATGATCCGCTCCTAAACGAGCTGTGTCATGATAACAAATCTACGATAACAGCGCGCCTGTTGATTTTTTCGCGAAACTGACCATTTCAATCGATCAGGCACGAAAAAATACATAAGGAACCACCTCTAACTCAAAACCCCCAAAAATCGACTTATGTCATGATACGGTGTCAGCGACGATTTAGTGAGCTCTCCTCTCTATTCCTTCATGCATGCAGAACAACAAGACACGATAACACAGAACAACAAGACGCTGATAACACACTACCTAAGCTTTAAATGTGACACTTCCACAGATTTTCTTGACTGTCGAACATTCAACAGGGTGAAACGTCGGGAATGACCCCACCGTGCGGACCTCGAATATGTGCAGCTCCATCAATTTCTACAATACATCTCTCTCGTGGCGCTGATTATGTTGATACAACACAAACAATCCCCCGTTTCAGGACACGCCCAATTTTCATTGTAACTAAGGGCACAGAATGGCGTCAAAATAAATTCAATTTTTTCTTAAACCGTTTGCTCTATCTTGGGATCTTTTCAAGGTTCATTCACGACTTAGGTGCTTCCTCAACGGCAACCGTTACGGTTCCCCAAAGGATTTTCGTTACTCGAGTTACCCAGACCGGTTAAGCCCACCTCAAAGTATCCAACTGTGATCCGAATCTTGCGGAGAAGTGAGTCAATAACGGGATTAGAGCGTTTCTCTCAGGAGATTAGAGAGTTTGGTTTCCACGGTTAAATTATAACTACTCTCGCCTTCCCAAACTCTATCCACTTTGGGGCTGGCCAAATATCCTGCCAATGCTAACAGGATCTGGGTGGCCCAGGGTGTCTATCCTAATTGCGTAAGTTCTCAGAGATAAGTTCTCTTCAATGCTTAGCTTCAAAGGGTTAGGTTGAGATGGAGTTAAATTAATTCTTCATGACTAGTAACGTTAAAAAAAAAGAAAAAAGGAATGGGCTACTAATTTGATAGTATTTAACGGAACTCAGCTCAAAATTAACGGATCGACTTTCTCGACAGTTTTCAGATCTAATCAGCCCAATAAAAAAGTAGCCATCATTATTTAGGATATTGTGGAAACGGTAGTCTTAAATTATTTTATAGAACCATAGTACTTACAAGTTCTCTCAGTTTGTAATTTTCTGAGATAAAGTGACTCAATTAAACCTCGAGGCAGTATTTCCCTTGAATTCCTCGGGTGCCATCATCTCCGAATTTCAACCCTTCCATCTCCTCATCCCCTTCATCCATTACCATCCAAATCGAGGCTCCGACAGTAATTATGGTGTAGGAAGAATCGGGTTGGCCCAAATCAACTACAAACGTCTCAGTTCATAACCCCAATTATTCCGCTTAACTCTCTAAAATATTAACGAGCAGAGCTTAGTCATCTGCGTTTATCATTGTTTGAAGCGAAACCTCTCAGACCCCTTCGAACCTTAGGGTAGAATCTTGATTGAATTCTTTCAATTTATAATCTCGCTTGGGATTTATAAATGGTGACGATTATTAAGCCTCATTAGGAGGTTTCTTTCCGCGCAATGCGATACGAGAAAAAAAATCTTAAAATTTAATCTAATTCGTCTCAAACTTCAACCCCAGGAATACCCACTGGAGCTGGAAATGAACCGAAAATTCTTCCAATTTCATATAAAATAAAGAATAATTTCAAATTAAAAGAAGCACACAGTGAAAAAGCACAATTTAATATCAAGAGCTGTTGAAGACCAAAACGGCTTCGAAGGCTGAATAAAGATTCGTCACCGTTTCGCGACCTCCGAAGGTTGAAAAGGGCCTGCGGATTCTACTCTGAATCCACGACATCAGTAAATAACGAAGTAGCAGGGGGTTCCCCCACAATGGGCTCCCAACGAGACGGGGGCTAAGAAAGTGAAATTATGTGCAGAGGCTATCGAGACAAAGGACGAGCGAGGTCTTTGTTGAGAGTCAGACAATAGGAAGCTCGAAGGGGCGGCGAGGAGGGAGGAAGGAAAAGCGGCTAGAACGAGACTCAGGAAGATCTAAAGGTTCGCGCAAACCTAAGGGAAACTGAAGATATGCGCTCTCTTTCTACCGGTATTCACCGTTCTGATTCTCCTGCAGACACAAAGCCCCTCAACGAGGAGAAAAAAAGCCACGACAGGATGAAAATTAAATTATAAACTTAGCATCAACCACTATCATCGGGGACACAACGTGGTTTATGCTACTTGGCTAATTAATTACTATGTACAGGTATTCCGTATCTCAACTAGTAGCTGGAACGACAATATGAGTAAATCACGTATTAGGTATAATACATACATTATTTTCTAATTTGTATACATAAATAATTATTGTATAACTATACATTATTTTCTATAGTTTTCTATGGAAATCTCCAACACAACAAGCGCTAAAATGTACAAAAACCACAGCCAGGAAATGAACTCTGCCTATTACATTTTGTTGACATTTACTATTTACTATTATGTCCAGATTACCTTTGAAATGCATCTCTTGTTATACATTTTCGACAGTCTTCTTCAAATCCATATCCAATCAGCTGAATGAAGAGGATGAGATCAGCAGGATGACGCCTATATTCAGAATTCAGACGCTTTGCCTGGGTTATAGACAGGTAAAGCGTAGGAATTCTAAAACAGGCATCCCTCAAGATGTACCGTGCTGAGATGACGATGCGGAGTTGATAGTTTTTGAAAATTGCATAATTCTCAAAATTCAACCCAATTTATTTTAAATAATTTATAATATAAATGCTGGGGCATAAATATGGGATAACATAGGTAGTATAACTTGCAAGTACCTTTCAATAAATAAATCACGCATAGAGCTACATCATTGAGTCATTCCACTTCCAAATACAAACTAGATACCGACCTCCAAGAACAGTTATTTCAAAACAATCAAGTATACACAATATTTCGTCACTCAAGTTCTAATTCCACGTAATTTACATATACGCAACTTTACAGGAGAGGCAAAAAACTGTTTCATCAGTTAGGTACTCACTGTTTTATCAGTTTCGAGCTATTTTTAACAATTACTCGCTGTTTGATCACCTGCGCTACCCTATATAAAGTAAATGGCGACAAAAAAGAAGAAGACATCAATGACACCAGATACCAATACATTTTATAAATTCCGTTACACAAAACTAAAAATTACGCTAAAAACGACTGAAAACCCTAACGGAACATTGTTTTATAAATATGTTTTATAAACCCAAACGAAATTGTTTTATAAATTCCGTTCCACAACACTAAAAATTACGCTAAAAAGACTGAAAACCCTAACGAAACAAACGAAACATCATCTGGTTAAACGAAGAAAATTATGTTGTGATGAAACTCACAATGAATGAGGTTCGCTTTAATCCAGTATGCTCCTCACCATATGCAAAACCAAGGGTTACAATTAGATCCTTTGTGCTTGATAACATTCTCTGAGCATAATACCCTTCCCCTCCGCGGCAACCCATATCACCATCTTTCCATCCACCCTTTCTGACCTTTGTTGGTCAGCAAAGTGGTTATTATTGTTGTGCAAGGTTGTTAACCGGGGAGGGTTTGTGTTTATAATTATCACCCCCTTTTCACCGCTGTGCTCATTCCCACGAAACTCCTTCCATTTCCTCATAATCCCTCCCAAAACGAGATAAGCTTCAACTATTGCTTCTCAATGCCTCCCATTGTTGGGGGGGAGGGGGTGTGGAGGCAATCAAAGGGCCCCCCTTGCCACTTCCCCTCTTTCGCCTTGAACAAACCTCGGTCGTTAACATTGAGAAGTAATTGACTCTAGCTTTGCCATCAAGGATTAAACGGTTCAAAACACTCATTCAACGGGTGAGATAAGACAAATAGAGTGGAAAGCAGAATAAACATTCGTTTTGAGTGCTATCAACTCTCATTATGATGTGTATGTGGTTCAACGCTGCCGTTCAGCCAATTCGTATGCGGACAAATAGAGTAGACAATGAGAGAGTGACATCAAACACGTAGGTAGCTATGGGATCTGAACGTTGTGGATGTGTACCTAGTATTTTAGTTGAATTTCAAATTGTGCTGTCAGAAGGGCGGAAAATCGGAAAAGCGCATGCTGCAAGTTCTCGCCACCGCTTGTCTTGGTGGAAATGATAGGGAGTTCTGGTAGACCAAAGTTCATGTTTATAAGTGCCAAAAAATTCCACACTACTCCTCACCCAAGCTGAAAAAAATTCTTTCAGGAAAACGGCATCAGGGGTGTATTCTATTATACTCACTAATGTACAACTAATCAGGATAACATCCTGATATTATACAAACCATCGGAACAAAGTTCGTCAAACTTATTTTCATTTTTGAGGGGTTTTTCCGGCTCTGCACTAAGCTGCAGAGTTTCGTATTTTACTTTATTTTAAGAGCCTTATCCGGATTATCCGCGGATATAAAGGGATTAAAGAATTATCAAGCCTTCAAAAAAAAAAAAAAAAAAAAAAAAAAAAAGTATTTTCGTACGGAGCCTTAAAATAAAAAGAAATGTTCACTTTAACTTACTTGTACACCTGCCGTATTAGTCACGTTTGCTGATGTACCTAACATAAAATTTATGTTAGGTTCTTATTTAATAAGAACGGTAGGAACCTAAGCAACCTTAATGAACCTTAATGCAACATACGGCAGATTGCACCGTTCTGAAAGACTGCAGATAAAAACAACGCGCAGCAAATTTTACACAAGGGCTTATTATTTTTGATAAGTTACTTTTACTAATTTTGGAGAAAAAAAATTTTTTGGGGAATTTTTTTTCAAAATGTTTTTGTTTTCAACTCGAAAAATATTTGACCTCCTGGGATCCTTGAAAAATCCCATTTGTAGCCCCATGAAATCCCTATAGATCGCAACAGTGAAATCAGATCGTTCCAGGAGCCCAAAAAATGGATTCTACGTCCAAAAACACTTCGAAAACGACACCTAACTTGATCCCATAGCCAAAAGTCTTCAAAAAAAACGCCCTTCCGTAGTCTCATTTTAGCTCCATAGCGCCCCACGGGTTTGGGCGATCGGGCTGAAAACCTTGCGGGCACAATTAGATGGTAAAGCAAGTATTTTGTCAAGATTTCAGGTGTTTAAAAAAAAAAAAACCTACTGCCCAAAACGGCCCGGACGGAGATTTCGGATTTGGAATCTATAGATTCCAATCTATAGACCTCTTGAAAAGGATAAAGTCAAATTTTGAGGCCGATCCAAGTCGTCGACCTCCGTCGCGATTACATAGGTGTATTATTCCAAGAATAATAAACCAAAACTCGGCTCTTTTCAGATGCTATGAGCTTAGAGCCTACGGTTGAAGCTATGAAGTTCAAGAAAAATGGAACATGCGTTATGAACCGTGGGATTGAAACCCCTCTTGCGAGTTGGAAAAGTAACTCTCCGACGCCAAACTAGAGGCCGGTGAGGACGCCGCACTAGTAGCCACAAGACAAAAGAGGACGCAGAAATAGTGGCCTAACGTATACGAACGACATATTAGATGAAATATAAAATTTATATGTGTCACTCCCAGACTAACGTTTTTGGACAGTTAGGTCACGGGTAAAGCATGTTCCATGCTAAAAAAATATTCTATAGTAATCACTGGTTTTTCGGGATAATATCGCATATAACGTGTCACATGGTCCTGAGAGTGCTTCCAAAGTTTTCAGCAGGTCGAAAAAGTTACCGTCGCCGAACACCAATTTTTTTGGGCGATGCGGCATGCGGCCGCTGATGGTACAGCTGCTGCGAGGTTTTGCACGGTTCTAAAATGCTTCAGTTTGACTTGGCAAGACCGAAAACCCCAAAATCCGAATTATTCGGCTAACACTATAAAATGTTCTTGAATGCAGACTCCTTCAATTGACAATACGACAAGCCGCAGCGACACTAGGGAGTTCCTAGTGGATACGATCGAGATACCACCACTTGGAATACGGATGCCGTATCTAGGGAAACCAAGCGCGATGCTAACAAAAATTGATTGAGATACCATTTAGCATTTTTAGGTGGTATCTCCGAGTAGGATCTTGGAGTAACGGGTCACGTTACTATTAAAATAAGTTCGTTAACATCAGGCGGTAATACCGCCGCGGTATTCAGCTTTCAAAGTGGAGTTGTTTTTGGGGTTTGTTGTCGAAAGTGCCTCCTTAGGAAACTTATTACATTTATTAAACTTCATAACCATTTTGATCTGATCAGTTGCAAAGATGTACGGAGTTTTTCGTGATTTCTGGAAATTGAAGCTTGTTTTGAAGCTCAGCTCCTCAAATCAATAATAATTATTGAATTACAATGATTGTAACATTTAACTCATCTGGATTACCTAGTGTAGGGATGTCCGATTCTCAAAAATGAATCGATTATTTAGAAAAGTATCGAAAATAATCGCGATTATTTTTTCAAAAAGAATCGATACATATGAGAATCGATTCTTTTTCCAAATTATTAAATAATTTTATTAAATTTCAAATTTATCAGAAGAAGAAGAAGAAGCATTATTACGTTACGAAACCTGAATTCCAATTACTAATAAATCCAACTGCAAACCAGCACTATTACGTAGGAAAAGGTAGGTAGGAAAGCTTCAGCTGTGTCAGTGGTTGTTGAGCAACTGTTTCCATTTCTTCAGCTGTTACCTATGGTCGTTGCAGTGACTCAATTTAAAAAATAATTTTGATTCTTTTAAACATGGAACTGTTTTACAGTGCATCTGAATATAAAAATACTTGTTAAGAGCAGAAAAGAATCGGTTTTCGATTCTGGAAATTTAGAATCGAATCGGGCCGATTCTTCAAAAAAATAAAGAATCTAAAATAATCGATTATTTTTTCAAAAAGAATCGATTTTTTCAAGAATCGATTCTTTTTGAGCATCCCTAACCTAGTGGCCGACCAGTTCCACTGTAATTCAGTGGCTTGGAGGTGAGATTTTAACGGTGTTCGTTAAACCGCACATTTCCGAGTAGCAATCGCCAGGTCGGCTGTCTGCATTGTTGCTTCCAATAGTGTAATGTTTCGTTGCTCCTCCAAATTATTTCAACAACGAACGAACTGGTGTGAAATAAAACCGCAGTGATTCGTGAAATCGGCACCTAACAAACTCAGGACAACACAGAGGAAAGTACTGGCAGCACTGAGCTGCCAGCTGTGCTGCTCTCGGATTTCGTTGTTGTTGTCGACGTTTGTATGTCTTCTTGGAAGCTGTTTATCAATTAGGCAGGTTACTTTGCGATAAGGATTCACTAGATACCATCTTCTGTATCGGCCGGTGGTATCGTATTTTCCGTAAACATACCACCGACGGATCGCAGATACGATACCATCGGCGATCGCGCATGCGCACTGCTGGAGTAGGATACGGATGGAATCGAGATACCACGACGTATGTCACCACTAGGAACTCCCTACTAAAACTACGATGCGAATTCCCGAGGTGTCTTTCCTCAATATTTTGGGTCTCTAGAGCCGAAATTGAGTGGTCCTGTGGTACCAAATCTTGCGAGATTTTGTAAATAAAACGTTATTAATTTATTCTCTCTGTCTCGCTTTTCCTTCTATTGGGTTATTAATTTGTTCCTCAATGCAAAGTCCGAAGGTAAAGCAGATAATCTGCAACAGGATTATGGCCGCACAGAACTCATAAACTTACGACCCCATTATCCTCAATTATTAGTCGTTTGTCCCTTCCCTAATCCAAATGCTCTCAAAGATAAGGGGAAATGAGAGCTATTAATCGGGACGTCGAAAAAGGCCCGCTAATCGCGCGGGAAATCGATGAAGGGGAATCAAATCCTCTAAAAGCTTCATTTATGTAGCCCCGGGGAAAATTGGATCCGGCTCATGGAGTCATTATGATTTAATTATAGTAGGTCATGATCCCCGGGTAAATTGAATAGCTTTCTCAGGGAACATTTCAATACCGAAGGAAGAAGATTTTGCAACTATGTGTCAGTTTTAAAAACGATTCGGCATTGAAATATTGGTTCATGCATAATTTATTATGTGCTCGGAGTAAAAACGGCTCAATAAAAATCAAGAAAAATGCCGATGTGAGGAGACCGGTCCGTGTGTTCATCAATTCCTCGTTCATTGAAGGGAACTCAATCAAACTCATCACATTGACTTCGGAAAATCCCGCAATAAACCTCTAATTGGAGAGGGGCAGCGCAGACCATTTTTCTTCCGGATAGCACCCCCCACCCCTTCCTGTTAATGTGGGTCTTGGCAGGGGAAGGAGAGGGGTGCAGAAGGAAAATGAGTTTCAGACGAAAAAGTGAGATACTGGTGAAACGGGTCGGTGGGAGGGGCGGTGATGGAACGGCGGTTTTTAATCTGAGGGGTGGCGCTTACTTTAGATGGACCGAGCGGGGGTTGGAAGAAAAACTCGGTGAAGTGTTTGATAGTAGGCAATGTGAGGGGTAGTTGGATTCCGCTTGAGTCATTGGAAGTGCCAAAAGCACGACTTCATTAAAATTTTTAAAAGCGAACTTCACCTCCTCCAAAGCATCGAAAATAGCGTTTTTGCTAAACCGTAGAAGTCGGATTGTAGAAGTTACTCAACACAAGGCTTCATAGAGTACGGAATGAGTTACAAGCCTTGAAACGTTACTTTGTGGTTTTTAACACAACCTTTCCAAAAACAATGTCAATAAAAAATCTTTTGAAAAAAAAAAAAAAAAAAAAAAAAAAAAATCTGTACATTTTTTGAACACAATGTGTTCATTCATCCCACATGTCATGTGGGACCTCGAAAATGGATTATGCTTCTGAAACTACTCGGAAAATGGTTTACCACCTGGGATCCTTCAAAAATCCCATACGTAGCCCCATGAGAGCCCAATCTATCCCCACGGTAAAATCGAATCGTTCTGGGACCCCCGAAAATGGATTCTACGTCCAAAAATACTTCGAAGACGACACTTCACTCGACACCATAGCCGAAACCCTTCAAAAAAGCCCTCCCGTAGCCTCCTTTTAGCCCCACAGAGCCCCAAGGGTTTGAGCGATCGGGCTGAAAACCTTGCAGGCACGACTAGATGATAAACCGAGTATTTTGTCAACATTTAAGATATTTAAAAAAATGCCATTGGGCTAGGACGGCGGACGGACATTTCGTTTTTGGAATCCACACATTTGAAACGAATAATGTCAAATTTTGAGGCCGATCAGAATTTTCGAGCTACATAGCGAATACATAGGTGTATTATTCCCTGAATAATAAACCAAAGTTAAAACTTTTTATATGATGCATCTATAATTAAATTTGCTTTATTATCAATAATTGATCATCTGAAATCTCTCAAGCAATGGGATGTGTTGTAAGTTGGTTGTACATGGTTGCACTACGGGTAACTAGGAGAAAGAAAGGCTGAGTTCAAAATTCGCAATTTCTCTGGTGGCTAGATTTTTCCCTTAGTAGATTGTTAAACTTTGTCAGCAACAACAGCAGCATGATAAGGAGCAGCAAAAAGAGTGATAGGGGCTGCTTGTACTGTATCCCTTTCTTTTTCTTTTGTTGCTATCTTATTTTTTTGTTGGTCATTTCTCCATTAATAGTTGTTTTGTATCCCCTATTCAGTAGAATACAGGCGTTGAGAAAGCCTTAACGGCCAAAAAAGAGAGGTTTGAAGTAGTGGAAAAGAGACCACCCCCTTTTTCGAAGAAGGAAAAAACGGACACCGATTGACCTGGAGGTTGCCAATAATAGGAGTGGTTATAAATGGGCAGGGGCCTTCTAATAAAGTGACATCTTTATAAATGAACCGTATCAATTGTACCATCAATCCACGTCCAAGGGATGACCGGGTGTAAGGTGATGGTGACGGAAGAAAGGGGCGAACCGGGAGAGGGAAGTGGGACCAAAGAGAAAAGACCTTTGAAAAACAACCCTCAGAAACTGTACCCTCACCTTTGTTCAAAGTAAATAATGTCCATGTACCGACAACAAATCTCATATATAACGTGAACAGCCAAGCTGGAAAAGCAGGAGTTAGTTATAGGTTTTCGGAACCAGTAGAGAGAGAAAAAACAAGTGTAAAACCGCGAACATCTGTCAAGCCGAGGTGAGAAGTCGTCAATCAGCACTTTCTGAGAATCATTTTATTTCATAGTCGGGTTTACAATGCGCTGCTGCCACTCAGGCCCACCGAGAGGGGGGGACATTTGCCCCGGGCCCGGACTTTTGCATGGGGCCCCAGCGGGCCCTAGAAAAATGAGAAAAAAGGAAAAAGGGGGGAAATAAGAAGAACAAAAAGAAAAGAAAAAACGCTGCAAATTTCACAATTGGGTTTACTAGCACTCAGACATAAAGCCTCGCTTCATATTCGTGGGACATATTCGATTATTCACATTAAATGTGAATAAATTTTACGAATGAGTTCTCATAAGACAACTTTGTCATTATGAAATAGATACTCATATTGAAAACGCTGCAAATTTTTTTCAAGGGTTTATTATTCTGATATAGGTCAATAAAAAAATTTTGGGAAAAAACAAATTTGACGTCTTAAACAAAATGCGTATTTGTCCTCCCGGATCCTTCAAAAATCCCATTTGTAGCCCCATGAAAGCTCAAAGCCTTCAAAACCCCCTATTATAGCCCCATAGCGCCCCACGGGTTTGGGCGATCGGACTGAAACTAGATGGTAAACCGAGTATTTTGTGCAAATTTCAGATTAAAAAAAAAAAAAAAAAAAAAAAAAAATCGTACCTACTGCCCAAAACGGCCCGGACGGTGGACGGACATTTCGGTTTGGGAATCTAGACCTCTTGAAACGGATAATTTCATATTTCGAGGGCAATAATTGCCAATTATTGGAGTCGTCGACCTCCGTCGCGATTACATAGGTGTATTATTCCAAGAATAATAAACAAAATTGCTGAGTTGCCACTTGGCAGGCAACGTAGTCTTCCGTGTGATTAGGCCTTAAGGCCTAGTATAAAATTGTAAAACTCAAGCAATGTGAATCACAACAGAAAAATCGTCAGGATGAGGAGACGGGCGGCGGCAAAGCGGTATGAAGGATGGAGCATCGAAATTTCCTTAAGGAAAACATCGATGTTCACCATTATTCGTACCATCGCTTACATGGGGGCCCTATGCTCTCTTCTGCCCCGGGCCCGCTTTTTCTCTCGGCGGCCCTGCTGCCACTGCAACAGTAGCTAAGTGACATTTTGTCGATTTTAAGGTTTTGACAGTTCCTGAAGTAATTTTTAGAGCTGAATCGATTGGCAAGATCGCTTTTGAGCTCCTGGCAACACTGACACCACTATCACGAAAGAGGCAACAGTGGCGGTGGGGAATCTGGACAAATTTAATGTTGACACATCAACTTCAATAATAGATTCCCTTGAATTCCCTTCCAACTCATTCCGGACTACCACGGCACTATATTATAATTCTATCTAGCAATTAGGAACTCATTTTGTGCATGAAGGAACCCCTTCTACATCCGATATGCAGGATGCCCTATAGTGGCTATGCAATTCAGTATAGTAGCAGTGGCTATCTACGTATTTTTCCATTGCCATCCCCTCCCAAGTATGACGCACCACAGGTAAGTTAGTTTTCAAGACGAATAAATAGAATAATTATTATCTTTTGTTTTTCACTCATTTGGGTAGACTAAAGTTCGATTATCAATGATTAAGCATTGATTTCATTCAATTTGGTTAAAACTTTTGGTTTTTAGCTAATATAAGTTTGGAGTGCGGATAGCTTGTGTTGTGGACAGATGTATCACACCTTCCGTAGCAACACTGGCTTTCTACGTTCAAATGGTCAACGGTTAGCTTGCTAACTACACAATTTTCCCCAATTTCATTCCTCCATTATTCTGTGGGTCAAAATGTCATTTCAAATTAACATTAAATTTACATTAAGTGAATGGTCATTTGGAAAAAATGGCGGAAACTTATTATTTTGAGAATAAATCATTTAAAATCAGTTATTTCGCTCTCCTGAATTGTCGGCCAAACCCAGATAGCCACTTTAGCGACGCATTGTAAATTGCATTATGTTCGATGTAATTCATTTGGTTTTGTTCTTCAAGATTTCATGAAGGGCTGAATGATTTTGCGTCAATACGTTGACCTGGTTTACATGCCGCAATGGATAAAAAAAATCCCTCCGGCGGAGGAAGAAAGAGGATCAAAGGCCGGACCAACTCGATAGAGGAATATCCGGAGCGTGTGATAGAAGCAGAAAGTGAGGTCTGATGGCAACCGGAGCCCCAACGCTGTGCCAAAGTGATCGGGAGCGTCAAAGGCGGTCACTTAGCGGAATTAACAGTCGGGTCACCCTCAGTCGGTCCCGTTCGGCCACCGAGAAGCACTATTTGCTACAACGTTTCCGGAATACTAAATTTCCTCCAACAGTTCACCATCTGTCTTACATGACCTCAAGCCCTCTCCGTAGGTACAATGTGTCAATGTTCCGACCAATTTATTCGACGCATCAATCCTCCCTTCAATGAATTTTTCAAACATCTTACAACACAACAGTCTGGACCTGGAGACGAAATATAATTGTTTTTCGTGTGTCTATTGGAACAGTGTCAGGACATGGTGGGCAATACTATTTGTAGCGGTTCCAACTCTACGTACGATCCATACCAATCAACAATAGAGAGTTTCTACTACCTGCGCGGGGCTTGATGCGGCCCCATTTGCGTTCGTAAATACGGTATACGGGCGGCGCGGGAACGCAGGTAGTCGTACGTGCGGGACCACAACCGCATAAAGGGCTCTTAATCCGGGAAGGGACCGCATATAGAACCGCAAATAGAACCCCGTAAGGTAGTAAGGCTGTTGAACCAGTACCTTCTGGATAGATAACCCTTCACCGTCTGGCTGGTTATCAGTTGCTCAGGTCAGAAGGGAATTCCGTCCTCGTTCTTCATTAGTATTTTTGTGGTGACTAACTAAACTACTGCACAGAATAGGTAAGTGATATGCATCTATCTAATCAGTTTTCCTACTTCTAAAATGGTATGAAATGTTTGATGGGCGAAACCCACTCTACTTGAGAGTCTCCTGACGGTCAATTAGATAGATTCATTAGATTAGATTAGAAAATTTGGAAGATTCATGAGCAGTAGGTAGGTAAGTAGCAGTTTGTAGTAAAGTAGAGAAGAGCGTGTACATAAAATACACGCGTGTGTACATCAGCGTGCTGTATTAGGTATAATGCGAAAAACAGAAATCGCTCTGTATCTGTTGGTACTGTGGTACCTAGGTACATGAAAATTTCATTTAATGATATTTTGTTCATGAATAGTGTTACTTGTAATTTTTTTGGTACTAAATCTAATGAGGCCCGCCAGTAATTCAAGAAAACTTTAGGATAGGTACCTACTCAGGTAGGTTTCGAAGTGGGCCACTCAATTTGAAAATCGCATGACACTGAATTGTCTAAACATTTTATTATTCAACTGGCTTTTTGCACAATCTAATTTACAGCCACGCTTCTACTTATTTTGTGCTTGGATTGCATTGTATTAAAATACATACCTACTGCATTTGTGAGTAAAATAGCCAGACAAAAAGGGAATAAACAGTCACTCATGTAGCATAACAGGTTGAAGTAGCAAAATTTTTACACATAGGTATTGCCTAAATTGAAAGTAATGAGCACTTGTACATCCTCTTCGACAGGTAACCTATTCTGGAAAAGATGAGCCAGCCCCCTCTACTTGTCACAGATTCTCAAACAGTGTTTTGTTTCCTTTTGTGCTAATTAAACATAGGTACTCGTATAAGTAAATATTTCAGAATTAGAACACAATATTAAAAACAATGTGTATCCTACAACTCATCTCAATTATATTTTTCACTTTCTCTCAAAAAAAAGTAACACCTAGTCTAAAATCCCTGTATCAACAAAACAATCACACTACTTCTTTCAACACCATGAGAGACACCATCAACCGTTGAGTGACGCTTGACGTGACTTCTCATTCCACGTTGGTGCCCCTACCAATGAAATCCCGTAAATAGCGTCTCGTAAGAAGTGGCTGTGCGGTTAGCATTCACCTTGGCTCGCCCTAGTATTTGCGTTTTCCGTAAGTTACTCCCGTCACCGTAGTTACCCTCGCATCTAGTAGAATCTCTCTATTCAGTATCGTGAACCGGTTTTCATGCAAGTCGGCGCCGCCAGGCATTTCGGTCGGACGACCTGACACTCTCACACACCTTTTACTCAAGTCGGACCTCATTACGGGCCGAAAATCGGCGTAATCCGATTATTTCGGACGACCTGGTCTGCACCCTTTAAATTCGTCGAAGAGACACATGCCAGGGGCGTCGCCCCTTCTGTGCCTGGGGAAGTCGACGTTACGACATTGGAAAATACCAATATTGCTTCTGATAATATCGGATCTAAGTCTAATCAGAAGAATATTTCACCGTATTAGAATAATTCAAATTCTTCCAATTATTGGAAGTTGGAATGGAAGAAAATAAACAATCGTCAGCTTGTTGAGAGCGAAAACAGACAGCACTAATAACTAGGGAAAAGAAGAAACATCGATAGAATCGCAAGTAAAACATCGCACCGAAATCGATGCTACAAAAATCGATGTTTAGAGAAAAACATCGATGTTTTCAAAACAACGACATCGACGTCGGAACCCTAGTAGATTCCTGCTGCTCGTCAGGTTTCGAAGGAAACGTATTTCTTACATGTAGAATCTAATAAAAGAATCTACATTGTAGATAACTTTCAGCCAGCCCTGGAACTCGCTGAACACCCTTATGAAAATCGGTTCAGCCGTTCAGGCGATATTGAAGGACACACACATGCACCCCTCACACATCGAAGACACGATTGCACTTATCCATTTTTGGAAAGGTTGCGCTATTCATGCACAGTATCTCGAATTGGTGCTGCATGTACAGTGACACATTCCTTCTGCGATCACCTTGTCTGCCTTGTCGGCGTTCGTCCAAGTGCAAGTTCCGAGGAGACTCCTACAAGGGATGAGAGGAGTAATCAGAGGCCTAATTGTGACACTTACCGCTTGTAACAGGAACACGTCCTCTCAACAGCAATTGATTGAAAGCGTTTGATCATCAAGCTAAGCGCCTGGAGATGCCCAACGTGCTAAACGGCAACTGCTCTTCATTGAGCTTGAATGTAATCAGGAATATAGGAGTATGTCACGGTGATTACAGGCTTAGTGAAACGTATCTTTCGTAATGGAGCTGACAAGATGGGGAAAATATTCTAGCCGGTGAAACCGCGAAATTCATATTATGTAATTTCCTTGGCATCACTCAATCTCCGACCGCCATTGAGCTCTGGTTTGGCCTGAATCCTGTGGTGAAAATCAGCAGTTGAAACGGAATTAGAACTGAGAACGGATTACTCGCTTGGGGGTAATGCGGCGAAAATCAGCGCGAGGTAGTAGAAAAGAGAGTACCAGACTGTGAAATTATAATTGAATTCACCGTGCAATCTAATTTCTATACAGCCGTAATGCGCGGCACCTGCTTGCCGTATTAATACGGCTTGCAGTGTTGTACACAATGAAAGTGGGGAAGAGGGGGAGGCACTAATTGCTGTATTTCACGACATATTCAAGAGAATGGAGAGTTTTCTAAATTTCCGAGAGCATACTGGTTATTAACAAAGAACAGTTCTGACTCAAAACACGTTCCCTTAAATGCCTAGAAAGCAGTTCTAAGCAGGCAGTGACTTCACAAATGGAGTGAACGCAAATTTTGATTGTATATTTATTCAAGAACATTTTAGTAACTACAATAAAAGTTTCAGAATTTTAAAAATGTACGGAGAAGGTGGTGCGTAGCAGAAAGAGAGAAACGAGAAAATGCAAATAGCTCTTGCCAAAGGTCAATCGACTACGGTGCTTTAAGAACGAATAAAGGGTCATTTTCAGTGAAAAATACCAGACTTCGTAAAGCAAAGTCGAAGGAGGTGAATTGCAGTAGAAAGAGGTTACCATAACACATGGATAGAGAAAAGACTGTTATATGGTCCTGTGAACCGTATGCACATCACGGTAGAGAGGTGAGAGGAGTTATATCGCGGTAGGTTTTTGTTCATTCTTTATTTTCTCAAGCAAAAAGAGCCGCTTCCTATCTGGGACACTTCTTCCAACCCAGAAACACATAAAGATAAACAATCTCCACTTCAAACGGGACACGACTCGAACCCCTGAAATCGCGCTGAAACGGTCGAAGAGGTCCGGCAAGGGAGGAGAGGGCAATCGCAGTTTCTGTCAGGATATTGCTTCTGTTACAGTCCACCTGGCATGTCCCTTCGACCTCCTGTCCCATAACCTATAAGACAGTTGGCCTTGCTTCGTTGGGTCCCTTAACCCCCGTGACTTTCTTATTTTACATCATTTTTTCTCTTGAAACAAATGGCCGAGCTAGCGGGAAGACGCTTGAACATGAAAGTTTATTTGGTCCAATATGGATGACCCCAAGATTTCATCTTGGAAATTACACGCGCTGAGCCAGTAAAGATGATATAAGAGAAAAATTATTTTATCGTGTGTAACAATATCAATCAAGTGGTGCTTTCGTTACTGAAGATAACTTCTCGTGTTGCAAAAGGGATTTTTGGCCTCTGATTAAGGGAAAAACCCGGGTTCAATGGACCTTTATAAAGGTGGATAGAGTCTGTCATTTGCTCCACCACGTCCTGCCATGTTTGTAGATAGTGCCCTCCCATAAATTGAAACCAGAGCACGTCCTTTACTTCAATAAAAACTTTCCTGCCCGAATAACACCTATGTTTTAGTATTACAGGCTGTTTCATGGCCGGCACAACAGATTTTTGGCGTTAAAAAAGTGTTATTGCTTATGAGCGAGGAGGAAGGACAATAAAAAACCCTCCTGAGACCACGAGGGTGGCCGGAGAACGGGTTAGGGCTCTGTGGGGTTTGGAGGGGCTATTCTATTGAGAACGGGTCAGCCCTGTTCGGCATACTAAACGCCCGGGGTTGGCTTGCGATGGTAGGTATCGTGTATGAAAACATGTTATTTATATGCAAAGAAGAACGTGGCTTGGGTCCAACGACAGTGCACGCTCCCCTTTCACGCTTACATCCTCGCCGAAGGTTCCCAACCAACTTAAATTTGGCAGAATAACAGTTTGCAATGGAGATTATTTTCATTCTGGACGTGTCACGACCACATTGTATTTATCACGACAAAGCTCGCTCAGCTCCCTTATGCAGGATGATTTTTCATTTTTTGTTTTTTTTTGTTTTGTTTTGTTTACTTTGGGATATATATGTTTGCGACTGAACTGTTCTCTACGAGTTAACGTTATAAACGTGCTAGAGTCGAGAAAATTAGTCGCAAGTGTATATATCGCGTATATCGTTCGGCTAGTTTTGAGGGCACCGAAGCACCAAGAACGTGTCAAATTGAAATTAAAATTGCACATTTCAGGGCATTTTTGCATATTTCGACATGATTACGGCATTCATCACCACCCCCTAGAGACTTAAGGTATGGACCTTTGCACATGCCTGCAGGGGTACGGTACCTACAAAAAGTACAAAAGGGAAGTGCTAATAATTAGCATTATTATTGGCCAGAGGAAGCAGGAGCTGATTGAGGAAAGATCTGGTTTTTGCCCAGTACGGAAATCCCGGATTTTCTTTTCCATTGGGGCTCTCAAAACGTATTGAGTGCTCTACGATTTATCGTCTGACCGTACCCCGAGTAAACTCGTAGCGATGAAATTTTGTATCTGTCTTGTCCTATGATGTCGAGAGGTGGTTCATCGCTATGATTGCGATAGTGAATGACAAACGTTTACATAATGTGTTTACATAAAATGAATACATTTAAGGTATACCTACACGCTTATTCTTCTCACCATGTTTCTCATATTGTATTAAATGCTTGAAAAATATTGAAACAAGTGTACACATTTAATGAAATATTTCAATTCATTATCTCCTTTGATCTGTTTTTATAAGTTCTTAAAGATGTGATAGTAATAATAATTATCATAATTTATAATTATTGGAACCCGGCGGCGCTACCTGTACACGTACGGGACGTCGTCCCGCAGCAAAATCCAGTTCTTTTTAGAAATATCTTCATCTTTTTTACGTAATTTGGCTTGGGGGAGGTTAGCGTATGTCGTCCATTTCGTGTGTATATTTTGTGCAAACTATTCCAGGCTCTAAAGGCCTTAAATCATGAGTATCGAACTCTGTTATCAGCTATGCTACTTGAGCTCACCATTGCATAGACCAAGGTGCGGTAACTTTCAACAACAACAGCGTGTTGTCTACGAAAAAAGGCCGCTCACCACCAGCTGGATTATTCATTTTTATCTGCACCGGCACTTTTTATTCTCATGGTTTGCTTAGAAACGTGACTTAATCGTAAGGCTTCCTTAAAACCCTCCCTTAACCGTGTTTGGTATTTACAAACCTTCCTTGACTCGGGCGCGTCCTTACATTTGAGGCAGCCTCGACGCAAATCCTGACTTAAGTCTAAGGTAGGTCGCGACCAGCCTTAAGTGCTTCAAGGCTCCCTTAACGCGTGTTTGTGAGAGGTTAGTTCTTTGGAGGATGTGCGGGTTGTTGTTATGGAAGAATACAGTTTTCTCGAATTATCTGTTTTATCGAAGAGAAATCACCGAACGAGGACCATGAAGAAATCTCGGAAACGTTTGATGGTCTTTAACGTAACATATCGGTAAGTACGTGCTACGTTCACCCAAAATTCACAAGAGCCTCACCGAATGCAGCCGATTTTTCTCATCGATGTTAAATCAACATTTTTATTAACGTTTAAAATAAAAATGATAGTTACTATAAATGAATGTAGGTTACGCCGTCTTTTGTCTCGGATTTACTAACGAAATCTTCCACTCGCAGGTTTTAACCTTTGTTGATCAACAAGAGGTCAATACGAGGATGCTCCAAGCCCGCTGTTGTGAAAATGCTAGCCGTTCTTCGATTAAACGCCACAGGGAAATTTCAGGTAAGATAATCTTTATCGGAAGCAACAAGGCGTAGCAGTCTTGTTGGCTCGGACATCGTAGGTTAGGTACTGGGGTCCTGGCCTTGTTCAGTAAAATTTTCTTGGGGCTAGTTGCAGTTTAGACGCAATCGGCCTAACTTCTTTTGGTTTATTATTCTTTGAACACCTAACACACATTCGCGGCAGAGGCTGAAAATTTAGATCGACCTGAAATAACTGGGGGTTTGAAAAAAATCGGGTAAGTGGTCGAGTAGGGTGTAATTTTCGAGGTATGTATTTTCGGATGTAGATTGCATTAGTGGGAGGTGTAAAAATTTACTTGTGTAACAAAGTGAAATTATTTCAGTTTTTTTCTACTTTTACTAATGTTTACAACATTCAAGAGGGAGGATCCACCTCATGACAACTGAGGTCGAAAATTTTGTTCAGGTATCCCCAAGTTTCTACCGATGTTAAGAAGATTCTCGTCTTATGTTTCAGATCAGTACCTACCTACCGGGGATACGCATAGCGTCAACGAACACTTCACGTAATATTCCATCCATGCAAGTCCGACACCGACGGAACTTCAAAAATCGTTTAAATCAGTATTTGAAAATCCATCATTAAATTTTGATGGATGAATTTTCAAAACCATTAGAAAAACGCTGCAAATTTTACACAAGGGTTTATTATTCTTTGATATAGGTTACTTGTGGGGAAATTTAATTCTGTGTTAATGAAAAAAATTTTTTAATTTTTTTTTTTTTTCAAAAAAGATTTTTTTGATTTTATTTTTTCAAAAAATGTTTTTTTCAAATTTTGTTTTGTTTTTTACTTGAAAAATATTTGACCTCCTGGGATCTTTCAAAAATCCCATTTGTAGCCCCATGAAAGCCCTATTGATCGCAACAGTGATATCGGATCGGACCCCAAAAAATGGATTCTACGTCCAAAAATACTTCGAAAACGACACCTGACTCGATCCCATAGCCGAAAGCCTTCGAAAACCCCCTTCTGTAGCCCCATTTTAGCCCCATAGCGCCCCAAGGTTTTGGGCGATCGGGCTGAAAACCTTGCGGGCACAACTAGATGGTAAACCGAGTATTTTGTCAAAATTTCAGATTTTTAAAAAAATGCCTAGGTACTGCCCAAAACGGCCTGGACGGCGGACGGACATTTCGGTTTTGGAATCTAGACCACTTGAAACGGATAATGTCAAATTTTGAGGCCGATCGGAGTCGTCGACCCCCGTCGCGAAAACATAGGTGTATTATTCCAAGAATAATAAACCAAAAATTGGAGATGTCCTTGACAATAAAATAAGAATTACAACGATATCTGCTTTTTTATTGACCTTTCATACAGATTCTTCGAAAATGACGATTTGAGGTTAGTGCGATCGGGGACACAGCGTAAACAAGTCCGGATAGGGCTGAACCCTTGCCGACTAGATGGGGAACGGAGTACTTTGAGAACAAATCAGATTAAGAACAAAATCCGGCTGCCCAAAATACGGAAAGACGTACGAAGAACATTTCATTCACCTTTCGGATATCCGTCACTTGGTTGGCCTGTTCTCATCCTCGATCTCTAGTTCGATTGTGACGCTTTCACACATTTTAGTTTGTATCACATGGAATTATTTGGTCACTCTAACAAAATCTTAAAAGTTTGCCGGCTCCGAATCACTTGACTTGATGTTGTTGACAAGTTGTCAATGACAACAAAACGACAAAACAATATTGACAACCTAAAATTCCCGCAAAATTTCCCCAAAACACGGGGATATTTTGCGGGAACGGCGTATTCAGCTGTCGGAAAAAGCCGAAAAGAGCCGAGAGCGGCCGATCTCACGCCTAGGGAGCACACTGGGGCGGTCCTTCCTCAACCTTGACTTAAGTCGCTTCCTTCCGTAAGTTTGAGATAAGGAAGCTTCGTAAATACGAAATTTTTTTAAGGGCGCCTTACCAGTTGAGGCGGCCTTACGTAAGGGAGCCTTAGATTTAAGTTAAGTCGACGTTTCTAAATACGGGCCTAGAAGAAGCAGTTAAAATGTAACTTATTAATTTTTCAATGTTGCTAGAAAGTTTGAGGTTGTCAACAACATAACTACCTACAAGGTGGCCATCTACAAGACTTTTAACACTTGTAGTGGTATAAGCGTTAGAATGACGTATTTAGTTTTTTTTTTCTCTCTCTCTCTCTCTCAAAACCCTGTTATAGGAGTCAAAAGCAAGGTAAAATTTTCCTCCGGAGGAACCAACTTACGTAGACGTTGTAAAAACGGTGGAGAGGAATCTCTTTGTACGTGAAACGAAGTTAGCCTCTGGATTCACTGAAGTTACTTGTAAACTCCGCCTGAAAGTCTCAGAGAAAATCCATTTTATCAACTACCTCCTTTTTCAGGGTCAATCTTCACGAGCACTCTTGCTAGATGCTTGTTCATCCACTATTCACCAAGGATTTACTTTGTCTAGAACAGGTAGCAGGTACGTACTTGCTTCCATTTCAAGAAATCTCCCACCACTCAAAGAAAAAAAAAGAAAGAGAAAAAAAAAGAGCCTTTTAAAATCTCTATTCATAGAGTTTGAGCAACTTTCATTCATTTGGTTCTCTCGCCGAAGTAGTTTCATCTATTCAATTATGTAAATAATATTAATCTTAATTATAAAAATTTGGTAAAAACATCTCTACATGAAACAGCTAAATCTACATGTAAACAACATTGATAATTGATGTTGTTTACATGAAAAAAGTCTAAATTAAAACTCCCCAAGAGATTTTCCACCCAGATCTCATTTGAAAACCGCAATTCATTATTTTCTTCCCGTTTAATGACACTAATGTCTCCCAGGGCCAGTATAAACGGCGGGGACTAAATTTATTTTCTCTCCCTTCAAATTAAATACTTTTACATCCTCCCTTCCCTTCGTCAAGGGACAACCGGCATTCCACACCAGGAAGTGAGGCCGAGGGAACTGTGCATGAATTACGCTCAGCTCATCTTTCACGCCCTAGCAATAAAACAAGGGAGTTTCCTCTCGGTTTTTGTCTCAGTCGGGACGAATGGTAGAGTGAATGTACAGCGGCGTAAGGGGGGTGGGGGAGATGTCGGGCAATTGGCCACCTAACAAATTACATGAAACTCCTAGTGAGCACATCTCTTCCCTGTGAACCGAGTAGAGTGGATTAAACTGGCTTGTACTCTATTCTTATCGAGTACCACACCATAGCTAGCATTTTAATCGCATACCTACTTCAAAATCAGAGTTTTCATCAAGTACCATAAAAGTGCTAGAAATGTTCACAGAGGCACCTACTTCGGATGAAACCTGTATAAGCTCCAAGGGAAAAATCTGGTTGGTTACCGTTCCCACACAATCTACCAATGCCTAAGATATCTATTCAACTTTTTCAAGGTCATTCATACCTACCATGATAAGGATGAAGAAAACAATTTTAAAAAGAAGAAAAATAAGAATATGAAGGAAGGCAGTCATTGAAGGATGTTGGGGTTGTTAATTTGTTTTTATACTTGATTGTGCTGGTGTCTTTGCTCTTGGCAGAATTACGGATAGTCTGAAGGTCTGTGAAGTAGTCCCAGAGTACTGCATGGATGGGAGAATGGTGTTGTTGCTCAGGCTGTGCTTTGTGATTTGAGAAAGGCATTTGACGTTGTCCCTCAGGATGTATTATAGTATAAGTTCGAATACTACAGCATTCGTGGACATGCTTTGGCCCTCCTTAAGTCCTGCCTTACGGGCAGGTCTCAGCGTACATTTGTTGATGGAATTTTGTCTGGCAGGATTGAGGTAACGACCGGTGGTAGGGGTGAGGAAACTGAGCTCAGTCTCGAACAGAAAGGCCATGATGCTGGCCTACCACGGACTCTTTGCCTCACGGATACAATACAGCATTCTCCTCTGGGGGCATTCATCAGAGGCTCAGCGCATTTTTAGGGGTCAAAAGCAGGCGATCCGCATACTCTGCAAGCAGCCAATGGATGCTCATGTTCGTCCACTGCTTACTGAGTGAAGCTTCGTTCCACATTTCCCACAAGATGGTGAAGAGGAGACTGATGGAATCATGTTTATTCCCGTTGGACGCATATTAGACATTAGGTAAGTTTCAATTAGCACGTTTAAGTTGATTGATTGATAGTGTCAGTTGGGATAATTTTAACGAAGGAGCAGAAACCTAAGAAAAGCTCAAAGTAAACTTCTTTTTGTCTTTCTAAAAAATGCGCGATTTTACTAAAAACATAGGGCTTCATTGATTAGGGCTCAATTATGAGGCCCAGTGAACCCTCCCCAAATGCCCATTTCAGAGCTGCAAATGGCTTTTAATAACCGCAGATTGAACTGCGAGGACTTTTCGATTTCCATTAGAAACCGCTTTACCTCGTCATCGAGAGAAAATGAATTTCCTCTCACATTTCCATTAATTTCAAAAACCAACACATAGTGTGTTGGAAGCAACTGAACTGCAATAGTTGCAGTTCACATGATGAAAAGAATTGAATCCACGTTGTCAAACTGGAGCCGGCATTTTACTGAGTGGCCCTAATTTTAATTGCTGTCATTACTTTTTTTTTTTTTTTCTCTCTCTTTTTCCACTTCACCAATTCAGATAAATTTTCACTCCGAGTGGTTGACTTTAAATGCTCTTACTATGGAAGAGCATTTAGCAAATTTCGCGTTTCTTTATGAAGTTATTCTTTTTTTTCTGGCTTGGAAAAGGGTTGATATAACAGATGCAAATGAGCCCACCTCGTTAGCTAATGATGTGGGTCAAGCAAAACTGTTTAACTAATTAATTGTGCCTTTGTTTACGAAAATTACATACCTAATCAAAAGTGGGAAAACGGGAGGTTTCATTCATCCGTAGTCTATATAGAAGTTTCATACGGGAAGTTTCTTTTTTCGGTAATTGAAGTATTGTACGTCATATCAAGATGAGCCTGATTGTCAATTACACTCCAACCTCACCAGGATTCTTGAGAGGCGTCGTAACATCTCGTCTTGCTCTTCAAGATGCTCAACATCCAAGGCCGATCCTCGAGAGAAGGTCTGGGTAGTCAATTTAGTTGTTCAGCCGCTTGAAGAGCAGGACGAGATCGGCCATGTAACGAAGCCTTTGAAGTCTCAGCTGATGGTAGGGTTACCATACGTTTGCGCCAATCGGATTAAGGGAAAATTGGAATAATGTCCCTACATTTGCGTCACGACGGTATTCGACTATTCGACCAAGTTTTCCGGAGGCAGGCTGTAAGACGATGAGATAGACTAGCGGCCCATCCCCGCTGGCTACGCCTGCCTCAGACTATATCCCACCTGGCCTCAGACCACTTCTACTCGCTTTCCCATATTGTGTAGTTCTTTTTCTACAAAAAATACCGGTTCACCGGGGGCTTTTCCGCCTCGCCCACTGAGGAGGCAGCCTTGTCGCTGTCGGACACCCCTCAGTCCACCGCCTTCCCTACATCCTGTCAACTAAATATATTTATTGGTATCGCGTTACAAAATTTCACCCCCAGCCAAAACACATATCCATGTCAATAAAACAGACGGTTTTTTCATACACAGAAATCGACAAGAGTATCAATCTGTGACAAGAAGGTTTTGCTATTTTCCGATTGGCTGATGAGGAATGAATTCGTATATTGGTATTTAAGACTAATGGAATTGCGAGAGGAAATTGATTTTCCTTCGGCGAAGAGCTAACACGCACTGAGGGAAATCGAAGAGCCCTTGCAGTGCAAATCGGGAGTTATTCAAAGCCATTTGCAGCTCTGAAATGGCCACTTGGGGAGGATTCACTGGGCCTCATAATTGACACGTATGTTCACCCTACAGCCGCCTACATGTACCTACCCAGAACGCAATTAACAGATGAAAACGGTTATGCATACTACCCTCCGCCCCTAACTTCCATTCCAACCCGCTTTTCCTCGCTGAAACCCAGGTGTTCCAACATGGCGATGGTCCAGTTCGGGAGAAGGGTTTCGACCCCTCCGGGAAGTTGGTCGGGAAGGACCCGAACGCTGAGATCCGGAAATGGGAGGTGCCCTCATTTCCGTTCTGTAATGACGTCATTCCTCACGGAACAGACTTAGCGGAGATGTTCCAGGCGATGCTCGAGGGAAGAGGGGAATAGAAATTAATTGACATTTCGCTTTCCACCTTCAGGATCAAAACTCGACCTATCTCAGGGAAACCGGCCCGAGTTCAGCAATACATTTAACGGTCTTAGCGAACATGATTTATGAATCCCCAATATTATACTATGAACATCACTACCAAACTCACGTTAGGGTTTTGATTTAGGTACTTTCTACCACCAAGGAATTGTTTTACTCAGCCAACTCAACACACTACCCCCTCATTCATGTGCAAATTACTGTAATTTGCGTATGGTACAATAATAACTATTGAGGTACTGCTCCCAAAACGGGCGTGTTTCTGCGTTCCTACTTCGATATTTAAGATTTTGTGGTGTGTATGCCGGAGTGCCAAAAGAGTATTTTCAATGCAAAAACCCCCATTTTTCAACTTCATAGTTGATTCAATTAAACAGTTGTTTTCAGTTCATTTTTGGGGGTCCCGGAACGATCCGATTTTACTGTGGCGATTTATAGGGCTTTGATGGGGCTACAAATGGGATTTTTGAAGGATCCCAGGTGGTCAAATTTGACCTATTGATGATATTGATATGGTGTCATTTTCCGACTAAAGGTTGACGCATGATCCATTTTTCGAGATCCCAGATCTGTTCAAACAAATTACATTAATGTACCTACATCTTTGTACCTAAATATTTTTATAGTAAAAACCAAAACATTTTGAAAAAAAAAAAAAAAATTATAAAAAAAATTCTTTCCCAAAATTTTTTTATCGACAGAATTAAATGTATGCACAAGTAACCTATATCCAAGCATAATAAACCCTTGTGTAAAATTTGCAGCATTTTGTATTAAAACAACTGCCGTTGCAGATAGGATTGGCTCCTCCTCATTCAATTAAAATTATTTCAAAAAACAGTGAATTTTATATTTAAAAAAATTGAGAACGACCTGGTCCACAAATTTGCACAAACACAACTGAACGTGTAAACGCGACCAAGTTGGCTAGCGCAAGCCAGTTTGTGCGAATGGGATGAGCGTGTAAGCCCACCTTTAGATTTAAGTAAGTAATTTTATGTAATAATCGACAATTGACATTACACACTGTCCCTGACAAGTAAAAGAATGATTGATTGATTGATCGATAGAAGTTGCATCCTGTGCTCTCTTCGCCAGAGGAAGGCAGAGAGAGTCTGGGCGGTATAATTTCACTCAATTGTTTAGATACGTTGTACTTCCAGAACTTTCCCGAGGGCACCCCGGAGTTTCCATAACTTTGCTCGAGACGTCGAGCGCAGCCGAGGAGTCAGATTTCCCTTAGGTCAAACCAAGGAATGGATTGATTCCTGCGTCGGCACGATGGTTGCCCTCTGAGAAGGTAAAATCGCTGCACATTTTACCCTAGGGTTTATTATTCTTTGATATAGGTTAATTGTGAAAAAATTAATTATGTGAATAAGAAAATATTTTTGAAAAAAAAAAAAAAATTTTTAAATTAAAAAACTTTCTGTAAAATGTTCAGACAGATGTACTTAGTGTAAGTAGGATTTCAAAAAATGGATTGTGCGCCCAAAATTACTCGGAAAACGACATCTCATTTGACCTCCTGAGATCCTTCAAAAAGTTCATTTGTAGCCCCGATATACAGGCAGAAGTGGACTATTAGGTCATAGAAAACTTGACGTAACAAGTAAATTCAGTTCGCGCATGAATGCGCTGATTCAACCATCTTGAAATTTACAAGGGACCTCAAGGGGTCGTACCCACATAAATAATCCCTAAAATTTGATCGAAATCGGATCAACACTGTGGAAGTTATGGCTGTAGCAAGGAATCAAACGTTCGCGCCTGTTCACAGACTCGGGCTATCGGTCGCAGCTCAGAAATGTTGTTTTTCGACTGAAATGATGGTACTCTCTTATTTTTGTTGAAATGTTCAATATTAGGGAGTTAAATCGACGCAAAATTAATTGCTCTCCAACTTTTCTTTATGGTCAAACTTTGTGAGAATCTTTCTTCGGTTTCAATACTGAAAAATACACTGCCAAGGCAATGGCACATGAGCTTCCTCGTGCCAAGTTCAAAATGAACGTAGTTGTCACTGTAACAAGAAAATTACGTTCGCGCATGCGCAGGGAGTACCACTGATGCAATCGTGATGAAACTGATAGGGGACCATCTAGAGCTATACCCACACAATTCCTGAAAATTTGATTGAAATCCGATCAAAATTGTGAAAGTTATGCCTGTTTCAAGAATTTCACGTTAGCGCATGCGCAGAGCGTACCGCTGATTCTATTGTGATGAAATTCATATGGGACCTCAAGGAGCATTATCCGCATAATCCCTCAAAATTTGAGCTAAATTCATTCAAAATTGTGGAAATTATGGCGGTAACAAGGAAATGCGGACAGACCGACAGACACGGAACCAAATTTGTTCAGTAGGCTATGAAACGCAAAATGCGAGTGGAAATTTTGAATTCGGACAACAAAACTTTTTTGGCTCCCGAAAGTGAACACAAGGCTTCCGCTGCCTCGCAGACTCGGAATGCTGGTGGTGGCATGAAGCGGTTTTGTTGAAATGGGGTATAATAAATCAATAATATTGATTATCTCCTTCGATTGTCATTGTCTTTTTCGCTAGTCATACGTGATTAGTGTGACGAATTTCAATGTATTGAAAAACAATAAGAAGGCTGTTGTTTTGAAATGGTTTTAATGCTGGCATTGGTTATTGTTATGATCCGTGAGGAATCGTAACAATACTGACTGTCGACTCTTTCGTAGGCAGTCTTTGCTCACTTTGGAAGAGGGTGCAGTGTTGACCACTGGCGCATCACTTTAAAGCAATCGGTGTATCCACCCAGCCCCGTAGAGAGGGGGGGGGGGCACTGGACCCGTTGCCCCCGGGCCCGGCCTTCGTAGGGGGGCCCGGATTTTCTTGAGATTTTTTTTTTTTTTTTTTTTTGTAAAAAAGGGGGCATGTTTTCGCGACGCGGGTCGACGACTCCGATCGGCCTCAAAATTTGACATTATCCGTTTCAAGAGGTCTACATTCAAAATCCGAAATGTCCGTCCGCCGTACGCCGTCCGCCGTCCGGGCCGTTTTGGGCAGTAGGAATTTTTTAAAAAATCTGAAATTTTGGCAAAATACTTGGTTTACCATCTAGTTGTGCCCGCAAGGTTTTCAGTCCGATCGCCCAAACCCGTGGGGCGCCATGGGGCTAAAATGGAGCTACAGGAGGGGTGTTTTGAAGGCTTTTAGCTATGGGATCGAGTTAGGTGTCGTTTTCGAAGTATTTTTGGACGTAGAATCCATTTTTGGGGGTCCCGGAACGATCCGATTTCACTGTGGCGTTCTATAGGGCTTTCATGGGGCTAAAAATGGGATTTTTGAAGGATCCCAAGAAGTTAAATATTTTTCGAGTAAAAATTAAAGAATTTTTGAAAAAACACATTTTAAAAAAAAAATCCCCCCAAAAAATTTTTTTTGAAATATAAAAATCCAAAAAAAAAATTTTTTTAATTTTTTTTATTGACAGAATTAAATGTCTGTACAAGTAACCTATATCACAGAATAATAAACCCTTGTGTAAAATTTGCAGCGTTTTTTTTTTAGGGGGCCCGATTAATTTTGCCCCCGGGCCCGGATTTTCTCTACACGGCCCTGTATCCACCGTTCAGGTGTGATGATATGCACGTCAAGCCACAGTACATACATATATTTGACTTCAATAATAATTGTCACTGATGTCAGATAATATTGATATTGTAATAATTATTATTGATGTCAGTATTATGACGTATTATTCATGGTTATGTCTGACAACAGATCGTGATAATTCTCTGCTCTGCTGATTCTACTCCTAACTCAGTGCTTCGCAGAGTGGACCGCTGGCGAGTGAAGGGTCGAAAGCGGTGTATTTTTTGAAGTATAACGATTTAAATGGGTCCAAGACCAGCCCGACAACTTCGTGAAGTTACAAAGGCGGAGTTTTTCGACAGTTCTTCAGCCACGGTCGACTAGTGTTGTTTTCAAAGAAGTTATTTACGTTAAATCGACTCAGGTGGGTCACAGACCTGTCCAACTTAACCCGGAAGTTACACGGTGGGAGCTTTGAAGGGTTTAGGCTATGGTAGTCGCTAAGAGTTTCTGCCAAGAGTGAGGTGTAATTTTCGCCGATCCACCTCATTTTCTCTAACCTCATATTAACCTGAAATAATATAATGTCAACTTTTACTTCAATCTAATAGTTCCCCAGCCACAAACCACCGCCGCGATTTATCTTTCATCAGCCAACTGTCGGGTTATAAATTCAAGTTAGAGATTTCATGGGCTGCACGGGATCCCAAGGCCGTGAAGACCTTTCCAGGTCTTAAATTAGACAAGCCGAGGGGGAAAAAAGAGGCCAAGAGTGCCACCGAAGGAGTGAGACGAACTTTCCTCGGAAGGAGTAGTTTAGTGGAGAACAGTTGTAAATCTGCCTGCAGGACAGAAACTTTGGCGTGTTTATCATGGTGCTCGAGAGAGAGGGGAAGTAAGAGAAAGGGAAGGCGAACAACTTGTGTATATTTTTAATCCATTAACTTAGGCAAGAAAGGGCTTTTGGCACGGGGATCGCAGTAATTTACTGCTGTACTTAGTCCCCAACTTTCAAATGTTCCCACACAGAAGCGTTGATAGCGACTTTTTCCGTCCACTTTTCAAGGTGCGGCTTCTTTTTTCTATTTGCATATTTTGGCCGAAACAGGTCTTTTATCAGCTCTTCATTAAATAAAATTCGTTTCAGATAAAGCCAAGATGAAGTTCTATCAGATGGTGCTTAATCCTTTTTTTTTACCAACTCCACAGTTTGTTTAAGCCCATGAAATTGTAGATGGAATTTTAGAAACGATCCAAGAGACCATCTCCAAACACACAATGTCACCCAAATTATCGTGCAACATCCTCGTTTTATACCGGTGAATCTACCCGCCAGCTGTGATGGAATCTCACGATGCATATTTTTAAGCTACGACATGCCCAAAAAATCCTACACAGTGATAATCCAGATAGACTTCAATACCATCGACTGCCCAGGAGTTTGGCTTTGCCCAAAAGGTAAAGCTTTCTTGAAAATATGCCTGTTTGGGTTGTCTGACTTGACCAAAGACGTAGACCCATCTTTCCCGCTGGTTATCCGAGAAAGATTCATCTTCGAGAAAGATTTCAATGACGTAAATTCGGTGTATGAACTTCACGACAAGATTGGCAGATCCATAATAAGCATAGAGCTTCTGCAATGCCCTGTAGGAAGTCCTCGGTGTGTGAAATTGGCCATATTCAATTCCTTGCTGGCCGATCTCTTACATCCGTACTCAAGTTGCTTTGCGAAGCCTCCAGATACTTCAGGAATAGAACTATTGTTCACCACTTGTAAAATATTCCCGGGAATAATTGCTCCTAAAGCTGACATATCTCTGAAAGTTACGGTTGGTGACAGGAGTGCGGATGGGGTGAGACCAACTGTTCGACATTTACCCTTGAAATCGCGAAAGGGCAACACGAAACGTCAACAAGGGGTCTGCCACTCAAAGAACGGTCTTAACTGCCAATGCTTCAGTCACGAGGAACAGCCTGGTCATCTAGAGGCAGATTCAGGCGAAAGGGGTGCCGGAGCTTCCAGAGAACCGATTATGTTCGGAACCCGAGGAGAAAGGCCGCCTGCTGATCCTCATCCAATATTACCACAAATGTACCGTAATCTAACCAAGTACCTCCCTCAATTGCCGAATAAGAAGAAACACAAAGATCAGCAACAGAATAGAAGATCAAAGCAAGAAAGCTCTAAACCCAAAGAAGAACCAAGTGTGGAGTGGGCTAAAGTAAACCTGGGGCTCGCCTATGGCCCAGGAGACTATGACGATGATGCCGACGAAGAAAACGCAGAGTTTTCCACGGGAGTGGGCTACATTTGGGATTCCAAAGGAGGGAGACCTTGGTTGGACAAATCGCTACTAAATTCGCGGAGGGAAAAGCTTCTACACCAAGAAACCGATCAAAATCAAAATCTCGAGAACGGTATTAAAAATGGATACGGCGATGATGCAATAAGACGCGCAAAGGAACAATTGGAAAAGTTATTGAATGACGACAACCTTGATAAGAAAAACCCAGGATTGAAAACGAAGCTCGAAAATTTTCTAAAACATATTGCTTCGCAAAAGAATGGTGAAGATTCATACCTAGCAATTCCGAACAGAAAAGTAGCCGACATTCCATGTCACGGGAAATGTTGTAAGTGCAAGGAGGAGCAACAGCCATCTACAGAAAAAGAAGGGAACACATTTCAAGGGCGGAGAACAAAAGTCCGTTCCGTTGGTAACAAACTTGTGGAGGTACCTCTGACTCAACAAGAAAACGATGAGCAAGAAGTGAGACAGCGAGAGAGGGAATCGAGGCTCCTTGAAGAAGCAATCAGGCGACAACAAGAGCAAGAGAAATTGAGGCAACTGCAAACATCATCAGAGATGGAAGAAGACGAATCACTTGAATCTGATGAATCGAATAAAGTAATTCACCCAACCGGAGCTCGTGAAGGACCTCCTAGAACCGGTAGACGCTCGAAATCTCCCGATGTCACCCCAGATATAATCAGTAAGACTAGACCATTCACCACACCATACAATGGAGCAAGACCAGCACTTCCCACTACCTCGAAAACGCCAACGCTGCCACTGAAACCCAAAAGCACCAATGCGAGAAACCCCCAAACCATACAACGCACTCAAAGACCTCCCGTCGGCAAACGCCACCCAGAAGGAGACTCGCCGGAAGAAGACTGCGACTGCAATCGTTGCAAGCAGTACCAAGACTTGTACAATCCAACGTCTCATCCGTGTCCTCGTTTTCGCAAGGATGGCACAAAGAACGGTCATTCGCCAAACAGGAATTCGGGCGGAAAAAAATTAATCCCTTCGAGAAAAAACGCCCAGGGCAGGCCCAACAATAAGAACTCCACAAGGAACGGGAAACAAGAATGCGATTATTTCTCCTGCGACGGCCCTATTGACCATGAGGCTATGGAAGAAATGAACGCCATTCAGAAATTTTACTATGGGAAATAGGAAATACCTGATGTCCGAATGCAAAGTTCTATTCTGAACACACCTAGTGAATGATGGCGTGTTGATTGCAATATTTAGAAAAAAGGAGAGGATGTTGTATCTTTAATTGTCTCTAATCAATGTTTAAAATATAAAGTTTCATAATCTATTTTGCATTTGAATTTGAAAGGCCTAACTTATTATAATAAATTTTTGTATACAAAAACGACATAATATGTCATTTACTCATCGAGTGATATTTTCGGCTGTTTTGAGTTAATCGTAGATTTGGATATAGAATCTCGAGACGCATACATGCGACATGTCGCATTTCTACTGTTTCGACGTTTCGTTTCAGTAATCCAGTTACTGTGTTTGCACTCCGCAAAATGACACCCATTAACGGGTATTTTAGATCACCAAGTTCTAGCTCATGATTTTCGCAACTTTTTATTCAAGGATTTCCAAATGACAGAGTGACTTTTCTCTCAAAGTTTCTCCTGAGCCCGAAACAACTCTTGATACCGATCGACTCCCTCAGGACCTGACTTCGGCAATAGTATCCCGACTTAAAACCGATTCCCAGCGGCTCACCCGAGAGAGTTCGTTGAGCAATTTATCAACCTAATTTACTGCCGATTTCCCCATACGACCGCCTTACTTTTGGTTGCTCCTCGGATACGATCTCACGGCCCCTCGGGGAGGAGGGCCTATCCAAATATATGCGGGCACAACTGACTGAACGTGATCCAGATACGGTTGTTCAGGGGAGGATGCGGTTTTCTCGGAACTGATAGTTGGTAGGCTAACATGGGCATCAATATAGCAGGGCAAAACGACTTGAAGTTAAATTAAAACACGATACAAATGAATATTTTCCTGTGAGTGGCGCGCTTTGAGCGTTTCGCACTATTGAGTGGAGTCGTAACAATGAATAAGTAAGCAAACATTCTACTATTTATTTAATTTCTCTCTGCGGTTTCTGGGTGAAAGATCTTTTCAAGGATGCCACTCGGTCTGGCAGAGGGATTTATGAATTGTCAGCGAGCGTCCACAAAGCACGTACCAACAGATAAATCCTCCCGTCGAAGCTTTGTCGGTTTCAGAGCGGGTGGTTGAGAGGAAATTCCTACAGCCGAGTATTGATTTATAATAGTTTTTTTTTTTTTTTTTTTTTTTTTTGGTATCGCAAGCTGTGTCTGTTCTGTTGAAGGGCTTTAGGCTGGATTCCTTCCTGAAATGTCAGTAACTTCAGAAATAGGGGATGAGCGGCGGTGAAGGCTTCCGGAAATTAAATTTGTGACTCTTTCCTACGTCGTGGTTCTCTCATGATCACGTAGGATTACTCCTTCTAATATAAATGCTCCTTAAGTTTTCAGGTTCGCCCGTTTATATTGACCGAAATGTAGGCGGAGAAAAACAAAAAGTACAGAATTAGGGAGGGGCAAAGATGATTGAGGGAAAATAGGGACGGAGAGGATGCAAAATTAATTACATCTCTTACCCCTTGGAAACATCAAAGGCTCTGCTAGGGTTCTTCAACGGAAGTCGGAAAAGACCGAGGGTTAGTGGAGACACTTTAGCCCTCCTGTTTGAGCCATAACTTAGTTTGAATAAAAATATCAATGGCGGTACGAAGTAAAAAAAAAAAAACAAAAAAAAAACAATACCTAATGAAAATTGTAAGTCTTGTAAAATTTGAAGTCCATAAACTGTTAGGTCTTAAGGGCCTCAGACTACTCACCAACAACTAATGGTAATAGTACAATCATGGTCAGCATCAAGGTGGTGTTAAAATCATCATTCAATTTCCACAGGGGCCAGAAATATTCCATGACACCAATCATCGTACCTGCAACATGCAAAAACAAAATCATGAAAACGCTGCAAATTTTATACAAGGTGTTTTATACAATGGCTGTATAGCCAGGCTGCCAGATGTGATCTGGCGGGAGGAGCGGGTCGCGCCACAATTTCGACGTGATTGCAGCAGGCCCCCTTCTTCCGCCGGCGGCCCAGCCTTCCCGTTCGAAGACGGGAAGAATTTAGCATTTAAAATTGCCATTAACTGCTATTTTTTGACATGTCGCTCTGCAGTAAATTGAATGAAATCAATCCTGACAACCAGACTTCCTTTGCCGACAATTCGGTTGAGGAAGCTGAACTGTCAGGAGAGATTTCCACGTGTGAGTCCGTTGTTCTGGCTCCCATTGTCTACAATTCGACTGCAGGATCCAGAACAACCGCCTCACATAGGATTGGGTCCACTGGTCAGGTCCTTTGCCGACAATTCGGGTTTGTGCGATCGGGCTGAAAACATTGCGGACACAACTAGATGGTAAACCGAGTATTTTGTCAAATTTTTAGATTAAAAAAAAAAACCCTACTGGCCAAAACGAGCTGGACGGCGGACGAATATAGCATGATTTTTGAAATTTTCAGGTCATGAAACGTATAATGACAAACTGTGAGGCCTTCGTGAAAACTTAGGTGTATAATTCCAAGAATGATAAACCTCAATGTACATGCAAAATTTATTTTTTCGTTTAATTTAAAACCTTGTATGATCATGTAATTTTAATGATTTGAAATAGAACGCAGTTTCCACTCGTTTATGAATGACAAAACCTCAACGGGAGCAGAGGGAGTTTTCTCCGTTGAATTTTTCCTTCAGTGCCCATGTCTCTTCATTGAGCTCAACGTACCTCCATCCACGGAAAACTCCCATTCTTGTCTGAAGGAGGACGGTAGCTCAAAGTATTAAGGGAAAAGGCGATGAAGGCAGAGGGGAAGTATAGCAAATGCGAAGGAGCACAGGGCGAAGAGAGGGAGCGTATTAGAGATGAGGCCTCCACCTCAACAATACACGGCCCCCTGGCATTGTAAGGGGATGATTAAGCTCACCCCTTCAACCCCTATCGGGCTTCACCTACACACTACAACTACCCACCTCCATTGCCTGCCAACCAACGACAAAACCTCACTATTTACATCCCCCACTCCCCTTAGGGTCCAATGTTTAATATCAAAATCACATCTCCCAATCCCCTTCCACCCCTCTATTTCATCTGAGATTTGCATAGCCATAAAGCGGATACTCAAATTGAATGATTTATACGATTTTGATTACCCTCATTGATATAGCCGCTGGCAATGAAGGGTGTGGCAGGTGCTAGACAGAGTCGTACAACTCAACCATGGTAATGGTTTAAATGATCGAAAAAAGTTCTTAACTCAAGATTTAGAAAAAAAATTGAACCGCTTGTTCTTTGGTACTTTGGAAGTACCGCTGGTCCTTTGCGTATAATATAACGCGAACTTTAAAGGTAATATTATTATCTTTAAAGTTCGCGTTTTAATAACTTTACGTAAAATGGTTTCAACGCGAGTCACTCTACCAAGTTGGAACATGCAAATGGCTGCGACGGAATATACCGCTTATGAGGTTCCTACCTAATGAAGAGGGACGAGAACAAAGTTCGTCGCACAACGTGGAGTTTGCTCGCGTTTTCACGGTAAATGCGGGGACCAACGCTTTTGGAGTCAAAGGATGGCGATAATCACCACAGCCTCGCCCATCTCTGCTTTTCAACCACTGCGGTCCTCTGACCCCGTCTTCTTCCTTCAGTTTAATTGATGGATGAGCATTCACGGGGAGCTGGGAAGTCCGTAGTGCCAAAGAGCTTCAGGCTAAAGAGAGGCGGGCAAATGAGCGAGGGGTATAAATAAAAGGGCTGCAAATTTTTACGCTAGGGTTTAACATTATTCATAAATTACAAAAAAGGACAGGGTGGGACAGGGGAACCTTCCATATTTCAAAAAAATCACTGTGTGCGAATGGATCTCACATGGGTGGGGTTGGTCTCCAGATGTTGTAGTCAGGAGACCAACGTGCGTTAATTATCGAGATTTATTATACCGTGAGATATTTTACCATTATACTATTTTAACATTATTTTAAAATGTGGGAGGAGATTTATTATACTGTGAAAGATTTTACCATTATTTTAAAATGTGGGAGGTTCCCCTTCGTTTTCGAAAAATTTTGAACATAGAATCCATTTTTGGGGATCTCCTTTAGGACCAAACACTTTATCTGTGAATATGTTATAGTCAGTGTGTAAAATGAAGGCATTCTATATAATGCCGAGTCGTTCTTTCGAATCACTAAAACGGCTAGACAATGTATGAAACGCTTCTTAATTCACACTGTGATTATAGTCATTCTATATAATGATTGAGCCTCTTAGGCAATGTGTAAAATACATTCATAAAATTCATAAATTTTTGCGAACAACATAACCTGACTACAATTACAATCATCAATCTCAAACTTGATTATTCATCACCAAGCAAATGCCCCTTCTTGAATAACCAATGGGGTAAGTGCACGTCCAACTCATGAGTGCACTGATACAAAAAGATAACAATGAATTTCAATTATAGGAGTAAAGTTTGAAACTTTGAAACATCTTATAATATTCATCGATTTGAAAGATGGAACACGATAAAAAAAAGAGCAGTGTAATGGCGCATTGTGACTTCGTAACCTTCCTGCCAGATTACCATTTGAGTTGACACTGGCGGATAAGACTTAGTGATGTCAGACATATAGTTTAAAACGTAACCACTTGATGGCAACTTGTGGAAATTGTTCTAATATCTATTCATAGGCGTACGCAAGGGGGGCTAGGGGAGGCCCGGGCCCCACCCCCTAGACAAACGAAAATATATATACACTTTCAGATAAAAATAAAGAAAAAGAGGAAGTAGTGGTTGAAAAATTCGCCGAGAAACCGAGGCGGCTCATGTTGTAAATTTAAAGTGAAAAAAATCAACTTGACATTGCTGGGTAGGAACTTATGTTGTATATATTTTGTGTAAAGGTTTTATATTAAGAGGGGAAAAAAGTGAACTACAACACTTGATTTTGTAAAAATGATTTGTATGTTATTTCGTATTATTAGGTAGGTACTCAAGCGGTGTATGTAATATTATTTACGATATAGGGTACCTATCACACCATACTCCACACTCCAAATACCTCCATGCAAAGTTACGATCATTTTGGTTTGTTATTCTTGGAATAATATACCTATGTAATCGCGACGGGGGTCGAAAATTCGGATCGGCCTCAAAATTTGACATCATTCGTTTCAAGAGGTCTAGATTGCAAAAACGAAATGGAACCGCTGCCGCACAGTGGTCCACAGGTGAAAAAAAAAAAAATCAAAAAATA
This sequence comes from Pilophorus perplexus, assembly GCA_955831195.1. Taxonomy (NCBI): domain Eukaryota; kingdom Metazoa; phylum Arthropoda; class Insecta; order Hemiptera; family Miridae; genus Pilophorus; species Pilophorus perplexus. The sequence goes on from OY037015.1 coordinate 20,683,387, forward strand.
TTTTTAAATCCTTTCAAAATCATTATATTCCATTCATATTAGTTGGAGGGTTGATATGAATAGTTTTCGGATCAAAAAGTCATCAACTTGATTCGTACTGTAGACCTGACTCGGGCAGTATAGGTACCTGTCTCGATTTTGGAAAATTGTGAGTTGACGGGAGCAGTATTAGACCTGTTTACGGAGAATCGTAGCCGACTCATTTTGCACGTGAAAAAATTCGTTAGACAAAGAATTTGTTCAGTTTTTACTCAGCTACAAGAAAGTAATTTAGGGTCATTGCAGTGGATAAAAAATAATAAGTTAAAGCGAGATATTTCTGGTTCGAACCTTCGAAACAAAATATAATTTAAAAGGCCACATTGTTTTACCTTACAAACATATGAAAATAACTAATCTGGCTCAGCAATTTTCCGTCTTCAAGTAGAAAAATTTCAATTCTAGGGTGTTCAATGGAATTCACCAATGTTACGGGGTCCATCAGAAATCATAGGAGTATTCGATCGAAATCATCTTCGACCTCCTCATTTTTGTAGTAATTTTCAATTTTACTGTGTTCAATCGACGCCAAAATTATTGCTCTACAACTTTTCTTTATGTACAAACGTCGGGAGAATCCTTACTTGGCTCGCACACTGGAAAATGTACTGAAAACGTGTTTTTTAAAGGTATTTTGGGAAAAAAAGGCTCAGAATCCATTATAGGTACAGGGTCATGGGGTATATTCGTGATCAGCGTCAAATTTACGAATACAATAAGTATGGGGTTTTCAGAGTTTCCCCCCCCCCCCCCCCCCCAAAATATGGCCGTTTTGCACCACCGTGCGTCGCGACGCGTCGTCCGCCCTCCGGGACGTTTTGGGCAGTAAGAATTTTTTAAGAACCAATCTGAAATTTTGACAACATACGTGGTTTCCATCTATTTGTACCCGCAAGGTATTCAGCCCAAACCCGTGGGGCGCTGTGGGGCTGAAATGGGGCTACGAGAGGGGTTTTTGAAGGCTTTTGGCTGTGGGATCGAGTTAGGTGTCGTTTTCGAAGTATTTTTGGACGTAGAATCCAGTTTTGGTGCTCCCGGAACGATCCGATTTCACTGTGGGGATCTATAGGACTTTCATGGGGCTACAAATGGGATTTTTGAAGGATACCAAGAGATCAAAAATTGATCTCTTTATAAAAAATATTTAATATTTTCCGAGTAAAAAAAAAAAAAAAAAAAAAGTAAAAACAAAAGATTTTAAAAAAAAGAGTAAGTAATAATAATTTTTGTTACCTAACTCTTTTTTTCAAGACAGAGAATTAATTTTCGTACAAGTAACCTATATCAAAGAATAATAAACCCTTGTGTAAAATTTGCAGCTTTTTAAATTTTAATTTAACTAGGTACCCTTGCTGGCAGCATGTCTACATGCAATATTTTTGAGCCCCCCCCCCCCCCCCCCCCCCCCTAAAGGAAGAGCTGCGTACGCCCATGCATCTATTCCAACCTTTCGATTCACCAGTCCAACGCTCAAACCACTGAGCCACTGATTCAGTGCCACTGGTTATCAGATAACCACAATTTAATCAAAGGATAATAATTATGATTTCCTTGTGAAATGTATTACATAAACCTGTCCCCCATCTCTTAAATAATATACGATTACAGTTAGTGTTTTAAAATTCGAAAAATTGATTAAAACTGAAGTTTTCAAAAATACAATATTGTGAAAACGTTCTCATTCAGTAATAGCTCGCTAGGAAAAGGGATTTGCTCCTAATGTTTTCCCTCCACCGTCAAGGGGATCGCTGTTACTCCTCTCCAGGCATAAAGCCTATCAACAAGTATTTAAGCCCCAACATAAATAAGGAGCGTAATGGCCTCCTCGAGACCCTTTAAAGACTTCCCGACTCTCATTTCAATGGGTTCCTCCCACGTATATCATACTCCCTTGTGTCGGGCTTGGCAAGACGGAACCAATGGTGAAGGTAATTCCGTACGGAATGATTCAGCTTTTCGCCAAGTAGTCACCCTTCTTCAGCCGTCGTTAAATGTGTGGAGTTACGGAATACATTATGGAGTGCAAGGGAATTTGTTTCAAGTTGGAGATTTGAAAAAAGAGAATTTCTTCCACTTCAAGGAGCACCATCTTGAAGAATTTCATGAAACTGAATTTCAACCATTTTTATGCGCACTTTTCCACTTCCAGGATATTCTTTAGAGAAAAATGCCTTTTCTGCATTCCCCAAATTCCCCATCGGGTTTCTATTCAAAGTGGCACATATCTCATGCTGTGGGACAAAATCCAATGTTCCCTCGAGGTCGCTTGGTTCCCTCATTCCATCCACTCATGAGGCTGGATATGAAGTTATAGATTATGCACTGCGTTGAGATGGCTCGATTTATAATGTAGGGAAAACCTGGCACAACGGTAAATCCACCTCGCCGAGGCTTCTCGAAAGAGGGTGGAGTATCTTATTACCTATAATAAACTTGGAGGAAGGTTTTATAAGCTTCCCGGTGTTATTTTCTGGAGTTTTCTCCTTATTTTTCTTTCTCGGCTCAGCTATATGCGTAACAACCCGAGGGAAGAACAAGACGAGAATAACTTCAAGGCTTTCCACGAGAAAAAAACAAAAACCGCAAGTAATGCACAATAAACGCAATCCTGGAACGAGAAAAGGCTAAAATGATGAACGTGCGCTGCCTTGGAGATGAAACAGCGAACTCATTCCATAAAATAGTTCAAGCTGATGATAAGCACGAGTGGGGAATCCATCCAAAAGCGCGTCACTCTAAAATGGACATCCGCGAACGGAAGATGGAAGCACTTCCTGACTCAGCCGCTAGATGGTGTTCGACCTCAGGGATTCAGGTAGGGTTTTGAGTCCGAAAAGTGAGCGCAGCTTTTTAAGTACAATGATGCATTATTAGAGGGGCCGTTGGGTTTGGTAAGAGAAGATAAAAACTAAGATTGATATTACAAAAACGCTGCAAATTTTACGCAACGATTCATTATTCTTTGATATAGGTTAAAAGTGAGGAAAAATTAATTCTATGTCATCAGGAAACGTTTTGGAAGATGTGGGACTTTGGAAGATGGATTATGCGTCCAACACTACTCGGAAAACTACACCTTATTTGGCCTCCTGGGATCCTTCAAAAATCCCATTTGTAGCCCCATGATAGCCCCATAGATCCCCACGGTGAAATCGGATCGTTTTGGGACTCCAAAAAAAGGATTTACCTACGTCCAAAACTACTTCGAAAACGAAACCACACGCGATATCATACCCGATAATCTGCTAAAGCCTCTCCGTTTTAGCCCAACAGAGCCCCACGGGGTAGGGCGATCGGGCCCCTTGCGGGCATAACTAGATGGTAAACCGAGTATTTTGTCCAAATATTAGATTTTAAAAATCCTACTGCCCAAAACGGCTAGGACGGCGGAGTTTTTGGAATCTACGTGTCTTGAAACGACACGAGTTGGGCTTGGACCTGGGGAACCAATGACCCCTCACCACGACCTTCGAGGGACCCCTCACCCTGTGGTGCAGCAACATCTTCGGGCAGGATGGGGGGAATCGGAAGCAGCATTCGGTGCAGTTCCCTTAGCACGAAGCACTTCTCAATTTTTTGACGTCCGTACATAGATTTAATTATAGGACGTATTGACACATTGAGGAACTTGAACGGAAAAATGGGTAAGAATGAAATGTCGTGGAAATTCAAGCTACCGGCGGATCTACGAAATGCAATCCAATTGTTGGTCCGTCGTCGAACCCAAGCCGTAAAAACTACTATCTACGTCTTGAGAGTGGGATTAAATATTGAAGAAGTTCTCGGGAAGGTGAAGATTGCGAGGGGGGGATCTACGCGATTTTTTCTTTCCCCTCATGTTTGTGAATTGTTCCATTCGAGGTCTGACTCGCTTAGTATTCCGATCGGCGTTTGTGTGCTTCAAAAGGAAACGGAGGGGAATGCTCTTGATATGCTGCAAGAATCGTGCATTCAATATACGGGACGAGAAGAAAAAAAAAGTTGCAGGTTGAAGTCATAATTTTGAATAGCTTCTGAAGGAAATCGGCGCCGCCGCGGGAAATATGATTACTGTAACAGACCCAGGAGCCACTTCATATTGGTTAAATTTCGTTCAATAAGGCTAAGTGGATTTTTCAGCAGAAATTATCACAACTCGTTTCTCAATTTATTGAGAAGGAAAACATGTTGGATATAGACGGACAGAGCAACTTGAATGTAGTGTTAAGGGGTGAAAAGGTACAAATAACGGTGGGGATTGCACTCATGAATGGCAATCAATAAAATATTACGAATGTGACCCCCTCGCTTCAATATCTATAATTTTCTAATGATGCCATTCTGGCACATCACCTGCGTCATTTCAAGCGATTCATTACATTTCTGAGATTTATAAATTACGATAATCAAAAATTTACTTTTGAAACATCAAAGCAGCTTAAAAGCTAGTATTGAATGGTCCCACGTTAGGAGAGTCTCGATGTTTTGAAAAGGAAAAATCGACGCTTTGATGAATTTCTTCCCATAAGAAGCAAACACCGTCCAAAAATAATTCGAATTTATGATCATTTCCCCCCTGTGGAAAAGAGCAAGGGAGTGGCTGGTTTGTAGGGATATTATAATGTTTTTAAGGAGTTGGAAAGCCCCTTATACCAAGTCAACTGAGGAGGGGGCACAGCAGGGGTTCTTTGTCCCTCGAGGCAAGTTTCAACCTCCTTTTCTTGTTTGCCTCGCGGGAGAAAGATTTTTAAATGGACTTTTTAATATTAATATTAGAAGGCGCGTAGATTTTTTTTCGTGCGATGGCGGGTTGTGAAGGAGGATAAAAACGGAACGAGAGTGAAGCGGTTATCATGATAAAAGTAGCGTCTTTAGGAAGCATCCCCCAAGCAATGAGAGCAATTTTTTGTGATTCCGGTGAGTGGAATTTTCACTAAAAAGAGAATCTGAAAGCAAAAGAAGGAGAAAGAGCGAGAAAACGAATGAAAATCGAGATCATTCAGCTGTACTTTCTTATATTTGACGATGAAATTCCATTGTAGGCAACCTGTCGTGTAAAAAATATTAAATATAAAAAACATTTATAATATAAAAAATATATATAGGTAATTTATTTAAAATTTATATATAATATAAATTTTTATGTTATAAAATTTATTTAAAAAAAATTTATAAAATAATAAATAAATTTTATTTATCAAGCATAAGTTTTTAAGCGGCATACGTTTTCAAGGTGACTCCCTACAATTAAACCATCACAAGTAGGGTAAGTAGGGTAACTAATAAGTCTATCTAAAATAGAATCTAATAAGTCTATCTAAAATCTAAAATTATTAGTTAGTTGACTCGAGTTAGTTGAGGGGAACAGAAAGAGGTTGGGGCTTCCTCACCAGCATGACTCAACGGTCTTGAAGGATAGTATCACGTGACACTGTAGAGTGTCTTCTCCAGAAGGGGTCCGCCCGATTCCTTCCCAGTAATCGTTCGGTCCTTAATTATCGCCCGATTCCTTCCCAGAAAATTTGTTACCTGCTGGAGCACCGCCCGATTCCTTCCCGAGGTGTTCCGGAACAGGTGAAAGTAACAGTTCAAATGTCTCAGTTAGCAGAAACCAATAGGTAGCCAGTGATGTTTATAAATTTCAAAGCTCACTCTTCACTTATCAGAAACTAGATTATTCGCTCGGACCTCCATTCGGACCTTCTATCAAGTCAGTTGTTCGACGTCTGTTTGTTAAGCGAGACCTTTTTCGAGAGACTTGTGCGATTTTTTCTTGGACCGTGAATACGTCAACATGGCTTCAAACAACTGCGAGGTGGTGTACAGCGAAAAAGGTAAAGTGTTGCTACTCAGATTAGGATTTAAATTTTGCTTTCAAAAGATATTGAAGAGCAACGTTGCACGTTGGATTTGTACAGTGAAAAATTGCAAAAGCCACTTAAAAACTCTTTCGAAAGACGACTACACCATAGTTGAGTCAGTGGACGAACATAACCATGAGAAGGAGCCTGATTGTACCATTTTCAGAAAAAAATTTCAAAATGATTTGAAGCGGAAAGCCACGGATGACATTGCGGCGAAACCTTCGAATCTTATCTACAACGCTTTAAAAAATGAAGACCACGAGCTGACAAAGAGAGACGTGCAGTGCATGAGTAAAGCCATTTATGGTGCTCGAAGAGCCGCACCTGCCGAAATTTCCAACGTCTTTGGATGAATGTCACGATGTAGCAGAATGGTGTCCCCTGGGTAGCGCTGATGTCTCACGCTCACACCTAAAACTCAATTTACTGTTACAAGTAGCAGTTCGTATACTACTTGGAACAGTTACTTTCCCTAATAGTGAAAGTGGTATGTCTGGGAAGGAATCGGGCGGCCCTTTCCCCTCCTAACGAGGTGCGACGATGCGACATCATTACCGGGAAGGAATCGGGCGGTCACCCTCCAGAAGAAGAATAATTTGAGGAAGCAGCCACCAGCTTTTAGTGTGCAGAAACCAATTCGATTGATTTGAAATAATTCGAATCAAATCATCACGTTCATTCGAATTATTTCTGTGCCAGGGCGGAGCGAATCGCAACTTCCTTCATTTACCTTAGAACCATTCTAAAAGATTCATCATGAACGAGTGAGTTCTAAGTCTTAGAAACTTTCAACTCACGTTTCCCCGAAAATTGTGGAATTTTCAGAACGGCAAGATAATCAAAATGTTCAAATAAAGAGTTCCCATCCCTCACTGGAACCAACATCCGATGGTGGCTTCTAATTTATTTTTGTTCCCTTCCTCTCAAAGCACCGAAGGGAAGAAATGAAGGGCGAAACAGAAAGGGATGTGTAAGTTAGTGGTAAGAAGGGAAGAACCAGAAAAGTCCTAACTCCTTCTAACGGTTCCTTTTTCAAGCAACCGGGCCATTTGTTCCCCAGTCCGTTTTATATATGGCCAGTGTATCTTACTCACAAGTGGTTAGGTGCTTCCTAATGTCTTCCGCCGTCGGAAACGCAACTCCCACGTGCAACGCCTCCCCTTTCTGATAGGCATCTCGATGGAGGCGGTATTATTCAAAGAAACGACTGCGCTCCTCGAGCCATTAAAAGTTTATTGCATCATCGAATGAGAACCTCGTGATAAGCGGGCGGATCTCTTGTTAACTTCAACGCGAACAAGTTTTTCCAATAAAATGTAATGTTATATAGGACAAGCACTTTTATTATGCCACTTTTTCGGCCAAGGGAGGGGGGGGGGGGGCTCGCTTTGTTCGCCTATTAGAACAATAGGTCAAGTGATGATTTATAAAAATTTTAAATGCGTAAAAACCTCCCGATCTTTGGAATTCTTATCAGACCTCATTGGAGTTGAAAATACCTAAAAGCCGGTGAAAAATGTCTCGCTCGAGTTGGGAGACCTTCCCAGACGCGGCCAGCTCCTATGTGTCTATATGATTCAAGAGCAGTTCCGCGCGCCAACGAAAGATCGCCAAAATTCGTTTTCACTCTGCTCCCTGTCAAAACCCCACGATCGTCGGAATTCGCTCGTTCGAAATTTAGTATTAAAATTCGGACCGCTAGGTAGGATGCAGAGGAAACGCCGACTCAATTGGACAACAAAGATTCTGATAGTTGCGCGGATTAGCGCGCGTGGAAATTGCGCAATTTCCATGCGCGCTCAATGACGTGAAAATGACGAAAAGGACGTGGCGATAAGGACGTGAAATTGGCTCGGCAATCCGAATTCGACATAAACATTATTGGTTCCCATTTAAAATAAGAAAGTTGGACGCAAAAAAAAGTACGGGTTCTCATCTAAAATAACAAAGTTGGGCGCAAATGCGCCGGTTTCAACCCCCCGAGTCATAAGGTAAACGGGAAAATTGGCGTATTTTTATTCATTTACCGTTTCAGAGGAGAAGGCTTAAGACATACTCTGGAATTGGAATACTCTGTCAGTTAGATAGCCACAGACACGGTGGGAAATAGTGGTATAGATTATACCTACCATATTTTGGAATTTTCCAATGAAAAGGAAATTTGAACATTGGGTGAATTTCAATAACCGGAATGCCTCACGAGAAGACAAACTTGAATAAACTACGATGTTGGAGTTGTTTTAGGACCCAATTTTGCTCCTCACTTCCTTTTCAGTTAATGCAGTTCCATTTTAGGAGAGTGATCAGTAGACTGAGAATACAAACTCAACGGAACTTAGGGGTCAATAGGCAATTTCATTACTTAACTCAACAAGTTGGTAGGCCTAGGCATAATCCCACCATCATTATGTGGGCGTTCAACTGACGTCTAATTAAAGTGTATTGTGGCGACCCGACGCTCGGAAGAGCACCCCCTGCAACGAGGCAAGAAGTGGCAGTTGTCGGGGGGAAGGTTACACGGAGGTTGCAGAGGGGAGTTACACACAAAAGGCCAGCCTCACCTCCGAGTGAATTATTTATATCCCTTTCAGTCACGTCTGAGAGCTTACAGTTTCAAGCCTCTACGGGAGTAATTATGCCGATGCCCCAAGCCCGGCTGAATAAATACGACTGTTGTAGATTGGCTTTCTGTGAGTTTTCGAAAGGGTATCCCCCCTAGTTCGCTGTCCCCTTGAAGTGAGATATTTGAGGTAGTTTCCAGTGATCGCTTCCGGTTCTACCACCACCTGAAAACAGTAAACAGTGAAAGTATCGGTATGCCTTAAACAAAAACTGATTGCTTGACAAACAGAGATTGGTTTCCGGTTTTTGGCTACGCACCACGGTTGACAACGCTACTCCCTGAAAACGTTAAATCTCCCTCGCGAGCGCTAAACAAAGACAATGAAATTTTAACTCGGCTCTTGAAAAATTTTATGTTCACATTTCAGAAGACAATTGACGCAACATGGTCAAGCATCCACGCTACAATCAAGGCTGCGAATGTTGCGAACAAAGGATTATAAAGTTGGAACGACGTCCGGGCATCTCGCGGAAATTAACGTGCAGGATCAAAACCCGATTTTACAAAATGAAGAAATACAATACACATACTTACACAAACAAAAGCATCAAGAAAAAGACAGTACGTTGTATTTCGATTTACATAGCTATACAACACATGCCCAAGTTAATAATAAGTTCTCGTGCTTAAGAGGAGATTGAATAATGACCGACTTGTTTAGTTGGAATTGGCTGATACGTACCTTGATGAAATACGGTACATGCCAGAACTCATCGAAAGATATAAGGAATTCACCGGTATATCGATCGCGGAGCCGGACGACGCCAGTGCAACAGCGATCGCCACAACTCCAAAACGTGCTAATTTGTACACCAGGTGTTTCAATAGACTCGTGGAATACATAGTCAAGGGAGAGAGTTCTCAGTGAAACAAAGTTTGCCAATAAATTTTATTATAAAAAGGATGTGTCTTTTACGAGGGGGTATTAATCCTTTATCAAACATATTTTTTGTCAAACGTTTTTCGAACGGAACGGTAAATCAGCAGAGTAGCGATGGAGCGAGGAGCCCTATCCGGAGAGAAGTGAGGGAGGAAACAACTAAGCAGAGCATCATCGTTCGTTAGAAGTGCCACCAGACATGTCTCTGCTTTAGGAGTGGATAGTGGGATTTTAGTTTTTCCGTGGCAACCGAGAAATTTCCGGTTTGCATGTGTACCATGCAACAATACCCACGAGTGACAATGGGCTTCAAAGGTGAAAATTTCAGGCGAATCCCGTTCAATCCTCTCCGGGAATCAGGAGAGAGTTCCTATGAAAATAATTAGCGTTTGAACTTTCGGCGGTAAGGTTGTATGCGGCGCTGTCATCGATTTTCAATAATCGATTTTTGGTCCACTGTTGATTTTGGGAGTTAAAATTAGCGAAACGCCTGGCCAAAATACCAAAAGCACCAGAAACAACAGTTACTGTAACCTTCCACACTACCGTAACTCAGGCAGTTTGTAGGGCTTCTACGGAATTCTAGAGAGTTTGTTTTATAATTCAGGGATACATATACTTTCAATCACAAAAAAAAAAAAAAAAAAATCAAAGCATAAATGCTCATTCAATTTTTTGGTTTATTATTCTTGGAATAATGCACCTTTGTAATCGCGACAGAGGTCGAAAATTCTGATCGGCCTCAAAATTTGACATTAAATCTTTCAAGATGTCTTAGATTCCAAAAACAAAATGTCCGTCCGCCGTCCGAGCCGTTTCGGGCAGTACATAGGCATTTTTTATAAAATCTGAAATTTTGACAAAATACTTGGTTGGGCGATACTCGATTGGGCCCTAATCCGTCTGATCAAGGAGATAACGAGGTGCTGTTAGCTAAGGAAGCGGCAAAACACGGGTCGTTCAAAGTACTCTTTTGGGCCCGGGTCAAACTAATCACTATCTCCCTTCTCCTTTTCGCATCTGCCAACATTCAGTTGTCCACGGTGCTTGCTGAATACAAAAATGCAGAATCTCAGTTAGTCTCGTGGTTAAAACTATTCTTTGGGTTAATGCTTCTTTCCCCAGCAGATGTATTTGTAGGATATCAATCAATCATGAATGTCAGAATGTCATAGTGAGAAACGCTGGCGTAACCAAATTTCGCAAAATTTGCGATAAATATTTAATATTTATTTTCCGACTTCATAAAACCTGACTCCTCGTATCCTCCTTCCATGTCCTGTGAAATGAATACCTGTACAGGTAGGCTACCATGGTAGGTACCTACCTGAGGTAGGTACATTGCTGTTGATGTGTTGACTGACTTGTTGCATTTTGTAACGAAATATACATTAAATGTATATTGAACTTGACTGATTCTTTATTTTGCATTTAACTTGACTGATTCTTCACTTGGGGCCCGAAAGAGTTCTACCTAATGTCTGCGATGGGGCCCAACAGAGTAATTTCGAAGAGGCAGACAGGATTAGATTGCAGGAATGTGCCCCTGCTAATGAGGGGTCGGGGCCCAATCGAGTACGCCCCACTTGGTTTACCATCTAGTTGTGCCCACATGGTTTTAAGCCCAATCGCCCAAACCCGCGGTGCACTATGGGGCTAAAATGGTGCTACGGGAGGGATTTTTGCAGGTTTTCGGGCATGGGATCGAGTTTGGTGTCGTTTTCGAAAAATCAGAAAAAATTCAGACGTATAATTCATTTTTGGGGGTACCAAGATCTATGGGGTTTTCATCGGGCTACAAATGGGATTTTTGAAGGATCCCAGAAGGTCACATAAGGTAACGTTTTTCAAGTAACAATAATTACACAACAACAATTTTTGTGTTTCTACAACTTAATTTGATTTTAAAATTGTGATATTGTGAAAAGTTTAAGGCGTTATGGCCATGTACTCGCCGCCGCTTGTACCAGAGGATTTGACCGGGTTTCAAGGGTAGGTTGCCCGGGCACCAGGAAGTAATGCTCCTACCAAACCTTGCGAAGGGAGATCGTCATTCGTATGAAAGACGATCTGATGTTATTACGGAGTCCGATTTCCCAAAGCCAAAGCGGCGGTTTTGCTGGAAAATACAAAGGGTCCTCAGACTGTCCTGTATCACCTCCACATCCAGTGAAAATGCGTTAGCTGGTGTAATAAATGAACATGAATTGAGGAGAATACTGGCTATCAGGCGCGGAGGAAACCAGGGAGTCACCCACCTACTACCCATACATCATGCAGGGAAGGGGCAACGTTCCTGTTATTCTACGCCCAATATAAGAAGAGAAATCTTGCAGCGGCCTGCTAGCAGGGTTGAAACGGGTTGGCAGAGTTGTCTGCAAAGCAGGGGTTTACCTTAAAATAGGTTATATAAGATTAACATTTAATGTAAGTATCTGATTTCATTCGATGATTCATTCGTTATCTAGTAAAACCAGATATTAATTGACTTATTGCGAATTCAACAACGATTGAAATACAATCGTAATCAAGTGACATCTAAAGTAACTTATTCTCTGAATCAGATATCATTGATAGATGTTCAGCCATGACTTGACATGCATTGACAAAGCTCCTGCTTTATCTTCATAAGAGAATACGGCGAATAATAAATGTCTTGAATATCACGATCTCCGGCCGTCGATTGCTTGGAACGATTTCGCATATCCAGCATTCACAGGCCATAACGGGAGAGCGCATGAAGCGGAGGAACGCCCGCTGCAACACAAAATAGCCAATCTGCGAAGAATGGGAGCCGCGGAAGTGAATGGGGGCGGTAGGTGGGGTCGTGAGGGATATAAATATCAGTTTCTGATCACGTAGTTGTCAGAGAGATAATGGCACGGTTCAATTCAAAGTTAGACCGTTCTTTTCCCAAGGTTGGAACATTTCTCCTATACTAGGGCTCAACCCCAGTTACTCGTGGAGTTTTTCCTTCTCTACCTTCATTTTCACAAAATTGCCTCAACCAACTCACATCTGTCATCTTGACTAATTTTAAACTTGGGAGTCAATAAATACAATGTCGTCAGAAGATGAATTCTGATTGTTTAAAAAAAAAGAAAAAAAAACTAATCAAAATTGACTCTGTAAAAGTTCTTGAGCTCTCGAAAAAATGAGTAAAAAATAAAACATCACATAACTACCGCCTTGACCGTGAACTATCTGAACCAAGAAGAGATCCTGGTCTCAAGAGGGTTGGAAATCCACCGGTTAGAACGAAATCGTTCAGCCAGGATTTCAGACGTTCCTTCCCTCCTCAACCCCCCCCCCCTCGTCGCACTTTTCCTGTAATTCAAAGCATTCAACTACAATAATTAGAACTATAATAGGGGTGGAGGATGCAATTAAACCTGAGGAACTCCGCAATTAAGGGTACGGCCTCTTAAGAGGGTTACCAAGCACTTGGGAGTAAGTTGGCTCCCTTCAAGCTCCCTTAAACACAAGAAAACCTGAGAGACTATTGTTGTCAGCCGTCGTACTGTAGGTACCACAATGATCCTACCTTATAAAAACTGAAATGCAAACCATTTTTGGAATTATAAGAGAATAACAGAGAAAATAATTAGATGATCCCGGGGTGGTTTGGAAATTTTTAAATTAAACTGACCATAGTCAATAAGATAGGGTTTATGTGATGAAAAAATCTTGCAGACGAGCCAGTTAATGCACCAGAGTCAAGATACGAAAATGTCAATAAAACGTAATTAACAGCAGTCTCGTGCTCCGTCCTTAGGACAATAATTGTCCTAAGGACGGAGCACGAGACTAAATTATTTAGAATGGACGTGTTTCTAGATTTTTTTTTTTTTTTTTAATCGATAGAAGGCTTCCAAATAACACCGAAAATGGGATTAAAACACAAATTGCATGTTCGTACAAATTTTTAGAATTTAAGGGAAAATCGCAATGAGGTGGTTAGGGTGAGGGTTTCTCACCCTAACCACCTCAATGGATTAAACCTCTGTCCCGTCGGCAAACACCACACTGTGAAAATCGCAATTTTTGTTTTCGGAGGAAACCAGCGATTAGCTCCCATTGGTCGCCGATTCGCCAAGTTGGCCAACATTGCCAACAGCAGTCGATAAAAGTTACACGATCACATTCACAACAAAGCTAACGCGAAGAAAAAAAAAAAAAAAACAAGAAAACCAAAAAACCGCAGCTAATTTCACACAAGGATTTATTAGTCTTCGATTTGATCGGAAAAAAAATTGTGCAGAAAGGTCTGATGGGTCGCCCACGACCCACAACTTCAACCTCCTTTCTGACGTCATCAGTTTATCATTTATCATTATTTTATCTATTTCTATTTTCTTTCAATTTTATTTTTAGCGCAACCTTTTTCCAAATAATGGAAAGGTGCGCTCACCTCTTCGACATGTTTGTTTTTTTGTTTGTTTGTTTGTGTACACGGCATCACGCCCGAGCGGCTCAACAGATTTTCATGAGGGTGGTCTCATTTGTGATCAGCGAGTTGGTTATAGGCTACCTTGATTTTTCCTCCCTCATCCCCTTCATCGTTTTTCGGGAGGTCCTTCACGACGAAAGTTGTTTATCTCTGATGTGTAACTAAGGAGGCCTCAAAAGGGGGACGAAAGTTTTTGTCCAATTTCGTTGGTACAAGGGTCTATGGAATGAGCTTTTCAGGCTGATTCCAACGACTCCAAAACGATTTTTGCAGCCTGAGCCGTTCGTTACCCATGATTGGCATAAGGTTTTCTTACGCATCGGTCGTTAGGGTGCAGTTGTTTACGTAATGAGCATCACGTGGATATTTTTGATGTGTTTGGTCGCTAGATACCTACTGTTTCTTAGTTTCTCTCGATTTTAAATATATCGTAATAACAGAAAGGTTGCGCTCATCTATTCAATTCAATTGATGGCTTGTTGAACCTACCAGAACAATCTAACACTACTAAAACTCTTCGTCTCTGTCTGTCTGTCTCGGCATCACGCCTAAACGGTAGCGCCTAGGTAGACGCCGTTTTTCCGCTCGATTCCTTAGAACCTGGGGGCGGACATATAGGTAATACCTAAATGTCCGCCCCCATACCTATTAGGTATATATACCTATATAATAAATAGCCTATCCTATAGGCTAGATTTCATTCTTCTGAGGCTCCGTCTTCCTATCGCTTCGGGCGTTCCTTCCCAATTGAGTTTGTTTACGTTTCCTCCGTAAATTAGGAAATTCGCCGTTGAGCGGAAAATGCGTTCCAACTTTTTTACGCGAGTCCGAGTCTCTCGGGTTTCGCCAGAAGATAGATTTCGCCGCGATTACAACGCTATAAAAACGATTTTTGTGGGACGAGCCGTTCCCCACTAACGGAAAACTGCGCCCTAATTTTTTTATTGAACAGGTGTACAATACAGAGGGCGTTCCACCCACTCGAATGGCCGAGCGAAGCGAGGTCTTATGTCTGCGAGCTAGTTTTAAATAAATATAAACTATGTGGAAGACTATTTCTCACAAAAATGATGTATTTTTCTCTTTTTGACTTCTAACAACATGGCACAGGATGATTTAACCCGAAATTCGGATGCACGTCCATTCCTTATTCCAACAGCATCGATTGAACTCGTCGCGTCATGTGAGTTCACGACAGCGCCGATTAGATTTTCCTACCGGACGGAATGTACTAATTCAAAGGTCATTACGGTCTTTAGCGAAGGGATAAAATCAATTATACTGGCAGTTTCAAGAGTCAGTGCAGACCACGTACAACGCTTTAGGGTCGGCTCGGCGGTGCTCGAGTTTATCTCTTCCCCGGGTTTGATGTTACCCCTCGGGAGTTGTAAAACCCGCTCAAAACCCTCCCCTCTGACAACTTTAGTTAGCGGCTTGAGGGACGCAGGACATGAAAACTAGAGCTTGTCATTCCCCGACATGACGTGGAGCAATAACGGATCCTGACGACGAGTTGGTACACGATGTTTTGCATGCTTCACTCCCGATTAGAGATGTTAGTGCCTCTATGGACGAGTAAATTTGACGTGTCTTTCTTTAGTGGATTTCGCGTGTTTGCTGATCCTTCTCTCCGTCTGATTCCCAACTTGAGTTTTAATTGGAAAATTTCCTCTCAAATTGCTAACAGAGTTTCCGAAATGAAACCATCGAACAAGAATCTGTCCTCATGTATGGAGTTAACCCTAGGCAGTTAGGATGAAAATGGAATGGGGTCCACTTTTTTCGATTTCCTCACAATATAGGGAGACGAAAAAAAAGAATGGCGGGGGGATAAAAGCGTAAATCTGTTCTCGGGACGGGATTGATGTCTCCCTTCCACCTCCCCTCATCCGCGGAGGTTCCCCATTCGGAATACATTTTCCAAGATTTATTCCACGCCTTTTCGGAACCGGAGCGCCCCGAAAAGAGGGAGGGAAAAAACCCCACCCAATGCACTCTAGAAGTGATGTTGATTGAAAAATCCATCAAGCCGGCTCTTACCAACTCCGAGCTTGCGACCTTTTTTCCATTCTTCAATGATCATCCCCTCCCCCCCCGCTCCTACCAGAATAAAGTTGCGTTTTGACTTATAAGCACCTAAGGGATATCCAATCTCAGATATGGAAATGCGTGTAATATATCAGAAAAAGTTGAGGCGTTGCGAGCCAAGAGGACAAACTCATAAAACTGCGTTACGATGAAATTGCATACGAAGATGAAATGAGCCGGCAGGCCGTACTGCGGGAACGGGAAAGTTAAACGTACACAGATATCAAAAGGAAGAGTGAATATTCCTATTATGGAAGAATACAATCGTAATGGGCTAGGGAACAGGGTCAAAGAAATAGAGAAATTCTGGTGAACTAATTAAATTAGGAACAAAGTACTCCTTCCGATTAGCACTGAGAAATTACAAAGAAAATTACTAACGAAGATTTGTCATTTTGAAGTCAGGCGGCTCCCCAATAAAGTTGTAACCTTCTAGAGTGCACGCGCTAGAAAAATAGAAAGTTTGATGAGTAAAAAAGTTTTGGTTTTTTTATGTTAGAAGCCATGAATTTGACCTTTCCCGTTACGTTCTAGTAGGTAATAAATTATTACTAATAATACACCTACGTAATCGTGAAGGAGGCCGAAAATTCTGATCAGCCTCCAAATTTGACAAAATACTCGGTTTACCATCTAGTTGTGCCTGTAAGGTTTTCAGCCCGATCGCCCAAACCCGTGGGGCTCTATGGGGCTGAAGGGGGCTGCGGGAGGGGTTTTTTCAGTTTTTCGGGCATGGGGTCGGGTTTGGTGTCGTTTGCGAAGTATTTTTTGACGTAGAATCCATTTTTGGGGGTCCCGGAACGATCCAATTTCACCGTGTGGATCGATGGGGCTTTCGTCGGGCTAGAAATGGGATTTTTGAAGGATCCCAGGTGGTCAAAATTATTTAATAAGGTGACTTTTTCCGAGTAATTTTGCACGCAAAATTTGTTTTTTCGAGGTCTCACATCTGTCCATACACGGTACAGAAATTTTTTCAAAAATATTTTCTTGATAACACAATTAATTTCTGCACAATATTTTCTATATCAAAGAATAATAAACCCTTGTGTAAAATTTGCAGCGTTTTTACATTTGAAAATACCCAAGTGTAAAGTGGAGAAGAACTGTTTTTCGATCGAATGACTAGAATCCGCCAGTCTGGCGTTGTACCATAACCTCGTCGTATAACCGATTATGAAGGTTACAAAGCGTTTGTACTTTGGTTTCGTTCATGAGGGAACCCGCCTTGAGATACTCAATTCCCCCACACCACTTAAAAATTGAGATTTTTGGAAAGTGTCCTGAAAATTTGAATACACCGTAGGAGCTCAGAACCCGCTGCTATTGCAGCTCTACTCTTGTTGTACAGTAGGCATTCATTGGCAATTTTTTTTTCGGGATATTTCTTTTATAAATTTGTCTATATACATAGTTTCAAATTCACATTGAATTGAGCTAATTTTGCATCGATTCAGTCCGGCCGATACGTTCGCCTCTTTGGTCACATCCAGGACATTTTTCAATCTGCTGTCTTAGGAAAGTAATAAATTACGAGTACATGACATGTACATTGTATCCTTGTTTTAGGTCAACTCCAATAAACGGTCATGTTAATTCTGTTAGGTATATAGTATGTAGGAAGCGGAAGCGAACTTTACTCAACTTAATAGGATCTCGAATCCCGGGGACTTCAGACCCTTTTCACTCTGTTCATATCGATTAATAAGGGGGGGGAGCAAATACAAATTCTCATATCATCTCCCTCTTGAACTTTCATCAAGCAGTATTTTCCTGGAATGTTGAGAGAAATACAAGGGGCTGCTTTGGGCGATGGTGGGGCGGTTGGGTCGAACTAATCCGTGGTGCCCCTCACATCTAATGAAATTAATTAGTATTAGAGGCCGCACTAATTGCTTCTGTGGGTGCGGCGGGGAAGAGAAAAGGGGCAGGCACTGGGTTTATGCCTTCTACCACATCCCTCCTCTAGATTAGCCGATCCTCTCCTGAACTTGAGGCTGAGCCTTAACAAACGATTCATTGTAAATGGGACCAGGGTTTTAAGAGACCTCAGAGAAATTTGATGGGCAGGGGCTCATTCCTCTCGGCTGACTGGGTTTGCAATATCGTCTTCTTATACGTCTCCTTGGATGAGAGTTTACCACTTGAATATTGTTATGAAACCTAACTAAGAAACTGTGAGGGAGCATTGGTATGTATACCAAATGGTATTGATAGGTATACCTGTAATTGATTATATCTATATAATTGTGACGTCTGCTGATTGTGCTAACTTGTTTATTTTACTATAAACGGATTTCGCAGGTCGTAATAATTATTATCCCTAGTCTCCATCATTCCTTAGAACGTCAGTGGTTGAGAATGGGTCTTTAATTTAGTCGAATTTAGTTACTCATTGTTACGGAAATTGGAAGTTCCTACCCGAGGTTCCGAATTCAGAAATAAACCCCCTAATCGAGGTTTTACGTGGATTTAGCGGGTTTTTACTTGGCGAAGGCTCTCGCAGGTCGCTGCAGGAGCAACGGAAGTACCTAATAAAATCACCTTCTAGACGCATGGGGAAACACACTGCAAATGCACAGGACTGGATTTAGGATGGTGTCAACGGATCGCTGGAAGGATACCAGCTGAATAATTCAATAATTCAATTACTGCCGGGGTAAAGTGTAATTGGCGTGACTTCCGAACAAACGAGGCCACTGAGAGGTCTTCAAAAAATCGTGATCATCCTAGAGGCTTGAGGAGTCGTTTGGGACTCAGATTTTGGTAAATCAAAAATAATTGAATTGGTTCGTGGAAGAAGGGCATCAGTCACATTTTTGGCGAAAATGAGTTTATTTCTGAATTCAGGTTTTTGGGGTCGGTTTTATCGATTCATGATGAAAGGGCGTCAGTCTGACGCTTCCAAGAGTGAGAAATCGAGGTGTTTACCCATGGAGTTCGTAGAAGAACGTCTTCAGTCCACGGACTGATGCCCTTCTTGCATGGATCACACCAACTTGGCCTCTTCGTGAGGTTCTCTTTCCCTTCGTTTCAGGGTTTTTGAAGGATCCCAGGAGTTTAAATATTTTCCGAGTAAAAAAAAAAGGCATTGAAAATATATAAAAAATTGAGGGGTCAGGGTGGCCCAGTGAGCTAAGGCGACAGAGCTTCGTCTGTTTACAAATCAGTCGGAGCGCTGATCAACCTGGTTCGAATCCGGGCCGAACACCAATGTTTGACCAAAAATCAATCAAGTGTTGTGATACCTGGCTTGTCGGCAGACAATTCACCTCTGAACGCAAGTTTATGTGAATCCTTTCTCTGGAGCAAGACTATCTAAGACTCTCTTACCTTATCTGTGATTATCTGGGCGCAGTGTGAGGTCGGCTCCTGCCCCACTTGTGAGAACCAAAAATGGTTAAACACAATAAAACCCACATTTTTTTATATAAAAAAATTGTTTCCAAAATTTTTTTTATTGTCACAGAATTAATTTTTGCACAAGCAGGTAACCTATATCAAAGAATAATAAACCCCTGTGTAAATTTGCAGTTTTTTATTTATTTTTTTTTTTAAATTATTTTTGTGTGTGATAAATTCAATCTTTTTCCACAATATGTATTGCAACAACGTTTCTTGATTTGAATGACTAGTCTTACGAAGATGTTTTTCTCATAAGTTAATTTTGATTATTAAATAATTTTGTCTCATTAGTTATTCGTCGTATTTTTAATTTATAGCAATAAATACAAGCATAATTCAACAATATTATTGCCTGCCAACCTATTCAAATTGAAACCCCTACTGGACTTTATAGCCATGAAGTCAAGAAAACTAGAGCACGTGAGGGAATTTATTTTTAAGAAAATTTGGAAACCCCGGAAAATTTGAAAACCAAAAATTGTGCCAACGACCCCCGGTCTCCCCTAACTATACTGGGCTCGCGCCTTTCGAATTGAATTTTAATACTAAAATTTTAGCGAAAGGACTCAGACGATCGGGAGGGCCTAACGATGAGTATAAAATTTAATTATTTAATAGACGGTGAAGAGCCGGTCCTAGCCTCAGAAGGGATGCAATGTTTTTGGTATTTTGGTATCGAGAGGAGTCCGTTATTCTAACTCCACCAATTAGAGCGCTATCTTGTTGGTAGAGCGAAGCGAGGGCCCCTTTTTCGATGCTAGTTTACCGTGAATAATGATTTGAATTGTGAGAAGAAATTCAATTAGTAGAAACCTGTCGTGCACAAATCACCAAACACTTTTGTGGGAAAAATAAGTCAAGCGTTTCAAACAGTGAAAAAAAAGTTACAAGGAAAGATAAATCCATTTTACGTTGAACGGCATTTTTGAATAGCGAGCTTTAGTGTGAGGACTGAACATTTCTCAGCTTTCAAGCTGTTTACGTTTAAAGAAAAACATAATTAATTCCCGAGTAAAAGCAGTAAGCGTGAAGGAGTGAAACGTTCAGTAATTTTAATGCGAAAGGCTCAGAGTAAGAAGGAGAGGGGTGGTAGTGTTGCGGTTTTTCATCAAGGTTGCGGCTCTTTCACCCCTCAGTCCGTTTTTGGGTTGGCAGAAAGAATTTCCGTAGCCACCGTCAGATATCTTGAAAGCCGTTGATTTTCTTGCGGGAGAAGAAGAAAATTCATTAGGCGGGTAGCAAGCATGGCGGGGAAGGTTTTTTTGGGGGGGAGGGGGAGACGGTGAGAAGCACTGAAGTAAAAGGGAACGAAGGTAACTCTTTCAGATGAAAACCAATGTTTGAGAGATTGGCAGAACCGTAGCGGAAAGTGGTGGGGGAACGGAGAGGGGTTGCCAACACAACCTCGCCGTTTCCAATTACGTCTGAAAAACCGGTAGGGAGAGTTTGGAGGGGGAAAAGGACTCGTCCAATTTCAGCTAATGCTCTTGAAAAGAGCGCGATGGAAATAACCCGAGGGATCACCTGCTGGGTTGGCTCTGCTCCAAAGGCCAAAGCGTTCAAACTAAAACACTGACATGCTGAGAAAAATTGTGCAGAGTGGTTTATGATGTTCACAACGAAGAACACAATTTTAGGAAGTAGAATGAACCCCTTCTTCGTTGAGGCCTTCCCATCCTGTCACAACATTATCATCACTTAGTTTAAATAAACAAGAGCAAAGCGAAAGAAACGGCTAGTCGATATAACCAATGGATAGAAGAAAAAGGACAAACTCCGGGCCTTTAATTACAGTGAAAATAAACGAGAAACCCGCTTCAACCGCTAAAATGTGGAAAAAGGTTGAACCCTGTTTCGAATATGGGGGAACCTGAGGCTCAAGGACAACAAAGCGAAGCCTAACTTCATAAGCCGTAAAATTTATCGGCAAGATAAAGAACCAAACTCGCATCAGAGGCTCCGAGCACACCCGCCCAAACTCGCCCTTTATGAATGGCACAGCCCTCTGAAGAGAACCGCGGAGAGCTCGTAAGCGTGTCGGGTAACAACGCATAAAACCTGATTGTCGCTTTTCATGTTTCATGGTGTGTGCGAAAGAGCGGAGGGTGTAATGCGATTCTAAAAACGGGCCGTTTGGGAAAACGTGGCGGCTTTTTGGCGAGGAGGGTACGAGGAAATCATTAAACTTTGGACAATGAGGAGCGTTTCATTGGTGGTTCCATTTTTTTCCTCTCTCCGAGAATCTCCCCTTTTATTCTCGTCCTACATATGCCAAACTGATATAATTTTGCACAACGGATCACTATCAGCAATTTGTTGGGTCCGAGCGATGTATCGTCACGCCGAAAGCGGTGGAAACAGCAAACGCCGCAGGGGTCGCCCAGATGGATTTTGTTATCCAATTGTTATTAATATAGCCTTTGATATAGGATTGTTGAGGTACAGTCAAATAAGGAGAAGACAATAATTGTTATAATTACGGAGTAGATGACTGAACCGACAGATAGGTGAATAAAGAACAGAACATGAAATTTTTTAAACACACGCCGTTAGAGAGGGGGGGGGGGGGGATAGAGAAATGCGCAATAACAATGCAAATTATTTCTTAACTCAAATTACTTACTACTTAATAATTATTCTTATAATAATAATAAGAACAAAATTTGTTGCATTTAATGCAATAATTTAATGCTTAATACTTTAATGCACAACGCTGATTTTTACACAAGGTTTTATTATTCTTTGATATAGGTAGATTGTGTAAAAATTAATTCTGTGTCAATAGAAGATATTTTTGAAAAAAAAAAAAAAAAAAATGTTTGCACAATATTTGGACAGATGTTTTGCGTCCAAAATTACTCGGAAAACGCCACCATATTTGACCTAGGATCTTTCAAACATACAATTTGTAGTCCTATGAAAGCCCCATAGATCCCCGCGGTGAAATCGGATCGTTCTGGGACCCCCAAAAATGGATTTTACGTCCAAAAATACTTCGAAAACAACACCTTACTCGATCTCATCGGCGAAAACCCCTCCCGTAGCCCCACAGCGCACCACGGGTTGGGGCGATCGGACCTAAAACCTTGCGGGCACAACAAGAAACAATTTTTTGTTTGTTTTTCAGGGTGTGATTTTCGAGTGGCTGTTGAGGAAATTAGCTCGAATGGGAATTTTACAACCTCAACACCATGATGACATGGTGCATCTTCCCGGGTTGAAATACTACTAACCTACCGTCAACCACCCTCAGGAAGTTACATGTCATAGGCGCACATGAAGCTGAAAGCGTGAGGTTCCTCATATGACCCAACTCTACAAAGGCACATTGAAAAAAAAAAAAAGACAGTGGCAATTTCTTTCGCCGGATTCTACTCTGGCTGGAAGCTGCTACAAGCCACTCATTTCCCTTAATAGCCCTCTTATTGAATCCGCTCCAAATTAAAATAGTCGGATGTTCCCCAAACAAATTGTTTCCCAACTAAACAACCACTGTCGGCTAATGGAGTAGCTCCTAAAACATTTTTATGAGGGAGTGGCATACTAAGCCGGCTATCCCAATTAGGAAATCTCTCGAATTGCAAACTAACCTACTTCTCGCTACATATAACTTGAAATTTTCATTTTGTTTGGAGATGTTATTTATTTTTCCGGCACTCCATCAATATTCATGATAAACAGTGCTTTTTTATGCGTGGGAGATGGCTTAGTCCGTTCGTTAATTCGCTGTACAAGAGGGGGCCCTGGCAACCCTTCACGCCCTGCCACCAGAGCCCTCTTGCACGATCTCTATTCACTGAATCTTGACTCGTATAGGTATAATCTAGCTCCCACCCTTCATGACCAAGAAATATCATTCAAAAATGCCATAAACAACCACTACGGATCTTCAAGTCTAAGCAGTGTTGCCAAAAAATTACCAAATCCCCAATTATTTTCAGGAAAAAATCATGAACTGCAACGATCCTTGGTTACCTTTATTTGCAAACAAGCATTTCTTCGCCGCTCGATCACTCTTCCACAGCCATTTACCACAATAACAGGCACATGAATTTTATTCAGAACATCTCCACGATAAAATCCGAGGTTGTTGATAGTCACACCCTCTTTCCAACCCTCCGCCTACTAACAAGGGTTTAGCGATCCACGCAAGGCGATAAAGTCTCAGTTTACGTGTTGAGTTTGTTTTAATGGTTTCACTCTCGGCATCTCATGTCCGGAGTCTTGAGGTGGGGGCTATAAATCATAAGTTTTCCGTAATTTACTTCAAGCGTGAATGAGTGGCACCTAACACTTTTAACGGGATATCGGGTTCATTTTATGAATGTACAGCCAGACCAGGAGTGATATTATTATTACCTATCTTCTTCTAATATTCTATCACGTGATTGAATATTGTTAAATGTTAATAAAATTATTAAATGGGTAATACGAGAAATTTTCTTGTACGCGGTTCAAGTATGCCGAAGTTGGGTGAAGCTTATTTTGTGAATTTAAGAAACGAGTGCAGAAATCAAGATTGGAAACTCGGCGTTCAAACTGGGATTGCAAACCCTTTGCAATCAACTTGAACCAGACTTCTTAACAGTAGACGTGGAACAGCTCGTATTTTTCAAATTTATTATTATGAACATTAAGGAAAAGATTCACAATTTGGTTTAAATTATGCACAAATCAATTCTGTCACTAAGAAAATATTTTTTAATGAATTAAACAAACAAACAAAAAATTTTAGTACAGATGTGGGTCCTTAAAAACGGATTTGACGTCCGAAATTTCTCCCATGATCCTTAAATTAGCCCCATGAAAGACCCGTAGATCCCCACGGTGAAATCGGATCGTTCTGGGACCCCCAAAAATGGATCCTACGTTCAAAAATACTTCGAAAGCGACACCTAGCTTGACCCCATAGCCGAAAACCTTCAATAAACCACTCACGTAGGCCCATTTTAGCCCCACAGTGCCCCACGGGTTTGGGCGATCGGGCTGAAAACCTTGCGGGCACAACTAAATGGTTTTTTACCATTGGTAAACCGAGTATTTTGTCAAAAATTCAGATTTTTTTGTTCAAAGTCCTACTGCCCAAAACGGCTCGTACGGCGTACGACGAAAAGGGCCATGTTTGATCAAAAACCCTAAAACGGTACAGCTGGCTGCAACAGTTTTGGTACTTCATGTTTTTCGGTGTGCAAAATCCAAATCTGATGTCCGTTTTTCTGCATTAGCTTTTTGATTTTGAGTTACCTATTCAAGATTTTAAACTTTTGCTTACTCAATATCCCAACTTCTTCTGCATTAAACCAATTTTTTCACTTTTTAACATGTTTATGACAACAAAAAGTACAGGTCTTGCACTCTTACGTGCTTTCAATAAAATCCTTCTGCCCCAAATTTTCGACTACCATCGCAAATATATATGTGTAGTTATTATTCCAAGAATAATAAACCAACAGTTAAGTTTATTTCTGCGGTAGACAAGTGTTCCACGTCAAAAACTGTCCAGCTTTCCTAGTCAATAAATTACTCTATCAACTTGACAAACTCTGGTACCTTCCCAGAACGGGTCCCCCTAAAAAGAGGCGTGACATTCGGATCAATAAGGTCGTGATAATGAGATGCACGTGCTCGCGTTTCAATTCAAACGCCTAACTAATGATTCACGCCCGGGCACAAAGAGCGGCGGGAAAAGCTGAAAGCAAAGGGATTTACCCCAATTAGAGACTCACTCCGTTTTTGCTGAAACGTGTCTAATTCTAAGCTACATAGCTGTCTACCCGTATGCGGGACTAGGAAACGCAAGGCCCAATTCGATTTACGAAGGTCGGTCGAAGGAATTAGCAGAGTTCAACCCAAAACTTTATTTGGAGTCCAATTAGATTTTCCCTTCTGTGCCCCCCTACAAGCAACCCTTTGCCAGGTTCCCCGATATATCCCTTTTCCCCGCCCAACACCTAATGGAGGGATGAAGTGTATGTAAACCATGCAGCAACGCACCGGTCTTCGCAGCGAACAAACGTAGTTACGTAGTAGATAGGTATGTAGGTAATTTAGACAAAATAAAACTTTATTCAACAATATTTAAACGTAGCAACTTTTTAAACAAATAAATCATTGTTAGTATTGGCCAACTCAGCCTCTCAAATAATTTTATCGTTCAGTTTATTTATATTTTTTAATTCAAAATGTGGGCGCTTGCTCACACCATCCCCTACCGAAAGGTTAATGGAACATGTTGATTATCCGAAGGTAAAGTTAAAATAAAGGCAATATTATTCTACCGAGCAGTGTTAGGAAGCGCACCGGGGTGTTTGTGTTTCATTAACCTGTACCCCTTCTGTCAGAAACCCTTCCGGAGTGAACATCCGGATTTTGAGTTTATTTAGCTCGCAATTTCGAGCCTGAATGGGACCCCGATGGAAACCTCCCGTATTTTTCTTGGGCCAGCCCTTCTAAATTCCTTCGAGTTGAACGTGCAATCTCGTGAAAATTTGGCGTAGGTGATAAATATAACGGAAATCTCCGAGCGTGAGAGGCTCACTATCATTTGCGGAGAACTAATGTTAAGCCCACACCATGTTGTGTTAATGGGCCTAAGCATATCGCGTGCCCCTAACAGTGATTACGATCACGGAAGAGATTACGAGGAAGATTGATACCCACCGAGTGGGGAAAAGATCTGATCCTCGTTCATTAGCCAAACCGCACTTTGCAGCTGTAGAATTTAATTCATCATCAATCACTTTGGATGAAACATTGTTCAGGTCCGGTAAAATTGATTGAGCGAGCATTGCAGCAAGATTCATTTTGCACTGCACAGGATTTGCCTATTATAAAAGGAGTATCGGAAATGAATTCTACGTTAATACCGCATTGAGCTAAACCATCTGACCTTTTGATTTTTGAATAGAATAAAATTAATTGGCGATGGAGTTAATTATACTGCGAAGCACTCTATTGATTATGGTTTTAATGAGATTATAAGAGTCCAACCCTATTGTGTGGATCCGCCTCCACCATTCAACCCCCATTCAAATTATGTAAAAATACTGAAATTAGTAATTTTTTATTTTATTTTTTTTAATATCTTTATATTTATATATCTTTATATATTATATTTATTGGATCAAGTTAAATTTTATTAGCAAAATATTTTTGACGTAGGTACATAGTTTTAAAATTAACATTAATTCGCTAAGTAAAAATGAAGTAAAGTAGAGAAATAGTGATAATTAGGTACCTAAAGGTGCAGTTAGACGGACAATTTTTTACGGCAATTATTGCTCAAACCGAGTTGTCGGCTGCAAGTAAAAAATTGCCGAGCAACTTTTCCCCTACGTCCGGCAACTTTTTCCCCACTCGGAAATTGCTCGATATTTCCGACAACAATTGGCCCGAGTGGAGCAATATTGTCGGGAATTGACGTGAAGCCAGCAATTATTTCGGGTCTATTTTTGAAACCCATCGCCAGTGGGTTTTAATTGCTCGTTTTCGGCAATTTTTTCGGGGCAGACAGAAAAAGGATGGGTTTCGGATGGAAAGCATTGAATTATAATTTAATATTCGTTGTACAAAATCTATATTTTAAAGAATATAATTATGTTACATGTACGTTGTATCTACATATCGCTGGCCCAGTTCAAGACCGGCTTAAGTGCAAATTTTGCGTTTTTCGGTTTTTGAGTCAGTCTTGCTCAACTTTTTGCGCTCTTTCTAATGGTATAAGCCGTTTTTTTCTAACTTTACCCAATCGTCGCCAGAGTGCACTTGCGACATTCCACACTGAACACAATCTCTCTGAACCCCAATGCAATAGTGGCTGATGTACAGTTTCGCGTTGACCTTGGAGATGAAAGGTGTGTTTTTCTGTGCAAGAGTGTCCCAACAGCACTCCACTACCCGATAGTCCCGGGTAAGACCGTCTCATCTGCCACTTAAGATTGTTTTACATGCAAAGATAAGGTTATTTCCATATTAGTGTAATTGTGAAAACTGTCTTATCTGCACTCTTAAGTCTGTCTTACAGTGGGGGAGCTCCAATCCACTAGTATTTATTTTCATGCGAGACAGTCGTTTTCTGGTTACAATTTTTAAAAAAAATTCTTTTTCAGTCTTTTTTCAAATTCACAGTCTTAACATTGGCATAATTTTATAATTTTTTAAATTTAATTTTGGTTTTGTTTACTTTGAGCTGCAGATACTCGGCCTACCTTCATCATTAAGTCATGAGTAGGCTAGACCTAGCTGTTTTGATGCATCTTAAAAGAACTGCATAGAACTGCAATTTATGTACAAGAGAAAGTACCTGTATTAGCTTCTAACTGCCCAAACTATTTTAAGATTGCTTGTCACGTTCCTAATCATGTGTTCGATGCCAATTGTTTAGAAGACTGATTCAACTCACATATTCGGTGATACTTGTTATGGTTGGTGGAAAAATTGAATTATTTTACATTATTTTCTCAAAACTTCTATCATACTCCAATTAGAACAATTCCCAGATGGATTTGTAATTATTATTCAAATATTATTTACAAATAAGTCTCTCTTGCACGGTCTCAATTTTCAGACTAGCTCAACATATTCAGGACAATACTGTCTTATCTACTAATTAACTCTTTAATTACCAGACGGAAAAATCTCAAATTCGCAGGTAAGAATACCAAGACCATACTGAGTCAGTGGCCAAAGTTTCAAGGCGCTGGCTGCATTCCCTCTGCCAAATACTTCTTTTCCTTCTCCCCGATGTTGTAGCCAGCACAACTACAGCAGCAGCAATTTCCTCCTCCAATTCCCACATCTGGTGGCTGGTCACGAGCTCACAAGGAAAAAAGCAAAACAAAGCACTATGCAAAGAGTGAAGAGCAACTACTGTAGTTGCTCTTCACTCTTTGCATAGTGCTTTGTTTTGCTTTTTTCCTTGTGAGCTCGTGACCAGCCACCAGATGTGGGAATTGGAGGAGGAAATTTTACACGTCCGTCCATCTCACACGTGTAACACGTGTGAGATGGACGGACGTGTAAACGCAAAAAAGGAGCAATTTTTATTGCCCGTAGTTGCTCCACTTTTTTCGAGCGATAAAATTGCTGGCAACTAATTGTTGGTTCTCAAAAAAGAGAGGAGGGAAAAATCGCCGAATTGCTCGGAGTTGTTGGCAACTTTAATTGACGAGAATTGTCAGAGTTCAGCAATTTTAGTTGTCCGTCTAAATGGACCTTTAAAGGGGTCGGTTTCAAGACCGCGTCGACTCCCAAAATCAGTTTTCGTCCACGTCAGCCTCTAAACCGTCATCGACCCTGAGCCCCTGATTTAGACAATATCAATTAATGCGTTTTTCTGGATCTGGTGCAGGAGTCTGATCGCCGCCTGTGTCACAGGGAAATAGACTCTTTTACACATGAGTCGTTACACCGGAGAACAACGACTTCCCAACAGATGGTTCAGCTAGAGTCTCTTATGTCGAAGATTCTAGTGAGAAAAAAAAAAACTCTGATCGAATCCATCGCCTCCAGTAGAGAGGCCCCCAGGCGCAACTTCGTCGTCTCGAACATCCAACCTGGGAAACCAACTCAGAAACACCCAGATGTTCCTCCCTCACAAACGGTGGCAAGATGGATTGTTCCTGCCACTTCCCACAATTCACGTAACACAACCTTAAATTCACACTACCTACCTGTACTTGTAGGTACTCCATAAAAACCCGCATTCATCAATATTTTGGTTTTTAAGCATTGGTTGCCTCTACATTTGAAGTTTGAAGTTTGATATTGGTCTTAGTTTTTAAACTGTTAGAGTAGTTTATTAATTAGTTAATTTAAGAATTATAATTTGTGGAATGAATTATTTATCCAGATAATTTTTCGACTTATTTTTTTTTTTTTGTATCTCACGTTTTGGATGTTTTAATATTTGTAGGTGCCTACTTTTGCGAATTGATTAATTCTCAAAAGAAATTTGGATTGGGTGATTATTAGCTTAAAAAGAGCAGCTTCATGTTCTACGATTATTATTACGATAATATTATTGTCGTTTTTATGGGTTGTGTTTTATTAATTTCTTTGATGAGACTAAGTTTTTTTTTGGGGGGGGGGGGGGGGGGTATTCTTTTCTCGTTTTTCTGTTATATATAAATTTTATGAGGTTGAGACCAAATTTAGTTAGAATTTTACTGGGATGGGATGGTTTAGATGTTGTTTCTAATAATTAGAACTACTAAACTTGTTTAGAATAAATAAAAAAAATTATTGTTCAGTAATTTATTTTTAAGTTAACAAAACGGATGTTGGGGTTGTAGCTACGTATAAAATACGACTGGTTCTCTAATCACCTCCAAATTTTTACGGTTTTCTTCCAATGTAACTCGAACGAAATTTACGGCAGCATAAAAAGGGCCGCGAACAAACTTTTAACACGATAGAAGGAAAAAATATTGGGTGTAGCCGCTGAAGCCCTTCCCTAAAGCCGTAAATTAGTGACGGTACATTGAAAGTTCACAAGAGGACCGTTATAAACACCGCGTCAAGTGAAAACTGCTGAAACACACAGTTCCCTGGGCTGTTTCCAAGGAAAAGTGCGGGAAAGTTGAGCCCCGACCAAGTAGGGAGGGACGGATTGAGCGGAGCTGACGCCCTTTTCCAACTTCATGCAGGAGGTATTGATTCAGGAGAAAACTTAGTAGTAGCAGTATTGCAAACTGAAATAGGAATATGAATGCTAAATTTTCATAGTTCAATAGAAAAGAGGCAAATAAATTTTCTCCACCTCAACCTCCCACGTTTGTGATGAATAATAGTTGAGAGAATCATTCTCTCAACTATTGATTAGCCCATTGAGATAACGCACTTTACCTTGTTGTTTTCTATGTAATCGCCATGTGAACATGAGATTCGATTACGCACCTGAAACAAAGAAAAATGCGTTAAGGGCACTGAATTTCGATTTTAATGTGTCAGTCTGTTGCTATTGCAAGTTAGACTAGGCAGCGAGCTACAACTTCCAAGAGTCCATTCCGGTCCCAAAACCGGCCAAGGGCAGCACGAACAAATACGAGAGTAATAAACACCCAACATTATCGACTCTCGCTCCGTCGACCCAGTTTATCCCAAGTTGTACACCCAAAGGATAGTAACAACACCTGAAAGAACTCACCATTACATTAAGCCACTTTTAACACGAACATACTAACTACTACATTTCTATGTACCTACAAAATTTTGTTGAGTCTTTTTCCTTTGTCGTGCTGACTTTATACCCTAGATAAAATATTAATGGATAGCTTCCTGAAAAATGCAGCCTCCCATGGGAAGAAAATGACTCCGCCGAAGGCTACTCTCCTGGGAAAAGAGAATACCGGACGAGCCCGCAGAATGAGAATACACGTTGGATTTATTGTGGCGTATAGGAGGCTTGATTTATAATCGAGCACTTCATAAACTTCTCGAGGACATTTATCAATAGCTGAAGTCCCTCCCATAAACCCTCCTTTCCCTCTTTGTCCATTGAAACCCGTAATTTATGAGCAAAATAAATCAGCTAAACTATTCCACCTTTGTGGGAAAACCGTTCATCTCGCCATTGGGAGTTAGGCTCGGTGGAATTACTTGTCAACTATGCAACTCTGTCGTAGTACTACTGCTACCTGCACTTAATCTGAGCCTTGTTGAAACCTAGAGCTTTGAACAAACGGCAAATACCAATTATGTAAGTAATTGGATTGGAGTTAATCTCAAGAGGCATTGCAAGTGCTTTTGTGAACCCGGGGTTGAACAGGATGTGCACCATAACCCCTACTACGTAAAATTAAAACACGCTGCAAATTTTACACAAACGAGCAAATAAAATTGTGCAAAAAAATTAATGC
Source organism: Pilophorus perplexus (assembly GCA_955831195.1). NCBI lineage: Eukaryota > Metazoa > Arthropoda > Insecta > Hemiptera > Miridae > Pilophorus > Pilophorus perplexus. The sequence goes on from OY037015.1 coordinate 20,714,573, forward strand.
AGTCAATGAAGGATTATTTAAAAACAAAATCAAAAATTTTTGTAAATGTTTTTTCAGATGTGAGGCCCCCAAAAATGGATTCTGCGACCAAAAATACTTCAAATACGACACCAAACAACCCTATGGATAGCCGAAAGCCTTCAAAAACCCCTCCCGTAGCCGCCCACAGAGCCCCGCGGGTTTAAGCGATAGGGCTGAAAACCTTGCTGGCATAAGTAGATGGTAAACTGAGTATTTTTTCAAAATTTCAGATTTTGGTAAATTTCCGACTGCCCGAAGCGGCTCGGAAGGCGGACTGCGCACAATGGGACGAGTGGGCCTAAAACCGCGACATTGGGCGAAAAATCAAACAGTTCAGACCGATGAAAAACCGGTTACATTCTATACCTAATACCTCTAGGAACATATAAAACCAACAGCAGAGACAAAAATCAGATTCGGAAAATGTACGGTAGATTGAACTTCCGTGTTGTGCGAAAATCTGCATTGTAAAATTTTTCCCTTGTTCCATTCTGTACATGTATTACCAATGATTTGTAGCAGAAATTGACCGTAAATATACTTTTTTGGGGTATTTGTGGATATATTTTGTTGGAAAAATAGAGTTTTTTCAACCGATTTCTGACACCAATTGTTCATTTCCGAGAGATTCCCGGGAATCCCCGTAAAACGGGTTGTAATCTCGTGTTCGATCTCGTGAGAACGATGGTAATTTGTTATTTCAACCGTTCATGATTTTGAACAACATTTGGCCCATTTGGTAATCTATGGAGGAGAAAATCGGGCTGGGAATGGCTGCAATCGATTCAGCACTCTAAAAAAACATATCCGAGGAGCCCCCAGATGCCTGCTGGTATAGAGTGGTTTTTTGGGATTATTTGGAACACAATTGTGAAAATTGGACTGCTCCCCACAGGAACGAATTTTCGAACGTGGGAGTTATCGCACAGAACTATACAATGTCTTGTAAATGTGCAGAATAAATACATTTAAAATTTTTAACGAATAATTAAGTGCTCACGTGGTAAACTTTTCGGTAGCTACCAACCATCATCAGTACTGAGGTACCACACCTAGGGATTGCAATCCCGGGATCCCGGTCGATTTTTGCCAATTTGAAATCCCGGGATTCGTGGAGTCAATCCCGGGATCCCGGGGTTCGAGAATTAATTGCACCTCGCACGTAAATTGCTCAAGTCTTGTCGGGAAAAATCTTTTAACAACGGACAATAATTCGAAGGCTAAGTGAAAGTGCTCTAAGATGAAAACTGTGAAGTCCCCTGAAGAAAGGATTCGGAAATCTATGAACCAGCCGGTGCCGGTGCCGAAAATACGAAAAGATTTATCGACCACAATTAAAAAACGCTGCAAATTTTACACAAGGGTTTATTATTCTTTTATATACGTTACTTGTGCAGAAATTTAATTCTGTCAATGAAAAAAATAAATAATTTTTTTTTTTGGATTTTTATCTCAAAAAATTTTTTTTTTTTGGATTTTTTGTTCAAAAATGTGTCTTTTTCAAAAATGCTGTATTTTTTACTCGAAAAATATTTAACATCCTGGGATCCTTCAAAAATCCCATTTTTAGCCCAACGAATGCCCTAAAGATCGCCCTAGTGAAATCGGATCGTTCCGGGATCCCAAAAAATGGATTCTACGTCCAAAAATACTTCGAAAACGACACTTAACTCGATCCGATAGCTAAAAGCCTTCAAAAAACCCCTCCCGTAGCCCCATTATAGCCCCATAGCGCCCCACGGGTTTGGGCGATCGGACTGAAAACCTTGCGGGCTAGATGGTAAACCAAGTATTTTGCCGAAATTTCAGATTTTTAAAAAAATTCCTACTGCCCAAAACGGCCTGGACGGCGGACGGCGGCCGGACATTTCGGATTTAGAATGTAGACCTCTTGAAACGGATAATGTCAAATTTTGAGCCCGATCGGAGTCGTCGACCCCCGTCGCGAAAACATAGTTGTATTATTCCAAGAATAATAAACCAAAAGAAACGAGCCTGTTCAAAAATGGAGGCAGCATCCATTTGGATTTAGTATACAAAAAAACGCTGCAAATTTTACACAAGGGTTTATTATTCTTTGATATACGTTACTTGTGCAGAAATTTAATTCTGTCAATGAAAAAATTTAAAAAAAAAATTTTTTTTTATTTTTATCTAAAAAAATTTTTCTTTTTTTGGATTTTTTTGTTCAAAAATGTGTTTTTTTCCAAAATTCCGTATTTTTTACTCGAAAAATATTTAACATCCCGGGATCTTTCAAAAATCCCATTTTTAGCCCCACGAATGCCCTAAACATCGCCCCAGTGAAATCGGATCGTTCCGGGACCCCAAAAAATGGATTATACGTCCAAAAATACTTCGAAAACGACACCTAACTCGATCCCATAGCTAAAAGCCTTCAAAAAACCCCTCCCGTAGCCCCATTATAGCCCCATAGCGCCCCACGGGTTTGGGCGATCGGACTGAAAACCTTGCGGGCACAACTAGATGGTAAACCAAGTATTTTGTCGAAATTGCAGATTTTTAAAAAAATTCCTACTGCCCAAAACGGCCTGGACGGCGGACGGCGTACGGCGGACGGACATTTCGGATTTAGAATGTAGACCACTTGAAACGGATAATGTCAAATTTTGAGCCCGATCGGAGTCGTCGACCTCCGTCGCGAAAACATAGGTGTATTATTCCAAGAATAATAAACCAAAAGGGGGCTTAGAACGGAAAAATAGACACGTTCTAATTTTTTTTAAATGTTGTCAGGGACGGTACCAGCTTCGAAACCCTTGTGCTAAATGCTGGATGCTCGAAAAACCGCGAAATTTTCGGATTTTTTTTTTTTTTCAGTTCTTGGCTTTTAGTTTCAAAAATGTGCGCCCTAACGAAAAAGTCACTGTATACTATTTTCAAGTAGACAAGATTTGCTACCATTTGAGCGCAACGGCAGCTTTCTAGGACCAATGGGCCCCGAGATTAACCCTCTTCAAACATTGACCATTTTCCCCCAAATGTTAGAAATCGTGGTTTTATCCTTCTTCAGTACGGAATATCGGCTATAATATTCATCCCACGAGGAAAGTTATGAGGAATGAAATTGTGGAGCAGTGATTCAGCTTCAATTTAAGCACAACCAGAACACGTAGGACTATCCCACAGACCTCCGTAGAAGCTGAGAGGGCCATTTGAGTAGCAGGACTATTTTCGACAAAGCTAAGAAGCAAATTGGCTGATCCAACTTTGAGTGCTTTCTAAGATCCAACATTATGATTTCTAAAAGCACATTTTTTGAGTACATAAGTGAAATTTTTCCTTCATGAGAGAAGTAATATTTTATATAATTTACAATTAATGTAAATAAACAAGTTTTTCGTCGTTTTAAATCAATTTTTTCACGTTCAAACAAAAATCATCAATCCCGGGATTAATCCCGGGATCCCGGGATTGCCTCAGAAAAATCCCGGGATCCCGGGATTCAGAAAAACGTTCGGGATTGCAATCCCTAACCACACTCGAACATACATCTCGTCATGATGGAAGCCCTGGAAGAACTGTGGGGCACGTATGTTAATATAAGGATTAATTAAGGACAAAAATATGATGAACTACCTACTCGACTGCAGTGAGTATAGTATAGTATCCGGTACAAAATTTTCTGCATTCCACGACTCGGCTCTTTGCTTCGATCCTCTCAGTTTCGTCTTTCTTTTGTTTCCCCCAAAGTCGTTATTTTTCTCTTAGACCCTTTCCCCAAAGTCATTGCGTTTTCAGACGATTTCCCCAAAGAAGGAACCCGCGTCCGCGGAATCAGGCCAGTCGCCCCACTGAGCGGGGTACGGACATTTCATTTTTAGAATCAACGCATCTTGAACCGCGCAATGTCAAATTTTGAGGCGGATGAAAATGTCGACATTTGTTATTTTGTTTAATTTTATTTTTAATTTGTATTTTTTTCAACTGTTAGAATTTTCAAAGAACTGAACCACATTTTTACGGGAATAACGCGATATTATACCTACACCTATGGGATGTTGTACGTAAGATAAAATGGTAGTTCCAATATGATGGAAGAGGATATCCGAGAGCGAAACATTAAGGGATAAAGCGGTTCATCACCAACAGATGCTCCGTCTATTCCGGGGCACGGTCTCGGGATCAAAACCTCTTGTTCTTCGCCCCTAACCTCGGAGAGCGCCTTCCCACGGGTCTTTACTCCAACACAAGATACCAAGAATAGCAGATGAACGATTAAATGGGATCTTTAGAGAACACAGGGAGCATGTCCCGCCCTAATTCCTTCGCCAAACATCGCTGCTCCTCCAAAGACAATTAAGTTCCTTCGCACTTCATCGCGAAACCGTCTGATGAGTACGACGCCTAATGATCGAATTATACGTACCTACTATAGCGAGAGAAAATGTACATAGCAAATGTCGTAGTAATCTGACAGTAAATAACGGTTTGCTGCCAATTAAAGGTTAGTTTAGCACTGACGACAAGGTATTAATTTCATAATCCAAAATCAATATACCTCAAATGGATACAAAGCTGGGGAGATGGAAACCATCCACTGACACTCATGAAGGGACATGCACCTGAATTTCGGGTTAAATCATCCTCGGCCTGGTTCTTAGAAGTCAAAACTCTGCAAATTGTACCCAAGGGTTTATTATACTTTGATACAGGTTAATTGAATAAAAAATAAATAATTAATTAATTCTGTCATTTAGAAAATATTTTTGAAAAAATAAAAAAATAAAAAAATTTTCTACACGATGTTTGGACAGATGCGGGGACCTCGAAAAACGGATTTTGCATCCAAAAATACTCAGAAAACGACACCTTATTTGACCTCCTGACCTCAAAAATATCGTTTGTAGCCCCATGAAAGCCCCATAGATCCCTGCGGTAAAATCGGATCGTTCTGGGACCCCGGAAAATGCGCAATACGTCCAAAAATACCTCGAAAACGACACCTAACTCGACCCCATAGCCGAAAACCTTCAAAAACACCTCCCGTAGCCCCATAACGCCCCACGGGTTTGGGCGATCGGGCTGATCGGTGGGGGGGGGGGGGGGGGGGGTTGACTCGGGGTGTGGGGTGGGGTTAGGAGAAGTTGCGGTTCTCGGCAGTGTCGGGAGGGATTTCTGTTGAAATATCCCTCTCTCCCAACCAAATAACCTCCGCACAAATCACGTTTGGGACAATGAGTCTTTCACGTTGTTGAATAATTATTATTCACTAATTCAAGTCGTTCAGAACAACTGTTGATAATAATTATCAACAGTTGTTCTGAACGATTTGAATTAGTGACTGTGACGTCACAAGGTCAACTCGTGAATTTGACGGTTTGTATCACAAATCACCGACCAATGAGCGGCCAAGTTGACCAAGAGGGTTGTAGAAGGAGGGGGAGTCCCGCACGAGTCACTCAAACAGCTGCCACAAATTCAAACTACGAATTCTCCATAAATTATGTACCTAGGAAAATTGATGTGAGGTTGAGATCACGGTTTCGATACCATTTTCAGTGTAATTTGGATAATATCCAAAATTGGGTGGGCGATGGATGTGGTTCACAAGACATGACAAGTTGATAACACGTCATCATGTTCATCAAAATTCAATGTAATATAAATATGAAATTTATATTTCCACAGATTATAAAAATTGCTGCCGTTTCCTCGTATGGAGTTTTGGCAGCGAACTAGTGCTGTGAGAGGCCATGCACTTCGACAGGCACGCTGCAAACCAAGATCCTTGCACTTTCATCCCGTATTTCTTTCAGAAAAAACCTTCATTATTGAACGGAGAGTAGAAGCGGTCTGAGGCCAGTTGGGGTTGGCTGGCTTTAGCCAGCAGAGGTTGGCCCGCTAGTTCGAACTAACGGCGTTCATTGACCGGCCTGCGCCGAATATTCTGTTTACCTCTTTGCGCCCAAAGGAAGGGACCTTGTTTACAGATTATGAACACCGAATTATGACCTCCTCGGACTTCGCGCCCAATGGGATCGATAATGTATCGATCAAGTTTTGTCTTAGATAGGTACCAATCGTGCACAACCAAACATTGTTGTTAGGGTCTGAAGCAACGAAAATAGGTGACCAGGTCCTACAGGTCCTCAAAATTTTCCCTCACCCCGAGCCAAAAAACATATCCATCTAAAAAAATAATCAATAAGCACGACCATTCGTAGAAAGAACAGAACATACTTAGCCACAAGCTCGAATCTCATTTTCCCAGTTTCGGAGTATGCGGTACCTACGGTAAACGTAAAAGAACTTTTATTTGAAATCCCCCCCTTCCCCTCGACGTCACCCCACGAATATCTAAAAAGTTGGGGAACTTTAGCGAAGTAGAAAAACAAACATTTGCGACTGCCCAAGTGTGGAATGGAAGAAAAACTAGCTGTCTTCCGCCAAATGCCGCCCCAACGAGAAAAAAGGCACGTTCGCGGCGGTGGGTTAACGCCAGTTTTAATGCTGAGTCATTTCCTCCTTTTGCGCATAATCAAGAGACATTTGGTGTATTTTTCTCCCTTTCTTCTGAGATCAACATACAATAGAAAACTCCACCCAATGGCTTTTTGTTCTTAAGTGTTTTTGTTTAAACTTTTTCACCTTTTCTCTAGCAGATTTTATTCGACTCCATTCACAAACTGGTTTTAACCCATTAGGACGCCTTTTTACCGGTTTATTACCTTGGGTAAAGTTTAGGCGTACATAACTCACGTCTCCTACGACAGTTATGCAGGCAAATACAGATTTTAGGGGGATGCGAATTGAGTCGGATGAAAAAGGTGCGAGAGCTTGAAACGCACTTTTGACAAGCGACGTTGATATCTGGCCACCATATCCTGCCATGAATCAACACTCTGCGATACCACTCCGCAATTGAAGAAAACATTTCTAGCTGGTTCTTATCATCCATCATTCCGTCCCTTCAGCCAGGAAGTATCGAGTTGGGGTGGCAAAGAGGAAGCTAAAGGGCGAAGATACGTTCGAGGAGGAATCGAAGAGTGACGTTGCACGGTTTCGCACCCTCTCCCTCGAAACACCAGCCGCGAGGGAAACTGGGGAGAACCCCGGATGCTGCACGGAGTGCAGGGGAAAAGGAAACTGGGTCTAGCGATAGTAATAAGGGGATCTTGAGGCCTGCCAACTGTTGCGTAGTTGGCAACTCTTCAAACCAGATCTCTGTCCGGTGTCAGGATCACTGCAGTAGTGGGATATTGAGGGGAAAAATTAGCTCCGGCAAAAACGCTTTTATTTCAACGACAGGCCTTGGAATCAATCTAAATTAAGATTTTGTGGTATACGTTTTGTCATTGATTGAAAATAATAATAATCGCTGCAAATTTCACTCAAGGATTTATTATTCTTGGACATAAATAATTTATTACTGTGCAAAAACTAATGGGCTCTCGACTAACATTTTTTTTCTGAAAGAACTTTATAATTTGTAGTAGTAGCAGTGAGTTGCTGGTTCCTACAATCTGATTCAAATTTCCTGGACACGTTCAAAATTTTCAATTTTGAATTAGAGTGGGGAATGGGTATTTCAAAGGAGGGGGGAGGACGGCCTCTCAATGGTAGTGGCGGTGACAGGCTGTATTCATGGTCAACAACATAAAAAAACCATAAAGAAGAAAAAACGCTGCAAATTTTACACAAGGGTTTATTATTCTTTGATATACGTTACTTGTGCAGAAATTTAATTCTGTCAATGAAAAAATTTAAAAAAAAATTTTTTTTTTGATTTTTATCCCAAAAAAAATTTTTTTTGGATTTTTTTTTTCAAAAATGTTCTTTTTCAAAAATTCTTTATTTTTTTAACAATAAATAATTTAATATTTAACATCCTGGGATCCTTCAAAAATCCAATTTTTAGCCCCATGAAAGCCCTAAAGATCGCCCCAGTGAAATCGGATCGTTCCGGGACCCCAAAAAATGGATTCTACGTCCAAAAATACTTCAAAAACGACACCTAACTCGATCCCACAGCTAAAAGCCTTCAAAAAACCCCTCCCGTAGCCCCATTATAGCCCCATAGCGCCCCAAGGGTTTGGGCGATCGGACTGAAAACCTTGCGGGCACAACTAGATGGTAAACCAAGTATTTTGTCAAAATTTCAGATTTTTAAAAAAATTCCTACTGCCCAAAACGGCCTGGACGGCGGACGGCGTACGGCGGACGGACATTTTGGATTTTGAATGTAGACCTCTTGAAACGGATAATGTCAAATTTTGAGCCCGATCGGAGTCGTCGACCCCCGTCGCGAAAACATAGGTGTATTATTCCAAGAATAATAAACCGAAAAAAGAAAAAACGACTAAAGAAAATTTGGCATTTTGAATTCAGCCAGCTCCCCTTTAAAGCTAATTCACCATAGTGCACTCGCACAAAAAAGAAAGTGTGCTAAAAAACATATATATATATATTCGATTTTGTTATGATGGTGGCCATGAATACAGCCTTGTCCTCGCCGACGAACATTCAATGAGAGAGCCCGTCCTCCACGGCACAAGTACGAGTACACAAGTGTAGTATTCCAAGATTGATAAAAATAAATAAAAATCATCTCGCACAAATAGTCATATTTTTCATAAACAGATGTAGTCTGACACAAAAAGACATTCCAGGTTAAGAAATGTTAGAAACGAGCTGGAAATGTTAAGCTGGAGTAAAAGCGAACTAGAGGGGCACGAATTAATGGCCACACTTTAGAGACTGGAGGAGTCATTAGTCTGGGATGATGCCTCCATTCCCTTAGTGCAGTCACAAACCCCTTCAGCATTGTAGTAGTTGAAAATCGCTCGCTTCCCCCTCCAAGTTTCCCAGTCCTCAGCTCAGCCTGCTCGACAACCCGAGGAAGGTGCCGAAGTTCGAAACTCCGCCTGGTAATGGGCTCTGTCGATGGGAGAATTCAACCGATAACTTTCGCGTCTCTGGAGAGGCACCGAGAACTGTTATGTCCAATCTTACAAGTTTCAGGCGCTTGTTTTAGTCTCTGTAAGGGTAGAAAAAAATTGGAGACGGTGGGGAGATAAATCGAATCTCTCCTTAGTACAGTCTTTCCCTCGGATCGTACTTACCAAAACGGGATAGTATAACTCACCACGAAGTGATGTACAGCTTTGCCCACTTGCAACCAACTTCAGCCCTTAAAGGTTACTTACAAACTCCTCGAATACCTGCTCTTAAAATTCAACTTATCAATCAACACTACGACTTCCGCCCACTTTGGACGTCTAATACTGCTTACAACAATGGTGAGAACCGTGTTTGAGTGGGCTTCGTAAAGTAGTAACTGGAGGGGTTAGTTCTTGATCCCCGAGCGTGACTTGGAATAGGCGGGATGTCTTCCAAGTGATGAACGGCTGCTTTTAAATCCCTTAATGGCTCCGTCACTTTACGTTGCTCCCAACCAGTGATCCACGGACTTAACTTGAAAGCCTCGCTACCGGATATCTACAATCAGTATGCAGTTTTTTCCATTTTAGTTTCATAATATACCTAGCAGGAATAATTTATTTTTATAATATTTTCAATGATGAAAATAAAATAAAAAATAAAAATTAATATTGAAAATAAAAAGAATCAAAAATATGACAAATTAAATCGGTCTAACCAATAGTATAATTATTATTGGGGTATAATTATTATTCTACACAATTACAAAATTTTATTTTGGATGTGTAGGGTTTGGATTTGGATCTTCGATCGATCGATGTTAGTGCAACCTGGGGTAAACAGACTCCTTTAAAACCACTGAATTGGGCCTAAGACAGATCTCGCATTTTACGAGCCAACCCGTTGAGAACTAGGACTTCTCTTCCGGCGGTTCAGACGATGCGTCAAATCTGGATGATTCCAGTGGAAACACTTTGGTCAGACCTAACGCCTCCAGAGAAGTGAACCCAGGAAGGGGCAGTGCCCCACTGTGCCCAACCATCCCACTTGGTCGAAGTGGATTCCCCACTTAACTATCAATAATTTATAGTTATTGCAACCCAGACAGAATAGTCTTTCGCGCTCCTGAGTTGTGTCCATCAAGTAGAGTCTTCCACCAATACTTTGCAACAAAGCGATGGACCATTGCACCCAATGCGCATGAGGAGGATAAAGGAGAAAGCACTGGAGTTTTCTTGTGTTTAAGCTTCATTTGAAAGGCAAAGTATGTAAACCCTACTACTAGCAACCTACTAGCACTGAAACTACTGGTACTACTGTAAAACCTACTAGCATTGAAAAATTGGTCAGCCTTCTTCTTCATTGTGACGACCCACGACCCGTCCACTGGGGTTGTAGTTTCGGCCATCTTCCCCCCCCCCACCCATTCAGATGAAGGACCCAGACGCAGGCACCCTCCTTGAAGCTGGGGTTCTTCGAGTTTCGGTCAAATCTCTCCTTTTGGGCCCTCTTTTCATCTTGGTCGTTCCCGGGAGCTCCTGCATCCACATGCAGTTCCTCAGCTGGTTGGCGCAACCAAGGGTCCCTGCAGATGTAGATCTCTGCCATAGACCAACTGTGCTGGAGACGGTCCTATGTGAAAACCGTTTTCTACACTGACAATTGCGAGCAGCTCGCTTCGCGAAGTACAGTAGCTGTGCTATGACTTGTTGATGGTTTGACTATAGTAGGAAACAACTCTTTCCTTTCCGTCTATCAGAGCTCCATTCGCATGGCCGCTCCCACAGCAGTCGAGTGCCGTCTTGGGCGCGTAAGTCCACTTTGTCTCCCTCCAAATGGGCACAATAGGACAATACCCCCCCGTTTTTCCAGCCTGTTGTAACCGTTCGCCGTTTCAGCTCTCTAAATTGCTTCACTAGAGGGATTCGGGCGCAAAGGGAAATCCCCCCCCAGGAAGTTACTTCGAAATATCGAGCATACAATCTGGAAACCATCCTGGAACTTTCTCCAACACAAACAGCGGCGAGAGCCAGGACGCCAATCAAACAACACATTCAAATTGTAAGGTTGATCCATACATTTCAGTGATATCAGTGAATCCTCGGCCATCAGTGCTCCGAGCCCTTCAATGGCATCAATAATAAATTGTCCGCACGGAGCACTGATGGCCAAGGATTCACTGAAAAACTGATATGTGTGGATCGACCTTAAATCTAGACACACAGACTCACGTATACGTGCCTATAGGCACAAAAAAACTAATCCAGATCGGGTTCAGTTCCTGTAGAGTAATTCATACCTGATTAAGTTTGAGGTTCCGAAGCTAAATTTTGGAAGTACATACACTTGAATGTGCGTTGGCAAAGTACGCACAATCATTAATGTAAGCAGATCTAGTTGGAAAAAAAGGGTTGAAAGTTTACACGAGTCGTAACGAATGTGGTTAGCCACTTGAGAGGTCGGCGATAATAAAGTAGGAGCAATAAAATGAAGATCATTGCCTTTCCAATGCCGAAGGGAGCCGCTGAATAATTCGAGTCGTGGTTAGAGAGAAGAGACTTCTTCCCTCTTCGATACGGCGTTAGAAAGGATCACGGATTGCGGAAAGTAAGAAAAAACTTGGCGTAGCTGTCTGAAAAAAGAAGGCATTTTTCTTCGCTCTCCCATACTAACTAACCTGCGGTAAATCCATGCAGTTAGGAGGGAGCCCTGATAGAGGATTTAAAGGGTGGTCTTGACCCTTTTTCTTCCAAGTGTTTCCCAGCTCTGTCGTCTCTTGTGTTTCTCCCGTTCAAAAGTAGGTCACCGGTCTCCGTTCTGTAGGGCGGTTTTCGAGAAGTGGCCCTTACTCGTCTTTTCTGCCCCATTCTCCTTCGTTCCTCCAACCCCTTTTCCACCTTCTAATGGACCGACCGTGCATTCGCTTTCCAAGCTTTTAACACCATCTCAGATTCCAAAGGATTCGGTGTCACTCCTCTGTCATAACAAATATTATTCGGTCTTTGTGGCTTAGAGGACAACCCCCTTCAGTGTCTGGTTAATGCCTTTTTCCTTCCATTTCCGCAACACTTCTTTCCGCTATCATTAAAGCGATTTATCTATAGCTCTTTTTCTTTTCGCCTACGTCATGATGGCAAATGTAAGGAAGGATGACGCCACGCCGGGCCTTGTTTTTCTCCAGCATGGCAGCGTGCAACTTTTTATCGTCTAGACAGTGGCGTGGTGATTCAATTAGGGGAAAGATAGGTACTATTAGGGGTTATATAATTTTTACAACCTTGCAAAATTTGATGAAATGATCAGCAAGCTACATTTCACAGCGACCTTTGATTACACCCCTCCAAACGAGAGGCATCGAACATTTATCCAATCTGTGGGAAGTTGAGAGTTGGGCACTGACATAATTATTTCAGTTGAGAGGGGGAATGATATGTGCACACACATTTATACCAACCGATACTCCCGAGAAACTCCCACGGACCGGAAACTTAGTTTCAAACGTGCCCTCTCAACCCGGATTGCCCTAGCGTACAACTCACCTTAACGCCCACTCAGTTTTCAAACTGCCATAACGGAAACTAATATTATTGAAGGGCTCTCGTTAAACTAGATCAAAGTCTAGCGAGTTTCGAGAGAGAATTTAGATTTCCCGGAACTACCTACAGCAGGATATTTGTGACGGTTAAAACGCGGACAGGCATGCGGGGCTTATTTGGGTGAAGCCCTTACCACAGTTTTGCGGCCGGCTTTGTTGAGTTTGCTCGTGCAATTTAGAAAACTAATACCCACAGCACGTCAGCATTTGATCCTACAGCATTTTATTATCACATTAAATTTTAAGCTATCGAAATAATAGGTGAACAATTTTTATTAATGAAAAAGATTTCTCTTATCAGTTAGGTACTAGGGTGATTCCACGAAAACTGGAAATTTTTGATGTCCAAATATGAGTGAAAAATTCTTTCTTTGTTTATAGATTTTTTTGATTAGGCTTACTTTGAAGGTGGTTCAGATGAAGTTTAGCAACGAATTCAATCATACAAGTGCTCCGTTTAGCAAGAATAGAAAATTTTGTAAATTCGTAAGATGAGGGAATGAGGTAGGTATGAGAATGAGGAAAACAAATAAAATGAGACGCCAGATTGATTTTGAATGTATAATAAATTGACTCTAGCGTACATTGCTACTCAATTAATGAAAAATAGGAAAGATATTTAGGTAATATAATAAAATCGTAAGAATGGAGGATCATCCTCATTCTCTCATTCCGAACCTCATTCTCTCATTTACCTATGATTAACGTGAGAGAATGAGAATGAGAGAATGAGGTTTTTGGCTTCAAAATAGGATGCTATTGCACACATTGTAATTACTGCAATTTTCAAAAATCACATGGCACAAGCACTTGGCAACGCTCACTATGTGACTGATAATCAAAATTCTGAAACTTACCGCAACTAGTTTATGAAAGATGAGAGAATGAGAATTCAAGTGCCGAAAGATAAAATTCTCCCACAAAACAGGACACTGACTGAAGAGGGAGGATATTTTGACAATGACGATTTCTCGACGTGCAGAAGCGATGTGTGGAAGTGTTGCTGACCCATTTTTCCGGTCCTACTGGGGGCATGGCGGACACACGACTTTCTCAAAATAATGTGAGAGAATGAGGTGACTACCTCCGTGACAGCCACATGATGTTGTCCTTACTCAACACGGTTCACTGTTAAAATCCGTATTCTCTAAAAAGTTGAAGGTGAAGAGCAGGTGAAAATAACGATACATTGGATTTTGGCGAAAATCTACTTGGTTCATCGTCAGTAGTTGTTGAAGTTGGAAACTCTGAGAAAGGGACACGTGAGAGAATGAGGATATCGAACTTCAAATTTGAAATTTCATACCTAAGTTTTCAAGGAAAGGGATGAAACTTGATTCGAATTAAAGCTATCGTCTTCTCCCTTAAGCCCAAATTTTTTTTTTTTTTTTAAATCAAATAGGAGAGCCATCGTGTTTGAAAGAAATAAAATTTCCAGTTTTCGTGGAATCACCCACTAATGTTTTTGCGACGGGGTTTAAAATATTGATCAGACTCAAAAATCACAACTCAAAATTCAAAATGGGTCATTAAATACATTTAATAAAAGAGATGATTCCCAGAATGGAATCACGTACTTAATGGAATGTATAATATTCTCAGAATGCTGTAAGTTTCATGCAAGGATTCGTTATTCTGTAGTATAAATTCTGCAGAAATTTGATTCCGTGAATAACAACGCTGCAAATTTTACAAAAGAGCTTTGATATAGAAAAATGGTGCAACAATTAATTCTGTGTCAATAAGGAAATATTTTTGAAAAATTAAAAAAAAAGTTTGAACAGAATCTGTCCCACATCTGATGTGTGATCACGAAAAATGAATTATGCGTCGAAAATTACTCGGAAAACGACACTTTATTTGACTTCCTGGGATCCTTCAAAAATCCCATTTGTAGCCACATGAAAGCCCCACGGAGAAATCAGACCGTCCAAAAATACTTCGAGAACGACACGTAACTCGAACTCAAAGCTGAAAACCTGCAAAAACTCCTCATGTCGCCCCGGACTATTTTTCCCATCAACTGGTGTTTTCCGTATTCATGGTTATCATTTTATTTATTTATTATTTTCACTCGCAACGAAATGAATTTTTGAGCTATTAATTGAATTTATTTTTGTAAGAATGTATCAATTTTTCTCGAAGTTCGCCGCGGACCTCCAGGGGGACCCCCTTGTATTAGGTTATTATTCGTTAATAACACCTGCCTAATCGTAGCAATAAATCAATCCTAAATAAATCTGTGTGGTAGAAAAGAAACGTAAATCCAACTGTGAACCCTGGAAAACGAATAAAGCTTTCTCTAGTTTGGAGCTGGAATGGATGGCACCTCTTTCCATTCCAAGAACAAGAGAACCAGGTGGGCAAACGCCCAAAATCACATAATGTAAAATGTTTACAACGCCATAACCGCAAGCACAGGCTCCCTGCCATAATAAGGCTCTCTAACAAAAGGTGCTCACTATTGTTTCAGGCGCCCTTCCAAGGACTAGGGAAAAAACCAGGAAGCCGAGGTGAGGCGAGGAGAGCTCGTTTTCAAAACTCATGTTGATATAATGCCGACATCATCCAGGCTTTACAACAGCCGAACCGCCACCTCAGAACCCCGAGGAGATTTTTTTCCCCCCTATTTACATGGAAAGAGACCGCACGGTAATCTATATAGCAGTTTTGCAATACCCCCGAGAGACCGTAAATATCGCTGTGAGTCCTCGCCCGGATGAAGCTTGTCGCCTTTGTTGCCTTCGGGGGATTCTGGCCAACGTTAACGGCGTCGTCGCCTGCGATCGTAACATTTCCTCCAGTGGGATTCTCGGGGCGCCAATAACTTAAGGGCCTTAAGCGATAAGGGGCCTTGCACAACTAAAACTTTCGCAGTTTATTAAATTACGATTATTTGGCATAAGAACATCATCGAGCTAAAACTTCAAAAATAACAAAATTGCAATAAAAGCGAAAAATGGCTAAAAATGTAAAAATAAAAAAACTGCCCCATCACTATGTCGTTTACATCGATCAGGCTCTAACAGCTTCACGAAGACACGGGATTTATTTACGCTTTGAGGGTCGCCATGCAAAACATGCGGGAGCCCCTTTGACATCGAGCGTGTGGGAAACGGAAAACTGAGCCGGACAAATCGTTGCGGCCTGACCCGTCGTCTCTTGAGGTCTAAGCCGGTGGGGTCACAACCAAGTAGGGATGAAAGGGGATAACACGGCTGAGGGGGTTTACTTGACGGGATAAGCCGTTAAAGGGGTGTGCGGCGTGTTGAGGCAAAAGAATAGACGTTGCTTAGCGCGCCGAAGGGAAACCTCTTGTTCTTCCTACGAGCAGGCTGACCACAAATATATTTTCACCTACAGTGATAATGTATTTCAAACGATTTAAGGCTCGTTAGCACCGGTGATTAATATGACACATTGTGTGATGATATTATCATGCCCGTCTGTATAATCGGGATTAGGATCCAACGAAAAATCTCACTTTTTTGCCGCGCTTTCGAAATAGCTTTCCTTATAATTTCTTCCTCAGGGCTCAGAATGAAGCTATCGTGCTTCACGATTCCGTGGGGGTATTCTCCAACTTCTGGCTCAAAAGTCACATTATTTAATAATAATATTAAATTATATTATATTAAATTTGGAATTGAATATTTTTCAAGACCTGTGAGCGGCGTTTTCCTCGTCATAACTAGCCGAGCATTCAGCGTCAGCGCCGGATTAACCTCTCGTGGGCCCCGGGGCTGAGACTTAAAAGTGGCCCCCTATATATATGTACATATAGGTACACATATATATTATATATGAAAGTGGATCCTCTGGCAGGAGTATCACGTAAAAACCACTAGAAAATCGCGTCTGTCGCTTCACAACCAAAAACTGGGTCAAAACAGTAATAAAACTCCGAATGCAGGGCAATCTATTTTTACAACTAAAGTAAGAAAAAAGTTTCTTTTTACAATAAATAAAAATGCTGCAAATTTAACAGTATAAGAATAATAAACCCTATAGGGTTTATTATTCTTTGATATAGGTTACTTGTGCAGAAATTTATTTCTGTCAATGAGAAAATCTCAAGAAAAACTTTTTTTGGATTTTTATTTTTCGAAAAAATCCTTTTTTTCCGAAACTTTTTTGTTTTACTTGAAAAATATTTGACCTCCTGGGATCCTTCAAAAATCCCGTTTGTAGCCCCATGAAAGCCCTATCGATAGCAACAGTGGATCGTTCTGGGACCCCCAAAAATGGATTTTACGTCCAAAAATACTTCGAAAACGACACCTGACTCGATCCCATAGCCAAAAGCCTTCAAAAAACTTTTCCCACAGCCCCATTTTAGCCCCATGGCGCCCCACGCGTTTGGGCGATTGGGCTGAAAACCTTGCGGGCACAACTAAATGGTAAAATTTCAGATTAAAAAAAAAATCCTTCTGCCCAAAACGGCCCGGACGGCAGCTGCCGTCATTTTAGATGGTGGACGTCATTGTATGCGTGTTCAATTTCAGGGTGTGTCATTGTATGTGTGTTCAGATTTTATTTTTGTATAGGCTGGTCGTGTTAGTTTTAGGGAGGGGAGGAAATTTTGTAGAAGTACTCGCCCTCCACCAGACAAGTAAACGTGGAGAGAGCAACCACCCATGATCCGAAAACTACAAGTTACGAGAAGAGATAGAAGAGTAGGTACGGTCTGCAGCCACCAACCACCCGAACACCACAAGTTTCAAGAAGAGGCGAAATAGTAGTTAGGTCTGCTGCGATGACTCCTGCCCCAAAGAATTTCGAGCCAATTTACATGATAAGACCTCCTTTAAAACCCGGCGCCTCCACATTGGTCCAACCCAGGTACGCCAGGCGCAATGATGTGGCCGGAGGGGACAGGAGGGCCCACTGTACTCCCCCTAGGGGAGATCTGAAGAACAAGGTAGAAGAAAGAAGATTTAAGCAATGATAAGTGCACTTCCTCTGGGGGAAGAAAGAGAGCAGAAGGTATGAGAAAGGTTGTGATGGGCCAGAAATGGCCTTAGACACAACCTAAGAAGCTCTGTGCAGCGGATGGCGGACGGTGGACTGCAGACGGCAGACGGACATTTTGGTTTTGGAATATAGACCTGTTGAAACGGATAATGTCAAATTTTGAGGCCAATCGGATTCGTCGACCTCCGTCGCGAAAACATAGGTGTATTATTCCAAGAATAATAAACCAAAAATTTAAAAAAATTATTTTTGTTTTTATGAACCAAATGCGGTACAGAGTCCAACCCGCTTAGCAAACTCTGAACCACCACTACAGTGTGGAAAATCCGTGAGGTCTATAACTCGCGTTGGGAGTGTAGACATAGACGACTCCATGAGGTTTTCCGGTTTTAAGGTAAGGAAGGTAGTGGAAGACTTAGTGGAGGGTAGGTAACTTGAAACTTTCCGTTCACCTTCCTCTTTTTCAGGAAAACAATTTTTTGGATATCAGCATAGGAATAAGGAAAAACGGTTTGTTAATTTTTACAAAAAAAAAAAAAAAAAAAAACCAACGGTGGCGAAGTGGCCCCCTTGTGGTGTGCGCCCCGGGGCTATAGCCCCCCTAGCCCCCCCGTTAATCCGGGCCTGTTCAGCGTGGCCTGCACTGATCTGCGTTGACTGCACTGATTTTCCCTGTAATGGGGGAGACTTAATTTCTCTTGACAGAGATTCATTTGCATTGTAAAGAAAATTTTAAAAAATGAAGTGAGAACCAATGTGGCCCTCGGCATTCTACAATGAAAAAGATGGGCACGGAAGGTCCGGGGTCCAGTGTGAAACTTCGAAGGTCTTGAGGAGTGGAGCGGATCTACTGCTCTTGGAATTTCGAAATTTCGAAGTGCAAGAGAATCATGTTCTTTATGAAACTTGCTGTTTTCCAGTATATTACACTGGATAGGAAAAAGATATTGTGTAATCAGAGTTCATACAGGTATGTGCTGCATGGGCGTAGGCAGGATTTAGCCAAGGGGGGGGCCAAACCCCCCAAGCGCTATTTTACATATATTTATTTAATTTTAGTTTATTATTCTCTGATATAGGTTACTTGTGCGAATATTAATTCTGAGGCAATAAAAATAAAATAAAAAATAATTTTTTTGTTTACATTGTTCGAACAGAAGTAGGTAGTGCCTCGAAATATGGATTACCTATGCGTCCAAAATTACTCGGAAAATATTTGACCTCCCGGGATCCTTCAAAAATTCCATTGGTAGCCCCATTAGAGCCCAATTGATCCCCCCGGTGAAATCTTTTCGTTCTATGACCCCCGAAAAAGGATTCTACGTCCAAAACTACTTCGAAAACGACAACTAACTCGACCCAATAGCCGAAACCTTAAAAAAACCTCCCGTAGCCCTTTTTAGCCCCAAGGGTTTAGGCGATCGGGCTGAAAACCTTGCGGGCCCAACTAAATGGTAAACCGAGTACCTACCTATTCTGTCAAATTTTCAGATTAAAAAAAAAAAAGAAAAGCCTGCTGCCCAAAACGGCCCTGCTGCCGATTTTGGAATCTAGACTTTTTTGGGTGTGTTAATTACGGAAAATAATTCCAATGCAAAGAATAGTGATAAATAATATCAAAATGAAAAAATACACTTGAGAAGTTAGTCAACAGCTCGATAGAAAGAAAAACAGCGTAAATTAAATAATTCACCCATGAAAAAAGTCTGTCGAGAGCCTTTTAAAAGAAGGCAGTGACTAGTCGATGTCGATCACATCCTGCAATGAGTTGGCGACCGGTTGCATTCTTGAAAGAGGCGTGTTGAAACTGTCGTTTCGAACGTGAAAAGGAACGAGGAATCTTGAAACGTATAATGCCAAATTTTGAGACCGATCTGATTTTTCAACCTCCTTCGCGATTTCGTAGGAGTATAATAATTATTCCAATATGCTCGCAAATCGGCGCATTTGCCACCAAACTTTCTTATTTTAAATCGGAACTAATTTTTTGTTGTTGTGAATTCGGATTCCCCGGCCATTTTTACGTCCAATAAGCGCATTGAGCGACATTTCTGACGCGCGCAACTCCTCCTGTCTTCGTTGTTTACAGTCCGATTGAATCCGCGTTTCCTCTGTATCCTACCTGGAGATCCAAATTTCAATACTAACTCCCTATCATTCAAATGGGCGAGCGAAGCGAGGCACCCTGCCCAAGAGTGTCCAATCGTGCTACTGGCCATCCTCCTCGGTTGGTGTTGGAATCGAAGTTATTCATGGTGATAGTATCTCTCCCTAAAGTGGAGGGAAACGCGGTACCAGCCCGTCATGCTGGGAGAGTGTGCTAGAACACTAGGCCTCACTTTTGGTGCTCAGGCAAACAAGTAGGCAACCCTTGTGGTGGGGCTCCACATCTGGGACTGTACAGACCCCCTTCGTGAGACCTGCCGTCTGCAAGCAAACGGGAGAGGCACAGCCCTGCAGTGGCAGAGCCCTCCTTAATTACAAGAGACCAATGCCCAAGAAAGTGGTCGGCCGAGCGAAGCGAGGCCCCCTGTCAGAGTGTTAGTTTTTCCAATTTCCAATAATACCTTTCCACGCCCTAATATATTAGGGTAGGTATACCTCGCATTCAATTCTGTTGTTTCTATCAAGTCCAGCACAATTTATTGTCGTTCCCAAAAGTCTAGGGGGGGGCCGAGGCCCCCCCCTGCCCCACCCTGTCTACGCCCATGGTGCTATGGGAAAAGGTCTCCCTCCGTTATTTGCCCTTTTATTCATTTCAAGAGACCAATCTTGCCCCGCCGCCGTCCCACCCCTCTTATAATTCTGTGCCTATCATAGCCCTATTCAAAGAGGGGAACGACTACATTCTTTCGCCTTCCTGAAGTTCTACAAAAGTTGGAGGGGTACAAACTCTCTCGGGAAATCATCAGGAATGTGTGTTTGCCCCTTCAACTCCCCGTCGCAAAAGTCGCAAGGGCCCGACGCTGCCCTGAATACGACTGAAAATCGGCCATCTCCTATAATAAGGGTTCACCTTTTCTTTCCGGCCCCATTTTCATAAATGGTGGCCCATCTCTCCCCGTCACAAACCGACGAAGTAATCCAGTTTCCTTACGGAAAGGACGTATTATGAATGTCATTTCCATCTGCACTACGTCAACAGTGTCTACACAAGAGATGAAAAGTAATATAATACTCGTATGTTTTGTTTTGCCCAACTTCTAGACAGGCTTAATATTGCAAAGTTTTCTGTTTTCTGGTTGAAGACTTCACAATTAAGTTATTCTGTGACAAATAGGACAGGAAATAGGATCGTACTTTGCGTTAGGTACTTCCTTTTGGTTTATTGTTCTTGGAATAATAGACCTATATATTCGTGACGACGACGAAAATTTTGATCGGCCTCGAAATTTGTCCTGCCCTACCTACTGTGCGACGTGTCGCTGCAGCGCATGCGACTTTCCGCCAATCAAGAAATATCGACTCATGTAGGTACGCAAAATATACAGTTGGGTTCAGTTCCTATGGTAGATGCTGGTAATATACTTACCCAACGTAGGTATATCCGTGCATTTACATAAGAAATTCCCGTAACTTGAGCTGGTGTTTCCTTTCTGGTCGTAAAGGCGTTATGCCACTTAAACCCGCCGGTGATGTTCCTCTTTTCGAATGAAGTGAACACGTTTCAAAAGACCCTTCGCAATAATAAACTCCACTTCTTCCAAGTTGCTCAGGTGTGGTCGACCAAGTTCTTCCATAAATACGACGATTAAAGTACAGAAGTAGTTGAGAAACTCGTGTTTACAACACAGGCACCCCCTCTCTTGTTAGCGTAAGTTTTATTGGTTCAACTTAGTTTGGGGGGCCGGAAGGAAGGCCTGAGGGGAGAGAAGTGGGGGTTACTTCATAAATTTAAAAGCTCTCGGTAGTTTAAGCTAAGGTTAAACACTTGGACTGAGGTTAGTTTTCACTTGGGCATCCAACCTCCCTACAAACTCGAAGCCGAACAAGCTCCCTATCTTTTACTTCCAAGGTTTCTTTAAGATAAACTTCAGACGACTTTTCCACTTTATTTGCTTCCTATCATCAGTCCACTTCTTAAATCCATCTCAAAATCACTTAGATACAGTCGTCAAGACAAATCTTCCAGACAACGAAATGATCTGTTTTTAATTAGAGATTAAAGAATACAAAGTATAATATTTGAATTAAGGAGATTTTGAAGAATTTCGTTTTCGTGGAACTCAATGCCAAAATAGGGAAGGAATGTAGGTGGAAACCTAATATGTTTCCACCTACATTATTAATTCTTCCTTTCAAGTGTGGATTCATTGATTCCGCACTCAATGCGCCATCTACGAGTCTTGACAGAAGTAAATGTTTGTTTGTTGTCCATCCGTGAAACACGATTGCTCAGTTCTCATTTCAAACCGTGTCAAGACCAATGAAACCCAATAAGCTCATATGCTGAACCGAAAGGACATGTCCGCCTCTCACAAAGGCCATTCCACATTTCAGGCTCGGATTTCGACAAAGACTCCGGCGAACGGGACTGGTGTTTCATCGAGGGACGCCAAAGGACAGATGATTGTGGGACGGACGGTATAATTCAATTCCAAAACGTCGGAGCGCCCAATCTCATGATTCAACGTCAATGTTAATTGGCGATGTATTCAGGGCCCCTCACCCCGGACGAGCGCGGATAATCCTATTTGGCGCTCGGAGTTTCCTTCCCAGTTTCTCGTGAAACGCTTCGTTCCGGCTCTCTTCTATCTTAGTTACCGAAACTCTCCGCCGGAATATATTACAACTTTGTTGTAGTCACACTCTCCACGTGGAGTTTTCAGGCAGTGGAATAAAATTTATTTAATGAGATACCGTATTTTGTCCCAGCACTTGTCCATTTTTGGAACGACTCACTCGTTATAATCTATAATATAGATATTATGGGAATTGAACCCGAGGTGAGTATATTTTGCATGTATTTTGTGTAGGTTCCTTCACATTTATTTGAATATAAAATAGTATTAATAGTAAAATAGTAAAATAGTACAGCACGGAGATTTGATCGGTATCGATCATGTAGAGGAAAAAAACCCGCTACACGTAAAACTCAACAAGATAAGAAAAAAAATTGCAAGGAAAGATGAGGGTGCTCGTTTCAAATCGACCACTTTAAAATAAAATAAAAAAGTGGCTGTCGATGTACTAGGCGAAAGACAAAGTTTTAACCGCGTCGGAGCGTGCCCTCGTCGCCTCTTCACGGCAGAGGCTGAGTTAGCTGTTAGTGTTTTAGTATGATCCCGCAGATCCGTTAGACGGGAAGGTCTGCTTGCCTAAGCAGTAAGAAGGTTGGCAACTCGCTGTTAGTCCTTTCGCAAGGGAACTCTGTTAGCTCAACCCCTGAAACCCAAGGACGGGGGTTGCCAGCCCCTCGAGCCAGGGGAAACTCTTAATTGGCCAAATCCGGGAAACCTCACGATCACGGCCTCTCGGAAAGGCGGTCCCTTCTGCCGATGCAATTGCCCGCAATTTGAGTTGGGGGTGCCCTCATTCTGTTACCACGTTGACACTTACGCTGGGTTGCAATTTCAAGACTCCTTTAGAATAGGTACAGCTACGAGTCGCAGTGCCATTACGTGAGAGGGTATCCCGAAACAAATTGGTTCATTAAACCAGGAACAAAATAGCTCGCAATTATAAATAAGCTAATACACCCCTCCATGGTGTTACTCGAGGAGCAAGTGTATTTAAGGATCACACTTTTCCATTGTCCAATAACCTCAAACCATACAACTGGTGGACAAGAATTAAGTGTATGTGCCACGTTGAAGCGAACCAATGGATCCTTAAATGGAACCCTGCCTCTGACACCTACCCGACACAGTCATAATTGGTCTTCAATTATATTAAACAAGCCCTGCGGCGAAAGCCCTGTGCTTGACAGAATAGTTATTAGTAGTGGGTGGGGTATGATCAGAGGGGGTGGGTGTTGAGGTATGTATAGTTGAGGTATATTTAAGTGCAGAAGGCCGATGAGAGGAATTTCTGACTATGAAACGCCATTACCACATACAACGTGGATAATAAGATTATATATATATTATAATGCATATTATACACTTTGTATAATACAAAATTCAAGTGATTCAAATATTAAATGATCACAAAAATAAATTATTCACTTCATTTTCTCTCTCCTGTTAAAAATATATTTTTAACAGGAGAGAGAAAATGAAGTGAATAATTTATTTGACTATAGTCAATCCTCACGCCCAAGGAGGCCCCAACGGCTCACTATTTTCCAATGAAAGTTGAAGGAAACATCGAGATAATCATAATCCAGAAAGCCGTTTCTATGCATTGAAAGTGCCTCTGCGGCATCTGTGAATTTCCGCAACTCACATTACGGAGAAGTTCCAAGCAATAGGACACAGCTCGGAGTAATAATGACTTTTGTGAAGGAAACTTTGAGGACATTAAAGTTTCCAAGAAGTTTCACAATTTTTCTTTTGGAGCGTCCTCTTTACAAGGAAACGAGTTTTTTGCAAGATCATAATCACCAGGAGAGCGGAGAGGAAACGGGCCATCAAAGTACAATTTACTTGCGATTCAGATGGCACGTAAGGATTAGGTGCGTTGACATTTCATCTTGTACAATCTCTGAATGATTGATCATCGTTTCTCTCTGGTTTTCGATCGTCAGATTATGAATAAGATTAAAAGAAGCAATTAAAATTTAAATAATATGTTATTTTATGTTGTTTACATTCATACGGGTTTCACGTATAGATCAATAATACCTTTTGTCTGGCAGACACGTTAACCGGAGCACTTTACAATAACGTGAAATGCAGACCGTCATAAACCGAAGCCGACCCCGAGGAGCCTTTAAACCGATTAGGCTAGGAAGCTTAGGAACTTGTTGATGGAACTGATCAGCTTTCCGTTCCACAAGCGGCCTCAAAAGGCTGCCTTATCAGGTGAATTCATAACGTCGATTCGATAACGTTGATAGTTTATTCATGTAACATGTAGGGAGTTGGTATGGAAAAGTTCTTAATTCGCTAGAAATATTTCCGTAGTGTGTTAGAGATACGTAGAAAGATGAGAATGCTCATTGTGGGAAAATTCTCCTAAAAGCGGATTTTTGTGTGTGTATCTATGATGTCACTTATCTAGCGGTCCGCTTTTTGACGCTCAGCATCCCGCAGTAGAGAAAAGCAGGACGCCACCAATGAGTTGTACAACGGACAGTCCTAGATTATTTAGGGTAATAATGCATTTTCATCCGGGTCTGGGGGTTGAGGGCCACTCATCTATCCTGGCAAATTATGAAATGGCTTGGGGAATTCAGACTCTTTCAAAACAGCATTGTTGCCAAGAACCACAGCAGCACCTGTTATTGTGAAATTCGTCGACGTACCTACCGAGGGCTCTGAAGGAGTATCTCATCTGTTACAGAACGACCTACAGTAGGTCGTTGTGGGACACTCTATAATTGAATTTGCCGGCCTGCCGCTCGTAGTTCCGTCGCGGGCCACGGGAAGCGCCATCGTCGGTGGTCCAGCTTCTCTCGCGAGCGGCTTCACCGCTCATTACCCAGACTCTCCCAATTTCACCGTCTATTCCTAATAATAAAATTAAATAAGAATGACAACACGCAGTGCATTTTATATTGGACTGGAGGACCGGGCGACACTTTGTCTGGGAAAGCCAAGACCAATTTTCATCAGGGATGTCCAACACTGAAGAAAAATATCGATATTCGATATATCGATAGTTTTAAAAATTATCGTTTTACTAGGTCGATATATCGTAGAAAAATATCGATATTCGATATATCGTTTACAAAATATCGATATATCGGATATGTCCAAATTTTTTAAAAAATCCATGCCTTTCATGACTTTTGATTACTAGTAAATAAATTTTGGTTATAAATTCTTCGAATAATCTGTAATGAGTAGGTAATTATTTGTAAAATCAAGGAAACGATTTATTTGCTTAGTTTATATTTGTCTGACAAAACATTCAGTAAGTACATGATTAATATTTTCTGCCAATGCAACTCGTTGATCGTACCTATTTGATTTGAAATACCTTCCGTACAGTTACCTATACGTTCTTTGATCCTATTTCTATAATATAGAAATATGATATATTAAAGCTGGTGTTCGGATTTATGTCGGATCTCTCTCAAAAATATCGGTTCCCGACATTTTAAAAATAATATCGATATATCGATATATCGGTGGAAAAAATATCGCTAAAAAATATATATATATCGGCGGAAAATATCGATATTTCGATATATCGATATTTTTTTAGGATCCCTAATTTTCATGCGCAAGTCTGCTGCCCAGGCAACCAGTGTCGACCGCGGTGCCGGAAGATCAGACTATCGTGTCAGCTGGCCTGCCCTCTATCGGCAACAGTGTTTGTCTGTGGAAGCCAGCCCTCTGATTTCGTGTATATACAGTATATATCCCGTATATATACAGCGGGCTCTGGGAGTACCAACATCAATGTTGACCCTTCATCTTTTATGTTGGATTCCGCTCAGCTCCCTTCCGGAGATACACGCAATCCAGATCAACACGACACTTCATGCCAATCTGGAAATAGCGGATATCCCTATCCTGCCGCATCCCAGTCCAGCAGATCATGACACTTCATGTTGGGATATTCAGGGATATTCAGATACTCCCTTCCTCTTCCTCCAAAGACACCAGGGGTGTAATCCCAGCAACACTGAAGGCATTCCCCCAAAAACTCAACACAATTAATGATAGACCTAGTTATCAATTAGGAACTCATTTTGTGCATGTAGGTACACCCCCTACATCTGTCATGCAGGGTGCCCTACCGTCTTCATTGAATAATTTTAAAGTAGGTACTCAAGAGTATTTAATACTCTAATTGTGTCTTTCAGAGTAGCTGCCCCAAGAGACACCCTCGACAACGTCTCAAGCGTGGTTCCCGGTAAAGCTATCCTCGAATTCCCACTAATTGTCAACACAAGTGGCAGCCATCACACAACTCAATTTTAAATTTAAATAATCTCCGTAAGCCATCTGCACCTTGGGTTCAGTCCCATACACATCATGGTCTTCTGGGAAATCTATGGATACCATCTAACGAACAACTTCCATCGAAGCCTTCATACATTTCAGGAAGGTCTGAGAATAGTAGAGGACAGTGAACCCTTTGATACCCCTTCATTTGATTTACGACCATCACCCAATCGAGTGGACCTACTCACACGGTGGACCTAATCACACGGTGGACAACCGAGATAAGCGGCATTAATGAGATTCACGCAGGGTTAACGCGAATCCCTATTAGCTCGAAACCCATTCGGAATGTAGAACGGTACGCGTGAGTACCACGGCGAGAAGTGCCACTAAAGCTAGCGTTTTTCAACTGGACTATCAACACTACTCATTCTCATGGAAAGACCGTGTTGGAAACACAGATGAAACATGCAGATGGGAGAACTCACATGGCTTATCCTCGGATTACGAATCCCCGTATTATAAAGCAGCGAGAAAGTTCTTGAAGATGTTCAAGTATTAAGTACCCCGAATTCAGTGTTTTATTCATGGCGGGGAGAGGGAGAGCGAGACATAGGAAAGAAAAACGAGGGGTTGAATCCAGGTGGAGCTTAAGACCGACAAAGACGCTAAAAATGGAGCAGAGTTGCGTGGATATATATGGGCCACTCGCATTTTGCAAGGTTTAGCATAAAATATATACACTCGAGACAAACTTGCGAGGAAGTATTTCTGAAGCTTGTAAATGCAAAGAGCGGTTTTAATGTATTAGCGATTCAGTGTGTGGTGTATGATAAATATGGGTTTTAGTAATAAGAGGACAATCCAGATTTTCAAAAGATGATTAGGCGTAGTTGGCGCAATATCTCACGCACCCAAAGTTCACGACTAACCCCCATCACCATTTTACTTGGGTTCCCTCTAACCACCCACACGTACTCCATTCCATACCAAACTACCCCTTCCTCCTTCAAACCTCCTCTCGGGAACAAAGGGACAAAAGGCCCTACTGCCCACTCGAGGGGTCTTTCAAGTGCTTCCTGTCCAACTCCCTTCGTTCCCGACTACCATTGAGCGTCCTCGCGACTCCGGTGCCACCTCCTTATTCAACCCCAACCACTTCTCGGCAAGCCACTTCCACATCCGTAATCCTCGGCCGCTCGGACGGGGGACGCTACCCTTAGAATAGAAACCCAGATTAGCTGATACATAACTCATGACTGAACAAGTTGGTGCCAAACAATTTAGGGACGTGATTGTTCGCACGGGACGCTGCTCATTTCACTGTTCCATTCTGCTGGAACACCATATTCCCAAGCATAAAAACAGACGCTATGAGAACAGAACCAATATTGCGGGTGTGACGTGTGCCTCGATGTGATTTGGTTCTCAAAATTTTATTTGAAAATTTAAAGAGTGATGGATGGAGATCCATAAGTGCAACTCCAAGCTCTGGCCCCACAGCTTGAGTTGGTGGTAATGACTAGGAGTTCGAGGGTAGGTTTACCTGGAACCACGCTAGATAAGATGTGTCTCGTGGGGCTTCGCCGCTGGAGGCAGTAGGGGCAAAGAACCAGATCAGAGTAATTTCGCTGAAGATATCCAGACACCTTCAGGACCCTCGATAGAAACGTCGCCGATTCTCACAGATTGGCGAGCAATCACAGAAGCTGCCGTGGCTCATGGCGACTGCGCAGTTTTGAAGGAGACTGCATTCCCTAAATTCAAGCCGGTGTTCACTTGAGTAGGGGTCCCTAGATGAGGGCTCCTCGTCCAGATCATTATAATTCAGTATTTTAAAAGACGCAAAACAAAATAATAAAAAAATAGGGCAGTAAGTAAAATGTGGCCATTCTTTAAAAAAGTAACGTTAAAATAAAAGTGAATAAATAAATAAATGGCGGAAAGATGGAAATGGTTTTGATCGTGGGAGGTGAACTTAATTTTTGGTTTGTGAGAAAACAAACCATCAATTGAATCAGAGATAAACAACTTGCGTCGTGAAGGACCTCCCGAAAACTGATGAAGGGGATGAGGGAGGAAAAATCAAGGTAGCCTATAACCACCCCCCGAACTTGCTGATCACAATGAGACCACCCTCATGAAAATCTGTTGAGCCGCTCGGGCGTGATGCTGTGTACACAAAAAAAAAAAAAACAAAAAAAACAAAAAAAAAAAAAAACGTCGAAGAGGTGAGCGCACCTTTCCATATTTTGGAAAAAGGTTGCGCTAAAAATCGCGATTTTCTTAAATTTTCCATTATCACTCAGAAGAAACCGAATGTCAAAGATGAGCACTTTTTTCCGAAATGGATTAAAAGTGAGTTATGAGCCACTTGGACGCCCAAATTATCACAAATCACACAGTCATCTTAAGAGGTACCTACTACAACATTTTTGCAATATCTGTGCTTATGCAGATCCTCATAATATTGATATGAACTAAGTAAAAATATCATTGTTAAGTACATTTAATTAGGTCAATAATTGTTACCTGAGATATTCAACAAAATTTCTTATTTTATAAGAAGTGACCGATCCTCCACCCTTGGTAGCCCCATGAAAGCCATATGGATCCCCACAATGAAATCGGATCGTTTCGGGACCCCAGAAAATGGATTCTACGTCCGAAAATACTTCGAAAACGACACCTAACTAGATCCCATAGCCCAAAGCCTTCAAAAAACCCCTGCCGTAGCCCCATTTTGGCCCCATAGCGCCCCACGGGTTAAGGCCATCGGGCGGAAAACCTTGCGGGCACAATTTTGTCAAATTTTCAAATTAAAAAAAAAATCCCAAAACGGCTCGGAAACGCATAAGGTAAAATTTTGAGGCCGACAAGAATTTTCGACCTCCGTCGCGATTACTTATGTGTAATCCAAGAAAAATAAACCAAACGGTCCAAAAACCAAATTTAAAAAAATCGGTTTTTGGGCCAGAAAAAGTTAAGCTCACCTCCCGTGAAGGTGCAACCTCAGATTCCTCACATTTTTGCCATGGGAGCGATCAAAACCATTTCCTGCTTTCCACTATTAATTATTATTTCCTATTTCCCAGCATTTTAATGAACTAGAATACGTGCGCTTGAGGGGGAAAGCCGGGGAATCAACATCGCTTTTCCTGAGCGTGGGATGCTGAGCGCGATCTAACAGATCTAACAGATCCCTACCGAGACCCGTCTAGCGCCATGACTGGGTACAGAGTATTCTGCAAGTGGGGAATTTTTCCCACACAATATTCTCCTGTTGAATTTGACAGCTTTCAACACCGGAGTGAAATTCTTCTATCCCGAATCGGTTTGCTATTACCCAATGAATTTCTATTCAATAACTTCCGCAGTTGGATACCGATTTTTGACCAGACAATAAAACCACACCTCAACGAGGGGGTTTTCCGGATTTAAAACTTCATCGGACTAAACTTGAGAGAAAACCCGGATGAAAAAGCCGGAAAAGCCCCATGATGGAAAATCTGTGCAGATTAAATCCCCCGTCGTTTTGTCCGGTTGAGAATGCGTTGAAAATAATTACCCCAGTTTTGGCTCTGGGATTCGACGCCTGAACGAGATATATTAGCCGGGTGGGTGGGGGGACGTCGCGGTGGAAAGGCAGGTCGTGATAAGGATAGGGTAATTTATATACAGGCCCTTTGGTTGCGCATGGTGTGGCGATGAAGCCACATTTGACACATTTATAACCATTAGCCTGTCATAGATAATGAATCAGGATAGAGTGCCCACTTAGGGCTTCCCTCTTTAAACGAACGAAGGTATGAGAGGTACACTTTACAAAATTTAGAGGCACCCATCATGCTCGCATTTGTTATAACAAAATAGAGAACGCGACGGTATAATGATTGAGGTTTTAACCCATCTCCAATTAGGGCCATTTTTACTTTACATCGCGTAAAATAATAGATGAGCGTAACCATGTACGGTTTTTTCCAACCAACCGAGTGTAATGTACGCCAAGAAACTAGATTCACTTTGGTCCTTTGGGACCCGGACATTCGCTCGGGGTTCGGTTGAAAGACTGGAAAGGTCGGGCTGAGCCTAATCAGACCGAAAATTGGCCCTTCTGGTCACGTAGAGACGTAACGTGAGCAACAATCCCAAACGGGAAATATAATAAAACTTCGCCCCTCCTCCGTGCGCCCTCTTTCTCACTCTGGGCTCCATAACGAGTAACTTGATTCTGAAAATGCTGGGTAACTCAGGCGCTGCGGTGGTTATCTTCTTCGGAACACACCATTGTTTTGTGGCTTACCCTTGATAAAATTTAATACAGATTCACGCAACTGAGATTTCCACAGAGACACTTTCGTATACAGGGCATCAGGCTTACATGCCTTTTTTTTCTTGGCGCTATGTTGTGCCCTGAAAATTGTACGCTTTCAAATTAAAAACTGGACAAAACTGGATTGAAATCAAATTCACCAGTAAGTAAGTATAGGTAGGTACTTTACTTATAAGTAAAAAGAACAAACTCAATCACGCAGTTTTAGTAATTTCATTTTTTCTAGATAAGAGTATTTATAGAGTGAGGGGAATTCCCACTTCTATAAATATATATATTAAACTAGTATTGCCAGCCCGCCGGAAGTAGTAACAACGGGAGGGGCGGGTCGCGCAACGGTCGCAACGCAAGCGTGCGAAACCCCTCTTCTCCCGTCAATGGACCGTCCTTTATTTTCGGAGACGAGGGGAAATTTAACATGAAATTTGTTACCTTGCTGTTCATTTATCGTGACATTACACGCAATGTCGATAAGCAGTGAGAGAAGTGAGATCGGGTCAGCTGGATAGGTCTTCATTGCCGACAATTTGGTTGTGGAGGCTGCAATAGCGGATATCTTCTCAACTCCTGGGTCCGCTGGCCAGGCCTTCATTGCTGACAATTCGGTTATGGAAGACTGGATCAATAAGTCAGGCCGTCTTTGGCGACAAATCGCTAGAAGCAGCAGCAACTAGTGGTCTCAGTTCTGCTGCGAACCCAGGGCGAACTAATAACAACCACGACCAATCGTGTTGGGTATCAGCATCTCCTCGGTTTCCTTCCGTGGACCTCGCACCGTCACATTACCCTAACATTTCACGTAAGCCTGACGAGTGCGAGTATTCGCTTGTGGCTGTACCTTCTACTAGATCTGTAGACTATTCGTAAGATGCCCTAGCTACAGATGTTCCCATACTCCCTTCCTCTTCCTCCACAATATACAGCGGCGAAATCGAGTATTCACGCCACCGGCCTTCCACTAAACACACAACACAAAATTTAATGATTTTAAATTCAAACATAGGAAAACAAATTCATGTAGGTACAGCCCCAACATCCGTTTCACAGGGCACTCCTACATAGAGTGTTTTGCAAAAAAAAACATCATTTCTTCCTTTTCCGAAACCAGAGTGCCTAATGTGATCCACCAGGTGTTCTAATATGGCACTAGTGCTGTGTTGAGGCAATTTCCTTCTACCACTGATATCATTTCTCGTTGCATAGGAGTAGCGGGGCGAGTTATAAGCATACTTTGCCTCCCAGATGAAGATGTAGGAAATAGTGGAAGGCAAAAGCTGGCGAGGACGTAGAGAAATCGGGCTTAATTTCTATTGCAAGGTCTTCTGGACCCTTAGGAGCTCACAGTCACAGGCCAAACTAAAGCCTAAGACCACCTGCCTCCTGATGATCTCTAGAAGAGAAGAAGTATCCTACTTGGACTCCAGGGAATTACTCTTCCACTTCCAAAAAGACTTCCACTCTTCACCCTTCTCACAACACATTTAAAATTGCATTAAATTCAAATGAAATTGTAGAAACTCCAGTATCAGGTTCAACTCCCATATGCGTAATAAATTGACCAAATACTTTTACCAACTAGCAAGCCAACTTCTGTACAATGTAGAAAAAGTGGCGCATCAAGGACGGTTAAAAATAGAACCACTACACCTGGTTCCCACTTCACCCTCAAGGGAGAAAAGTGACTGTAAACGCGAGGTGTTCGCAATAGGGCTGGGAGGCAACAACGGGAGTTTTATCTGAAAGTTTCTGCCTGAGTAGTCAAGAAGTGCAAGTCTGTGGAATGCTCAGGCCCTGCTTTATGCCTCCAGGCATTCGGATGGGAGCTGCGTACATCCGCTTGTTCCCTTTCGACTTCTGATAAACCCATTACTTGATTGGTTGGTACGAAATTATCAGGAACTACTCCATTTCGACCCTGCTTATTGTAATTTATACACAGTCTCTAGTAATTTAACTTGGTTTACTCGAAAAAGGGTGACTCATCGTTGAACTGAATATTACAACTGATAGTATACAACTTTACTTCTTCATTAGTTACCTTTTGGTCCTAATGAGGTATATAATACTGAGATTTCCACATTACTTGATCTTGTGCCAGGCAAAATAAAGCTGCTGCTCAGTTGATACCTTGCCGTCCAGCTTCGTACGAGTGACAGCCAAGACGTCGTTTTCTTCCAAAGTCGGCTGATGTTCCCCGTCATAATCGTCTGCAGTAGGTTGTACAAGTCCCAAGTGGGCGTCCACATTGCGTCTTTTCACTGTCACTAGTACGTTTCAGGGAGTTATGTTGGAGAATGTGGACATTCCTGAATCTCGCGGTCCTGGGGATTGTCAGCATGCTTCGAATTAGCCGCAAGGAGCAAGGTAGCGGTGCGGTGCGGGCGGGTGCCTGGGAGCATTCCTCGGTTCAGGGAAGGGGGCGTTTTTTCATCTGAGCTGGTGAGGGGCACTGCAATGGTTGCAAAGTCTGGGATGAATGCTAAAAAAAGGGCCAAGGAAGGGCGACAGCTGCCTCGCTGGGAGTCCCCAATTTCAGCTTCAACCTCCACCATAACCGATATGAAACAAAATCTCAAGTGCGTGACTCATCAAGCTGATGCTCCTGTGATCGCTAAGGCATCGCTTCCCCGGTCACCACTAAACAGTCCTGTTTCTGTTCCCTGAACAGTTATGTTACTGTTTCCCAAACTACAAAGACAACACAATCATCCATCACCGAATTATGATTCTGCCTACAAACAGAAATCAGTTCTCGGACATCCTTAATAATTTTATGCAGGTTGACGTCATCATGAACTCAATGAAATTCAATTTCGGCAATTTGTATGCTTGGTTGTCCTGGTTATTCAGCCAGCTTCTATTTTTTGGATCAATATAGAAAACGTATAAACTCACGACCTGGGAGAATCTTGAATGGTGATCTTAAGTAAGCTTTGGATTTCTCTATCAGAAGGTAAGTCCTATAAATTGGTGAAGGAAATCTAACTCTTACATATGGTGGATGGCGCTAACGGAATTTTCCGGCCCCCAAACTTTAAATGAATGAAATATTTAAACTATAAAATTGCAATTAAATAGTAGTTTTGATTAAAAGAATTGGAGCAAAATAGTTAAGTATTACTTATGTACGTTATGGCGATATAAGAATTTATGTATGATTCAATCTATGATGTTGAACGAGGACTGACATAAACTCAGCTTACCAATACTGCATTACACGACACTCACCTGGAAAATAAAAACATAAATTAGTACAACCGATTCATAACAGGAGCTAAAGCACTTATTTCATGTACATTATAATATAATATCTGGATAGAAATCATCCACAGAAAACCATTAGTGATCTTCAACAAAAATCTATTTTAATACACCTCATTGAAAGGTTGATCAGACGAACTAAAGACGACAATACGGAATTAGGTATACCTAATTCTATAGAAATGGTCAAGAGAGAATTAGAGACCTCACGAAATTTGGTTTATATGCTGGTGCGTTAACTGACGGACAAGCACAATTACCACGACAATCGATAAGAGAAACTTAACACGGTTGGTGGACAGACCCATCATTTAATATCGAATCGACCATAATCCAGACTTTACAAAACGACACAGACTTCGAACAAGCTAAGGAACTGATATTTCGAGAATTAGGGTTAGAAATTGACGTAAAAATCCCCTCAACACATTCAATACTGTGGATAAACGTTAAAGAGGCTTTTAAAACAGCGCTAACTGATAACACATTAGCACCTCCCCGATCAGACGACGAACAAAATAGTGACCAAGAAGAATTACTCGACGTTTTTGAATTCTGTTCAAACGGAATTGAAGAGTATATGTGTCAGTTTTATTGGGATTAGGGCCAAGAACGGGAAAACTCTAACTTCATTTGCCGAGTTTTCGAGCAGTATGTGCTCTTCATCAGGGCTATGAAGATGGTATCAGGGCTATGAAAATGGTATCAGGGCGTGTGGTACATGAACCTGGTCGGGGAGAGAGGGAGATGAATGTCGGACTGTCCTCAATTGGCCAGTCTTCGTAGGGTATTTCAACGTATGGTCTAGTTTTAACGAAAGAGGGAAGAAGATAAGAGCCCCGGCCTCCACTACAATTTAAATTTAAATTGACTAACGTCAGGAAACAAACTAACAAAAAAAAAAACCTGGAATTGAAGAGTGCATAATCTAGCAAACTACGGGCAAAGTGAACCTATGAAGTGTTGATAGGAAATGAAAAAGGTCCATTAGCCGGGAGTCATCAAGCGTAATACGATTGGATCATTACAGTGATTGCTCTTTGATTACCCTCCCGCGAAATCATTTTGTTGAACGGGTGCCAGTGAAGTGAGGCACCGCGCATCCTAGAATTTATTCACTATTAAATTCGGATTAAGGCCCTTTTCCTCCCCGCACGGGAAACGAGGAACGAAGCTAATTAGAATCCAGTTGCGATTTACCGCTAATGCGGCTAACGGAAGACCCTTTTCCCGCCCAATTCCGCGGGAAGGAAACTCGAAAGAATAAAGGAGTGTGGAGGAGGAGGAGACATAAATGGCCCCCGGCAGGAGATAATATGACCAACCCGGTGCCTTCAAAGTCACCTTGGAGGTGCCCTGGAACTGAACGCTGCATCGATTATTGGACTCAGGCCAAAGTCACAGCCACCGGTATTGATGGGACAGGTAGTTTTAAGAAGACCTCTTTTATTTTTGGCCAGGTGAATGGTTGGAAAAGTTTCTGATCGTAAAGGAAGTTCAAAGACAATTATTTCCGAAGGGGCGTTCACGGCGGACAGACCAAAATATTGTTTTCCATTCTTCCGAAAATATTAAAGTTTACCCATCCTTCTCCGCACTCAGTTTTCTCTCGTGGAAAATTGTGGAAAGCATTTAATGCTTATACTTCACGGAAAAAAATTTCACGACACTCCTCTACGCGAAAAGTTAATTAGAGCTGAAAAGTTCTTTCACAGCCGATTCAGGCGCCACCTCTTTTCAAAAAAATGACAAATGATCGAAAAAGGAACAGGGCCTTCTAGATGATTCCTCAACTTCAGATTATTTCGTTCTTGTTAATTAATTTTTAAATTGACTGAGACAAGTTCTTCGCGAAAGGGGGAATGGAGTGGCGGGAGATTAGACGCACCGTCAATGTAACGTCATTAAAAACGCATCAAAATGATTTATTTCTTGAAGGCGAGGTCTTGAATAATGAAATTCTGGCCCTCCCCGCCGCGAGGAGAGAAAGACTTGTTGTTGAGGAATAATTACGCCGGAAAGGGCTTCGATCCTAAAGACTGTGTAAGTTGGGATCAGCCAGATGGGATTGCAATTTATTCTTATTTTCCGGGTCTTCATCTTGAATAAGTTATTTTTATTATTTCGAACCCAATTCACAGAATTAAAAACAAAATATAATACGATGCAATTGAATGGGTTATTTAAGGAGGGTCATTTGTCCAAAATGGCGATTTTGTTTAAATTGTGAAATATGCATAGGTTGACGTGAGAAACGACAATTTGTTGATGTTCCTTCCCATTGAAATATAAATTTGAATGATCGTGTTCTACAGTGTCTATTTTAGAAACGGCAGTAGTTCCTTTCTCTGATGAGGACTGCTTTTTCTCAAATATGCTTGGGAACTGCAGTCAATAAATTTTATTACAAGTTTATTGCACGTTTAACAAGTTTAATTACTAATTTAACGGAAGGCTTCGAAAAGTTTCAAAACAAATTTGAAAAAAAATTGTAAATTTTTTTGAAGCCTTTCATTAAATTTGTCATTAAACGTGTTAAACTTGCAATAAATTTATTTATTTATTTTTATTAAAAAATAAAAACAAGAAGAAAAACTCGGCCCTTTGGGCCTCGCCAGGACCCCTGGATGCTTTTTGCTTAGAGCAGATGAAACAGGAACAAGCTTTATTAACCGAGGGATTGAAACCCAACCATCGATGTAGTAAACTACATCGATGAACCCAACTTACGTTGTTGGACTGGTAACTACGCCGAACTAGTGGCCTAACGTACGACAGGTGAGAACGCCGAACTAGTGGCCTGATGGTAAGAAAATTGAGGATGCTGAACTAGTGGCCTAACGTACGACAGGTGAGAACGCCGAACTAGTGGCCTAATGGTAAGAAAATTGAGGATGCTGAACTAGTGGCCTAACGTACGACAGGTGAGAACGCCGAACTAGTGGCCTAATGGTAAGAAAATTGAGGATGCTGAACTAGTGGCCTAACGTACGACAGGTGAGAACGCCGAACTAGTGGCCTGATGGTAAGAAAAGTGAGGATGCTGAACTAGTGGCCTAACGTACGACAGGTGAGAACGCCGAACTAGTGGCCTGATGGTAAGAAAAGTGAGGATGCTGAACTAGTGGCCTAACGTACGACAGGTGAGAACGCCGAACTAGTGGCCTGATGGTAAGAAAAGTGAGGATGCTGAACTAGTGGCCTAACGTACGACAGGTGAGAACGCCGAACTATTGGCCTGATGGTAAGAAAAGTGAGGATGCTGAACTAGTGGCCTAACGTACGACAGATGAGAAAGCCGAACTAGTGGCCTGATGGTAAGAAAAGTGAGGATGCTGAACTAGTGGCCTAACGTACGACAGATGAGAACGCCGAACTAGTGGCCTAATGGTAAGAAAAGTGAGGATGCTGAACTAGTGGCCTAACGTACGACAGATGAGAAAGCCGAACTAGTGGCCTGATGGTAAGAAAAGTGAGGATGCTGAACTAGTGGCCTAACGTACGACAGATGAGAACGCCGAACTAGTGGCCTAATGGTAAGAAAAGTGAGGATGCTGAACTAGTGGCCTAACGTACGACAGATGAGAACGCCGAACTAGTGGCCTAATGGTAAGAAAAGTGAGGACGCTGAACTAGTGACCTAACGTTAAGACAAACGAGGATGCCGAACTAGTGGCCTCCCTCCCCGACTAGCGTATTAAATATTCCAAATTTTGGGCAGTTAGGTCACGGCTAAAGCATGTTCAATGCTAAGTAGGAAAAAATATCTAGAAATAGAATAGGAAATCATGCAGTAAAACAAGAAATAAAGCATTATGTGTTCTATTTATTTTAAAAACGGCATTCGTCCGTATACCTAAAATGGTCACACCCATTTTAGAATAATTCGATTTATCGATGATGTCAGATATTAATTGAACCTTTGTAGAACGTTACTCTATTTTCTCATAATTATTCCTCAAGAATTGAGAAAACTAGGAAGATTTGCTCGTTTTCCCAAAACCTGAAGAATGAACAAAAGCCCTTCCTAAAGTGACAAATTCAATTTTGAACTAGGGCCTATTATAGGGTCTAACCTAGTATAGGGCCTATTACGTGTTTTAGCCAGGCGTGAAGACCACAGTAATAAATCTTCACTCAAAATTAGCTTATTAAATCAGATCGAATATATCTCGAGGTACTACATGAGTTCAATCTAACAATTTGTATAATGCGTGAGAGTGACTTGTTTTACTCTGGGGAGTGATCCTATTCCTAGTCGACGATAGCTAATCTGAACTGTGGTAATCGGCAGGTCAGTGATGGCTTCGTAGTTGATCAGGGCTATTCCCAAGCCGCTCGAGTCATTCGAGATTATCAACAACCTCTCCGCTCGTCAACATAGGTCCATTTACGACAACCATACGGTGAAATAACCTTATTGCATTCTTCAACTGGTAAATCGAGGAAGTAAAAAGCAATGAGCATTACGGCTCGTCGCGTTTGTTTCAACTTAATTCAACGTAACGGTTCAACTACGAGTCAGCGAGAGTTTTAATAGCAATAAATTCGCCCTAAGCTGTATCACTTTGAAACGGGATGCCCAATGCGTTTGAATGGGAGTTCTCTCCGGCCCAATCCGCTTTTTTCCTCATCCAACTCTATTGTTAGTAACGCGCTCGATTTGGATGCGACTGTTGTGAAAATGGAATGGGAAATCTCGGTTTTAGATTTTTTCTTTCTTTTTTTTTTTCCTCTCCCATTTCCCTGTTCAGCCTTGCGGGACGAAGGATCCCCGGGGAGTCGCGTAAATCACGACTTACACCCCCCCCCCCCCCCTCGCCCTTTTCGCCCGAAGAGCGTTTTAGTCGGGAAAACGCTCGGCGCTTTGGGAGAGTGCGAAAACAGTTTCTCCCCCACCTCCTGAAGAAAAGTGCATTTTGAAAAGGGGTTTCCCGGTAGCAGCTTAACATATTTTCATGGCGAATATTGTAAATCGTGGGTTCCAGGAGCGCTCAGGTGCGCTAATGGAGGCTTAGCTCCGAGAACGAGTTGGGTAAAAAGAAGATCCAACGTCCCCAACCTCCTACTAACAGAATCGTATCCACTCAGATATTTTGACTGGTCCCCGTTTAATTATTGTCTTCAAGATCTTGTGAATTTGGCAGCTCCAAAGTCCTCACGCTTCCCCGTCCTCTTCGGGGTTAATTAACCCAACCGACTGGAGTGAAACGCTTATTACTCCACCCATCGCACCCCATCCAACCGTCTCGCACTTCTGTACCTTCGCCTAGTTACCCAAACGGGGCATCCTGAGCTCCACAACTGTTTGTGTTATCTGTTTGCATTAAGCAGTAGGTTGGGGAAGCTCCCGTACGGGTTAGCTCGAAGCTGCTTAATTAGTGTTCCCGTACACACTACACATTAATTAATTCTGACAGTGGGGGAAGAAAAATATAGTGTGGGAAAGCTTCGGGAAATACGCGAATGCACGAAACCGTGCAGCATTAACCAGCAATAGATCTCCATTTCGGGAGTGAGCCACACTGCTTGTGCAAGTAGGGGTGGATACACAGATTTCAACAGCCTTGATACTAGGATAAAACCGAAAAACCGCTGCAAATTTTACACAAGGGTTTATTATTCTTTGATATAGGTTAAGTAATTGTGTTAATTCCGTGTCATTAAGAAAATATTTTTGAAAAAAGAAGAACAACGTGGAAACTCGAAAAAACGGATTTTGCGTCCAGAATTACTCCCATTTGTAGCCCTATGAACACATTCGGACATTTCGTTGTTGGAATCTAAACATCTTACGGATGTCAAACATGGAAGTAGATGTCAAATTTTGAGGCCGATCAGGTTTTTCGACCTCCGTCGCGATTACATACGTGTACTATTCCAAGAATAATAAAAACAAAATTGGAAAAAAAAACTATAAACTACGTTAAAACCTACATATCTATATGTTTAAAATAATTTACTGTGCAATATTACATATTGTTTAAATTAATTTCTATGAAAACGATACCCTGATTCATTGAATTTCTGTCTACCATCACATTACATTAAATATAATTTTGTCCCCCCACATCCCCACATTATAATATAATATATTATCTGTCCCACATGGGACTTCTCGTTTATGCAGCGTCGCAACTGCACCCCCTCGATGCAGAAGGGCGAGAGGGGGGCTACGTATTACCTACCTAATTAGTTACCTACCTAAAAATTAATCAAAACTCGGCTCGAAAATCTACGTAAGTTCTTGTAGACCTTACATAGTTCGCGGAACGTCTGAAAAGCCTGTGTTGATAGTGCAATGATAACGGGAGCACTGCCCTTCTTGAGACGATTTTTTTGCATGGACCTTATGGAACAACGAACTAAGTGTGAAGCCAGAAATGTCGAAATTTGGGGCAGTTCTGGGAACTGCGCACACCCTTCCTTCTCACCGTTCACCAGATGTTAAATCACCTCCACAATCAGTGTTGGCAGTCTTCGTTCATGGGCAGGGAATTTTCGTTTGTAATGAGGGACTTTTTCAGGATCTAATCTGTCTCAAATCATGGAAAAAATAGGGGCTTACTTTTGAAATATTTTGAAAACTTTTTGGTGTTGCTATATTACTTTGTACGGTATGAAATCATAAAATTTCGATCGACCAAGGTTTCTGATTTTTTCAGTTTTCCCACAAAGGTATTTTTTACCAGAAGCAGCTTCTGAGGGGATGGCATCTGGGGTTTAGTGTGCTTCCATGTTTTCTGGGAACTTCCCAGTGGGAAGTGTTTTCTGAACTCGGAGATCTGCGTTTGTCTCATTTATAAGTTTTTTATTCGTTCGTTTCATTCGATCGTTTAATTGTTCATTTCATAAAGCGTTTGTTGGATAACTCTATTGATTTCATCTTGAGGGAGTTTTCCCGTTTAGGCGTGAGTGATAAGTGTGACATTCGCGACATGGGACGGCCAACCTCACCTTTACCAGGTTTGCAGCGTGTACCCAGGAAATGAAAGGAAACTGGTAATAGTTAATTGGAATTTTTAAACAAACAAATAAATAAATAAATAATGAACTATAGCAAATCTTGATAGTAGGTACTTTTTATCTGTGTTGGGTGCAATAATATTTTCATAAAATATTATCACGAATCCGTGACTGCACCCCCTTGTTCTGCCATCACCAGTCGCGCCTGAGTATGTATACCATGTAGTTTATTCACTTGGAAGCTTGAAGATTTGTTCATGAACATGCTTCAAATCTGATTACATACCGTGAGAAGAAAGTGGACAAACTTTTAATTAGTTGAAAGTCACGGCCTCGCTTGATACGAGTCATGCGACGGGGGTGAGCAGGCCGAATTCGGATGTTTCTTAAAGCGCTTGGCCGACGCCCTGGCAGAGACCGACCATATTCCTTAATGTCTGATTGGGTGAAAGTAAAGACCCAGATTGCGCTCATCCGGGCAGTGGGACCTCCGACTCCGGAATACGCGACGGCGGCTACGGTCACTTGGTACAGAAGATGGGGCCGGTGTTTTAGAGGGACACTGGGTAAACGACGACTGAAAACCGTTGACTGCTGACAATGCGCAGAGTCACCACGGAGTACGACGGCGCCCAGAAGGGCATAAGACGCCGTGCTGAAGGGCAAACGAATGCAGGCGGCCTTGTTCCTTGTTCATGTTTTTACTTGAACTGTGAGAATAGTGCCAAACTGACTCCAGACAATTTGGACTGTGGATGGTGGCTTAACAGTCCGAAAACGTTCCACACCATCAGACCATCAGCAGAGGAGTCATCTATCTCCCTTAGTTCCTAACCGTCAACATTAAAACCATTCCAATCCCTGAATGATTTTTGGTTCATTATTATTAGAATAATCAGCCTATGCACAAAAAATTGTGATCATCCTCAAAATTTGTCATTATGCGTTTCATGATGTGTAAATTAAAGTATTTAAGTAAGTGGGTAAAGTATAGTAAAGTATAGTGGGTTTTTTTGTGTTAACCAACTGGTTTTCACAATTGGGGCAGGAGCCGACCCCGCGCTGTACTTGAAAAAGCTTTAGAAAATTCTTGCTCCATAGAAGGATTCACATAAACTAGCGTTCAGATGTGGGTTGTCTGCCGCCAAGACTGGTAATACAACACGTGATTGACTTTTCGTCAAACATTGGTGTTCGTCCCCGGATTCGAACCAGGCTGATCAGCGCCCCGACAAATTTGAAAACAGACGTTTCACTGACGCCTTAGCCCACGGGGCCACCCTGTTATGTCCCCTTCGTTTCAAGATGTGTAGAGTCCAAAAATGATAAATCTGCCGTAAGCCGTCCAGACCGTTTTGAGCAGGAGAGTTTTTTAAAATCTGGAATTCTGAAAGAATGCTCGGTTCTCCATCTAACTATGCCCCTCAAGGTTCCCGATCGATCAAACCCGTGGGGCTCTTTGAGGCTGAAATGGGGCTACGAGAGGGAGGTTTGAAGGTGTCGTTTTTGGAGTACTTTTTAAATGGAGAATCCATTTTTGGGGTGTTCCCAGGACCATCCGACCTGGCCATGGGGTTCTTTAGGGGCTCTGGAAGGTCATTAGAAGTTGGAAGAGGTGTCGTTTTCCGAGTAATTTTGGGCGTATAATCCATTTTTCGGGGCACCACAACCGCCCAAACACTTTTTAAAAATAATTGTTTATTGACATAGAACCAATTTTTACACAAATTATTAAACTACACAGAATATTAAACTCTGGGTAAATTTGCAGTTTGCTTTACATCACTGATTAAATAAATCGTGTGTCGATAAATATTCATATGTTTGTTCTGTCGAAATACACAGATACCAAACGTTCGAAAAATCTAATTAAAAGTTGATTGGCTTGTTAACGAACGAAGTCCCTTTGATCTTTGACATTATGGAATTAATCAACGCTATTCCACGAAAGGTAATAATTATCATCCGCGAATTTCATTGGGCTTTCCGTTTGGTTCAGTATTCAAAGAGTCGCGGATTGCGAATGGAAACCGAGCAGAAAATAGCTAAGCGCACAACGGTCATTTCTATGCAGAATATGCCGGGAAGAGCAGTTTTAATTAGAGCTCACGTGCACTCTCACGACCACAAAAAAATAGAAGGAGGAACGGAGGGATAGTGCGGAATGCTGAGTTTCATTTAACTGGAACATTAGCGGAACACCAGAGCCATTACCATTTATCCTGGTCGTTTCAAACGGATCTACCAAGCTTCGTATTTTATTCAATGGGCGGCGATCTGTTCCAGTGACTATTTGATGCCTGTAGAGGCGACCACAGATATAATTGTGTTGTAATAATTACATTTGTATATGTATACATTTGTAGTAAATTCTCAAAGTAACTTTCACCTCATTACAATTATTGTAATGAGGTGAAAGTTACTTTGAAAAATTTACTATATCAATTGGCTCCGTGTTTTACACCTCAAGGAAGTATACTTAAGGATACTGTTAGAGGTAGCGTCGTTGAGTTCTCTCCAACAAAATTACCTATAACCTGTCAGACCGAACGTTTTTCTCCTCCCGTCGATATCAACTGAAGCATAAATCACAGACGCCATAGCATGACAATTCACACTCCCAGTGAAAAGCTAATGCTAACATGCTGGCACGATAAAGCAAAAGGTGTTAGAGACAAATGGGAAGGAAGTGCTAGGCGGGAAGGCGTCCAGGGGGAGGTGAACAGGAGAGGGGATACATAATTAGAGCGAGAGGACGGTCGAGGTGATTTATTGATTTGAGTCTCTCTCTCATACCCTCTCACTCACTCTTTCTCTCTCTTGGGTGTGGCAACTTATTGGTGCAAATCTATTGCTTCCGATCGGTATAACCTAGTCCGACTGGTAAAAATTCATTGGCTGTGAATTTTCTTTTCCCATTTTATCTCTGCGAATAAGATTTATTTCTTTTTTTCAATATCGCCATTCAATGTGTCACAAGTTTAGTCCATT
The DNA here is from genome assembly GCA_955831195.1 of Pilophorus perplexus. Classification (NCBI taxonomy): domain Eukaryota; kingdom Metazoa; phylum Arthropoda; class Insecta; order Hemiptera; family Miridae; genus Pilophorus; species Pilophorus perplexus. The sequence continues at coordinate 20,758,617 of OY037015.1, forward strand.
GCATTTCTACAATAAAAAAATAAAATAAAAAAACTGCAATTTTTAGACAAGGGTATAGTATTCTTTGATTTAAATTATGAATAAATTCAAGCATGGCAATAAAAGTATTTAAAAAATGACATATTTTTTATGTAGGTATGTATATAAGATGAAAAACTTTCCTGAACGAATACGAATCCCAAATAATGGAATGTGCGTCCAAAGTTATTTGGAAAACGACACCTCTTGGCATCAGGGAAAAGTTTTAGCCGCGTGAAATCACCATGGTAAAATCGGATGTTTCTGGGACCCCCCAAAAATGGATCCTACGTACGGAAATACTTCCAAAACGACACCCATCTCGATCCCAGACCCAACACCCTTCAAACACCTTTCCCGTTTTTAGCCGCACAGAGCCCCACGGTCTTGAACGTTCGTGCAGAAAACCTAGCAATAATTTAAAATTTAAACAAATTGCTTGGGCATTTCCTTCTTGGAATCTACACGTCAAGTGACAAGGACAAATAATATGTCCTCGAATTATTCTGAGGCCGATCAAAATCGTTGAACCCCGTCGCGAAAACAAGTTGATTATTCTGAGAACAATGCAAAACGCTGTATATTTTACACATTATTCTTTGATTTAAGTTAATCGCACAAAAATTAATTCTGTGTCAATAAAATAATATTTATTAAAAAAAGGAAAAAAAGATTTGGGATCTCGAAAAATGGATTATACCTACGTCCAAAATCACTCGGGAAATATTTGACCTCCTCGGATCGTTCAAAAATCCCATTTGTAGTCCCATGAGAGCCCAATAGATCACGATGGTGAAATTCAATCGTTCTGGGAACCACAAAAATAGATTCTACGTCCAAAAATATTTCAAAACAGACACCTAACTCGACTCCATAGCCGAAACGCTTAAAAAAAAAAACCCTCCTGTAGCCGCATTTTAGCCTCACAGAGCCCCACGGATTTGAGCGTTTAGATGGTAAACCGCGTGCTTGTCAAAATTTCAGATTAACCCTTAAAAAATAAAAAAATAATAAAATAAAATAAAATAAAATCCCCTATCAGAATTTTTGACCTCCGTCGCGATTATTCCAAGAATAAATAAACCAAATAAATAAACCAAAATGGCTATAGTAGGTTTTATATTTTCATGTAGTTAGGGTCAGTCCCAGTAGTAAATTAAATTTTGCAACTTCGAAAGCTCGAGGCTAACTGTGAGGTAACCGCGATATTTCGGACGTTTTCAAGTTTTTGCTCCTAACGTAGGTATGCGTTCTAGCGCTAAGGCCACTATAGTTTTGTTAACTACTTACTATGTACTAATTTTGTACTCCAACCGCACATCTCTAGAGTTAATACTTTTTGAGATACGGCTCACCAAATTCGGGCCTTTTTCCCAAAAACACTTTTTTCAACGTAGGTATCGCCGAATATCTCCTTGACAACATTCGGCTCCCATGTTGAGAGATTGGAGTTTGTAGAAAAATTTCATTTAAAAGCACAAGTAGACTAAATTTAGCAATTTTCTCGAAAAATAAATGAAGAGTCCAGGGGAAAACCCCCGTCATTGATAAAAAGCTGATTTTGAGAAAAATGAATTTTAAAGTTTACCAACTAACAGAAACTTCAAAAACGATTTTAAAAATACAAAAAATGTTTTATTTGAACCATCAACTATGCAGATTCACAATATGCTTCCCGAATAACCATTTTTCAAACTATTAAATGATATTTTATACATAATTCTGAACTTATAATGCGAATTTTAACCCTATTTTACTCCTAAACCAAACAATGGAGAGAATAAAGTATTTTGAAGAATGCAAAACGTATGTTAATATCCACAAAATACCAAAAAAAAATTGCTTTGTACAATTTGTACACTGTGTATTAGGTTTTACAAAAAATTTACCAAAAAAAAAGGTTTTTACGAACGAAAACTACGATTCAAAAACGCTGCAAATTTTACTCAAGGGTTTATTATTCTTTGATATAGGTTAGGTACTTGTGCAAAAATTATTTCTGTGTCAATGGAAAAAATGTGGAAAAAAAATTGTTTTTTGGATTTTCTTTTTTCAAACGAAATTTTTCAAAAATTTTTTTTTTTTAATCGAAAAATATTTAACCTCCTGGGATCCTTCAAAAATCCCATTTTTAGCACCATGAAGCCCTATAGATCGCCACAGTGAAATCGGATAGTTCCGGGACTTCGAAAACGACACCTAACTCGACCCCATAGCTAAAAGCCTTCAAAACCCCCTCTCATAGCCCCATTTTAGCCCCATAGCGCCCCACGGGTTTGGGCGATCGGACTGAAAACCTTGCGGGCACAACTAGATGGTAAACCGAGTATTTTGTCAAAATTTAAGATTTAAAAAAAAATTCCTACTGCCCAAAACGGCAACACACAAGATGATGAGATAAGGAGGGGCGCACGCCGCAGCGTTGGTTGGGGCCCTTTAAACTGCAATGACGGGGTTCTTCCCTGCACGCGCTGTCGATGACGGGTTTTTTCCCCAGTACTGCTAATATTCAACCCAATATTTCGCTGAGAAGATGGGGTTATTCTTCAAAACCGAGGGCTTCGTCGGATTCTACGCCTCAAAATCCTTTAGAAACCACTTCGTACCTGATTCACCCCAAAATGTCGATGACGGGGTTTTTCCCCTGGACTCTTCAAATGTATTTATACAATAAATGTATACTGTAAAATAAATTTTATTTTTCGGGAAAATTGCTGAAATCTAAAAATTTCGAAATAGCTGATGAGGGGTGTGCTTGAAGGGATTTTTCACTATTATGTGTATTTTACATAAGTACACATCGCGTACGTTTTCAACACAAATTAGTTAAATAACCCCAAATAATTAGACGAGGGGGCCTGGTAGGTGGGCCCACCAATTTGGTTGAATCGTCTACGCTTCATATTATATATTTCTGTTATCATTTGTTGAAATCGAAAGTAGATATGGAAAAGTGTCGAAATAGTGCCAACCGTAGGTGTTCGACAAGTTAACAACTCCATTCTTTTACTAGATTACTATGCCATCGACAAGTCTTGTCCCATCAGGTTTTACAATCTCTCAAGAACCCACCCCAGTTTCAAGAACTTTCCAACGACCAGAAGAGACCACCTGAGAACTGACAATTATTTTCAATTCATTGTCAAATATCAAAAGTAGCAAAAAAGTTGTTATTATTTTTATTATAATACATAAACGAAATGGTTCAGGTATATTACGGATTTTACAACTTTTGGGCTTCAAATATAGTATACCAAAACCCTTCTGAATCGTATGAAGGCAGTATATATTCACAACAGTGGTAAATGGAAGCTTCAAATATGTACCGCGCTGTATTTCTTTCGTCCAGACTCATCCATTACAAACCTGTTCGTTATCTCGCAACAGTTAAAAACAATGGTTGTCAAAAGGAGAAATTCAACACCCCGCCATGACGAGATGGCCGTTTTATAATTTGACGAGAGAGAGGGATTCCTCGACGAAATGTCAGGAGGAATAATGGAAACGCCACCCTCTCACTGCCACTCATCCAGTCGACACTGACCCTCGGCCGCCGGTTTTCAAAACCCGTATGGCATTAATCGTTCAAACGAATTTAATGCAACACTGCGCCTCCAAATGGTTCAAATCGAGAGGGATTCAGTCTAGACGCCGATTGTTCTTCAGGCTCTCCGGACCGAATCGGTCATTTGGTTATTATAAAAGGTATTGTGTCGGTTTTGACTTGAAAAGGAAAAAAATTGAACCGAAACAGCCTTTTGTATAATAAAAAAAGCTTCTTCACCAATGCCCCCCTTTCAACCTCTGGCGACTGGCATAAAGCGTATCGGTCCAAAGATAACGCGAAAACTATACCAAGCCAGTAAGGTAAGAAGGGGAAAGTGCAAAAACGGACAAGTGCGTAATAAAACCGTGGAATGTACTAGTTGTAAATTCAAATTGACTCAACAATCAAGTTCAATCTCCCAGAGAACAATCAAGTTGAAAAATGAGGGTTTTTGCCATCCAAGGCCACTGTACTTCGCGCTCATACACCCGTTAATCAGGACCGGCACGGAGGATTGAAACGATTTCCACCTCTCGAGCAATTTTTAGTGGCTAGAGCACTAATTTTCCTGTACAGGCTTAGTTGCACAAATTTCAACAGCCCTGGGATCCAATCCCATTGGTATTATGCACTTGATTTAGAAATCTAGACCTTGGTGGTCTTCAGCATTACCTTCGCACCAGAGCGTTGAAGGGTGAAATGTCAGAAGCAATTTGACATTGTGTGATTCTCTGAAGGGAAAATCAAGTTCATCATGTTAGACCCGAAACTTGGCAATGTGGTGTATTCCAAACCCCGGAGAGCAAGTAGTAGAGGTTCACAAAGGGCCACGGAAAAGTCATACATTCCAGCTAACGGAGAGACTGGGGCGGTGTAGTCGAGTGTATCACAGGCACGTGGAGAGCTGGTAGGCCGCGAAACTATTCCAAGGGCATCACAGATGCAACTGGGGTTGTGGTGTGGGAACTATGTGAAGACCTCCAAAGGCCACCCCTTATTACCTCTGGTGGCACTCCTTTTAGCACCATACACTGCCGGCCTGTATACATCACCCTATAGGGTTGAAGATATAAATCAAGCTAAAAAATAAATATTGGCAATGCAATAGTTCAACGGTAGGTTCAAAAACATATAGGTTCAACGGCTGAGGCACCTTTCCAGTGTTGGTAGGTGAAGGAGGTGTGTAACAAGAACTCGCCTGTAAGAGAAGGACCTTCGGGGCAGCAGGGTCGGGAGGTTTTAGTGGGGTTATAACCATAAAACCCACCCTCTTTTCACACCCACCCATCCTCTCCTTATGACCTGCTTTTCCTTCCATTTCTTAACTGGTCTCCGCAACATTCCTACGGGATATAAACACGGAACATCTTCCACTCAGCGATTTATCACCTGGGTTAACAACTTACTGCGACAGTCATCCGTTGGCTACATTCCCGAAAATCGTATTTCTTGATTTATGGTGGCGCTTACAACCCGCTGTGCAAAACAAGCTAACTTTTCCGAGGTCGCCATTCATGACCAGGAATTTATAGGTGCGTTGAGGATGGTCAAGAAAAGCTCGTCAAATTTATCGCTGGGAAGTTATTTATATTTACTAAACAATATCTCGACTTCAGGCTGAGAAAAGGAGGAACTTAAGTCATCTCGTTCAATTTTTAGTATCACAAAATTTGTGATTTAATACGTGACAATGAAGTTGATGAAGTACTACTGCATTATGCAAGTACCTAAATCAAAACCTGAACGGGTGGATTTAGTCTACCAAAGATGGTGTTCCTGATTCAATATTTAAGGTTGTGTGGGGGGGGGGGGGGGGGGGGTGGCGGACTTATGAAGGCGCATACTCCATGTTCACGCCGTTGTGATTTGAAGAAGGATTGGATATTTCCAAGATGGACCAGGTTGCTAGTGAGGCAGCCAAAACGATCTACGGAATAGTCGGTAAAGAGGATTCCCTCTGAAGGCGCGTCCACACTATGCCGGGCAGCATGATTTGGCCTAGAGCAAATAGCAAAACTGAACTCGTCTGGACCCTCTCACTTACTGAATTTTGGCGCGAGTGAATTGTGTATCAACTGAATAATATAATATCGCGGGCCAGCAAGAAAAGTGACACAACTCCAAAACTCCAAACAATTCAGGAGAGCCAAAAAAGAAAAGAAAAATTTTTCAGTCTCCTGTAGTACTATTAGGCCAGTCATAGGTAATGTACTATACTATAGTAACTATAGTACATTACCTATATACTATAATAATGTTATAACATAGTACATGTAATATTATTATAGTATATTAAAAAAGGCTAAAATCGCAAAGTATCGGGCAGTTAAGTACTAGAATAATAAACCAACGCACATTTTTGCCTATAACTCGGGAACGGTTACTCTGGTCTGAACTTAATTCCTAATGTACTGCTCTCCTCAAATTCCGTTTTCGAGGGTGACAAAGTGACAAATCGCTCACTCTGGCGGTTTTCCGTGCAACTACGTTTATGACACTTTTGCCGTCGCAAGGTATGACTAAACCAATCCTATTTGTGAAATAAAACAAAAATTGAAATTATTCGAGTTGTCATTTTTCGTGCTATTGATAGCAGGCGAAAATTCGGGACGTCTTCCCAGCGAGTCGTGATGTTGCACCGCATTACTGTACTAAGTAAGTAGTAAGTAAGTCTTACCGCTACGCACTGTGGAGGGGAACTGCATCCTTTACGCAAATTCAACTCCTCTTACAATAGCAAATTATCACATTATCCCGTTTACCAAGAAAGACTAGCATTTTTATCCTCGGTCCGCCCGGGAAATAATTTCAGCTTTTAAGATGAAACTCCTCTAATACTTCCAAACAACAAAGAGCAATTTGATTGGACGTTAATTAAAGCCAAACTCATCCCCAAGTAACTTGGAGGGGGCAAAGGTGAGATAGCAATGGCGGCCGGCAGTTTACGTGGATGACGGAACTATAGAAGGCTTCGGAGTCCACGAGCTGAGAAATTTTCCATTAGTATTCTGGTGTCTACTTTAAAGTTTGCCCTTTTCCTACTTCCTTCGCCCTTTCCACGTTCTATCTACTTCTTCACGGTACCGCGATTCGAAGTTTCTCCAGGGGAACTTTAATAAGGGGCGTCCCTCTCTTTCCACCTCCGTTTCGCGAGCTTTTGTCGAAAATAAAATTACCAAAGCCTCTTCCCCCGCCTCATCTTCGGGCCGATGGTAGCTGGGCGTGAAACAAGCGGTTGCCGACGAAGGGCATGTCCCAACCTGTTGTGCGGAATTCTTCGGACTTTTGAATGAATATTCCTAACTTCTTTGTGAAAGTCGAGAAAGCCGAGGAAAAAGTTTCCACTATTTTTGTCATCTACCTTCAAACAAAGTTAACCATTTTAAAACCAACCAGTTTCAAAAGATTTTGTAAAAGTAAATCAATAAAATAATGTACTTCTTAAGAAAGTATTGAAATAGAGAAAATGCGATACAGTGCAATGTTATTAAAAAAAAATCTACTTATAAATCATAATGCGATGTCATCAGATGACTATATTATAGTAGAACAGATTCTGTTCTACTATAGTAGAACTCGTCTGTAGGACTTTCCTATTCCGCATCGGCGTTGCCAGATCTTAATCCTGAAATACCAAGTCTTTAAGTGGCAGAGTAAAATACTGTAGACTGCTGTAAAATTGGCAATAGAAAACGCAGAAAGATACACTCCCAAGTGGGACATGGTACATAGCTTCCTCAAGTTTCATGTCTACCCTACTACCTACTACCTAAATGTGATAATTAGGTCATCACAAAATGTGTAACTGTAACAAGAAAATTAAGTTCACGCAGGCACAGAGCGTACCGCTGATTCAACCATCATGAAATTTATAAGGGACCTCAAGGGACCGTGCCCGCATGATTCCGGAGAATTTGAGCAAAATCGGATCAAAATTGTGGAAGTTGTCGCTGTAACTATGAAATGCAGACAGACGGACAGACAGACAGGCAGACACGGAACCAAATTTGCTCAGAAGGTTCTGAAACGCAAAATGCAAGTGAAATTTTAATTTATGAGGACAACAATTTTTTCGATCCCGAAAGTGGTATCCCTTTGGCAGTCCGGAACAGCCCCGTAGAGAGGGGGGGGTGGGGGAGGAGGACACTGGACCCGTTGCCCCCGGGCCCGGCCTTCGTAGGGGGGCCCGGTTTTTCTTGATAATTTTTTTTTTTTTTTTTTTTTTTTTTTTGTAAAAAAGGCAAAATGGGAAAAGGGACAGATCAATATCGGAAAAATTTTCATACTTTTTTTTTTTTAGGGGGCCCGATGAATTTTGCCCCCGGGCCCGGATTTTCTCTCCACGGCCCTGGTCCGGAAGCAATTATTAAGGGAAAATCAGGTTGTGCAAAACACAACTGTCGGCTGCTCTTGATCCGATGTAAATATTCATGTAATAAAAGACACCCTGTTGCTGCTAGGATATTAGATATCTAAGCGTACCTTACGTTACCTTTAACTTTCCTCTGGCACTTGAACATAATATGTTCAAGTGCCAGAGGAAAGTTAAAGGTAACGTATAAGCTAACTTCTGCAGGAAAGATCCTTCACGATATTATCGTGAAATCTTTCCTGCAGAAGTGGGATCCCAGGCGCGGATCTAGAACTTTTTTTCGGGGGGGGTCACAGGGTAAAATCAAAATATATATAACTCAAAATATATCGAACTACTGAAACGATGTTCAATAAATCGATACTTTTTACGGTATGGACATCCCTAACCGGTAGTCAACATTTGATTTGCAACAGAGCACAGCAATTTCGAATGACGTCAGAGAAGTAGGGTGAATAGACTCAGTGTGGTGAATAGGCTCACTTTTTGCGAAAAACGTGTAATTTGAAAAATACGGCGAACTAATAACGATAAAATAAAAAATAAAACGGGAATCGATAGGGGAAGATTCAATGTATCGGTTTATAACTCAATCGTTATTTATTTCGACGTCCATTGGCGTTTTTAGTGTTGGTAACTATGGCTACCCGGAACAGCGTTTTTGGTTAGCGGTCCTAACTTTGCCCACGAGAGGCTCGCGACCACACCCGGACCACTGGTGCTGACGCCTAGTGGCCAGCCAGGACACCACTTTTGACAGCCGAAAGGCGATCTGCGAAGTTTTCTCCTTCTTTTCTGTAGGTACCGCCGCGACATTTTCGTTATTCATTTCATTATTATGGGCTCTGTCCGATGATGATAAAGCTTTTAAAATCCATAGGTTATTAATTTAGTTTTATATTGTGTAGAATAGGTAAAAACCTGCAATGTCCATCAGCCGTCCGGTATTTTTCTCACCTATTTTGAAGCGTAGAGCCCATTCTTTCACAGAAAGACTCCGTTTAGGATCCAGTTGGTCTTGAATCTGGGCAGTCCGATCCCTCATAGGCAAGTTGCCTAAGGCAACGATAATATGGGTAAAAAATGTGGAGGGTTTTCCATGTAATTTTCGCTGCCGAATCGAAATGTTGATTAGGTTTCAGCGAGATGGAAAATTTAGCCCGCTTTTCAATGACATCTCTAATTTCTATTAGGATATCATATTTTGATGTAGTATCATCCATTCGCTTTGACCAGCTAACTTTCCTGAAATGTGTGAGATCCTCACCCCCCTTGGAATCCTACCGATTTAATGAATGATGAATATATTATTAATAAAATTTATGAAAGTAGATTGGTATACTTATCGAGTAATTTCAATGAATTATTCATTGACTATTATTGACTAGCATTGACTATTATAGTCAGTAGAACATAACAGTAGGAACTTAGGTATTTTATTTATAATCTTTCCTTCAGGAGGTATTTACAAAAATCGTACACATTAATTCCATTGCACAAGGACACTAAAAGCAAAAAATAATATTTTAAGATGGTTACATAACCGTTGGAATGTATTACCATTCATCTCTAGAGGAGTAACTCAGACAGGGAGGTACATAATTTATTACTTGCTCACGAACACTAGAAGAGGTACCTATTAAATCATAATTCAGTTTCAGGCAACTGACTCTTTGCACGTGTCTTTACAAGTGGCTAGCAGCAGGAAAAGTCAAATTTATTTAGGTACGACGCTTCACGAAAGAACAAATTCACCGTTTCGATACCAACTACAAATTTATGCCAACCATAAATATGTCTCCCGACTATATAAGTTGGTACCATACATCGGAACAGAAAAAAGACGCACAAAATTTTCAGAAATGACAAACATTATAGTAGAGTGAAAAGAGCAACATGAAAATAAAACGTTGAAAATAATATAAGAACGAGAAAACAGCAATATTTTAATGAAATAGAATGATATCTACGTCGTTGAAATGACTAGACCCTTAAAGACAATGTCATTCAAGTTAGTCTTCAGTCTATTGGTTACCTGCCTAATCGCATTAGCGATGAAAGAAAATTCAAAAACCATACCTACAGTACTTTTTTTCTTCCACTTGGTAAAAAGGCAACCCCGATTAAAAAGTCAAGCACACGCCGGAGCCGGTGCAAGGCAGACCGTTTGTGGAGCTAACGTAGTGTCACGGCGGGCCACTAGACGTCAGCACCAGTGGTCCGGGTGTGGTCCCGAGCCTCTCGTAACTTTGCCCGCACAGCAACAATGGTTGCTGATATGAAGTTTATAACCGGCTTATCTGATACTGTCAAAATTTCGATTCCGTGCGACAGTGCTGTTGGAGGCTGCGGCCGATTTTGTAATTGAACTCACGCTCGATTTGTAAAGTGGGGTGAATCGGCTCACCATGCCGAGGGACTATAAACCGAACCCTGGCGTCAAAATCGCTGGAAGAAATCAAGCGGGCAGTTGTTGGCGTAAAACAAGGTTTGAGCCTTCGGGAGGCTGCGCAAAAGTATGGTTAGTCTAGGCATTAAATGATTCTAGGTGGAAGATTTCCGCCTAGAATGAAGAAATCGCTTCTGAACATGAAAATTTAATGTTGAGAGCAGAAGCTATTTTTTTCACCAATGTGTTTAGACCCATGGGAGGATAAAATACGACCCTACAAGCGAGCGGGGGTGGGGGAGGCCGAAGAAGGTCGGTTATTTCGTATTTTCGCTCCTAACTCGAAAACGTCCTACAGTAGGACGGTCCTACAGAAATATCATCTATATGAAAAATGAACCTCACAACATTTGCTACACAAGTGTCCCTATTCGTTTTTCGCGTACCTATAATAGTTTTGGAGATATTCAAGCTTAAAAGTGAGTAATATTAAATATTACTGAAATGTTCAAAAACCCACTTGTTCTCACAAAAGAAAAAAAAAACCTTGGTGTCGCCCAACTGTCTTTGTCCTCAAACCACTGAGCCTCGGTCCACTGGTTGGTAGAATCGAGAAAAATATTTTTTTCCATGTAAAAACATTGAGTGAGCCTATTGACACCACCTGGTGGACCAATCGGCTCAGTGCATAAAAAACGTGTTTACGTTTTTCCCTTAGAGGGATGACTCTTGAACAGGTGAGGAATCGAAAATTGACGCCAAGACACATGAAATGCCGTTGGAACGGTTTCTCTATGTTGATTGGTTCAGATTTTACAGCTTCTCAAACTCAAAAAGTGAGCCTATTCACCCCACTTTACGGTACCAAACGACCTTTTTACATGACAAAATTGGTCTTTTCGCTTGGACATAACATGATTTTATTTGTCTTTCAGAAGGCTTCCTGCCAAAAAAAAATAGTTTTTTACGTTGTACATAATTTTTATGTAAAAATTTTCAAAATTCTACCTGGTTTGGGGGGGGTCATGACCCCCGTGACCCCCCCCCCCCCCCCCCTTGAATCCGCGCCTGTGGGATCCGGTGGTTATAACCACCTTATATATAAGGCAATGTATATTACCTTTAGGAATCATGATATGAAATCATAATTCAAGAAAGCATGACCCTCATATTTCTTGGATTGAGCTCTTCATAATATGTTATGATTCAAAATGAAAAAATTGTTTTCTTGAAACTGAGTAAACCGATTCTGAAAGATTCAAGACTCGCACTTACGATTAAGAAAATTATAATATCATGAATAGTTGGCTCAAGATGTTCCGTAGCCATCTGAGATGCATTGCAATTTGTGGTATTGGCAGAATAGTACATTTTCGGGTAATTTTAGAAGATAAAAGAAAGAAAACCCCCTTTGAAGTATGCAAAAAAGATTAATGTCAGCTAGAATATAATATATTAATGTCGATATTATCGACATTAATCTTTCTTGCGTTGTCAGGAACTGACGCTCATCCTTCTCGCACTGCAGTCCTAAACTTTGATTGCCCGATATATATATATTTTTTGTTGTTGTTATTTTGAGGTCGCCTACAGAAATCACTCGGTCAGGGAAATGTCTAGCCAACCTCAATTTCCCAAAAACTGACCCTCATTTTGCTCGGAGTGGGCTCTTCATGATCATCATCATGTAAAGATATGAAATTAAACACAAATTAACCTAAGCTTCAGACTTTCCATAAAAAAAGAAATGACAATCATGATAATAATTAAGAAATAGAAAAGATCTTAAATGCTATACTATTCTCCCCATTTTAGCTGACAGAAGGTGTTATGTAGTAGGTGTGCCTAAATAATACGTGTCAACAAACTGACTTTGACTTCAATCGAAAAATTGTGGAAAACTACATATTTTTTTTTTAACTTGGAAGAAACGTGGATTGTAAAAACTCTGTGGGCCACGAAAACATTGAAGCACCGTGTTCTACAATACTGTAGACTTGGCAACACTATTTAGCATTGAGGGTGCAAACCAGTTCTTCCGTAGACCGATGGGCCTCGCTGCTCACCTCACGCCTGGAAAAAAAAGGATCCGCCCATTTCCTGCGTGGCGGAGTAAACGAATCCAGGATAAGCCCCCCCCCCCTTTCCACGAGTCATAGTAATTGTCTACTTACGACGTAATTTATCGCATTTTAACCACATCTAGAGGAAAATGCGGATCTGGCGCAGCAGTTTGAGGACCCAAGTGCTGCCTGGGAAATCAGGCTCCTTTACAACCAGCAGATCGTTCGGGCCTGCGGCAGCTCCCGCATTGACGGGCAAAACTGCGGAGAACAACGACCTCCCTTCCGAGGGTACAATAGGAGTATCTTATCTAGACGACGCTAGAGAAAATACTCTGAACAAATCCTCCACCTCTGCGGAGAAGCCCAAGGCAACACTTTCGATGTCATGAACTTGGTGCCTGGGAAACTTACTCTGGAACACCCACTTGAAACAAGAACTTACTTAGCGCCTTCGGCTTCCCACCCTTCAACCAAACATTCAATTAAAAGTGGAAACATCTCCTCGAAAAGGTAAAGAAATTTCACCGGCATCGGGTTGTTCAAATCCCATGCCATCCTTACCGTAAACAAAGTAGAAAAACTAAACGAAAGGAGCCGAATAGGAAATCTCTTCCAATAGGTTTTGATCCCCAACTGAGTTGATATAACCAGACACATATCTAAAAAAGCGAAACAACCGTGTCTTTCCCCTGTCACTTCTCCAGCCCTCATTCCTTCCCGAAGAAGGGTTTTATGGCACAGTAAAATTTCTCACAAAGTATCGGAAAAGTCCCCGCTCGCCCATTACGTCCATTGCCTTTCTTGACTTGAGTAGGTCCAGGTTTTATATTTTTTGACTCCTTTGAAGCTTTTACGGCAAGTCATGAAATGTTAAGGGGAACGGTTTAAATCCCTCGTCAACGGTCTTGTTCCACTCACCAAGTGCCGGGGTTTTTACGGCCGGGCGTTTTCTACTTCGTAACCGGGTATTGGGAGGTGGGAGCCAAGAGATAAAGATCTCAAAGGCTCTACCGCTTCGTCCGATTTCCTCAGTGAAAGATGTCTACGAAAAGAATCTTGATTTGATGGTCTGCCTGATGCAGTTAAGATGAGCTGTCGGCCAGGTTTTGGCCATGAATTTTAGGGAAAACCCTCAATACGCACGACTAAAGATTCATGATTGTTTATGATGTGGTCGGGTTGATTCCATTACGGAGGGGTCTGTCAACACAGGTGTCCCCGTGTCCTATCTAGGCGCTTCTAGTGGAAATACATAATTAATTAATTGTCGAATCTCCATTCACAGCTGCTGAAGCCCAACCAGAGGCGTCCTCGACAGTTCAAAATTATTTAATAATCATCCTAGTTCGCCTACAGCACTGCTTGTCCAATCCTCCCCAACACCTGGCCGCGTGTACATGGAGTATGCGTCTTCAGAACTCCACAAAATTCACAAAACTCAAAATAATGACTTAGAAACACAATCTCACGTAGGTAGGTTAACAATATACATCCATGTCTGGCCTGGTGCCTACAACTATGTGGATCCCATTTAGGTATACGTACCTCAACCGATTGATTCCTTTCAGAGGTTATTATGTCAACATTATTATTCATTATAATCTATATAATATATCGATGAACTAACAAGCTGAATTAACCCAACACCTGGATCACCTCATCTTTGAGTGAGGAAGGTACCTTGCTGTGGAATCAGTGGACCGGGGAGAGATACTGGAGCAAAAAGTACCTGATAGGAGGGCTAATGTACCTCTTCAAGGGCATAGACCTCTTACCGCAGAAACTCCAACAGGTAGCACAATGGGTCTACAGGCCTATGGGCGGGAAGTGGGGGGGCCCTTCAGGAACCTACTTCCATACCCTCTCTGATATCAATCTAAACTTATTACATCTTATTATATTGGAGCTCCAGCCCAAGGAGAAGGAGGCGGATGATCTAGGAGGACCACCTTTAATCTAAGGCCCTTCTAGATGTCGGAAAAATTTGGTCTTTGGTCGGATTTGAATTTGGTCTCAAAAAAATTCAGCTTGGCAAGCATGGTAGGTACGAGAAAAGTCTGAAAATACCAAAAGGACACGGTTGAGGGTCCAAACAACTTTTACGGTGGGGGGGGGGGAGTCTAGCGAGGGGGAAATCGCTGATATTTGGTTGAAAGTTGGCCAAAGAAGGTGTAGGTACAGATAGATTTCACCTTCCAAATGAATCCTTTAACTCTTATCCTGTATTTCTTCAAGAATTGAAAAGAAAACTATTCACTATCAGAAAGCTAGAAGAAGGGGTCTCAGGCCAGGTGGGAAAGGCCTGGGGTTGGCTGGCCCCCTAGTCTAATCTAAGGCTGATTAAATCAGCCTTAGATTTAAAATCTTAGTTTAAATCTTAGATTAAATTTTAATCTTAATTTAGAATTAACACCACCGATTTGAGTGAATTTACATTTGTTTCCAAACTTCAAGATTGGGCATGTCTTTCATTACTTTTGTTGAATTCTTTGAAGAAACTGCGATTGTTTCTTTCTTCTCTCTATTTCTTCTCGGATAAAGAATTTCTGAACAGTACAACAAAAAGTCAGCATCACAATAGGAATCAATCTCGTCTTGAGTGAAACCGAGTGGCCGCACGAGGGCGAATTTTCTTCCCACTCCCATCAGGCCCAGTTCCCCAATTTATACTCTAGCTTTGAATGTACGGATAGAGGGAGGAAAAAAGAAGAATCGGAAAAAAGGAAAAATTAGACACAAAAAAAAAAAAAAAGCTGGGGGAAAAAGGTAGAGTGGTTCCGGTGAAAAGGCGCCAATCAATGTTGACGGTAATTGGGAGCAACGGATTGGAGCTCTCATTCTTTTCTGGTTCCCGAATCTAAAATTCAGAGCGCGTCCCGATCTGTCTTCATTTAAAGCGAATTTAAAAACAGTTGGCGTGTGGAAAGCGGGAAAAGTTGAGGACGAACCGCCAGACTTTCCCGCTTTACTCATTTTGAAATCCGGCCGAGTTGAGAATAAAATCTACGATGAAATGAATATTTAATTTTCAAATATAAATTCAGGTAGGCAATCACGATTCAGCGCATTGATATTATGCTGATTGTGAAAAAGTGAAACATTTTTTGGTCAATGTTTCACAGCCGGTTTAATATTGGACTGATGAACACGGCGGTTTGCAATCAACGGAACTTTAATAGAACTGAGAACATATACAACTGTAGGTAATAAGAGCCAACTTCTACCAGAAATCAGGGGTTGGGAACACGTTGAATCGTTTGTTTCTACAGAATGGTCGCCAGTACTGAGTTTAGGTTTCATTTTGTTGAATGTGTGCCGTGGGATTCAAATTGTAACAGGTGTGTCTGGAATGAAAGGACATGTTTCGAACTTTCTCGGATTTGAACGCCAGCCCCAAGCAGGGTGCGTATAATTATTGTCGAAATGGGCTTAGGGTTGAAAGGAATGGCCTTTGGGTTATAGAAATGGTAGTGGGGGCTGGTGTCTTTGTTGTTCGACTTTCCCTTATCTCAGGCGAGGGGAATAAAATGGGACCGGCTGAGTGCAGCCTTTTGCTTTCCATTCGCGAAACTGTGCGGTTTCCACCTCCCGGAAACTGGAATTTCTCAAGCGAGATCCACGCAGTGACGGAACAGGAGAAGGCAGGGCCGTGGGGAGGGTTTCCTGATCAAAAGGAAACTGAGCAGAAACTAATTTGAAAACCGCATCAAAAGGGGGAGCAGGCGAACAAGTGAGGGGTGAATTCCTTCAGAAGTATCTCTGGCTTCAACAAATTCTGCCTATTGTGCCGTATTTGGCATTCGGGTTATTAGTGCCGTGGGGGAAACAGCTTACGTCATCTATTATTGGCGAGTTCAATTTATCTGAGAAACCTGTGCCAAGATATGGGATGACAGTTTCAGACATCACGTGCCACAAAAACTGCGACTCTAACCACGAAGACTAATGAATCAGAATAATACTGACCTTAATGTATTTTACCGGACGCGGTCGATTAACGTTAGCCAAGGTAATTTGTCCATGAGGTCAGCGCCCACGTCTACCAACACAAAACCGATAATACCTACATCGAAGAGGGGAAAATTGAAAGGACCACACAGAGACACCATAATCGTAAATATTGAGAAAAAAATGTCGTTAGCCTAAGTGGAACGAGTACCGTTTGAATATATATTTTCCCTCCCTCTTTTTAGTGGCAGGATGATGAAGTGATCGGCGAACACCTCAAAAGGTAATTCCTGTAGAAAAAAAGTGGGCCCAGTGCGGGGGGGATCGTCACGAGCTTTGCGGGATGAAGCGGAAAGAGATCGAGGGGCCGTGAAGCCCTAAAGGACCTAGGACTGATGGAGGTGAACTTTAGCTTCTTATGATGACAAAATTATGAAAAATATAATTTGTAATGCGATGTGAGGATTGGTGTTGAGTTCAAACAGAACTTTCCTTATCGTCGAGCTTCCCGGTTATCAAGGCTTCAAGGATGGTGGTGAGATGGTGTTTCCACCGTCAAAATGTGGGAAACTGGTAAACCGAAATCTTCTGCAATTGTAACCACTCGAACTACCCAAGATCATTTCCGAAAAATTTTCAAACGTAGAAAAGTCCCCGGAAAAATTAAAAATCTGCTTTTAAGGAACATTATCATTTCCAGACTGTTATTTTAATTTTTTATTTTTTTCTTCAAAATAGTCTGAATTTATGTAAATCGAAAATTTGGAGCGAAATTCCAAAGCTTCTCTCCTCCATCATCAAGCTGAACCAACCAGCACAAACTCAAGGCCACCCTTTTGCTTATAATGTTCATGACAAGAATCTCATTTTTACAAGATCCTTGGAAAATTTTCCCCTCCTAACCCTTCTCATCCCATAACCAAAACGAATTTCTCTTCCGTGCTTTCCCCCGCAAATGGCCATAATGTCGATCTAGATAGCCGGCTCCACCCTCTCGCCCTACCGAGGGACAAACATGCTGTATATACCCTAACGGGTGGTTTTTTCCTCCATTTTTTTCACAAAGTAACTTTGGCTACGGGTGATCCCTTGTTATTTTTTTAATTAAATGATCACGGAACGTCGGGTTGGAAGGAGCTTCCATTACACAGTTGGTTTATGCTTCCTGATAGCGAATTTTTCCAGTGACTTAAGGGCTACCGGCACGTGACGGGGAGAAAAAGGAGGTACCCCAAGTGAAAAATCTTGATGGATAGATGCTTCAGCCTCATAGTTCCTTAGCATGAAACATCAATATTCCTGGGCTAAGATTTAACGGTAACCAGAACAATATTTTAGCAAATTGATCATTTTGCTCTTCATTGCCTGAGAGGTACTATCCATGAATAGCCAACTTAAATGGGCGACAAACATAGCTTTGAAGGTTAAGAACCATAAGCGTGTTTCCTGCCATACTTGGAAGGATGCATGTTTTTGACGCCGCACAGTCCGTTATTGTAGCAATTTAGGGGAAGGAAAATCGAATAATGAAAGTTGCAATAAAAAAATGTTGGACACAATGTGAAAATGGATATTTAAAGAAAAGAAAATGGATTGCAAACCCTTCAAGGACGACCGAGAAGAACGGTGCACTTGCCCTAACTTGACGATAATATGAACACGCTTTTGGTTTATTATTCTTGGAATAATACACCTATGTTTTCGCGACGCGGGTCGACGACTCCGATCGGCCTCAAAATTTGACATTATCCGTTTCAAGAGGTCTACATTCAAAATCCGAAATGTCCGTCCGCCGTCCGCCGTCCGGGCCGTTTTGGGCAGTAGGAATTTTTTTAAAAATCTGAAATTTTGGCAAAATACTCGGTTTACCATCTAGTTGTGCCCGCAAGGTTTTCAGTCCGATCGCCCAAACCCGTGGGGCGCTATGGGGCTAAAATGGGGCTACAGGAGGGGTGTTTTGAAGGCTTTTAGCTATGGGATCGAGTTAGGTGTCGTTTTCGAAGTATTTTTGGACGTAGAATCCATTTTTGGGGGTCCCGGAACGATCCGATTTCACTGTGGCGTTCTATAGGGCTTTCATGGGGCTAAAAATGGAATTTTTGAAGGATCCCAAGAAGTTAAATATTTTTCGAGTAAAAATTAAAGAATTTTTGAAAAAACACATTTTTGAAAAAAAAATCCCCCCAAAAAATTTTTTTTGAAATAAAAATCCAAAAAAAAATTTTTTTAATTTTTTTTATTGACAGAATTAAATGTCTGTACAAGACTTAGTAACCTATATCACAGAATAATAAACCCTTGTGTAAAATTTGCAGCGTTTTATGTATTCATTTGCGTGTTCATTTCTGTTAGGTACCATTTTTTTTAAATCCTGTATTGATGTAAGTGTAAAACCATAAAAATATATAAATGTTGATCATTTAAATTCACTTGAAAGAAAATATCCCCCATATAATGTGAAAAAGTGGATAAGTAATTCTATTTCCTACTTAACACTAGAAATCACGTAATACTGCCCATGGGCTCATTTCTATTGAAACCCAAGTTAGCGTTAAGTGCATTTTGATGGTAAATCAAGATGACAAATCAGAGTCTACCCTAACAATGTGGAAATTTCAGAGTGTGAAATGCAGATTTTACAAGAGGTACTGAGGTACTGTTTTCCTCACATATGGGCCCAGTAGGAGCGATCTAAACAATATCCAGCTTTCCACAAATTATTTCCGTTTTTTTTTTTTTTTTCTCAAAAACTAAAAGGGGGCGAATTGTTGCCTTTCCTCCCTAACGTCAACTTCAACCGTACTTTCATTTCAAGCTGGGTTAAAGCTTCGAAACTTTGTTCATATACGGAAACGCCAGAACAAGTTCATGTGTGAATGGAGGTTGAGAAAATGCAATACTCTCATTTTCGGCCAGAAGTGGATATGTAGTGTTTTGATTCATGAATAATAGAGTAGTAAGGTTACATAATACAGTAACTGTATCCAACTGTTGGATTTTTCCATTGAAGGCAACAGTTTACTGCATTATTCATGAATACGCGGGTTTATTACTGTTGTCGAAAATTGTGGAAATAAATTTAACTCCGTCAATAAAAACTCGGTAAAGTGAAAATCAAAAGAGTAAAAAAAAGTCCTACTTCCAAAATTTCCCAAAATTTAGGAATTTTGGGGGAAAAAATAGAGTACCTATTATACTTTTTGGAATCTGCACACCACGAACATAATATGTTATATTATATAGGTAGGGTTATATTATCTATACCACTAATTCTCATCGTCTCTGTGTGTCAGTGTGTCTGTATGTCAATCGCCTACTCTGACTAAAATTAGCCTAGCCTCAAAAATTCGCTCAAATCCGCGCAATTGACATCAACTTTCTTATTTCAAATGGGAACCCCTATTTTTCCACCGGATTCGGATTCCTCGACCAATTTTACGTCCGATAACCGAATTGCGCGAATTTTTTGGCGCGCGCGAATTAGCTCGATTAATTTTTTCGATTTATTCCTCCTTTAATAGACGGATTTTTTCCGCGTTTCGTCCTACGCCTACCTAGAGATCCGAATTTTAATACTTGATATCGACCAAATTCGTTCCGACGATGAGCGACTTTTGAGGGCGAGTTGAGATTTGAAAAAACTGGGCGGGCGTCACCGACCCGTCGCGACGGGTGAATTTGGTTCAGCTTACCAGCTGCCTCTACCCCCCCGCCCACACTCTTCACTCTGAGCGGGTGGGACATCAGCCTTATAAAGACTAATTTTGAGGCCGATCAACATATTTACCCCCGTTGCAAAAACATCGGTTAAATCCGAGAATAATGATCCCAAAATCCAAATCACTTTGGCAGGAGAATCTCCAATTATTATAATAATGATTTCAATCCGTATTATAATTAATTCGTGAAAATGAAAAATATTTAGCGCTAATTGCTTATCAAACGTTATGATGGTGAGTCCATCAATATTTTCAACTTCCTGTTCAGAGGAGCCATCACAAATCTCACGAAAACAGAGGGTTTCATTTAAAACCACACCTGGAGCATTTTACTTAATTTCCATCACAAAAAACTCGCCCGTTCGGTAAGTAGTTACTGATTAGTTACGACAAAAGTTCGGGAAACCGACGACTTAGTAATAAAAAAAAAATTATCTCGGCTTGAAAGTTTGGTTTGTTTCATTAAAATCATCATAAATATAATTTGCAATGGAAAATAAGCAAAAGTGTGTACGGGGGAGGAAAAGCCGGGAACTCAGAAGTTTATAATTCCCTTATAAAGTAACCGGACCTTCTGTTTTTTCCCTGAAAAATTGAAACGACAACCGCACCTTTTGTTTAGGGACTGGTATAAAAAACCGTTGTTTCAACACAAGTTTATTCCTGAAACGTTAGTCGAGAGATGACGGATGAGGGAGAGCCAGGCGGAGGGAACGTTTGGCCGTTTTGTCGGGGACAAAAAGAACTTGAAAGGGAAATTTCCTGCCGGAGAAAGTAAATTCGAGCTTTCACGTAAATTTCCACACTCGAAAGGTCGAAAGCTAAAACAAACGCAAATGCATTGGGAAGAGTGTGTCACGTTTAGGCATTACGAAATTTTTTTATAATTTAATAATTTAATGAATAAAAAATATGAATAAAATGATTCAAAATTATTTTGATCGTGGAGGCAAAAAAGTACACTATTTTAGTGTATATTTCTGGTACAATCTCTCCTCAATTCGTCATTTGCATTTCGGATTTTAATGAGCCGATCCACTTTCTTTGCGATTCTCTGGCTCTCACGAAGTACTTTCTCTTCACAACGCAGGTAATCAGTCAGCTTTTCTTCAACTACGATCCTTATAAGTTGATTCACGTGAAGGTCCACCACAGTCTCACCGTCTTCCACGTAATTACAACCAGTTTTGACGACAAATACCTGCAGAGCATGCTACCAGCTATAAAATTTATAATATAAATAGAAAATATCCTATTTAAGAGTATATGTAGGTAGCAGGCTCAAAGAGGGTGTTTTTGCGTTACATTCGCGTTTCTGTTTCCGAAATCGATATTCATTATTGTGTGGTGTTTGGCGTTATTTTCAAAATAATAACTGAAAATAACTAAAATAAAAAACTGAATTCCTCTACACTATTTGGATACAAGTGGGACCCCGACAAATGGATTGAAAGTCCAAAATAACTCCGAAAATAACACCTAATTCGACTTTCAGGCGACCTTCAAAAAGCTCGCTTGGAGTCCCATGAAAACCGCATGGATCCCCGGGAAGAAATCGGATCGTTTTCCAACCCTCAAAAATGGATTCTACGTCCAAAAATACTTCGAAAACGACATCTAACTCGAACCTATAGCCGAACATCTTCCAAAACCCTTCCCGTAGCCCCTTTTTAGCCCCACAGAGCTCCACGGGTTTGAGCGAAAACCTTGCAGGTAGAAATAGATGGGGAACCAAGTATTTCGTCAGAATTTTAGAATTGAACAACTTCTACTGCCCAAAACGGCCTGGACGGCTGACGGACAATGAGTTTGATTTTTGAAATCGTCGCGTCAAGAGGTCGATCAAAGTGTTCGACCCCCGTCGATAATACGCACGTGTATTATTCCAATAAATAAATAAATAAATAAACAAAAACTAGATTAGGCACCAACAGCGAAACGAACTCTCATGATGCCCTGAATGGTACGAGAAGCACTGCTTGGTGGCGGAGCAACTGTAGCTCTGCAAGGGATACCCACGCACGTAGGCATTTGGGGAAATGGAAGAGCTGACGGCCTAGCCAAGGCAGGCTCTCAATTGCCCATCAGTTTTGTTGCGGCCAAAACGCTTATAAAGGAGGCTGAACGAAAGACTGCACCGCGACTGCGAGCAAAGGGCTGAAGTCAAGCCTCTCTGCTGAACGCTGCTGATCGAGTGCCTCCCAACCTTCCCCGCCACCAGTCAGTCGCGGTGTTTAGAATGATCACTGGCCACGATTACCTTATCGCCCACTTCCAATGACTCGTCCTGTAGCCATCGTTTTGACTGCCTCCGACTCGAGGACATCAGGCAAGACTTTGCATCTGACGAGACCAAATGGCCGAAAATAGCAAATTATATTGGGTTGCCAGAAGTTTAATGGCTGAAGAGCATTACACACATTCGGCGTAAGAAAAAAAAAAAAGGTGGTTGTGCGAAAAAAAAAACTATGCGGAGAACGGGCGACCACCGTGTTCCAACGAAAACCTCAAAGCCGGCACACATATTTGAGTTTTAACACAATACATTCATATCACATTCTCGGGAGAAACTAACTTCATCAGATACCAGGCGAACTAGCTGTGGGACACTCATGCATTGAATCACGCGGATCGCTTTCCGGAGAACATTGTCCCAGTATTCGACACTCCCTTGCCGTTGTCTCCGTGAATTGCGAGAAATTCTTCCTGTTCGTTCTCTGCGTCTTGGCATTTTCACGTGATCATTATTTGTTGAATTGGAGTGGTAACAAGCTGTGTTATGTGACTAATCGTGAGAAAAACAACTATAATTTAGAGAAATGGTCAAAATTTCAACTTGGCATATTTATTCATTTAGGAGTTGAGGTGAATTGTAATCAAGAGACGCAAGGATCTCCAAGCACCGAATATTTATGTGCGGTTATTCTTTCCACTTTGCATGAGAGTGTACGTTGAAAGCAAAAAACAGGAGGCTCCTAACACGGCTCTTAATATTCCTTTAATATCGTTCTCGGAGAGTGAGTGGTCCTCCACAACTGAGAATGCGTCAATCATTTTAGCCCCTTACATTATTTCATCCATCATCCTGCGAGATGGGCGCCGAGGGAAATTTTCCAAGGTGTGGGGGCAAAGCCTCGATTTGCATTTTTTGTTGCGAGAATCACGGTCCCACCTCAGCCACCTGCATTACGACTACGGGTTTCTTAATGGAATTTTCACACAAGTTGGCAAACAAACATCCTCCATGAAGAAATTCGATGCGATGGGCAAAGATCCCTTAGATACATAGGACAACAGGGTGCTGTACCTCTGGCCAGTTTTTGAAAAATTGTCATTTCGATACCTAACAGAATAGTCATAATTTCTGTCAGACTCGTCAGCCAAGCAACACACCGACATTGCACTTCCCACGAAACTTGCATTGTCAAAACTCAAATGCCACTGCTCCCCTCATCCGTAGTGGAAGGAGGGTGACCAACCACGACCAACCTCAAACCCGACACAATTTAAGCGGATGGCTGATTACGCTTCTTGTGCGCAGGATTACTAGCATTTCGACCAAGGATTATTGGATTGGAAGTAGGGAATACCTTGCCATCCAGGACGCTCCAGTCAGAGGCCCCCAGTAGTTTAATCTGTGCAGAGGCCAGAGAGAGAAATGTTGTGCCTCTTCTGCCGCTTTACATGCCTCTGCTCGGTAGGTCAGAGGGAATCAACGAAGGCGAAGCGGAAGCAGAAGGTTTGCTCTATCTGGAAAACTCCAGTAAAGGCACCAAGCTCGCTCCCACAGCTTTAACCATTCGTGCCGAGCTGCGGACCGAGAATGAACCCGTGAACTTCAAGTGTGGACCCTGGGAAAGATAACTGGCCCACACGGTGGATGGAAGTTGATTTTGGACTTGGCACCCTTGGGACACTGCCCACCACCCTAACACCAAACTGTTCGGAACATATCCACTCAGAACACCCTCAGCGGGGTCAGGGAACTTCCCGTAATGTAACTATCTACAATGAAAGTCATCAATTTCAAGGTGTTAATCTGCTGCCATCTAACCGAGAAGTTTCACGCGGAAAGTCGATCACCTCCATGGCGAAGTTGTTAGTCCTTTTTGGACAAACGGAAACGGAAACTCGCTCATGCCTGTGGGGAAGGTCGAAGCACTGGCTAAGTACGCCCTGTCATTCACCGCCCTTATTCATCTCTCAATGTTTACCTTCGAGGAACGAAAGTCAACAATATGAAGCTGTCGCTTCATTACACAGTATTTGCTTACCTTGCAATGGATCGACGAAGTGAGAGGGATTCAGAGGAAAGTAAACAGACTTTCTAAACTTGCGGAGGGATTGAGTTTTTGCGATTCCCCGCCATCGAGGACCGACGTTTGTTACAAAGGGGTGTATTTTCGCAAATCTCTCTTACCAATAAAGCTTTCATGGTGCTTGCGTGATTGGAAACTTGGTGGAATACCCCATTCCGAACGGAAATAGGTCGTTTGAATTGGAAATGATAGTTACGTTTGCAGCCTGTAATGAGTTATATGACCGTTAGCAGTTGGGTGTGCTGTGTTAGTTAAATACTGGTCACGTTACAAAAAGCTGCCAAATATAAAATCTTCGACTTGTCTCGAATATGTATTGTAGCAATCCAACGTCGTGCAAGCACACAGTAACTACAGTACACGCCCTTTCGAGACCTCGTTACACAAAAAGGGTGGGCGTTTCAGGTCGATGAAAAATTTGCTTCTCTCCCTTAACTCCCTCCTCCTTCGTTCCGCATCGCCCTTTTTCGCATTTCCATAATTATATACACCCCGAGTAAAAGATAACTCCTGTATTAACCTGTTCAGGCTAAATGAGAAAAAGTAAGCTCTTTAAAGACGGCCTACAGGCAGTATTTCATCAGGACGCGGTGGACACATTTTTGAGGGTTCTCAACCCTACCAGCAGGAAATGTCTGGGAGGCGGAGACACTTGAAAAAATTGGCGTATTTTTATCACTTACCGTTAAGGAGGAGTAGGCTTGAGACACACATACATACAGACGCGAGTTTAGAATCTAAACTTTAGATGATTTAAAGAAGAGCCTTGTTACTAGGTACCTAGGTATTAAACATTCAAGTTTTTAGCGCAACCTTTTTCCAAAAAATGGAAAGGTGCGCTCACCTCCTCGACATGTTTTTTTTTTTTTTTTTTTTTTTTTTTTTTTTGTGTACAGAGCATCACGCCCGAGCGGCTCAACAGATTTTCATGAGGGTGGTCTCATTGTCATCAGCGAGTTCGGGGGGTGGTTATAGGCTGCCTTGATTTTTCCTCCCTCATCCCCTTCATCGGTTTTCGGGAGGTCCTTCACGACGAAAGTTGTTTATCTCTGATGTGTAACTAAGGAGGCCTCAAAAGGGGGACGGAAGTTTTTGTCCGATTTCGTTGGTACAAGGGTCTATGGAATGAGCTTTTCAGGCTGATTCCAACGACTCCAAAACGATTTTTGCAGCCTGAGCCGTTCGTTACCTCTGATCGGCATAAGGTTTTCTTATAAGATACGCATCGGTCGTTAGGGTGCAGTTGTTTACGTAATGAGCATCACGTGGATGATGTGTTGTGTGGCATAGTTTGGTCGCTAGATACCTACTGTTTCTTAGTTTCTCTCGCTCATTAAATATATCGTAATAACAAAAAGGTTGCGCTCATCTATTCAATTCAATTGATGGCTTGTTTAAGTTTTATACTCACGTATCGCGATGGTGAATTAGTACTAGACAGCTTCTAGTAAAGTTGCTACTCCTCACGATCAACACAATTTTAGCCCAAAAAGTACAAAATTTATACTGGCGTACGAACGGATTCTCCCGTTCCTCCGATGACAAAGATCGGAATTGTAGTTATACATCATAAATTGTGATTCACAATCATACTGAACCCCAATGAGTTGACTGTATATTTCGTTCTTTATTCATTCCTTCGTCTGAATTTGCGAATTTCAACACTTTCTTTGGACCTCATCCAAGTCCAATTTTCACTCGGTGAGCGAGCTTTTCCCTCTTTCACCCTTCACTCGCTCAATTTCCTTCAAACGGGGCCTCCAAGTCGTAAAACCCAGGGAAGCGTGAAATTCATGAATCTGGTGACATAACGGGGAGGAGCGCCTTTCAGCGCGACACTTTCAGAAGAGAGTTGCTTTGAATTCATTTCCTAAACAATATAACGCAACTTGTTGAATCTCCCGGAGCCGTAAAACCTTCGAGATCTCATCCAGTCTCTTCATCTTAATCTTAGGTGGGATTAAATTCTGCTCCGAAGCGCTCGAAGCTTTGTAAGTATCACTTGATTCCGTACCAATGAACTGAATTCTCTCGGATTTGGAAAGCTGGAAAGCTGGAAAGTTGTCTGCTTTTCCGACAAATTGTGATGTTATCTGAAGGATAATTATATTCGCACGAGATTTTCCTGGATGAACAATAATATGGGAACTGAACCCAAATTAAGGGCGTGGTTTGAACGGACGGGTTGTTGAGTTATAAGAGTTTTAGATAAAATTAAAATTGTATTGTGTGATGGGAGGCGGTGGCTGCAGGGGATCTGGTCAGAGGATTGAACTTTACATCCTTCAAAAGCCCCTTTTGTAGCCCCACGAAAGACCCACGGTAAAACCGAACGGTTCGGGAAGCCCCAAAAATCGATTCTACAACTTGAAATACCTACATAAAAAACGACACCCAACACCATAGCCAAAAACCTTCGAACCCCCTTCCCATAGCCAATTTTTGGTCTGAAAACCTTGCGGATACAACTAGATGAAGAACCGAGTATTTTGTCACAATTTCAGAATTTTTTTTTCACAATTCCTAGGAACGCAGAAATAATTTTTTTTTTTATTGATAATGAATTTTTGCATAATGTAAATCTACCAATGAATAATAAACTCTTGTGTAAAATTTTCAGCGTGTTTCAACGTGAACTTCTGCATTGTTATGAAACGGAAAAAAAGAAATAACACTGAAGCTCTGGCGAGTGGATAGTCAAAGGGTGGAAATTACAGGGGTCAGTTTCAGCGGGAATACAGCGGAAGTAAAATGGTGGTAGGGATGCGCATACAGCCAAAAACACCGCATCCATCGGCGATGGAAGGTTGGAGGAAGTCTCCGCAAGGCAGTTTTGCTGATGGCTGCGTGAGCCCCTCCACTCACTAGGAAGGGCCGGGAGGTAATAAAGCACTCTATAAAATTTGCTTAATTGCAGAGGTAAAAAAAATCGATGTGCCATTTTTAAGAACATGACACGAATTTTAATTTTAGCAATTTTACAAAATTTAGAGTAAGTTAGGTGCGTTCATCAGAAAGATGTTCCTGCGTCCTTTCTGGCTGCTGACTCCGTTAGTGGTGGGAGAGGGGTTGGGATTGAGAGTATAGTGAATAGGAGTGGATGAAGTGAAGAGGGGGGATGAATTCACATCCTCCCGCTGGTTATAAATTCACTCCAAACCTCATTAACGTTGCTCTACCCCTTTTGCTTTTGCAAATTATTTATGAAGACCCCCTTCCTCTCCTCCATCACGACCGCCCCCTTCCCTCACCTCCTCGCATTTTCATCCCAGGTTCTTCCCATTTTGTATCCTCTCCGCTTCAATATTAAAAACAAGAGGCTCGTTAAGCGAAAACAAGCGGGTTTCGTAGGCTGAATGGCGTCAGCCGGAGGCCCTTACAGGATTACGCTGATCACTTTTGCAGGGCTTTGTAACCGCAACCGTGAGAAATTGGCAAGCAGTTGAATTTTTCACTCGGGACCAAGTCCAGCAACTGATTAGGATTCAGAGGTGTAGGTGTGAAGGGAAATGGAAGAGGGAGAAAGAGCCATTAGCTAGGTGGTAATTAGCTAGATGGTGTATTATGTAACAATTAAATTTTACGGAGGCCGAATCTTCTTCTTTCATTACGAGAGGCCGATTTCGGAAGTAACATCGATTTTTAAAATCTGCAGCAGAGTTTCTTGGATTTCTTTCCCCCATTTTTGTTTATTATTCTTGGAATAATACACCTATGTAATCGCGACGGAGGCCGACAATTCAGGCCGGCCTCAAAATTTGACGTTATAGGTACGTTTCAAGATCTTGAAGAAGATCGTTTCAAGAATCTTGAAGCGTATCTAGAATGGATATTGGAAAACGAAATGTCAGTCCGCCGTACGCCGCGGCGTCCGAGCCGTTTTAGGTAGTAGGCATTCTTTAAAAAATCTGAAATGTTGACAAAATACTCGGTTTACCATCTAGTTGTTCTCGTAAGGTTTTCAGCCCGATCGCCCAAAACCAAGGGGCTCAGTGGGGCTAAAAAGGGCTACCGGAGGGCTTTTTTGAGGGATTCGGCTATGGGGTCGATTTAGGTGTCGTTTTCGGAATATTTTTGGACGTAGAATCCATTTTTGGGGGTCTCAGAACGATCTGATTGCACCGTGGGGATCTATGGGGCTTTCATGGGGGTCCAAATGGGATTTTTGAAGGATCCCAGGAGGGCAAATATTTTTCGAGTAAAAAACAAAAAGCTTTTCGAAAAAAAGTGAAAAAAAAAGAATTTTTTTCTAAACTTTTTTTTAATGACAGAATTAAATGTCTGCACAAGTAAACTACCTATATCAAACAATAATAAACTCTAGTGTAAAATTTGCAGCGTTTTTTTTTTTTTTTTTTTTTTTTTTTCTTCTTCTAATTTTGGTTTAATATTCTTGTTATAATACACCGATGTTCTCGCGACGCAGGTCGTCGACTCGGATCAGCCTCAAAATTTGGATGGCAAAGAGGCTGGTACAAATAAGAAAGCTGAACTTGAAGCTCTATACAAGCAAACTAGGTTACCTACATTAAATGATACTATCAAAATAAAATCATAGAAAATTTCTATTTTGCGTATTATATTTCTATGATTTTATTTTAAACCATTGAGGTAAACCTTTCGATGGGCTGTTGAAAAAAAAGTTAAATATAAACAGAGTTAACAAGATGTTCATTAAATTTGGTCTCTTTTTCTCTCAAATAAAAACTTGTTTGATGTCAAAATATTTTTTTATTCCCCAAGAGAAGGGGAAATACAGTAATGAGCTTTTTTCGACTTGAAGCAAAACACGAGAGAGGGACTAAAAGGAGAATAATTCATCTACCAATAAGAAGAAGTGGGAAGTATTTTTTTGCGATGTTTAGTCTTGGTTCGGTTGCCTGTCGAAGGTAGGAAATACGGCATTCCCCCATTCTCCTCCATCCATAGTTGGAATTAAATGAAACGACAAAACTGCCGTAGAGCGATGTATTTCAACGGAAGGCAAAAGTAGAAACAGAACTGGGAAGGTTACTAACTTCCTGGATATACTAAACCGCACAACACCTGAATTTCCATAAACTTTATGGGGAAAAACCATCTATGTCAAGAAAGCTGCAATCTGAGAAAAATGAGTTTTTAACTTCAAAACTGAATAAAACCTTTATTATGATGAACAATGAATCGTTTTTCGTCCCAAAATACTCATTTCAAGTCATCAATAAATTTTGTAGAGGTAACAAAAATCGAAAAATGTGGCAAACTCCATGAAAAATATTCAGAAATCCATCGTTGTGCATATTAAAAGTGACCATCAAGAAAATAATCGATGCCTGAATCTCTCGAATTAGCCAAATAATAATCGAATTAGACAAACCCACTAATAACCCACAGGGTCGCGAAAACAACGCTATCTGTAGGTGAATCTGCTGGAGACAAAGATGGTTCTTTCCCTGTACCGGATGACATAGCTGGTTCTTTCCTTGTATATAGCGAAACTTTTAGTGCTATTTTGACCCTGACTGAACTGGTTTTTCCCCTGTTTGGATAGACCGTTGAAAATTACTGTTCATTCTGATTCCAATGACGATGAAAAATGAATGAAAAATGAAAATGAAAAAAAAGTGACATTGCTGGTTTTTCCCCTGTACATTTGTAAACAGAGAGGACTCCAACATCCATAAGGTCTAGTTTGGAGCCGATCAAAATTTCGCAAAAAGGCAAAAGCGTAGGTTGAAATTTCAGATAATAATAAATCAAAAATAAAAGTCTTCAACAATTACTCCAAACGTTGCAGACACTGCTACCTCTACAGTTATTGGAATGCCCGGTGAGCTCACAATAGTTCGGTAATTGTGTTTGGATGGTTAGTAGGCAGATGGCTCTATCAATGATTAATCAGCACAGGTTATCAATACAGTCGGGATCTTGATTGACTATTCAAAGTCTGTCTCCCCCTCTCCCCACATCAACGCACGAGACCCGACGCAATATTACCGCAATCTGGGCGTTATGGCAGGCGGTTTATTGCCCGACGGTTTCGGTATCGCGACTGTTCACGCGGGCCTGTGACGGCTCGTTGTGCGGGAAACATGTCCTCTTGACGCACAATAACCGTCGAAACCTGGTTGAATGCGGTCTCACTTACGTCCACCACTGAATGCGACCGCACGCGAAAAGAGATGAAAAAATGGCGAAAAAGTCTTTATGAAAGGCTGTACAATAGATCACCCACGTTGTTACTCTTCGAGGTGGAACTCGTTAGGGTACTTTTTTTGTTCACAGTACATTGCTAGATGAAAGTTTTTATATCAATGAACGTATTCCTGTCGATGCAATATTCCTAATACAATTACCACTAAGGAACGAACGTAATGTGTATGCACGAAGTCAGCTGAATTCAATCAATCAATACAAGAACTTTTGTCTCGTTTTAAAAAGCGTCCGGTATTGCGGCTATCGAACCAACATGGTTGAAAGAAAATAATCAAATGAGACCGACCGCGGGTTGTCCCCTCCCACAGTTACCAACCTACGTGTACCTCCACAGTGCAGCGGCTGTGCAGGCCTTGGGGGTCTCTTTAAAGCTGCATGTCACGTATTCTCGAGCCTCCTCCTATTCTTTTCCCGCACAATCGAATGGCAGTCCGCGGGATAAATTCGTTTGCTCTGCCGTTCCCCGTCCTTCGACTGCCTCCTTTTTTTTCTTTCATTCTTCAACTTGCAGAGTCTGCGATGGTTTGAAGGGTGAAGGGATATTGGATTGCGGGAGGTCATGCAGACATCTTTCAGCTTTTTGACAACCACCCGGTATAATGTATTCTCCGTTGGAGGTAGAGAAAACTGGATTTTTTTTTATTATGTCAACCCATATTTTTCATCATTTTTATACTATCCGCCTACTTTACACGGCAGAGAAAGGGAGACGTCATCCACACAACAACTCTTCGAAAAATTACCAGGGTTATGCATTTATAAGACCACTGCGGGTCTGGTTTTCAGTTAAACTGGCTGTTAAATAGGCCATCAATATTTATTGAATCGACCTGAAAGAACGTTGAAAATCTATTTCTTCAATCGATTGTGAAGAAAACTTTCAGCCCGATCGGCCAAACCCGTGGGGCTCAGTGGGGCACCACTGGGCTTTTAAGGGGCTACAAGTGGGAATTTTTAAGGATGCCAGGAAGTCAAATCAGGCGTCGTTTTCCGAGTATTTTGGACGCGTAATTCATTTAAGGAGGTCCCAAATATTGTACATTTTTTTTTTTTTTTTTTTTTTAATTTTCTGGTTTATTATTCTTGGAATAATACACCTATGTTTTCGCGACGGAGGTCGACGACTCCAATCGGCCTCAAAATTTGACATATCCGTTTCAAGAGGTCTACATTCAAAACTGAAATGCCCGTTTTGGGCAGTAGAATTTTTTTTTAAAATCTAAAACTTTGACAAAATACTCGGTTTACCATCTAGTTGTGCCCGCAAGGTTTTCCGCCCGATCGCCCAAACAAGTGGGGCGTTATGGGGCTAAAATGGGGGTACGGAAGGGTTTTTTGAAGGCTTTTGGCTATGGGATCGAGTTTGGTGTCGTTTTCGAGGTATTTTTGGACGTAGAATCCATTTTTTGGGGTCCCGGAACGATCCGATTTCACTGTTGCGATCTATAGGGCTTTCATGGGAGTTTTGAAAGATCCCAGGAGGTCAAATATTTTTCAAGTAAAAAACAAAACAAAAATTTGAGAAAAAAAAATTTTTTTTTGAGAAATAATATCCAAACAAAACTTTTTTTAAATCTTTTTCATTGACACAAAATTAAATTTCTGCACAAGTAACCAATATCAAAGAATAATAAACCCTTATGTAAAATTTGCAGCGTTTTTTATTTATTCAAATTTTTTGATGACAATTAATTTTTTCAAATTAATTTAATCAAAGAATAATGAACCCTTGTGTAAAATTTGTAGCGTTTTTCTTAAAAGGTTTTGATGTTTTGAATGAGGTGAGGAGTTTCAACGTCAAACAAATCCCTTTCGCCAGGGAAAATGGCTAGAAAGAAAAACATCGGTTTTTTTGTTCCAGTCTCATATCTAACGCTGATTTCCAACAACGATTTAAAAGTGACATATCTTGAAGCAGTTTTTAACGGGTAGGTTTTGGTTCGGTGGGGCGACTAAAGGGGTTTTGAAGGTTTTCAGTTTTGAGGTCGAGTTAGGAGCCGTTTTCGAAGTGATTTTGGACGTAGAATCTATTTTTTGGGGTCTCAAAACTGAGTTCAGCGTGAGGATCTAAGGGGATTTCATGGGACGACAAAATTTCTGAAGCTTTTAATGGAGCTTTTGAAGGATGCCAGGAGGTCGAATGGGGTGTTGTTTTTGTAGTGATGTTGACTATAGTTTTTATAGTGATTTTGGGCGTATAATCCATTTATGGGATTCCACATCAGATGTGCCTGATTCTGTCAAAACACCGTGCAGTAAACGTTTCTACATTTTTTATTGGCAGAATCAAATTTGAAAAATGTATACTAAAGAAGAATAAACCCTAGTGTAAAATTTGCAGCGTTTTTGCGGAATATTTAGACTCCTGTGTCACCAATTATGCTTCTACGGCTGAGAAATGGAGCCTACAGTGTAGTAGGCTAAAAACCGATTGGATATAATAACCCATTGAACCAACTGGCTTGATTGGGTTTAATCCTTTCGTGCTTGAGCGATCAACTGCAATCGGAATGGGAACGACTGCAGACACCTCAGCTATTCAATCTACGGAACCCGCAGCCACAGGCAAGATGAAGGACGTCCAATCTGCTCCGCAGCTCAGCCGAATGAATGGGAGAGAAAATCCGAGGGAAAGGCTGAATGAAATCAGGAAATAGGAACGCTGAGTTCACCAAGTGGTAGGGGAGTTCTTGTTGAAAGTGCGGAGGAATGGAGAGGTCGTCCTGAAGGGGAGGAAGCACAGCTGAAGAGGAGGAGATTCAGCTGAATGGTGGGGGGTCTTGCTGAAGGATGAGGAGAGCACAGCAGAAGGGGAGGATGACGCTGAACATTGTCGCCTTGATTAACGGCACGGTTTGCCTCCTCCGACCTGATTAACATTTAAATGAAGTCCGCTGATAGGGTTTTGAAGTGGTGCCTGTAGTTGTGAAGGCCGCCGCCACGACAGGGGGGAATACGGGAATGGAATTCTGATTCGGATTCAGTTCGGTTGAGACGGAGGTAACGAAGATTAACGCCGCGCATCCGAAGATTGCTAATCTCTGAGGTACCTGTTTGCTCAAAGGAAGCCTCCTAGCGAGACTCCATTACTTTAATCTATTTCGCCAAGTCTCACCCGACTTCAATAGACCGCTCAAAATCAGGCCGAATTTCGCTTAAGCAGTAAGCGGCCATTAATTCCTCCTTTCTCTACCTCCGCAGAGGAAATTGAACGTTTCAGCTGTCGAGGGTGGAGCTTTAAAAAGTATCATTTCAGTCATAGAAATTACCAAATGAGCTCCTTGAAAACGTCGGAATTTGACATTGTTGTAGCCAAAGCATGCAGTGATGTTTTTACTAAACGCTAAACGACTGAGTCCAGCACAATAATATTTTATTACGACTTTCGAGTGAGGATCATTAACAGAAAAATGAAAAAAGAAGTTATTGAAGGTGCCCATGGAAATTGTTGAAAGCAGTGAAATTTGAAGGTTTTTTTGAGCCGTTGGAGGTCAAATATGAAGTCAAAACCGACCAACGTGCGGTTTGTTTTTCTGGGGTCCAGAACCTCCAAAAGCACCTCCATCAATTCCTCGTCGCCACACCCTCCCACACTTCTTTCTGTCATCCATTCCCTTTTTTATGGCTCCTTTATTGGCGGAATAGAACTATAGAGATTTAGACCTTTGAGGATTTAGACCTATAGGTCGACGCCTGCGTTGATCTACCGACCTCAGGATATTGCTTGTGGCCGTAATTTGTGGGAGCCCTTCTACCTCCTACAGTTATGTGCTCGGGTTCTTCACTACCCGACTCTCCACCACTGCAATGCTTCTTCTCGCCCCACTCTGAATCGGCTCTATTTTTCTTCCAGCACACACACATAAGTCACTCGATGCAAAACAATCTTCCTCGGGCTGTTAGTTTGGAACTTTCGGATGTATGTATAGAACATAATGTCATACAACACCGATAAGTTAAGATGGCCGAAACTAGCAAAAAGTTTAGTCCCCCCATATTTTCTAAACTGAACATCATCGGTCATATGATATACACTCACTTACATTTCGACAGCCACAGTGCAAAAACCTGAAAGTACTTAGACCAGTAAGACTAACTTGACACTTAGGGGAATTCATAATACCTTCCTCACGATGAGATTTTTTCTCACTAAGCTGAGCAAGGCCTCATCTCAAGATGAGAGGAGGTTATTCATAGTGCGTTCTGGATCGGATTGAGGGCCTCAATTTGAGGCCGACCTCAGCTTGAGATTTGTTCAAGGAAGGCCTCAAAATTACAGTGTTGCAAAACAGGGAATTTTTAAGAAAAAAAAAAAGGAATAAAAGGGACTTTTGGACTATAGAAACAGGGAAAGACCCCGCAAAGCCGGGGAATACAGGAATAAACGGGAGACACTAACCACACTGAGTTGTATCAAACCTAACTTTCGCCAATGTAAACAAACTTGTCAGATTATGGGGCCGTGAATCTTGGCTCGTTTGTAAGCTGATCGTAAAGCGTTTATTAAATATTAGGCCTGTTCTACATTACGATTGAATTTTGAATGCTGAAGGTACGTGAGTTCGAGCTAAATTTCAGGATTACTGCAACCCGCAAGTTTGTCAGGAAAGGGCACATGACATGACACATTGTGTAATATGTATATTTTACTGAGGTGGTTGGAGGCTCTGTTGGTCACAATTTCGTTCACATTTCTCGCGGGTGCTGCCAAAAACCCCTAATCGTGTGTTTGGTGAATATCAAAAATACAAAGGGTGTTGTTCTGACTGGCAGGCTGGCTCAGGATGGATGTTTCTAATTGCTGACTTTCTATGAAGTTCCTCATACCGGCAGAGCCCTCTGGCCACCACGGATTGCTATTTACATCGAGGGTATGCGGAAAAAAAAATTTCCCATTTCCGACTCGCTAGGAAAATACTTTCCCAGCCAAAACGTCACCACGGAAAAACCTTTCCCGAGTAAAAGTGTACAAAATAATCAACTCTTTAGGGATATTCGTGCAAGCAGTTTACCTGTAAAAATGGTGCAATGTGACTAGATATAAATTATACGATTTACGAACAAATTTTGTTCGTAAAAATATTGGACTAAATCTATTCGTATTTGGCGTCTTTGGTGTCTTCATCGTCTTTGTCGCCATTTACATTATACTACATCTGCTATTAAATAGTCGCCAAATCGTCAATTTTGAAGATTTCGGTTTGAAATAAATTTAAAATGTTAAGTAACAATGGAAATTTGTCGAATAAAACTAATTTCGTTAATTATGAAATATTATACATAATAATATTATTGGACATGTCCATTAATTGTCTCCCTTCTTGGGCGAAGCATTCATGGAGTCGGTCCTTCACGTCATTGGTCAGAATCGATCGAATTTCCGTCTCACACTACACTTTACTAGGGAAAGTATTTTCCCTGGTGACGTTTTGGCTGGGATAGTATTTTCCAAGCGAGTCTAAAATCGGAAACGCTACCGGGATAGTTTTTTCCTACATTCCACATCAGGTTTTTACACATGACCATAGAGCACGGATGGATCGTGACGTATTTGATCCCAGAACATAAATACTAGGTCAAAATTGATCAGAAAAAATCGAAACCTTCAGCAAAAAGTGAACTTACAGGGTTTGGAGCTGTGGCTGTCGATTTATTGATTCCAAAAATTGCTAACTCACACCTCGGCCAGCTCCATGAGACCTTAAAACATCCACGATTTCATCCAGCGGTTGCTTACCTGAAAAGAGAAAAGCAACAGTTAACTAAAATAAAGATAACAGTCAACAGGCATTCTATGTCATCCAAATTTTCATTATTTCAATACAAAATTTCATTATTCCTACATTAACTTGGCCACGTAATTGTGCGATGTTGTTCCCCGAAGCCAGTACGATCATTTAGGTATGGACAATTATACACGTTCCACCCTAGTGGTCTGGGACAGAGGGTTCGGACCGCCCATTGTGATCCTCTTCCGATAATTAATAGTAGACCCGGATACCGGAATACCTGCACAAACCTGATACTGTCGACAAGGTATTACAGTTAATCCAGTTTATGTTTAGCTGGTATTTGGAGCGGCCTGAAAGTAATTATCTCTAAATCCACGAGGTGATAATATTCATGGCTACCTTGGGAGGGTTTTCACTTTGTTTGCTCGCGTGCAAAACTCCTAGGTGGAGCCGAATTGTGCCGCCGGAAACACGGAAACCGGATAAAATGAGACACCTAACATCGGAGACAGGCGGAAAAAGATGAAATTGACACGCGTAGACTCCAAGTCCAACATTATTTATGCAGTTGGGACACAGAACATTACACATTTACCGTCCTGCCAAGCTCGAACATGGACATCTACCGAACGGCATAACTGGTTCACAAAAATGCGAAAAGTTTTGGTTTATCATTCTTCGACATCGACAGCACGCATTTCAGCGTAATCGCTCGAAACCCGTGGGACTCTGTGAAGCTAAAAATGGGAGGGGTGAGGGCGGTGCTATTCGAATGACTACGGGGTCAGCTGACTGGCTTCCATAAACGATTTGTCACCAATGGAGGCATGGTCAGGTGACCCAGTCTTACGAAGGGCCGTCCTGGCTTCCTCAACCGAACTGTCAGCAAAGGATTCCGAGACAGCTGGACCAACCAAAAACACACTGCGTTTGAATTTCGACGCAATAATGATTTTAAGCAATCAGTGAAATGATAATTGGCGGCGAGATTTAGGGCAGCCAGTGAGGCCGTTCGCGTGCGAAGTGGGACTGCCCAATCTCGCCGCCGACTGCAGCGCTTCCCAATTACGGCGGGCTGACGAGTTTAGAGGAAGAGTGGGGCTCTGAGTCCTCACAGGGCCGAGTTGGTGTCGTTTTCGAAGTAGCCTTGCACGTAGAACCCATTTTTGAGGGTCACACAACCGTCCAACGATGCGATTTCCCCGTGGGGATCAATGGGGCTTTCATGGGTCTATAAATGGAGATTTGAAGGAAGGCTGGACGGAAGCTTTGAAGATGGCAGGAGGTCGAATTAGGTATCGTTTACCGAGGAATTTTGGGCGCATTATTTTCGGGATCCCACATCGTCTAAACACAGAACAGGAAAACTTTCATTATTAATATCATTAAATGATAATAATATTTTAAATGATGAAAAATTAAAACTAAAAAAATATTTTTTTTTTTAATTTTTCTATTTTTTAATTTTTTATTGACAAAATTAATTATTACGCAATTTATATTTTTTTTTAAAATCCCTTGCGTAAAATTGTAAGCTTTTTGTTTGGGTATACGCAGATATATAAAATTTATATATAATTAAAAAAATTGATATCTAATGCAATGTCTGTCTTAGGTTGTAGGAATTTTTCAAAAACCTGAATTTTCTTCAAAGTATTCGGTACTCATTCTAGTTGAACCCGCCAACTTTTCAAGCTGAAAGGCTTACCCAGAGGAGCTCTGTGGGGCTAAAACGGGGCTACAGGAGGGGTTTTTGAAGTATTATGGTAGGGAGTCCAGTGGGGTACTATTTTCGAAGTATTTTTGGACGTAGAATCCGTTCATGGGGGTCTTAGGCTCATCCGAATAAACCTTGGGATTCTATTGGAATCCTGCACGGCTACTAATTGAACTGGAAGTCAAAATAGGTATCGTTTTCGGAGTGATGTTGGACGTAGAATCCATTTTCAGAGGACCCTTTTCAGTCCAAATACTGTACAAGAATGTAGTTTTATATTTTAAAATGATTCACCTACTTTTTTTTTTCAACGAACCGTGAAGGTTAATTAATAATTATCCGTCGTGCTCCCTTCAAGATTGGGTCGACCTTTGGCAACTTTCGACATGTTCTCCCAACTTCGGCGTTGACTGAACCGCATCTAATACTGAAGCTCACACGGCTCCTGAAGTACCAACGTTAACATTCTTCGAGCCGACAGGGAAGTTAGCTCCGTTGAAATATTCATAAGAACTTCCCTTGAGCCAAACAGTTGGCAGTGAGTTGGGTAATGTTTGACGGTTGATGTTTGACAAAATTTGTTTACCATTTAATGGTCTAACGGGTTCATATCGAAAATTGTTATGAAATGAAAAGGCACAAAATAAATATTAAAAATACATTCCAGACGTTTAACAGCGTTATTCGACTTGTCGT
Source organism: Pilophorus perplexus (assembly GCA_955831195.1). Taxonomy (NCBI): domain Eukaryota; kingdom Metazoa; phylum Arthropoda; class Insecta; order Hemiptera; family Miridae; genus Pilophorus; species Pilophorus perplexus. Next base: position 20,797,335 of record OY037015.1, read on the forward strand.
TGTACGATTCTCTTGTCAACTTATTTCACTCCAATGTGATTATTCACAGCAAGTGGGTAAATAACCAAATGCCCCGCAATATCGTAATAGGAGCGAGAGAAAAGCCTTCGAACCACTCCGGATACGACGAAAACACTCAAAAAGGGGATATGTGCTCGTCCGGAGAGGATAAAAGAGGAATAACGATAGGGGGCGGTGGCTTCGGGGGAAGGAGAAACGCCGTTGGTTTGGAAAATGGTGTTTTCTTTTTGGAGAAAATATTTGAGGAGTTCTCACAGGGTTACATGGGTATCTGAGAAATTATCATGGTAGAAGTGAGGGTTAGGCGGGCGGGAGCAAAAGAGGAAGAAGAGGGAAATATAAAGCGAGCAAAAAGGGTGGAGATGTAATCCACAAAAGGGGAAGCACAAAGGAAAAGGAGGACTGAGAAGGAAAGAATAAGGCTTTAGGGCCGGCACACGTGTGAGAGGCTGTTGCTTTTCACGGTGCTGTATCACATGAACTGTTTTCGAATGGAAGAATATCTTCGGAGAAAAAAATGGTTTCCATAATAAGCGTCTTTCCCACGCAACCGTATCTCATGAAGATGATAGGAGACAACTTATTCGTATGGAAAATCAAACAGCAAGAAACAGAGATACCTATTACTTGAAATGAATCGAGTTGGAAGAAGATCAAAAAGCACGTCGAAAATGACACGGGTAGGTATCGCATATATTGTAGATACATCTGCATACACCATACACCATACACCATACATACACCATGTTATATAGGTATATATAACTTTTTTTACTCTCAATAAAACCATTGTATTTCTCCTTTTCAGAGTCGGCCTCCAGGATCGCTTAATGACCCGGTGATCAATGACTTCACTCCTCGATCCAGCTCCACCATCCTCCATGGTGACTTCAACCCCCCCATAACAGTCTAACGGACCTGCAAGCGAACCCTTGTCCGCCCCAGCAAATAAGACTTTTTCCATTTTATGGCAAGGGTCATGGCTATTGGCAGGTCTGGAATTCTGGATGCAGGACGTCGTCGGTTGAGCATAGGAGGGCGAAGGGGGGGGGGGGGGGGGGTTGACGAGCCCCTCACGTCTTCTGCTGCCCGGTCATTTCCGGTGATTCGCCTGGCCTGGTGCCTCTGCTGTTCCTGGCCAGATAGGAGTCGGCGTCACTATTTGTAATGCGGTCGTCGAACAACGTCAGTCTCCCCACCCATCCAGACTCCTTCCACTTTGAAATAATTATTGGCCAACAACGCCGGGCCCTTCTCGCAGAGCCGGCTCGAGTGCTACTCCTCCCCACTACACGGAGTTCCATCTTGTGAGGGTATCAAAACTATTTAGGAAGAGATGAGTCGTTTGGATCACATAGCAGGATAATGGCGATAGCGTTTAGATCATTTAGGTGGAAAAAACCTGATTCATCGGGCTCAACATGAAATTTTGTCACGCGTCATGATGGGTAGATTTCAAAAATAATATTTATATTATGATTTAAGTATAATCATAGATCATAGATGCCCGCACGTGCTTCGCACGAAATATCAAATTTCCGTCCATCACCTATCAACGATGCACCCGTGGCGACGCTTTTTGACCCGTCTCTCGTTGCGAAGGAAAGCTCCGTTCGCGTATTATGCAGCCCATAGCAACCCATCAACTCCAAATGAAATTACCTTAGTACCTATCAAACTAATCGAAGGCTCGCAAAAAATACTCGTACCCACCTACCGACGATGTTCAAATAACTTGCGAACGGTTTATCGCACAGAAATCGTTTTGTACTCGTTGAAATCAGCGCGAAAAGCTCGTTTTAACAAACGTAGTTTCGTTCAAAACCGACGCCAAAAGTTGTATCGGGTTTCCGCGTTTCGAAAATTTTCCTAGCGATCCCTAGTAATGACGCTATTTGACCCGTCTCTCGTCGCGAAGGAGCACCCGAAAACCGATGAAGGGGATGAGGGAGGAAAAAATCAAGGTAGCCTATGACCATCGAGCTGGTTTTTGGAACAGGTCGCAATAAACGGCACGCGAATCGGTCATTCCGTTCAGGCGTGAAAATGGGAAAAACAGACAGACAGATAGACATTTCTCGGTTTTTATTAGGTGGGATTATGATCTTGACAAAATACTCGATTATCCGTCTAGTTGTCTGAAGGTCCACTCCTTTTCAAATTATGCGTTGCTGGGTCTCCTGACCCAGGCGCTGTGGTTGAAATAAAACAAACCGAGTGGGTCCGCTGACCATGTGTCGTCTTTTCAAACTAGGCGTTCCTGAGTCTGCTGACCCAGGTGCTGCACTTTAACTCGACCCCATAGCTGAAACTCTTCAAAAACGCTTCCATAGCCCCGCGGGTTTGAGCGATCGGACTGAAAACCTTGGCACAACGATCCTGTTGCTGGAGAGGGAAGGAAGTAAATCCTGGAAAAACCTGAAGCCTTGGTTGAGAGAGTGTTAATGCAAGTACGGCTGATATATGAATGACTGATTACTTTTAGGAATCTACCAATTCCACTAGCCCTCTGTTGAATCAACGCATTCTGTGTTCCATAGGTTTGATCCTTGATCATAACAGAAATAATCCGGGGGTCTGGGGGTGTCCCCCAGTACAACGGTAAAATATAGTTCACCATACCTACGTAGCCACAAGCGGCAATACACCCCCACAGGGGCCGGTTTTTTTTTTTTTTTTTTAACTCACTCTGATGACTCTTTGAACCTGATGCTGGTGTTGGCCGTGATCCAGAGGAGCTCCTGATTTCGTAGAAATCAGTCTGTGAGTGACTAGTTGTGAGGTATGAGTTTCGGTAGGTCTCAAGTTTCATAATTAACTTATTCTAATTATAACTCATTATGGGTATGAAATGAGTTATAATTAGAATAAGTTAATTATGAAACTTGAGAATTACCGAAACACATAGGTCTACCTCACAGCTAGTCACTCACAGAAATGATTATATTATATTATAATAAATATTTTCACTGTACATCAACTAGCGTACTGCAAACATTTCCATCGTCGTCGAATAATTTTGTTGAATTAACTTCAGATTAGATGAACTTCAGCGAACGGTAGCAAACTTCTCAATGTGAAAAAGTGAACAAGTTTCGTTCCCTGTTAGTTTCAGGCAAGGAGTTTGAAATGGTTTCCAACTCAACATAATAATATTATTATGTTTATTCAAGAGTGCTCTAAACCGACGCGTAAACGATCTGAACTGAGCTAAAATTCGATATAAACCATGCTTGAAATGTACGATTCTTTACAGAGAGATTTTCAACGCCCTCAGGCTGACTAGGGTTAACAACAATTGTTAATAATAATGTTGAAATATTGTTAAATTATTCCCTTTTATGCTCCGCAGGCTTATAAATTTTCAGTAGGTACACACCCGTCCCACTTCATAAAGAGGAAAGAATGACATTTAGAAGATACAATGTATATGTCACAATATGACATATTATGTCATGTGACATAAACACGCAGCATGTTTTTCATAAATTAATAAGGATTATTTCAACTTTTTCTCGTAACTAAAATGGGACATAACGTCACAATAAAGTCAACGAGAGCCGTTCGGCCAAAAAAGTTCGTATTTAGTCATTCCCTCTCCCGAAAATGCCATGGTAAAAATTGGGAGGATGATCATCCTTTGGTATTTTCCAGAGAACAAAATAATTTTCAAGATAACGACTGTTTTTGAAATGAAGTGTTGTCAATTTATTTGTCTCTTTTAATAACACCGCCAACTACGTCGTCTCGGCTCTAATTGGTGGACGTTTCTTTTATGAATAACTGTGAAGGTTTTATTGTAGAAAGGTCTCAAGAGAAACTCGTTCCTATTTTGGACCTAACAGCTCTCATTTATTGAAATCACAATAGAAGGAAAACCTTCCTCGCTAAATCCCAGCTCTTTCGCACTATACCAAACTGTTTGTTCGGTTCTCTCGGCCCGTTCCGAAAGCGCAAACTTCCCTGCCAGACCCTTTGTATAAAAACTTTTCGATTTATCTCCCTTTCGTCTTATCTTTCCCCAGAAATAAAGGGAGTTTAATTAAAAAAGAGTCAGAAATCTAACTACAGACAGGGAAACAATGAAATCCTCTCCCTTTGGATACGAGCATACTCGAGTATAATTGTTACTCAAATTTACAAAAAGAAACATTAAATTTGTAGTTTTCATGACGTTGTGAGACGTTTTTTAGAAAATTGGTCCTTGCCTTTCTGTTAGGCAGTGGGAACCATATAAACATCAGTTTGCTAAAATAATAACGATAGGATCTTATACGGGATTTGAACCCGGGGTGGGATAAATTACACCTTTTTTGTCAAAAATTATGGTCGAGGTAAAATTCTTCCTTCTTAAAATCAAATCGAATTACCTTATTTCGGTTAATTGCATTTCAAACCTCACTCTAAACGGCTATAACGATTTTGCAACTAGTTGGACATCAAAAGCTTCACAATTACAACGCCAGTCGTCACTTTGAGCATCATTGTGGTGATTACGAGGGCAAGAGAGTCAATTTCCAAGTCGGCTTAGAGCTCATCTTCTTTTAGAGGTTGTCGTGGCGACTCAAGTCAGCCAAATAAGAGATGAGAACTTCAAACGCCTTCAAATTCCGCGTTTAATGCAGATGGAGATCGTTAGAGAGATTTTTATCGTCAAAGTAAGAACATGAGAACCCCCAGGAAAAGAAGTCAATGTTTTCCGTATAGATAGGGTGCGTGGTGTTGGGTGTGACATGTGTCGTTTTTCCTCAAAATTGATTAGGTTTGTGGTGTGAAAGGCGGAGTGCGTCCGTGGTTACGCCGCCAGGTGTTTTGGAGGATGCAGGAGGGACTACAGGTGGGGATTCATCAGAGGCATGACACAAGCTGTTGCGATCTGCAGACTCTGAGAATACTCCAGCTGCAGTAATGGAGGATCTGGTTTCCTTAGGCTCACCCAAAGTGTCAGGATGTTGTAAGTCCAGCAGATCCTCGGAAGTAACAGAAGGAAACTGGCTTACCCGGCACAAAGGGTCCTGTTGAAAAAGGTTTCCTGCTATCGCAGTTGTACCGAGGGGCGCCTGGCTTCCAATCTTGACTTGTCAAGTATGGACTCGCGGACACTGTCCCTTGGCCTTTCCGGATTCAAATCTTAACGTGACAAGTATAGACTCCATGACAACGGGGACCTGCGAAATTGCTATTTCCTCCTTGAATCCCCCCCGAGTTGGCCACCGCTGAGCTCAGTAGCGCGCTGAGCGTGAGCCCCTCGAATCTGCGTTGGCGGGAAGAATATCGATCGGACAGAGTGGGTAGCGTTTTCGCCACAGATACATACTCCATAGGCCAGTTGAGCTATGGGGCTCATTGGTATAACCCAATTATAATGAGAGAATCGTTACAATCACTAATGAACCCAGTTCGAATTGCAATGGGTGGTTAGCCCGACTGATCTAATATGGTCAAAAGCAATAACGGGCGGAAATTAATTCCATTCTAAACCCAATCGACCGATAAAATATCGAGTGTTGAACCAGAAGTAAATCTGTGCTAGAATATGCATGACATGCATTGTGCTGTTCGTACACATGAAGTACACATGAAGAGGATCACATCTTTTCGCAGACGTAAATGACCAAGCAACGAGACAAATGTAGACGAAAGAAGCTTTCCACAGTCGGGATCATCTTATGATCGAATTTAACATTAGATGTGACGCTCAATGCCTCACGAGACCTCAAAGCTAGTGATTTGACTACCTATTACATGCAATAGAATGTGGATTACATCCAACACCGGCCCACAAAATCGATAAAAACAAAAGGCCACAAGCTAAATCAAATGAACGGGTATGAGGAAAGGGTTCCCAACAACCACGACAGAGACGTGTCCTAGACCGTATCCCACATTGGCTTCGCAATGGCTATCAGTTATCTGGATGATGACAGATGGTTTCGATCTGTCAGCAAGCCAGTTTCGTGACGCAGTGGCCCTCGGATACGGTTTAACCCCACAACACGAGTGCAGAATTCACCGTTCCACATGCACTAACCTGCGTGAAAGACCAGTCGAATGAAGGGCATGCAGTCAGGCATGAGACAGTGATGCTGGCAGAGAAGGCCTGGCAGGAGTTGTAGGAAGCCAGTAGTACCTTCACACCAGCGAGAAGCGAAGTGGGAGGCCCCTTCCCTGCATGACGTACTAGGCAGTCCTCCCATCCCACATTCCACAGCAGTCTTATCGCCAATTTTTTATCACGGCAGATAACGAATTTTTGGGAAGAAAGGAGGAAACCCTTGCTGGTTTAGGATTCCGAGGGCATCTTGTCCAATCTGGCAAAAGTGGGGGCGTGGGGTGGGGTTAGAAGGAGTTGCGGTTCTTGCCGAGGGGGGGGGGGGGGGGGGGAGGCATCGGGTGGGTTGGGCGGACGGTGGGATATATCTGACTCAACTTACGCCAAAGAGAGCCATACGCCCAACAACTTCAAAACAAATAACCTCTGTAAAAACACATTCTGTGTAAAAAAGGACTTGAAGAAACGTCTTTCTGGAAACCGTGCGGAAAACAGATAATCTTGCCCTAACTGAATGTACTCCTTGTTCGATGTTTTAGATTTGTTCAATATCTGAAGGTACATGTACCTGTACATGTACATGTACCCCTGTATGTATACAGGGGTTCCAGTCTCAGGACATGCGTTTTACTAAGGCGGTGGAAGGTAGAAAAGGTCAAAACCAAACTCAGTAGTTATGGGTGGGAAGCCTTCCACACGACGAACCTCTCAGTCGAGAATATTGAGCAACAATATTTGTCATTTAACGATCATTTTTCACAATAGCTTGCAGTAACAAACCAACAACTGTTGTGTTAGGACTTCAGAGGAGTACGTGTTCCACGTTTCTCCAATGTTTAGCAGTCAAGAAAAGCCATCAGAAGAAGCGCCGTGTTTCCTCTCACACGCATGAAACAAAAATGTGGTTGAGGCAAATTCTATGAAGTCTAATGAATCCCAAAGCACCTTAGTTTTAAGAAGTAACATGAGGGTTCAATTTCCATATGCCATTGAATTATACCGCACGCTAATCACAGACGAGGTCTCGCCTCGCCCAGTAAAGGCCCCCTCATTTGGAATTTAGCAATTCAAATTCCCCAGAAGTGATGAGGGAGCCTGTGTTTTTTTTTTTTTTTTTTTTTTTTCGCTGGGGGGAAAAAGGGGATGTTTCGCACGGAATTAGGTATTTTTAAAAGCAGTCGGAAACGTCACCCAACACCAAAAATAGGCGAATACCATTATTGAAATGAGCTCGGAGATTCCTGTGCATTATGTTAAACAGAGCGCGAGCGAAAAGAGAAATTTCAACATGGAGATGTGAAATTCTCATAAATAAACATCGTTCGAAATGTCATGGCCGAGACGTAAAATTTTAAAGTGCGAGCACAAATATTGTCAACGAACAAGTTAGATCACAATCAGCCAAAACTGACTTAACCAAGTTATTTAATTTACGAGTGGTACATCCATACTGACTTTGATGGATAAGGTGACTAAGTTCAGACGAATGTCGGAAGGTTAGAGTTAAAGGGGCAGGGGATTTAAAAACGTACTTGAAGAGGGAACGGGTCCCCAAAGAGCGATAAAATTTTCTTTTAGGTGGAGCGTCAGACTAACTAAGTGGACCTCCGGGACTGTTTGGCTTTTCCATGAATATGAAACACTGATGTGAATAATATCCCAAGAGCAGCCCGGAAAAACGATCAAAGCGTCTAGGTTATGACTTGGGGAGAGGATAGCGATGGCCTTCTTTTTTTTTATATGAAGGTTTGAGGGCACGAGGGTCCATGAAAAGGTAACGATGCCCTCCAATATTCCTCCACTAACCTTTTGACAGAGATTGAACAGTACAGGGAAAATTCAAGAGAAAAAGGGTGATGGCACATGACGATCAATAGATATGAGTTTCCCGATGTAAAAAAGAGCTTCATGTGAACTGATTTTGGTACTTTGTTGTATTTACACTGAAAAGTTTCCAAACAAATCGATAAAAGGTTACCTATAAATTGTGAATTCATCAAATTTGTGTAATAAAAATGACATTGAAAACCCGTTGGGGTTGAAGGTGAAATGACCGAAATTTGTTTTTCTGGACATGGTTGATCTAAACAAATAGAGGTAAAAAATAAATATACCTAACGTAGTAGTAACGAATAGAACGCCAAGAACCTGTATACAGATTCGGGTTCATGGTAACTCCTAACGCGAAAGGCAAACCTGAATTCCCGAGCTTGGTTGCCTTCGTTTGTTCCCACTGTTATTCCTTGAATAATAAATCAAGAGAGAATTAATTGGTAGGCCCTGAATAATGACAATGGATCTACGAAAACGACCATTTTAGGCCCTTGAAAATGAGGACCAAACGAATGAGATTTTTCTTCTTCGACTAAGGTAACTAGAAAAAATCGAAGATTACATCGTAATCTATGCAAGTGCTTTCACGGGAATGGGCTTGAAGCATCAGTTTTACTGATCGACTGGTACCACAGCCATGACCAGAAAAACGAAGTTCAATGTGGCTGTGTTGATTGGATTCATCTATGATGACTGCTGAAGAAATCTCTATGAAGGGGGATTGAAGAGAGGGCTTCATTGGTGCCAAGCAATGCTTAAGAATTATTCCTAGCGTTATTCCTAATGAGCAGAGAAGACACATGCTTTATCAAACCCTACCGTGATTCCTAAGGTTAGTGCAAGGGACCACACCGACTAACCGAATCCCATCATCAGTCTCTCACTAGACCACAAGGTAAAACCCTTCATAAAACCCTGTAGCCGCTCAAAAGCCTCATAGCGCGCTCGGTCAGGTCCTTAAATTGATTCTATACCAAAAACCGCTCCGAAAACCACACCTTACTCGACTCCATGTCAAAACCCAACAAATTTATCTCCCCTTCAACAGTTGATTCGAGTTGCCTCGGAAATCATTTGACCTCCAGGGATCCTTCAAAAATCCCATTTGTAGCCCCATAAGAGCCCAATAGAGCCCCACGGTGAAATCGAATCATTCTGGGATCCTCAAAAATGGATTCTACGATCAAAAATACTTCGAATACGACACCTAACTCGACCCCATAGCCGAAACCCTTCAAAAAAGCCCTCCTCTAACCCCTACTTAGCCCCAAGGGTTTGGGCGATCGGGCAGAAAACCTTGCGAGCACAACCAGATCGTAAACCAAGTATTTTGCCAAATTATCAGATTTAAAAAAAATAATCCTGCTGGCCAAAACGGCTCGCACGGCGGAAGGGCATTTCGTTTTTGAAATCTAGACATTTTGAAACAAAATTATGAGGCCGACCTGATTTCCGATTTTTTTTTTTTTTTTTTTTTTTCATTTTGTTTCTTTACTATACGTCGAAATGTGGAAATTTCGTACCTCCTAACATGATTTTTTTGTAAGAGGTTATGAGGGTTGTGTGGTAGGGTCGGTGTGTTAACTGAACGATTTAAACGGATGGTATGCTCGGAATGGCGCTGTTGATGAACAACCGACGACGCCGCGCCGCATGGCGAAAGCGGTGGCGAGATTTACATAGCGATGTTTCAGACCGCAGTGCACAGTGTGTGATAGTAGCCCCCCCTCATCAGAATCGGCCCCCGGGGAGGTTTTTCGTTTCGAAGGAGCGCGGGGTGTACGTTGAACTCCCTAACAACCCCCGCTCTGTCCATCCGGGGAAAAAAGAGAGAAAAAAAAAAAAGTTCTCTTTTTTGGGGGAGAGGACTAACGATTCACCGGGGTAACAAATCGTTTCGCCTAATGCGGACTGACGGTTAAATGAAATCACAATCGAGTGGCGGCCAGGGGAAGGCTTCCGTGGAAGTTGGAATTACCCTGCTCACCCCATGCTGATGGTAGCTTTCCACCCATTGCAGAACGAAAAGCGGTGGAATGAGGTTTTGGGGGGGGGGGGGGGGGGGGTTTGGTAAAGAGGAGCCACTACCCGATTTTACGTTGATCCCCCGACTCTTCTCGCGTACCTCCCCATCGCCAACCTCGCAGAAACCTCTTTTTTCCACCATCCCCTCCTTCGCCAATCGACCATAACCTCGAATCGCCACCACGTTCACGATGAGGCCTCCTTCCCCTACCGTTTGGAAGAATTGGCCGACAAACTGGATTAGAGTTAGGAAGGGTCCGGATCCAATAATTGGCGAGCTGGTCTAATGGACACGGAACGCATCACGTAGGTGGCCGGCTTTTCAGTTCAAAACTTGATAAGTTCACTTCGCCACTCAAGTTTGGCCTGATTAGCGTAATAGCCTCATTCACTAGAGGGCCCTTCAGCACATAGTCCCCAATGGTATGCGGAAAAAAGGACCCCAGAAAAAATCCCCAATCTCAAAGTTGAGAACGGACAAGTAGAAAATAAAATCCCTGGGCTTTTGGGAAAAAAATCCCCAGAGGTACAGTGAATGTAGGCTAGCATTCATTAACTTGTACATTTTTGAGTTGAGCAGTAATTTTTTTCTGTTGTGTTGGCAGCGATGCGGTTATCATTTTTATTATGTACAATCACTCCGATTTGATCAAATATTATTGCATTATATGCAATATTATTCGAATATTATACGTTTTTCAAGTTTGTTTACGTGGGTTATCATGGGACGCCTTAGTGTTGTTGGTAGTGAAGACGCATTTTAACATGGTGAGTATTATGCGGAGACTCGCAAACTTTGTGCGAGTATGGATAGCAAATTGCGACTCGCAATGCTGCTCTTCAGTTATCAGTGGTTCGTAAAATTATTGCTAAATTTGAAATCAGTGGCAGTGTCGATGATGTGGGGAAAAAAAAACGCGCATACAGCGCCTGAAATGTCTCCGCGTAACATTCACCATGTTTCTAATGCGTCTTCACTAAAGTGGTATACCAACACACGTTCCTCAACGCTAAGTGGGGTCGTCCACTGCAAGCGTATACGAGGGGCGAGGCGCTTTGCGCGGCAACAAGCGACACGCGCTGCAGATCCAACAACATTGATTCAAATGTTCGATGTTAGTTCACATAGATGGGCGTCCCATGGTAACCCACATAAACAAACTTGAAACACGAATGTGCAATATCAAATAGGAGTGAATGCAGATAATAAAAATTAAAATCGCATCGCTGCCAACACAACAGAAAACTTTTAAAGATTTCTTGGAGCAGGCCCACCTTAACACGATCGATTATCAGCACTTCTTCCTCTTAAGCAAAATTTGAGCTCGGGGATTTTTTTCCAGGGGCTTGATTTCCGCCGTTCAGGGATTTTTTTTTTCGGGGAGTACCTACGGAATTGTTGAAGTTGGGATTTTTTTTTCTCTAAGTGGTCAATTTGGGAACTTTGTTTTCCTTCATTCGGTCCCAATACTCCCAAACTTTCAACCTTAATTATATTCATAATTCAAACAGAGTTGCCGTCTCTGTTGAGCAGGAGGTTTCTTAGAGAACGGCATCCACAGAAAATCATAAACACCATTTATCGAAATTATCAGGTAACAGAGCATAGGAGTCATTTTCAATTGAATCATCATGATTGGTCAAAATGAGTTCGGCAAAAATTCCTTCGGAGATGTCAGTAATTTAAGAGGGCAGAGTTACCCATCAGGGAGTGACGACGAGCTTCCTGGAGGCCTGTGTACATGTATGCCTCCCATGCGCTTAATATACCAAGGCATAACCAAAAAAATGAAGAAAAACTCCGATCAAATGATTCCCGTGGAAGGGCTAAGTTCCAAAATAACCGCCAATCTCACTTTCCTGATGTCCGAAATTCAAGAGGTGGAGGGACTTTTGACGTCGATTGAGAACGACACGAACGTCAAACACGAGCGATCCCGACGGAAGCTTCAGCGGCTCAAAGAGGAAGTATTAAACGCGTGCCTGGCCTGTACAGATAATGACACAGCACTTAAGAGCTTCATCAATACGATAAACGCGTACAAAAAGAAATTGATCATCGTCAACCTTGCGAATATCCAAGATCACAACTCGTCCGATCATCACTCAATCCATCAATTGGAAAATAAAACATCAGAGCATAAAGGTGTAGGAACTGTAACAATACATGAATGGCATTGGCGGCAATCATGTGAAGTATCAAAAGAACCCACCGCGTTTATCAACGTTGAAGCATTAAAATTCGAAAAAGATGTTCGTCATTCTCAAAAAGATACACATGACATGGAGAGCTTTACACAAGTTCACTCATCCTTGGACTCCCATAACAAAGAGATCCCTCCAGTTCTCTCACAGTCAGCCCAAATAACCGATAAACTTATCTCCCCTTTGAAAAATGTACGGGTGAGAGAGAGTGTAACATGCCAAACATCAAACGCAAACGTTCATCAAGGAGTATCAGCCCAGTCGCTGTTCCTCAAACATGCCAACGATTTGTTCCAACAAAAGGGGAGAATTAATCCAACGGGGGTTAATCGAAGCGTTTCGGCTCAATCAAGCCTTTTGCTCAAATGCGAAGGCACAACGCAAACGGACCGTCCAAAATGGGAAAAGTCTGAAGGCTCGACCGAGTCAAACGAAGATGAAACCAGCGAAGACGAGTTTCTCACAAACAGTGCAAATCTCAGTGAGTCCAGCTCAAGCAATGTCGTAAAACGATGTTCCGCTTGTTCCAACTACGAGGATCAACCCAACTCATCAAAGTCGGAGTTATCACTTTGGTACTTGAGCGCCAAAAAGCTATGCGATGAGGTGGATGAAAAAAAGATCATCACCTGCAGGTAACCGAAAATGGTTCTAAAATAAAATGTAATTTCTTGTTTTTCTCGTTGCGTTAACTCCGGCCTGCTTTGAAGTTACTAAATAGGGTATATTTACACTTTGACACAAACCGCTCCACCGTATCGAACATAGGTAAATAAATATAATTCTTCCAAAGCCTTCCGCTAATTTGTGTCCTACGGTATATTGGTCTGTATTCAGAACACGTTACGCCGTTCAACCAAAAGGTTTTCCGTGGGTTAAATTGACAGATACGGGGAGCGCCGTTCAAAATTTTTACACAATGCACAGGAGAACTTTTAAACAAACAAACCGACAGTATTCATCGTAAAACCGTCTCCACGGGCGGGTGGTCGGATTTATTCAATTAATCCATTTTGACCGTGTATATTGCCAACCCGTGTTATCCCCCACCAGTAAAATCCGGCTTTTTATCGAGTGTGCGTGCGGTGATGGTATGGAGGACTAAAAGCACTCTTAGCTCCTTGTTCCGTTTGAAATATCCCCAGTAAAAAGAGACATCCGTTGGAAGGCAAAATGCGGTGACGGGAGGGCGGAAAAGCTATTTTCTATCCCGAATTGAATTACTACAGTCCCTGTTCATTTGACCCTTTTTTCACGGGATACATACACGCTTTGCTCACCAGATGAATGCGGGGAGGCGAGAGCAGAAGGATCGTAGGAGTTCGGGTTCCTGCGAGCATTTGCTTTGCTATAGCAATTTAAATTCAATTTTTTCTCAATTAATTGACTATTGAATTCAAATTTAAACTCGAATTTTAACTGGTGTTGTATGTTTGGCGGGAAATGGCAAGTGCTGAGGCCAAGTCACTGCTGCCATTTGTGTTGTGGAGATCAAACGAGCTAAAATGGGGCTGCAGGAAGGGTTTTTTGAAGGGTTTTGGCAATGGGATCGAGTTAGGTGTCTTTTCGAAGTATTTTTGGACGTAGAATCCATTTTTGGGGATCCCGGAATGATCCGATTTCACCGTGGGAATCTATGGGGCCTTCATGGGGCTACAAATGGGATTTTCGAAGGATCCCAGAAGGTCAAATATTTTTCGAGTAAAAAAACTAACAATTTTTGAACAAAACTTTAAAAAAAACTTTTTTTTCTAATTTTTTTTCATTGACAGAATTAAATTTCTCCACAAATAACCTATATCAAAGAATAATAAACCCTTGTGTAAAATTTGCAGCTTTTTCCTATACCCTATGGTAGGCAGGTAGGGCTTTTCGCCAGGCAGCACAACATTGCATTTTTATGCATTCTTTGATAGAATCCTAATTTTCTAATTTTAATATAGACACTAGAATCTTACATAGATCTTTATTATCATTATTAGAAAATTAGGAAAGTAAAAATATCTAATATAATATTATTACAAGAAAATTAATCTGATCAGAATTATTATAATCTAATATCTATATTATGCATTTACATGCGAATGATATTGATGTTTATCGGGTCCCGAAATGAACAGCTTTTGCCTCCTTCAAAACTTGAAATAGGCGTTGAGAATCTAGGTAACTCAAAATCTTGACTAACCCCCGAAGGCGAAATCCTATTTCATCCTAGAAAGATCGAGAAAAAGGATTTCTGGGGTTACCTACAAGTCGAGAATTCGTTGACAAATGATAGGAGATCTACTTTTCTTGAGGAAATTCCTCCATCGCATCACTAGGGTGGAACGGTAGGACGTCAAGGCGATACGCTGGGATTGAAAGTACGTACTTTGGCGGTTTTAGGGAGGGAGGTGGAGCGCAAGCCTCACCTTGGCTTTTGTCGCGAAGAAGAAAATCACCAAAGGAAGCGTAATGGAACGGTGAGGCCTGGCAGTTGACATTACTCCCAAACAGCGCCTGGAAGCCCCCTCGAGACCTCCCCCGACTTTGCCCCCGTTCGGCCCAACCTTGCCCCCCCTTTCGATAGTCCCGGGGAGTTGAATATCTACCAACATGAATCTCGGCAGTTTGTACGCTGTCTCCCGCAGGCCCCACTACTTCTCACTCTGGAAGGCTTCCCTCCATTCATTTACAATGAGCTGTTACACTCGCGGTTCACCTGGAAGGAATATATCAATGTTGAGCCCCCCTCCTCCTCCTTCACTCCACTATGTAACAGTGAAGTGCTGTTAAGTTCCCAAGAATGAGTTATCACGAGCAGAACCCCCTCATAGAACACCCTACAGCACCACTCTTGACACCCGTTACAGTTTAGTTATAAACGCCTCTACTGGCCCTCCGGTACATAGGTACCTTTGTTCTCACTGTCATTGACGATACCATTTATGTAATTTAATGGTAAATGTTTGTTAATGCGAAAGATTTAATCTTCGGGAGTTTCCTCGACTATTCACGTAAGTATGCAATCGGGTGGCTGAAGCTGCGCATGTGGACGGCCGAGCGAGGCGAGGCCCCCCTCCCCTGTCATCGTTGAACGGCCGTGCAAAGCGAGCCCCCCCCCCCCCCCCCCCCCCCCCAACCACCCATCGGATGCTAGAATTCGATATTTTTCTGAATAATTTTACAAAAAAAGGTGAAAAAACGGGTAAAAACAAACTTTGTTTTTGGTTCAGAATCAGGTGGCTCTCCAAGTAGTGTAAAACACTACTTGGAGAGCCACCTGATTCTACATACTATTTACACGTGGGGAGACACCCCTCAGAACGGAATGGGCGGGGGATGGCTGGCGAAGCTATCACGGATGGTGGGGGGGGGGGGGGATCGTGAATTGCTGACTGCGATGCAAAAAGAATGTCAAGTGCGGACGCATTTGATTTGCGTAAACGTGATATGCAGACAGAGGATTAGCCAGGAGAGGCTGAAAAGAGGGGTCCACCCTGCATAATAGCATGTTGTTTCAATTTTTCATGCCGTTCAGGCTCATAAGGTGGATGAATCCAAGTTTTCGTCATTCCCTCCACATTGCTTAATTCGCCATTAGAAAAAAAACGCCAAAATCGACACACTTTTTCAGTTATTGGCTTCCAGCTCCATCTCAGGGCGTTTTTGGTGATTTAAGTCTCTAAATAAGAAACGCTGCAACTTTTACACAAGGGTTTATTATCCTTTGATATAGGTAGGTTACTTGTGCAAAAATTTAATTCTGTGTCAATAAAAAAAATTGTTTTGAATAATTTTTTCAAAAATGTTTTGCTTTTTACTTGAAAAATATATGACCTCCTGGGCTCCTTCAAAAATCCCATTTTTAGCCCCATGAATGCCCCATAGATCCCCACAGTGAAATCGGATGGATTCTACGTCCAAAAATACCTCGAAAACGACACCTAACTCGATCACGGTAAATCGAGTATTTCGTCAAAATTTCAGATTTAAAAAAAAAAACTTCTGCCCAAAACGGCCCGGACGGCGGACGGACATTTCGGTGTTGGAATTTAAACCTCTTGAAACGGATAATGTCAAATTTTGAGGCCGATCGGAGTCGTCGACATCCGTCGCGAAAACATAGGTGTATTATTCCAAGAATAATAAGCCAAAAGTAGACAACAAAATTTCCAACAAATTTGATGTGAGTAAACAGTTGTTTTTTTTTTTTTTTCGAAAACAACACCCCATTCGGTCTTCTGGCCAGTTCTCCAAAAGCGTTCACTGCGTACAAACTTAGGTTTATGCACCACAATGCATTAATGTTGTTTTGGCTATTTGGACCCCATTGATTCCTTTTATGAATCCTGCTGTTTCTATGCTGCGGTAGTTGTTATAACACATTGACTATGCATGGTCAATGTGTTTTCAGCTATCTGGGGTAGTCAGACGGATGGAGGAATCGCACTCCAGTTCCCAGGATAGGGTTCATGAATCATTCATGGAAAATGCGAGAGGCAAAATACGCATGTTTTACATAGTCCCGGTGGTGACTTTATTAGCAGCCACTTAATTATCTCCATATCCGAAATTGATTGCATCCCGTTCACACTCGTCGTCACAGCCGCTTTTCAATGACAGGAGGATTACTGCAATCCTCTCTCTGACCGACTTCCCCGTTGTCCCCGGGCGTGTACCGCTGAAGGGCATTATCCTTGAAAGTACATCATTGATTTGTAATCATGCATACTGATGAGCGCTCTTCCCATTGACGCTCGGGTTTAAAGGGAGGGTTGAACAGGGTTTCTGGCCAGAGGTTCGGCTCTGATTGATCCCGTCCCGGCCGGTTGTACCTGACTGCATTATGCACCTGATTAACGAGGCACAACTAACGGACGGATAAGAGGGGAGGCGCTTACATTGTTACATGGACCACTGCTTGTGCTCTACCCGGCGCTCATCGCGTCACGCTCTTCCTGACAGGAAGATCAAACCTGATCGTCAATATGGCCGCCATCCTCATACGCTCGGACTAGGGCATCCAGTACAGCACCAATCACAATACAGCTGTACTTCAAGGCACAACGTTTTTCGATCCCTAAGGTGAAAACAATGCTTCCGCTACCTTTGGTAGACTCGGAAGCAAAAAGTAGACCAACAGAGAACTAACTCTAACTAACGAACAGATGAAAGTGCAGTGTGACTCACAAATTCATGGAGTGTGTGGAAGGCTTTCCATGGTTGTGTGGCAGAGTTTCCAAGAGAAAAGTAATCATAACATCCCACAGTGTATTTGAGGGCGGTGGCGCTGCCAAAGCGTGAACCCCAGTGTAAATCGGGGCTGTACCGCTGGTACAGCTGTATTTTCAGGTGCCTTGCTTCAGCAGGGTGGCAAAAAAGTGCTGTACTTGCTGTTGTACAGCTGTCCCAATCGCTGTACTAATGCCCTAGCTCGGACTGAATAACTTCACGAGTTAATACGTGACATTCTCAAATCCAAGTGGGAAAAGCAAATAATTCTGCCGATATTTTCTTCCTGGCTAAATGCACATCACACGAACTAACCCAAGATATGCTCCGCAAAGCTGAACTCCTCATTTCTGCATTGCTTGACACGGTAGCGTGACTCCAACGATTTTATTTTTACTTTTTCCTCCCCCACCTTTTTTTTTTTTTTTTTACGTCCCGGGATTTTATAACAAACTGCTACATCAAGGAGCACGCGACACCTCGTTTGTCGTCCTGTTCGTGTTTCGAATCTAATGCGCGTGTTTACTGAGAAAGCCGGAGATAAACATTAACGGTGACAAATGGCTGACGTGGCGCTAATCTCAGCTTCCGATTGTTTTCCATGTAGTGAAGCTTCCTGATCCTACTGTATTGTCGTGATTGAAGAATATAGTTTATGCATATTCAATAATATACTACGCACTTTAGAATTATTGTTCTTATTGATTTGATTTGACTCCAACTTGTCCATTCATGTTTCAAGAAGAGGAGATTCCAAAAATGAAACGTCCACCCACCGGCAGTAGGTGGGATTTTTTATAAATCTGAAATTTGGACAATATTCTCGGTTCTCTAACTTTTGGATGGCGACACAACACACAGCCATATCGTCAGGATGCTTGAGGCGCTTTGGGGCTGAACAGGGGCTGCAGGAACAGGTTTTGAAGCTTATAGGTTACGGGGTCGAGTGAGGTGTCGTTTTGAACGCAAATTCCATTTATAGGGGTGCCAAACCCTTCTGATCACACCGTTGGTCAATGAGGCATCTATGGAGCGTAGACAATAAGTGTGTTGAAGCGTGTATGCAATTGTATTTGTAAGAGCGGGAAGTTGAAGGGCGTCCAGGTTTCGCCACCGCTTGTGTAGGGGGATGTGACTGTTCCAGGCACTGAGTTCCAAGGTTTCACAGGCAGTAAGTTCAAATGGGTCGCAGGGAGGTTCGATCAAAATGTTCACTGGAGTCGTCCAGACATGATAAAGGAGTCGTACTTCCCAGAGTCAAAGCCCGCGTTCACCAGAAAAGACAAAGGGTTGTCAGACCCCTGCAATGTAATACGGCGTAATTAAGCGACGATTATGTGTGAATCGACAAGACTGTCGGGCAAGGGGGAATATGTGGGAGCCATCCAGAACTCGCCGACCACCTCGTTCGAGGAAGAGGCCAAAATGGAGAGAACGTGAGCTTAATTGAGAAAAATAATTGTTCACCTTTAAACGGGTCCATTTCCTACATACTGGAGCTCGTTTATCCACCATTGATTAGGTAAATACGTCCGTATCAAGTCCGTATAAAGCGAGAAGAATATTGAGGTTTATAATAAGTGTCGTTGCATTCGTTTCTAATAATTAGAAATTATTATAGAAATATCAATAATTATTATAGAGTACAACAAGTATAATTTTCCCTAATGAAGTTAAGAATAATTATTATTCTCAACTTCATACGGAAAAATGTTAGGGTCTTTTCAATATTAAGCTGCAGTTGAAGTTCTTTGAGTTTTTATTCATCAATTCGTTAAGGAGGGTTTTCCAAATGGAGAAGATAGTTGGTAGACCATAGCCTTGTAAGGGAGTTGCTGTACATATGCCGACAAATCTGCCACTTCCTTCTCTTCGTGTAAAAGTCCGCAAGTTTAATTTTTTCAATAATTGAAAGAAAAAAAATCAAAAAATTACTTATTATTTTTCGATTTTTTTTTTTTTTTCCACTCTCGGTCCTTTATACTTTTACTATCAATTTTCTGTTTAGTAGAGAGGAGGCTAATTAAGGTGTTGTTACATAATTTTTTTTTTAAATTACGTTTCCCACAACTCGGATTTTCGCAGAATTTAAAGCACTATCTGTTTCAACAATAGCGAAAATTTAGTGAGACTAGATGCTCCGGCTCGCTTTGCTCGCCTACGCACCCAGCTGGGGGGCTCCGCCCCCCAGTGCCCCCGTCGGGCCTCGCTTCGCGAGGCCGACCGCTTACGCAGACATAAGGCCTCGCTCCGCTCGGCCGAGCGCTTATTCGGACAGGAGGGCCTCGCTTCGCTCGGCCGGGGGGGTGGGTTCAAACCCCTACTCAGACATAAGGCCTCGCTCCGCTCGGCCGACCGCTTATTCGGACAGGGGGGTCTGCGACCCCCCCCCCCCCCCTATTCATAGCTAAACGGTCGGCAGAGAATGTATATTATTTTTTTAATTTTTTTTTTTTAAATTCAATTATTGTAATTATTTTTAATTCAATTCAACTTTTTTTAAATAATCGATTCAATTTAAATCGATTCATTTAATTTACATCCATTTCCTTCTGGGAGACCTTGCGCATAGACCTAGGGAGCGCCCCTTAAAGGCTGATGTCCCACCCACTCAGAGTGAAGAGTGAGGGCGGGGGGATAGAGGGTGTTGGAGTGAAGCCGAACCAATTTCACCCGTCGCGACGGGTCGGTGACGCCCGCCCAGTTTTTTCAAAACTCAACTCGCCCTTAAAAGTCGCTCATCGTCGGAATGAATTTGGTCGATATCAAGTATTAAAATTCGGATCTCTAGGTAGGCGTAGGACGAAACGCGGAAAAAATCCATCTATTAACGAAGGAATAAATCGAAAAAATTAATCGAGCGAATTCGCGCGCGCCAAAAAATTCGCGCAACTCGCTTATCGGACGTAAAATTGGTCGAGGAATCCGAATTCGGAGGAAAAAATAGGGGTTCCCATTTGAAATAAGAAAGTTGATGTCAATTGCGCGGATTTGCGCGCATTTTTGGGGGTGCTCAACCCCCCTAAGGAGACTTAAACGGGATCCCGAACCAATAGAAAAAAACGGCGTATTTTTAGGACTTACCATTTAGTCAGAGTAGGCGATTGACATACCCACAGACACACAGACTGAGAATTAGTGGAATTGTTTTTTGGAGAATTGTTTCAACAATAGCGAAAATTTAGTGAGATAGCGGCAGGAAATATTGAACTTTCTAACACGTTACCCCGTTTACATAACCCCATTTCCCCCTAAACATTTTTCGTGCAGTTATTATATCACGTTACAATGCTTTATCCCGAACTCAAAACCATTTTCATAATTTTAATGACTCATAAGAAAGAATAATACAAAGAACTCCCATTGTTTTATTCAGAAAACTCAGATTGTCATGCTAGGCTTTAGAAATTAGGGGGTTGGGAATGATAAAGTTGTGTCCAAGAACGTTTCTCACGTTTTTTTCTCCCAATTAAAACAAACTTTATTCAAATCCAAGGTAACAAGCCAAAACAAACAAAAACAAAAACCCAAAACATAAACAAAAACAAAACCAAAACATAAACAAAAACATGAACAAGAAACCGTCGGCCCAAACCCTGCGGCCTGGCGTCTTATGCCATTCTGGGCGCCACCGTCCTCTTGTCACGGGTTCGAAAGAAGGAGGTTCATGGGGAACTGTCCAAGCCGAGCTGAACAGCTGCACCACCCTCGAAGCCCAGCAGGTTGTCAGCGCACCTCCAGCGTTTCCGAGAACCCCTGAGACATAAGCTGCTTGCTCTAAGAACTGCGAAGGCCAGTCGAGCGCGTACCCACTCGCGAACTTTGCTCTGGTGCCGTCCCCAGATTTCAGAGAGCCTCTCCGCCAGAACCTTGATGAAAGCTCTCGCCTGCGGAGCCCACAAACCATCCACTGAGCACACCAATGGCGTGAATGTAGCGTGGCGGTCTTCGCATGCGCTGGAGTACTTCCTTCGCTTCTCCTGTTCAGCTGATGCAAGTTCTGCCGAGACGGAGCGAGAAACATAAGAGGGAGCGTCGGTGTGGACGACACGGATATCAAATAACGCATCCCTCTGAGCCTCCCAAACCCCTCGGCATACAAGGTCTCCTCGCAAAGCCGGATGGGAGGGCGTTGCCTCCTTTATCAGTTTCTCACGTTTTGGCGAGACAATAAATAGTTATTGTTGCTAGAAAAATTGCCTGAATGATCTCAGCATTGACAAAGTCCCTTGACATCTTCTGCCAAAACGAGAGCCAACAATAGAAAAATATTGACTCTCCAACTTTAGCCATTACTGCGTAACAATATTAACACAGATCTCCAGATCCGGCTGATGAAACAGACGCCCGAGTGGAGCAAATTAAAATCGATTTCCGGAAATTGCCCCACGCAATCACCAAACAAAAAGTTTTCAAATCCTAAATTTCACTGCGAGAGGAACAAAAAAAAAAAAACATTACGCAATACATCCTAACGGAAAGCGCTTTGAAGAAGAAAAACCAATCATACTCTTCCGGCGGCTCCCAAAGGCCAAAACCCCCGTTTTCCTCCTTCAAGTTGTTTTTCGATATTCCACTTCTGGGATGAAATCTGATCCGGGTCACGTGATATTTTTTTGATCGAACGCTCGTTTGAGAAGGAAGATTGAAGAGTTTATTTTCCATCACGCTTCCTCGGAGAATCGGGAGGGGTTTATTTATTTATTGCAGCTATTGGGGCGGTCTTGCCGGTGTTTGTCGGAGAAGAGGGAGGTTTCCGCCTTGTCTTCATCTTTCATAGTTTATAGGGAGAGGAGTTTTCTCCGGTTCTTCCTGTTGATCTGCCACTGTTGGTCGAATATGTGTGCGTGTCACATCGTGACAGGAAATAATGAGATGATGCGCAATAACAAAATAAAGCCATTTTCGCATAGGCCTATCATCGACTAAGTGGTTGAGAAAAAGACGAAGGCGACATTGAAGTACTGCACTCGTTAACATGTTACTGTGGTGAAGTGTTATACTTCTACAAGAAACGCCGACCGAAAACAGTACGGAGAGAAAAAAAAAACAACCAGCGGACACGGGGATAAAAGAGGTCGAATTGACAAAATAAATGGGCGTGGTTGACTCCGTGAACACCGAGAGAGGAATAGACGTTAAGACCTTCCTCCAGTACATCTGTTTCCAGGGTGGCAGAAGGCAGAACGTGAAAAGGGGGCAGGGCCAGCGCGAAACCCCCGGATAAATATTTCATTGTAGGAGGGACCGAACCCCGGAGAGGGTGTTTTACATGAAATTTATTTATGCCCTACATTAAAGAAGTTACCGTTGGGCAGGGCGGTTTTCCAGGGTTGGCTCTTCGCTTTGTTCTTGAAACATTCAGGAGTGGGGGTTATTTATTTTGTTCGGTGACGCAACCTTAGGTACCTATCTCTATTTTCAGTTTTCTATCTTATTTTGTGATACAAAAGCGTCACGTTTAAAGTTAAACCAATTTCATGACTTCGAGACGCCAGACGTATTACCGCTGGTGATGTTTAGATAATTCCTTAATTCAATTTTTATTCAAATCAATTTTCATGGTCAGTGCAATAATAATTATTGTTAATTATTGTTAATAATTATTATTGTAGTAATTTGGACCATGTTTTCTTCAATAATTGAAAAAAACATGGTCCAAATTCTATAGTTGGATAAATGATAAGTTTGAATGCCCTCCTCTGTTCGCATCAACACAATTATTATGAAGGTATGATATTAACACTAACTTTTAGGAGGGAAACCGGTTCAAAATCGATGAGGACAGGTTAAAATGCGATAGACAGGCCACCAGCGGCTGGTACAGAGCACCTACACAAAAATGTGGTTAACACGATGTCTCAGAAGGATTTTGCTCAGGAATGCGAAACTGGAGAGTGAACGTGTACTCAATACCGCCCCGCAATAGCGTGAAGGTTTGGCGAGCTCCTGACTGGAGGAAACCCCCAGACCCCCGGATTAGTGTAGTTTAATCGAGTATCAAAGCGAAGAACGTGGTACATGTTTTTCCCAACTTTCACATTATTTTCGATTCACGTCGAAATTTCAGAGTTGTAAAATGCCGAGGAACAATTCATTCTGTAAGGTTTACAAATCCTCAACTATTCCATTCTCGGTGAATACTTAGGAAATAAACTCCCACTCCCAACCTCCAGGCTCTTCCCAGAAGCTCCAGGATTGTCAACCGCCATGGTAGGCGCGGGGTTGTGATAACGGGCCATCGTTGGTGGGCCAAGGACCTTGCAGATGCTCCTACATGCCCAAAGAAAGGGGCCGTTACGTTTTATGGTAGGCGTCATGGAGGAATAGAGGGTATTCCTCCATGAGTAGGCGTCTTGCTCTTCAAGCCCGTATCCATACCGGCAAAAAGCGTGCATGTAAAAAACATGTACCATGTGAGTAAAATTTAAGAAATGAAGAATGTGATAAAATGTATAACCCTGTATACATGGGTAGGGTCGAAATATGATGCCAAACACCCGAAGGTTCATTCGTAAAAGGGGAAATGGAGGTAACTTCGTGCTTTTTAAGTCGCTAGTTGAGGGTCTGCCAGTTCTAAAAATTACAAAATTACACCAACTCTGCCGTTTTCGCGTTTCAAGTTTTAAAAGTGAAACTTTTATTACATCGTCCCAAATTTTTTGGTCTGTGTGTCATTTCTTGTCCCGTCACGCTACCGTTGATTTTCGCTTACAACCGATTCGTTGCTACGGAACTTCATCTTCGCCAGTTATCATCGTACAAAAATCGTTCACCATTCGTTGGAAAGCTCTCGATTTATCACGCATTTCTTTCGTACTTGTTCTTTGTCATTATGTCCCCATTTTATATTTATTGATGTTATTAATAGATGCAGTAATCAATGCCGCTTGTTTTGTTGTTATCAGCTGTGACGTTAGAAATCAATTTGAGAAAACGCCAAAATGAAGCCGTGGGTAGAGATACAAGGGTAGGTGAATGAGTAGGAAATGGGGGGGGGGGGACTAGACATAAAAAAACGTGTCCATCGATGCTACGTACCCCACTAGGGGAGCGAGCGAAGCGAGCCGGAGAGACTAGTGGGAAAAAAGTTTCACAAAACCACACCCCAGTTTTTTTTCTTTTTTCTCTCATCCCTCTCTCAAACATGTTTATTTACCCTAAAATTATCATTCTTGTACGGTAAGATATTCATATTAAATTATTTTACGGAATAGTTTTAGTTTTATTTTGATGAAGTAGTCCTCTTTCAGCGTAAAGTCCATCTAAGGTCAATAGAAGCCACAAAGATCCTTACGGTGTAGTCGGACGAGTTCCAAATCATATAAATGGCCTGCTTCTAAAAATAGTTCGAAAACGATGGGTTGCTTTATACCCTGTCTTCCCGAGTACTCGTTTAGTCCCACTTTTGAACGACTTCGACCCCAGAGTCTCGTCATTTCTCTGATTTGAGGTGTTGGTCATTGAAAAACCCAAGCAACCTTCAAAAACCTCATTTCAGGAAAACTATGAAAAACTCCTTTTCCCCTTACACTCTTCCACGGGATATCAACTCATTCCCGGCGAGGGAAATTTTATTATCTTCTACTCCCAAAGGGCGTGACGCGTTTCACAAAAGTGCACGAGGAAAGAAATTACTCGCCTCAGATTAGAAAAAGAAATAGTGCTGCAGTGCCGATTTGTTGGGCAGACAAACCTACGATAAATTACCGAGAGGGAGAAAAAGGAGTGAAGATGTTCTTCTATTGCGGGAGAGGCTGCCAACAGCTAAATGGGCCCAACGCTTGATTGGTCGCTCCTGAGGTATGGTGCCCTTACTACGACGCCTTTACCCATCCCCTGCCCCCTCCGTTAGTGGTTATAGCGGTTTTAATTAAACGCGCAGCCACCATTGTCAGGGGGTCATTTATAGTAAAAGGTAGGATTTCCAGTTTGCACGGGCCGCCGTTCAACGTTTTAAACGGGTCGGTGCGCCCTCGAGGAGATATTTCAAGGTGTCGCCACCTTGGAACGTCCAGGCGTATTTTTACTATTTCTTAAA
The DNA here is from genome assembly GCA_955831195.1 of Pilophorus perplexus. NCBI lineage: Eukaryota > Metazoa > Arthropoda > Insecta > Hemiptera > Miridae > Pilophorus > Pilophorus perplexus. The sequence continues at coordinate 20,822,726 of OY037015.1, forward strand.
AGATCCTATGCGATTTCATTTATTTTCCATACGATCTGGGGCGTGGAGCAGGTGAGTCTTGCACAGCCAAAGCATGTTCCGTTTTGTATTTTACCTACTGGCAAATGGAAAATAACCCCGTCCGAATGGAAAAAAATGTCAACGGCTCAACTTCGAAATTTCAATTTTCGACAGAATAAAATCAATTAAAATGAATGTTTTCTGTCTTCTTTCTTGCTGAGACCGTTAGCGCCTATAGGCCGACAAGTTTCAGCGTTAATAGAGAGTTCCTAAAGAAACATCCGAGTTACGTCGACCGTTAATTTTTATCGCCGTAAGGGATTTGTCTAGGGAGAATCAAAGAAAAGCTAACTTCACATAAGACCGTAACAGAGATACGGTCTTATCAAAAGTCACGCTAAAGTGCCGCTATTTACGTTCTATTGCTCGAAATTAACGGCGATATCCTTAAGACCGTAAGCTTATTGCCGTAACTTTACGGCAATAACGTTCGACGTTAGGCATAAGGACGTAAGTTATCGCCGTTATTTCTGCGCATGCGCGAAATCTCGAGTTACGTCGACCGTAACTCATTACCGTTAGGCAAAAAGTGGCTTTAGGAACTCTCTATTAGAGAGTAGACCACTTTTCGGTCAAACAAAACATGGCATTGAAACCGAGGTTACAAACTGTTGAAGGTGACATTTCCACTTGAGTTCCTGTTCTTTGTATAAAGTCGGAAAATTACTGAGCCGGGCCGGAGGAAAGCGGAGAAATTTTTAAAAGCTCAGAAACAATGTCTATCTATCAATAGTAGAACTAGCATGATTGAAATATAATTTCACTGAGTTGAATGTACATGAACAAAAGCGTTGTGGCGTTTAAATTGCAGCTAACTATATGAGAAGCATGCTAAAAAGATGCAGACTTTTTCCAATTAAAATACAGGCAAGTGCTTTCAATCGGTTGTTTTCCGACAACTACGAAGGCCTTGTAGCAAGGCTGTGAACGATGGGGAAAGGAATTTCCTTCCTACTTGGTTGCGAACCAAATCTTTTCGGAAAAGCTCATCAAAGCTTTATTCTTCGGTCAAACCGATTTTACAGCACTTATTGATTGCAGAGTAACTCAGTTCATCAACTGAGGTCATTGAGGAGAGACCATGAAATCAATAAATGTCACACAAATGGACGAACGAAGGAACCGTTTGCCTCCTTCACATCATTCGGGAGAAGTCGGTGGAAGTTGAAAATCCTGGCTTCCGAGAGCATGCTAATCCACCTTTCCTCCCATCCCTAATGACAAACCTTATGTTTATTTATTCACCTGGGAGTTTGGAAAAGGGCCGCAATCAGCTTGGCACCATTAGCCTCATCAAAGTCGTTCTCCCCATTATTCTGGGAAAAGGAAATTCCACCGCTGAGGATGGAAGAGAAGGAAATTCATTATCATAGCCGTCGTCCCTTTTACCACTCCCTGCCAGCCTCAACTTATTTCCACGCCTCACAGGGGGGAAGCTTAAATAAATACACGTTGTTTTATTTACCAATCTTAACTTCAACATTTCAAAGCTGAAAAATTGGTAACCTCGTAACATTTCAGGGGCGTGAATTATGTAATTCTTATATTCGTGAGAATCAGAGGAGAGGGTGGCCCAGTGGAATAAGGCGAGTGTTTCGTCAGAATAGTACAATTGAAGCACTGATATGGACGAACACCAGGGTTAGGCTAAAGGTCAATCGAGTTGTACAAAAGCTGGCATGTGAGTGGGCAGCACAACTCTGAATTCATGGGAATCCGTGGAGATCTCGAAACTAAGCATATTCAGTGTCGTCAGACTCGTAGACAATCGCAACGTCGGAAGATCCACACTATTTTTTTTAAAGGTACCTATTTTATTTGATATTGAAAGTGAAACATTTCCTTAGCAATAAAACGAATCTCTGATCAAGTGCTGCGGATGAGCCCCCGAGCCATATTAAGCTAAGGAGTTATAACTCCTTAAACTGGCCCTCAAAGGCCCTTTCGCCAAATACCCCCCCCCCCCCCCCCCCCCCCGCCACCAGGACGTAGGACCGTTTCTGTTACCAAAATCCCCCCTTTCAATTTTCATGAGACAAGGACCTTCAGGCAATCAGAGTCTTCCACTAACAAAACTTTATGAAGCCTCAACCCTCCCCAGCAACGACAAGATTTGACAATTTGCTAAACTTTACTTTCCCCAGAGTTCTTTTTTTTTTTCGCCCCACCTTTCCTATGTCGAAAAAGACGTTAGTCCCATTCATTAGCTTTCTTCCTTGGGGCACTGTACTTCAAAAACTGCTTCCTTCCTCCCACCAGAAAGGAACCTACCAACTTTTTTCTTTCTGAAAACCGGTTCTCTTTCTTTTTCTTGTTTTTTCTTCGAAAAGAAAATTTTCTTGATTCTCCTCTGCAGCTCATTTGTATTTGGAACAGGACTTAATTTCAGCGTGCTTTTTCATCAACTTATATAACTTTTGGTGTTTATAATTTGGGGAGCTGTTGAATGTTGAATTTTTTTTTTTTGAAGTCGTTACACGTCCGAATGGTCTCAGACTTCAGCGAATTACTTCTACGTATTTCAAGGTATGCTCCTGATGATGCAAATTGACAACATGGAACTCGAACTGCAGGAATTGACAAATGTGTGGGAACTTATTCCATGGTGCGGGTGTCAAGTGAGCCTACGTATGGGCGTGTTCTTAAATCAGTTATTGACGTGTTATGTGATGCGCGGAGTTCCCAATGTGCTATGTATAACCATAATCACATTTGATTGCGGAGGAGTGGGATAGCGGTGGGCCAGGTTAGCTTTCCAGGGTCCACACTCGAGATGTCGAGGGTGCCCACTGGTTCCACTGCGTTGACTCTAGATGATGAGGCTAAGTGGGCGGGTGGTTTCAGGAGATGCCCAGATACGGCACTCCTTCTGCTCGTCCTCGATGCCGCCTCCAATTCCGAAGCCACCTTCGTGTGAAGGTCGGATAACCAGAGTCACGCCGAGTTCAGAGTACCCTCGTAATAAGATCCCCCACAACTTGTATCCCATACGGTACAACCATTGCCTGAAACAATATTTCAACAAAATATTCAGTCGACGATGTGTGTGTGTGACATTCTAGTAATTGACAAGTTCAACGCACTTGCGGTGAGTCACAAGAATTCGCAAGAGAGCTTTTTGGAGCACAACCCATCCTGGAGTAAAAGCGAGACCCTCTCAGGAATGAGTAATGGTAACGAGTGACGTGACAGCCCGAACGGCTGGTGAATTTTTATTGCGAAGTTCCCCAAGTCAACTTTTTCTTTCATATGAAAAAAGGACCACAGGAAATAGACTGCGGTGGAAGTGGAAGGAGCTCTTACCTTTGAAAACATCGCTTGAGTTAGTTACGGAAGCAGAAATGTTTGAGGAAATAGAAGGCGTATGAGTTGAATTGATCGCGTTTAGTACAAAATTTGTGGAAGAGTTTCTTTGACAAGTAGAATCTCTGTTTCCGGCAAGTAGAAAAAGCTCACACACTGGGGAGAATTTTCCCCCACGTCTGTGTCAACCTTGCCAGTCCGTCAGAGTTAGTACTGGCGGGAGGAGTGGGTCGCGCTATGATCGAATGCAAACCCCTCTTCTCCCGCCGGCAGCCAATCTTCCCCGTTCGAAGACGGGAGAAATTCTGTAAAAGATTTTGTACAATTTTGCCAATTACTGTTCATTTATTGCGACATCAAAATGTCATCACGCAGTGAATTTAATGGGATCAGACCCGTCGGCCAGGCCTGCATAACCGACAATTTGGTTATGGAAGCTGAGCCAGAGGGAATGATCCCGACGCACGGATCCGTTGCCCAGGACTTCATTGTTGACATCTCAACTGCCGGAAGCGGAAAAGCGGTCCCGGGTAAGACCGGATCCGCTGGCCAGGCCATTTTTAGTGACAATTCACTTGAGGTAGCTGCAACAGCTGATGTTGGTTCCGCTGCGAGCCCAGGGCGAAACAATACTGGCAACGACATATTGTGGTATTAGCTTATGTGGTTGGTATTAGCTTCCCCTCGGTTCCCTTCCGAAGATCCAGCCCTGTCTCAGTATCTCGACATATAGCCTATATGATATAGGGTTAGCCTGACGAGTGGGAGTCTTCTTCAACTGTGGCCGCATTTTCTTCTAGGTCTGCAGACTACAACAAATCGTACGATGCCCTAGAAAGAAATGCCATACTATACCATACTCCCTTCATCTTCCTCCACAACTAACAGCGGCAAAAACGTGGATTCACGCCACCGGCCTTCCGCTAACCACTCAACACAAAATTTGAGGAATTTAAATTCAAATTTAGGAACACAAATTCATGTAGGTACACACCCATGACCCGTTGAATGGGATGTCCCACACACACGTCAACGGTTGAAACAAATCCGTCTCAGCTTTCCATTCCATTTGGCCCAATCCAGCCGCGCAACAAGGGCTGATTGGCAGCTCATCAAGTTTGAGAAATGCCCGGATCGACTTCTTTACTCGTTCTTTGGTGAGCCGACCCGCCCCCAAGTCCATTCGAGGACGAAGAAAATAAAGATTCCTTCGGAACGGTATTCAATTCACGATTTGTAATCACCCTGGGCACGACGTCGAGACCGTTTTAGCTCGATGAGACAGTTTAGAAGAAGCAGGACGGGGGCAGGAAAGCCTTTAGGAGTAAACGGAAGCAATAACAGCTTTAGCTGGTCTTCGTTTATCTTCATCCCTCGCAAATCTTTCTAACGGTGCACCACTACAACGCACTATATTCTAACAAAATAGGCTTTGCACGGTGTTAGGCTGGTCAAAACGGTATACAGGTCATTTCCTTGGCCATTTTTCTTGTTATTTTCAAACTATTATTTCCCTATTCCATGATAGAGAGAAATCCCTAAATCAAGTCCAAAATTGAAGTTTCGATATCAAAGGGTCCCGTTATCAACTCAAATAATTGGCAAATTGAGTGAAGTGGTAAAAATAATTATTATTTATTTATTAAATTGAAACCATACATCCAATAGGCTGAGGAAAAATCAGAAGAAATTGAGAAAATTGATTCGGAGTGTAGAAAACCGTCTGTCTAACCCGACTATGAAGGAGAGTCATCAACAAAGCGCCCTGCCAGAAACTCAAGCTTGTCAGGAAAAAAGGACGCGATTATTGAAACATCAGCCACGGCTCATAGTCCGAAAAATATTCAAGAACTATTCTTGAAACTACTTCCAGTAGAAATACGCTGGGAGAGTTTCGTGAAAAACTTACCTCATTACACGAACTCGGCATGGATTCCAATATTAGGATGATGGTGGGGGAATTAAGTGGCTGATCCTTTCTTGAGGCTCATTCCCAAATATTGACCTTCTATTAAGGAATTGCTAAGGGATCTCTAAGCGTTTATTGCTGATCGCAGTAATTGGTTTGGATCAAAAATGAGAAGAGTGCTATAGATGTCTCAAGCGATCATTACCAAGAAAACCAATAAACTGGAAGTCTTTTTGAATTGGAAGGAAGTAGGAAAGGGTTGAATAGAGAGGGAGATTAAAAGCTTTGAAGAGAATCGGGATTATTGATTAGACAGAATGCTGCGAGTACCAAAAATTAGTAAAACCAAACTGAGCCCATTAGTGAAAAAAGGTGTTGGAGAAAAATGAGCTTCGGGTGATAAGATAGTTATTTCAGAATACAGAATTTCCGCCATGTGAGAATCGCCTCCCTCGATACATACATAAGTTAGGAACGTAACATGATACTAATATGTTACATAAATATTATTTCCCGCCACATAGGTATTGCCCGCTATGGATTTTTCTTCTCATTCTTTCCTTGGGTGAGTCAAGGGGGGGTCCACGGGAAAGAACTTCCGGTGAAGTAATTTCGCTAAAGTTGTGATGAAGGAGAGAATCGATGTGAAGGGAAGAAAAAAAAAAATGGGGCAGGACGGTGGAGGTCGAACATGTCGTCCCTGACTTCGTACCAAATTGGATAAACTTGGTTCGAGGCCGGTTAAGGCCAATCGCGGTAGGAGAGGAATATGATGGCCATAGAAAGAGCTCACCCCCCAAGACAGCCAAAGTTGGTTTGCGGGTTTCATTTCACTCAACTTGGAACAGACCTTTTTCAACTTGGAAAGATTCCGCCTTTCTTTTAACGTTTTGTTTTTTACCTGGACACAAATATTACAAAAGACAGTGAGAATAATTTTACTATTTTTTCAAGATTATAATAACATAACAGATCCATAGCGGGCAAATTTTCAAGACAAAAACTCATAACACCCTTATATTAAATTTTAAATCCTATATTACCGGAACCCGATGGGGAGGAGTACGAAAAGGACGAGGAGGAAGAGAGTGCCTTTTTTCCTCTTTATTCCTTTTTCTCTTTAGTCCTACTCTTACCATCGAAAAAATAATAAAAAATAAAAAATATTAAAAAAAAAGTATTTAAACAAAATTGAATTAAAGTTAATTAAATTTTAAATTTTTCATCAAAAGCCACCCTCATGAGAGGGTTCATGCGTGACAAAATATTTAATATTCCCCTTGTCAAATATATATAAGTGAACTGGTGTTTTTTTCATTTTCATTCACGATGCCGAGTTGAATTAAGCGAACAATATTGGAATAAAAATAGCGTGATAACATTCCATAGAATACCTTTGTTTAAACATTAAATTCCATGAATAATTACCCTCGCCCTCCATTTGATCACGTCGGACGAGAGTGTTCGAATCACGAGCCTCCGACCGTGCTTATAAATACATTACACGGATAAATAACTTATTTGGTCGTGTTTTCCGGTAATCATTCAGTAATCCTCCATTGGGGAATCAAGGTTGCCCTTGTTGCAGGTTTTCCTGGCCCCACCGTGAGCGCGAGGTTCGTCGTTATTATCGAGGGTCAATAATTCAGTTGTTCGACCTATAATTGCCCATTAATTCGCCCTTCTTTGCTGCCCCGCCCCTCGATGCAAATTACGCCATTAATTTCCTGATACGAATGAGAACACCGAAATTATGCAACGTAGTCATTTTGAAACGCTATAAATTGCAGGCTCCATCAGCCCGATTTGAATAATTATTGCCGGCAAACGGTAAGAGGGCGCTGTGATCAGTCACTTCAGCAAAGGCTTTCAAAATGTTACCCCACCAAGTAAAGAGGTTCCTGACGTGGATCAATAAGGACCCCTACCGGGTATACAATATAATCTCAACGTTCGCAGGAGTCGGCAAAAATTTGCCGACATGTTTTGAACATTGAAAGAAAATACACCAACACACCAAGAGACTTATTATTCAAGTGCAACTTCGAAAAAACTTAATATAATATATTTACCCATTGCATTATTCAAAATAAGCAATTTATCACGGCAGTGTATAAGAGGTATTCAAGGGTTGTGGTATTCCATGAATGACACAAGTTCGTTTGTGAATGTGAGGACATTATTTATAACCATCGCAAAAACGAACTTTGTCTCCTTTTTTCTCTCATATCCTTTTTCCCAGTGGCCTTCACACGAATACACCTACGTGGACATTGGGTTGATCCACGGTTTGGTGTTTGACGGTTCATTTATCAACCAGGCCTTTCGCCGCCCTTTTGGCAACAATGGGATGATCTCCATTTGTCAGAAGCCTCTGAGACCAGTAGGCTTTGGGGACTCTGGCACCCAGGCTTAGGCTCATTGTTCCTCTCGACCAATCAGGAACTCTCTTTGATTGAAGCTCCAAATCCCTCGGCCCTTTCTCGATTCACACGTCAAAGGAGGAGAGTTCATATCTCATCTGTTCCCTGGAAGGGCCGGTCATGTTGTGTTTTGCAAGTTGGTGATTGCCCAAGGAGTTGGTGAAAGCGGTTCGGGCAACGGGGCGGGGCCTTTACAACTTTTGATTGCTTTGAACTTCTTAAGAGCCACCCGAACAAGGGTATTGGGACCGATGACAAAGCAGCCGTTTCCCGACAAAACTTTGTTGGGTGTGCGAAAACCGCTGGAGCTAAATTTCCTACGGACCCTACATTCGACACCAATAAACGAAATGTATTTAGCAACTAGTAAAACGTCTGTGTTTGCTAGACGAGAATATTATTGTGTGATACAAATTAATATTGTGTTTAATTAGGAGAAATCAGTTTGTTGCAACTTGGATATTTCGAGGAACTGGGTAGGACTTCTAACTAGACTAATTAAACAACTTAATACAGAACAACGATCATATGCACGAACCGTAAATAACTTGTGAGGTAACGATGAACCAGATTCGATATCCCAAGAACTGAGAGAGGAACTTTTAATGATGTTTAACTTCGGTTTCCACAATTGTCCCCAGAATCGCGTTTCTAGATACATTCATTGCTCTAATTACACCTAACAACGTAAGATAGTGATCAACAGTGAGACCGGAGTGATAAGTTCGCAGGGTCTGATATATCTACCGCAATTTGTTGACGGAAGGTGATGTTGGGGGTTGCATCCAGGGAGGTGAGAGCCGTCATCCATTAGGGCTAATCGGCCTCTAAAACTGAGCACTCAGGTAATCAGTTTGTGGCTTACCGGGAATGATTAGCGAAATGCTTTAGTCGACGAACTTTTGCTTAAGCCGGCGAATCGGGCCGTTACTCGAACAACCATTTCCGGTAGGGTGCCATTTCGTGTATCACGTCCCGACTAATTTCACCAAAACGGGATTGGAGGTGTAGAAACAGGACCCTATACGGCTTTTTTTTTTTTTTTTTTTTTTGTATAATATTATTATTATTATTATACAATTATTATAAGGCTGATTCTCAGGAAAAGTGCGCTTTTGAGCTTCCAGATTTTCAAAAACCTTAGGTGTTTAGAATCGGGGTTTTCTTTTTTCTTTTTGTTCTCATGGTGGAGCAGGATAGTTTAAACCACTTTTCCGAGATCGGAATCCGTTTTTAACCCAGATAACGAAATTTAAATTTTGATTAATCCACGCTACGGACGTGGTGTGTATGGACATTCGAGTATACTTTTACCTATTTGTATAGGTAAAAATTGTATATTTGTAAAATTATTAGGTATTACTACTAACCCTACAACAACAAATAAATAGTAGTAATACCTATTTGTATGTAATTAATTACATTGTATTAGTTACTACCTATTAAGGAGCATTAATTATCACATACATATAACATTATATTATGTTATTAATAATACTATTATATAATAATGTTATTAATAGTATTATAGCATAATGTTCATAGTTACTTACATATATAGTGTAAATTATAAGTTTATAGTATTACAGTTATTTGCATGTATATATTCTCCTCCACATGAATTTCTCATATTTGCATGTATATGCGATATAGTATTGTCAGTAGCGTGGATTAATGATGCTTCCATGCCACTGACGACTATTCATCCACACCACTGGCCAATCGCCTTTCAAAAGCTCTGTACTCCTCCACTTTGATGGCAGAAAAAAAAAAGTTGACCATGAATTTTTCAAGCTCAACAAGTAGAATAACAGCAAGCAAAAAGAAAGTGCAAAACTAAATTTGTTAGAAGTATACGATTAAGCCATTTTACTGACCTGAATAAAAATACGCGCCTGCCCATGCACACAGTTTGCCGTTTGGCGGGGGACTGCTATCAAACTTCGCCTCGTCCATGCTGGAATCTTGTCAATAGTTGTTGCCACTACGAAATGAGCCCCCCAAAAGTCCCGAATTCCCTTCTGAGGGAAATTGGTAGGCATTTTTCGATTCATCCATTCTACTGACACATTTTCCAGTGACAAAGTTTACAGACCTCCCACCTGAACCTAAAACACATGAATGAATTCAAAAACTGTGGAAATCGTTGACGGACATCCCCAGATACTGGAGATGGGCGCTTGGTTTCGAACTCTTTGTGTTTTGGACATACCACAAGTTTGAATACATGAAAATTGACTTGGTTACATCCATGTTACTGACATTTTTGACGTTTAACATTAAATTTGAACGTTAAACATACATTTCAGAGGGCGTATAACATGTGCACCAGTTAGGTGGGAGGGAATACTAATCGCCAGAGAAAAAAAAAATCCACCCCCGCACTCTTCAGTCTCTCTTGACGCTCCGGTGACATGAAAAGCGCACTTTTCCTGCAGGAAAAGTGATTCTCATGAGAATCAGCCATAATGATCACATGACAGGGAGTGCCGGGATAGACCCTCGAGGATGCTCAGTAAGTTGAATCGATTTTCAGAACTATTTTATTCCTGTTTCTGCTAGGGAAACTTTGTTGCCTCTTGGACAAAAAAGAACATCCACGAAGTGTTTTTTTCGAAAATATTGACTCCTTCAGGTTCCATAGCCCAAATAAAGTTTCTGTTTATCGTCAAGAAAGTTATGAGTAATACAGAAATGGAAAAGTCATCTTTTGAGGGAAAACTCGCTTCAAAGTTAAAACGGTAGTTCCAAACCTGTTTATAACGGTTCAAACAATTTTTTGATGAATTATGAATTCGATGCCGAAAAATCGATTCTAGGTCTGATTGATAGCCGAGTCTAACTTTCTAACGTTCTGTCCATATCTGAAATTTTCTCACTCCCTATCAAAGGCACAAAATTTAATGTCCTCCTGATTTAGTAAACTAATCAAAGAAATAGTTAAAACCTTTCAGAGGTTCTTTCCCCTGCGCGAGAAATTGATTCAAAACATGAGAAAAAATACACGTTACAAAACAGGCAGGAAACACTGAAACTTGGATGGCGCGGAATTCCCACTCATTCCCGCACTTTTTGGCTCTAAAATTGATACAATCATTTAAAAATCCGGCACTGCAGCATTACCCCTCGTTGCCTTGTACACAATACAGATGGTTCTGGAGAGGGAATTCCGTTTTTCAAACAAAGTTCGTAAACCTGACAGTGTGTGCGTGTAGCATGAATTTGGAGGACACTTTTTGATTAAGGATTTGACCCACATTCACCGTGACCATTGAGGATATTTAGGCTTCCAGGTCTTTTCAGAGAAAGGTGTCAAAAGTAATACGGTCCTATTTCATTTCCACCAGGCGGCCTCCCAAATAACCAAACTACGTACTTTTCTCGCCTAAGCCTCTCTCGCTGTATTGTCCACACCTGCACTGACTGGTGTTCCTTTTACAGGTCTTGACAGCCTCATAGCGGAAGGCCCGTCTGGACAGGGGCGAAGGGACTTTGTCAACTGGGCTGGAACTAACTTTAATGAAGTATTAAGCCCTCCCATCAGGACCCCACTGTCCGCGCTCTGATGACCACCAAGCCTGTAGGCTTCCTCGCCCCTTCTCCTCATTCTCACTCCACTTAGTCGTTTGGTTCACTTCCGTTCAACACAACCTGTTCGTCAACGAGGGAGTCCGATCGTTTAGCTTTAATCCCCAAACAGAGTAAAAATACTAACGCTTTGCTTCAAAGTGTGACAGAGAATTCTCAACTGTCCTTTTCCAAATTGAGAGATTGATTGCGAGTATGGGCCCTTTGATTAACGTGATCAAAGGAGGTCAGTGTCAAAACGGAACATTTCGATTGAATGATCCACGTAGCCAAATTATCTTTTTGTGCCTTTTAATATAAGGTATCAGTGATACCTTAAAGGGCACAAAAAAATCACTGATACCGTATCACTCACATGTTGGACGTAATTCACAACAGAATAATAAACCTATAAAGTATCTTACGCGAGATATATTCAAGGCACAATTTTCGTCCTAAACTTTGACATTACGATGAATAATTCAACCCATTTTTGGTGAGTCCATCTGAGCTGAAAGGAAAATTACACGGAGGAGGGGATGATTTTAATTAATTAACAAACAAGAGTGGAAAACGATCAATCCGAGTCTCCTCCCACCCCGATGGCCTTCCGCCCAACAAGTTTTCAGTTTGTTGCTACTCCTAACTTCGCTTTTACGCATTTTTGGTGTTTCTGAGAGTTCAAAGGGCAGAGTTTGAGAACTCCTTGGCTAGTGATAAATGAAACATTTAGACGAAACCCCCTCTAACCCTATCAGCTTTACTACCTCCAGCCTTTGACAAAAGAATCATGAACTTGAGAGGAAATTTTAATCTCCTCAACATTTTCGAGAATAAGCTCCTTGAAAAGATCGGAGTTCATCATTTCTATCAACATATTCGGATTCAGCAACCTTTAAAACCCCCCTACACACATTTTGGCCCGAGACGTCACACCTCGCCTGGCTGGGCGTCGAGTAGTTGAGCACGGAGCCGCCAGAGCGCTAAATAATAAATTTGAACGGAATCGGAATAAAACCACTCGGCCTGGGTCGATTTTCGAATAACCTTCTTTGATAATAACCTCAATGCTCGATTTTCGAATGCGCTTCTCTAATGATTAACCCGATTTTCGATTTTCAGGGTCGGCTTTTCGCGTAGCAAGCTGAAGCTCTCCTTCCTGAGAGAGAGAGAGAGAGAGAGAGAGAGAGGGATCTCTCGGCCAATCAAAAGATGACGAAGCAGCCCACGTCATGTACCCCCTCCAGACTTTGGAATTAAAATATCATATTTTTCCTAAGGCCCTTTAAATAATAGAGACAGGTTTTTTGCAATGTTGACCTATTTTCGTAACTTTTTAAAAATCATTAAAGGAGCTCATTCGATAAACAGATGGAGGCAAACTTTTGGCTTTGACTAAATGGAACAGAATGCTACTTACGACATCAACGAATAAATTTTCTACTCGTTGAAATTGTAAGTGGTTTCATTCCGTCCCCACGAGGTACGTCGCAGGAGTTCCGTTGGCAGGTCATTGATGTTATGAAGCAGGTTATTTCGCAAGGTGGCCCGAGCTCACCCAATCGTAAATTCTCGGAGGAAAAGAAGCCTATTCATTCGGCTGGTGGGGAGGGTTCGCATTCAAATCGGAGGACGAAAAAGGAAATGGCAAAAAAGCTCTTTTTCCGACATCGTCCCCCACCCTATACACCACTAGCGCCACTCACGGGGTGGGGAAAAATTATCGATTTGGGATAAGAAAGGAATGTAGCCCGGGAGACTTGATATATCCACGAAAATATCGAATCATCCAAGTCCCGAAGGGGCCTAAGGTTGTGTGGCTAAATGTGCCTGGTTTTCAATATTTATTTTTTGCCAGGCTTTCAACAGACCGTCCACGAAAAGTTCATCATTTACGTAACCCCAAGTGGGTTCCTGTTAAAACTTGGACCATTCACTCTCAAGTCATTATACATATCGATCTTTCCGATTTCCATAAGTCAGCCATTCGAATGAACAAATACTATTTCAAGACTAACTATTAATGTTCACAAGAAAGCCGTCGAACAATGGGATTCGAACCCGCAATTTGAAGGTTTCTGGTATGTGTCTTTGACCGAATGGTATTGACGTTGAAATATTGGTTTTTGTGAAGAAGGTGGTATGTAGCCGAGGGGAGACGGCGTATTTTGCTGAATACCGGTCTTGCCGGAAGACAGTTTTCATGTCAAATTAAAAGTTCCAAGCATTCCTGACGTCTACCTCGCCTCACCATCCATAAAGCCTACCACTTTCTTTTGCCGAAAGCCTTTTTCATCCCCCAGTTTAAAACCGCACTCACCTACAGTAGACCATGGCGGTTTAGAAGATAATCAAAGTTTGCCCAGAGCTACGAGGCAGGGAGGCCCGGGATAAAAACCACCTCTCTACCATCGAAGTTGGTAGAGTTCTGAAACAGGATTGCTTGATAAATAGCGGTGAATCAAAACTTGAGTTTATAGGTGCCTTCAAACCGCTTTCGCTGGTCAGCCTGCCCGCCGGGGACTCCACAAAACACGACCGCCGTTGCTCTTCTCCGAAGGACCTCATCAATTCACCGATCCACTAAAATGTGAATTTGTCCTGCCGATACATCAAATACTGGCTGGGCGACTGTTTACTGAGGGTTTTTGAATTTCTCACAGCTCCGCCTCAGCACACAGTAACGCCTCTGGTCCACATGTTTATTTACTCCTACAGTCCCCTTCACTGGGTAAGTTGGTACAACACAATTCGCACGTTTGCTTTTTTTTCACACTGTTGACCGTCCTAGGAGCACGAGTGCCGACTTCAAACTGACCAGTCCTTATTGCGTCATAAACGGTAAAAGCGGTCGAAAATGCCTGGTAGGCAACGTGGGAAAAGAACCCACAGTGCGGGTTTTATTGGCCTAAATGCGGGTGAGTGAGTGTGTGTGTGTGCACTTCTGTTTTCCTCCCAATTAAACTCCGCCACGAACCGAGATCCGCACTGCCACGATTCTTCCATTACACAAGACGCCCTCGCCAAGGAATCGCACCCTGAACTCGGCGAGAATGGGGCAAGCTCCAGTGCAGGACATCCCAATCTGCACCGAGGTTGCGCATCGAGCGGAATCAACGGAAACAGCGCCCCGATGAATTGCAGGGTCCAACGGAGTACCCACAGGTGGTGATCTCGGGACTCCCTACATAGACGCGCCGCCCTGACATCACGATCAAACATCGAGTGCAGGGGGTTTCGGAGCTGCAAAACAGGTTCCCTACTATCGAACCATATGGGTAGCCCGAGTATCCAGAACCCCAGGATCCCTCACGGAAAGCCAGCCAGGTCCCCGAGCATCTTCAACCGCCCTTCCCACTCCTCACAGTGGAGCAAAACGGTGGAGCAAAACGTATACTTTGAAAAAAAAAAAAAAAAACCCTCTGAAAACCCCATAGGTACTTGTAGGAGATTTGACGCTCATCACGGATGAACCCCACGCCCTTCTACCTAAAATAGGTAGGGGAAGGGCGGCTACCTTCTACCATGGGGTACCTTCAACCACTGGCGATTTGTCCGCCATGATGAACGTTTTTAGGGCTGAGAAAATTACGAAAGGAAGAAGAAGTGAAGAAGACATTGTAACCGTATTTTGGAGGTTTCAGCTTATTTGTGTGGCTTGCTGCAGTTTAAAACGTGTTTTCTAGCGATGCAAGGTTTGTAAAATCACAATTTTTGTTGCTCTGTTGTACATGTCAGGATATGTATTTTGGAATTAACTCTGCATCATTAGATTCATAATTTACTCTAGTTTTAGGAACAACTTGAGTTTTTCTGATTGCATGCTCTCTTTGGAGGTCAAGTCACATTTAGTTCAAAAAGTGAGGGTGGGGTAGATTCAACCAGAACGAAGTGGGGTACCTTCAACCACTTTTTTGAGTGGTTGAATCTACCCCATCTATTGGTACCTTTCAAAATGAGCGCAACCTTTATTAATAATACTGAGTAGAATTCCTTAGTTATTCTGAATTCCTATTGTTCTTTGTGATGAAACTAGTTATTAGTCAAAGCCGTCATGCAATAAAAGAGAGAGTGCACTTCTGTGCACAGAAGTAATGAAGAATGTTTTCAAAAGAGTGGGATATTTAGTTTTAGAAAAATGAGAGAAATAAATTATACAATGAGCTCCTTGAATGATTTTTTTAAAAAATTCCTGGGAAGCTCATGCTTCAATAGTTTCGAAAATGAGTCAACATTGCAGAAAACGCGGCTCTATTATTTATAGGGCCTTTGGAAAAATATAATATTGGAATTCCGAGGCCTGGAGGGGGTACAATGTATCATGTCATGATGTCGGCTGCTGGATCATTTTTTGATCTCCCTCTCTCTCGCATCTCTGCAAGTTAGCCAACTTTGCAATGCGAAAAGACGACCCCGAAATTCAAAAATCGGGGCAATCATCAGAGAAGGTCATTCAAAATCGAGCATCGAGTTATCATCAAAGAAGGTCATTCAAAATCGACCCGGGTCGAGTGTTTTTATTCAAATTCCGTTTAGATTTATTATTCAGCGCTCTGGTTGCTCTGTGCCCAACTACTTGGTGACGTCACGTGCCCTCCGCTTTCATTTCAAAATCTCCGACATTTCTAAAACAGTTCTGCACGTAATTATACAGATTTTCGAACTAAAAATTTATGTAGGGGGGTTTTATAGGGTGCTGAATCCGAGTATGTTGTTGGAAATTATGAACCTTTTAAGACCTTTTCAAGGAGCCCATTGAGTTTATTTTTGAAGCTGAAATATTTTGTTTCATTATTGTGATGCAAAAAAGCACCTTTATTAATAACTACTAGAGAAGAAATGAACTCATTTTACCAAGGCTGATTTAATATTTTATCAAAATTTGATGAAATATTATATATAATATATTTAATATAAAAATATTCATGCGTTTTAATGGGTGTACTCGTTCACCTACCTACCCTATGAAAGTGGTTGAAGGTACCCCACATCATGGTTGAAGCTACCCCGCTGGTGGGGTAGCTTCAACCAAAAAACAATTTTTTTATGGACATAAAATACGGGTATTTGCCTCTGTTTTTATAAGGATTTTACTATTTAATCGTTCAGGGCTATAGTTAAACTGATTGTAGAAGGGAAAACCAATTCAAATTTCGCTAATGCAGAACAGAAATATCAGAATAAGCAAAAAGTGGTTGAAGGTAGCCGCCCTTCCCCTAGCTTCTTGACCCTTTTTTTTCCCCAAAAAAAATTTTTTTTTAACACCTATTTTTCAGTACCTATATTTTCCAGTGTGGGAGCCATATAAGGATTCTCACGAAGTTTAAACACAGAGAAAAGTTGTAGAGCATTAAATTTTGCATCGATTGAACACCTTAAAATTGAAAATTTCTACCTAAAGCCGGGAAATTGCAGAGCCGGACCAAAGGAAAATGATTTTAATTTAGTTTGATAATTGTTAATTATAATATTTTATAGGTCAGTGCCATGCAGTACAAAAAACCATGATTTTTCGCATCAAAATTCGATGAAAATGAGCTGGAAACAGTGCATTTTTTCGTGAAAAGAGAATAATACTAGTATAATACCTTGTGGCTGAAGTAAGTTCACGTTTTACTAATTTTTTAAAGTGTAAAATGTGCCGACTGCGATTTTCTAGTGATTTACTACCCATGAAATTTACATTAATACACACGAACGAATTCTGTCTCATACTTGACGGCACGATCCATTATAACTTTCTCAAACAGCTCAGCCCATCCTTTGGGGGTCATTGTTCCGTCGAGAAAAGCCCTCAGAGCCGGAGTGTTGGTAACGACTGAGAATGGGTGTTTTGAAGATGTTTTCAACATGGAAAAAGATGGCCCCCGCGAGGTGCAGCGGCGGAAGGGAACAACCAAAGGGGCACAACCCTTCAGCCCTAATTAATGACCTTGTTTTCACCCACTTGTGGCCGAAGTTTGAAGAAGAAAAAACAGAATAGCGGAAAAAAACCCCTTAAGAAATAAAAAATATTTTGATTCATCGTTTCGGTCGAAGTCCTCGTCCCAAAGATGGCGGATCCAACCGTAGAAAGGCCGCAACCTCTCGAGGATTTACGAGCGGGGCATTTTCTCCGTCTCTTTTCACAAAATGAAAAATTTGCAAGATTGCCCTCTCCTCCCCAGTCCTTGTCACCCCCGGCGTTTCGTCCCCATTTTCCGCCATTCACAAACGGGTACGCCGGTGAATTATACCCCCTTCACCTCTTCCTGGGCCCTTTTTCGTAAATATTTAAAAACTACCCTATTCACTTTCTTTTCTTCAGGAGGGCGAGGATTAATCATGTTTCAAATGGGGAATGAAGATTAACATTGGGGAAAATATAAAACAAACTTGACTGGTATTAAATTAAATTTTATAGAAAAAAGTTCAAATTTGAAATATGACAGACCTGTCACTAGCTGCAGTGCCACTTTGGGCTATGTGATTGCACGTGCAGGATTGCCGAATGGTGGTAACGAAACTTTAAAAGGCAAAAACTTGGTTTGGGAATTATGGCATTTTGGGCACTTTGGTACCAAAAGGCTTTAATTTCGAAATAAGCAATTCGAACAAGACTTTCTTTGAAACCCAGCACCTCCAGGGCACACCAGACTGGTGTAGCCAACGCCGGATGGATAAAGAAGTGCCTGTTGTACTCCCCTGGCTGAAGTATCGGTGAGAGTGCGCTACGCCCCAGAGGAAGAAGGTAGCTAGAGAAGGTATGAGAAAAAACGTGAATTAAACAATCTTCAGTTCAGAGCGCTTTCGAAGGAATCATCCAGATGTGACACACCTCAGGAGCTCCTGGCACAGTTTGACTCGTGACGCCGAGATGACCGTGTGCCTCTTGGACTCAAGCATTATAAAGGAATTAGTTTTCCACACACTAAAGTGGGTATTTAAAGCAAGGCTGATAGGTTGCCCTCAGACAAAAAGCTCGTTCAGACATAATTATGAGAACAGTAAAGGTTGTCGTGAACGAGGAGCCGTCGTGCTGGAACGTGTTCCAGCCCAAAGCAGCCCAGCACGCAATGGTTTTCAGTACTACGTTTTGATTGATATCGTCCATAGTAAGTTCGAACCGCTACAGCCTTCATGATAAATGGAGATTAAGTATATTTGCAAGATTTGGGTGGTAGGTTTCTTCTTGTTAAATTAACTTCCAAATCACTCTGAAAATCTTGAGTTTCAGTCTATGAAGAGCTGCCCTCTTCCGAGTTCTTTGGAGAATGGGTGGTTTTCCCTCCAGGCTTAATTTAGATCCCCTACTAATAGCCCTGGGTGCTTCAAACCGCCTACTCCTCCACAACACCATCAACAGAGGCCTTACCCAAGAGAAAAAATGACTAAGAAATTATCATCACGCTCTTTCTCTTTCCCTCTACTTTATCATCCCTTCCCCTCGTTGTCGTGCTCCGCCAGACTTCTTTAAACCCGATTTCACTCCCTGGTGGCGTAATCTGGCGGATCTTTTGATTACGGACGAGTTTTTCATTTCTTTTCACCTTCCAAGCTTTAACCTTCCTTTGGTCTGCAGAAGGGGTTTCTTACTGATAACTAGTAATGGGATTGGTATCAGGCCATTGCTCCTCCTCGCTACTCTCTAGAGACATAGTGACATTAACTAAATGTCATGACTTGGGTTTTTTTAAATTTAATTTTTTGATGTATAAGAGTTAAATCTTATTGAATCAGGATATTGTCGAGCTCATGCGGATCAAGCGTTTTAAGACAGATTTCCTCAACGCGACAAAACTTTGTAGCTGCTACACAAGTACTTTTCCGAACCGTATTAACCATATTGTACGATAGAGATGTTGACATATGGGAGGGTTCCTTCAAAATTGATCCCCGTATCCTTCCGTCTACTTGACGAAAGAGGTCTACTTGTTGACATTCAGATAAGATGGCGGCTGGAGGGGGAAAGAGTTCCTATACAAAGTAACTTGTTGGCAGGTTCGGGAACAATCTCAGATTGTGATCCGCAGATTGTGGTTTGAGGGAGGGCTGCGACCACTTCGGTCCCTGACCCAGCCTAACGTGCCAACTTGAAACTAATGGGCCTCGGTGTTCGGGGGTCGGAATGGCGTTTGATAATGGTCCAGACAGGGTATTGGCCTGATTCGCTTGAAGGTATGTTTGACGAGCAACACCGAACACCTTCAGGATTCGCCGTCGTGGTAGCCCAAAAACAATCACCATCCAATTATACCTATAGAAAGAGGAGGAGGAGAACCATCTTCAGTTTTGTTTAATTATCAAAAACATTGGGGAAAAAACGAAAAAAAAGTCTCAGCTAGTTCATGACTAGGTGAGCCAACCATCAAAAAGGTTACCTACTCCATGTGGCATAATATCTACAATTTTGAAAGAAAAAAAAATTGTTTCGGCGAGCATACAAAAATACGATAAGGGCCCGAAACGCCCAAAAATAATTCCTAGTTTCTCATACAATAGAGGAGTTTGTTTCCAAAACCTGACATATCCGTTTTTTTGAAAAAATGAGATATTGAGCGGGAAATGTTCTTGAAATGGTTTCCCATAGCAAGCAAAGCGTTTTGCTGCCAAAACCAGATATATCCATTTGACGTTTTGTGCCAAAACCTGACTTCTAGTTTCGGCCAATCAGAGGCGCCGATTTTTCTGTCACTTAGCACCTTTTGTTTTCCCCAGAGTTTCTTGCAGCTAACCATCTTGAATCTGGTCAGCTGAGTTTATTTTTCGTTAGTTTCATTGTTTAGCTCCTGTTGTTTTGGCTCAGCGTTAATTTCCTGTGAGCTTTTCGTTTAAATTATAATCATGTCCGACTCTGAGGAAGAAGAATTCTGTGAATTGCCGACAAAGAACGTCGAAAAACCTCGGAAGAAACGTACCACAAATACTTAGTGCTTGGAAGAAAAATACCTATCAACAAAACCCAGAGGTATGAAACTAAAGCAAATCGGCCTTTCGGTATTTCGTGCACACATGAGCCTACCAGTTTTTGCCATGCCCTGACCCTAACTTCTCTTGAAATGAAACTTTTTCATGATTACTATTGGAAAATTGACAATTGCCATTGCCATTTTGTGCCAAAACCTGATATATCCAAAATTTTGTGCCAAAACCTGATATATCCAAAATTTAATTAAATGTTTCATTTTGAATAGTTTCTCAAGATCTGATTCCACCTGACATTACTGGAAGGAAACCTGGAATGAAGCTAAGAAAAAAAAATGGATCTTCAACTTTTAATATTTCACTTACAATCATAAAATTGGGTTTCCTGCAAAATTTACGAAAATGGATATGTCAGGTTTTGAAAACAAGCTCCTCAATATTAAATATTGTATAAATTATTATCATAAAATATTAAATTTTGTCTGTATCGTTGTCCCTTACATTTTTTCACGCTGTGTCCAAATTTGAAATCCTTTAAAATTTAATCCTTTTTTAATCCTTTATTTCTTTAAAGAAAAAAGTATAATAAACATGGGACAACGAGTTGTTCGTTCATGGGCCAGAGCGGAACGGACGGGCGTTGGCTGGCGTGGCCCCCTAGTTATTAATCTAGTCGTCAAATCGAAGGAGGCATCTCACGAAGAAATTAATATGTACGTCGTCAAGTCGATTTTTTCGAGCTGAAACGTTAGACCTCCGTGATAAAGTACACGTAAAAGTTGGGGCGTATGTAGACTTTGCTGTCTCGTTGCGTTTTTTTGACTAAAAAGAAAAGCCAAGACATAGTGATGTGCCACTCACTGATCACGTAAAGGCCATGTTTACGGCGCGTCTCCCGGCAACCGTCCGTCTAGCTCTCTTCTACCCTTTTTTTGAGAGAGCAGAGAAAAACTCAGTACGACACGAGGCTTTTACTTGACCTACAACTGTTCACTATGGCCAATAGACAGAATTGCAGTAGTTTTTGAGCAATAACAATTAAGGTCGGTTGAAAGGAAATTTCCACAAATGGACGATAGAATGAATGCCAACCCTGAACGGTTGGTTTGACCAGTTGGCCGGTTTGCTTACAGATTGCCCTACCGAAGGCGTATTCTGTAACCATCAAACCCCGAGTTCCGTTTGGTTTGGTGGTTTATTGTGGCACATGCTCTGCACCCAACGCGAAGTGGCTTCTTTTGAAATGGGCTAAAACCTTCCCTGGACGCTTTTGTGGAAAAGGTTTTCTCCCTTAAATCTGTATTGCCGGTCCTCATTAGGGGGCTTTGGCCTGCCCGGTCGGGTTTTCCTTCACAAAAGCGCCTCTGGAGGGGAGGCCGGGTTTTGTTTTTGTTTTTCCGATTATCATGGGGGGCTTCGTGTCATTTATAGGTCGACCTGAAAGGGGTGGCAGCCGTGGCAGGAAAAGGGCGAGGGCGTATTGGACGAGAGTTGGTTGAGGAAATTGAGGGGGTGGTTGAAAGTGTGGTTATAGGGGATAGGGTGAAATGGAAGGAGGGAGCATAGTGTGTAGAGTGAATTTCTCGGTGGGAAAGTGCAGTTGAGGTGAGTGCATGAAAACGGCGTGCAAGGCGAGTAGCGATGCGGGAAGTAAAATCTGAAGAGATGTTGCAAAGTAAAGTACAACCGCCAGTACGTCGAAAGGTTGAAAAAAAAAAAAAAAAAAATCTAAGTGACTGGGGGAAATGTGTACCTGTACAGAGACTGTCCGAGTCTTCCAAAACAGAGAACATTTTGAATCAATGGATCTTCGAGAAAAAAAATCATCCGAATACAAAACAAGCAAAGTCCCGTTCAGCAAAGTCGACTTTATTGTGTTATAAAAAAGAGGACCTACTTTACACTCCGTTTCGGGACCTGAGGACGGACCGAAATTAATCGAGCCCGCTGCGGGACTCGAATCCCTCGAACCACTACAATCGGCCACGGTCTCGATTGAGCTACGACGACTCCCCCCGAAAGAAGAGAGTACCAGTGGGTAAACTGATGGCATAATACGCCGTCCCCAATTCTAATCATTATGTAGGGTTGCGGCAGCCTCCAACCACCATGCGTACCAATCCCATCCATGCGTACCTATAAAAGAAATAAGCTGAGCGCTTCCAGTCACAGGAGGGTCAGAAGGAATAATTCATTATTGTAATGTTGGAGGTCGCCGCAAATAGTGATAGTGATGACTGACACAGACGTACGTCATCACTCTACCTACTTGGTACCTAAAAAACTCTTTAAGTGCATATTTTCCCAATTATGGTATCGCAATATAACCTGAATCGGGTGAGGTTTTTGTGGAGCGAAATAGTTATATAAGTGAGCAACCCACGTTTATATATATAAACTTCAAGTCAAAGGGACTCCCTCACCCGGCATGGGATTCGAACCCATGACCCCTACCTCGGCAACACAATGATAGACCCCCACGCAATACTGTGCTCCCGGGGGGAGGGGGGGGGGGGGGGGGGTATCAAAGTGCCAAAATGAGCACCCCGCAGAATACTTGGTAGGTAGCTAAAACCAAAATTACTGCGAAAACATCATCTCACGACCTCATGGCCGAAGCCCTTTAAAAACCACAAATTTAGCCCTTACCTACAAAACCTCATATTCCATTAGAATTTAAAATAAAATTTTTGTCAAGCACAATTTAATTGTATCTATTTTGTCATGAGCGGAGAGTAGATGATAGACTTCGTCCTTGCTCTCGCCGCTTATATTGGAGGATGTGAGTGGGAGTTCCATGATAGGTTTTCCAGGCACTACATGAAGACGGCGAAGGTGTTACCTAGAGCTTCTCAGCTGGAGGCGAAGGGTGGGTTCAGAGTAAATCCACTAGAATCATCCAGATATGATACTCCTACCAAACCCTCGGAAGGGAGATCGCTGTTCTCCGCGGTTTTGCTTGTGAATACGGGGAGCTGCTGAGGGCTCACCTGGCCATTGTGAAGGAGTCTGACTCCCCAGAATCAAAGCCGGTCGTCAGAAAAGACAAGGGGTGCTCAGACTTCTGCATCGGATCTAGTTTCCTCTGGATCCAATGAAAGGCAATGAAGACTTGTTAAAAGTCGATTCACTTGAATCGATTAGACTAGCACGCAGGGATAAAGGGGGACTCTCCCCAGACCTGCTGATTTGGTATACAGGGAAGGAGCAGCGTCCTCGTTTTCCCATGTGTGAAGCGTGAAAAGTAGAGGGTTGACTGCGACCTCAACCCGGTTTTGCATGCAAATGTTGTATAATAACTGCATATTACGCAGAGTTGACTAGTGCAGCTGCAGAGAAGGAATTTTTCCTCCAACTATCATTATGTATTTGCAAATTCATTTTTCAAAATAGTGAATAAATTATTTAATTTTAAATGACGCATAAAACTGTTTTCCTAGTTATCCCTGGTAAAAGACGTTTACTGGTGGGGTGAGGGCCAACGGGCAGCATTGTGGCAACAGACTGGAGGGTAAAAGGGCATACGTCTGTTGGCAAAGCTTTCGGGACGCGTGGGTCTGTCTGGGAAGGAAGAGATGGGTTAGGTATATTGAGAAGGGGCAAACAGGATGCAACGGAGGGGCAGGACTGGGCAAGCGGCAAAACAGAGGCATTTTCCATCCCCGAAGGGGTGAGTGATGGATGGGGGTGGGAGAGAAAAGACCTTTGTCTACAAACCCGCCCTCGTCCTCGGCATCTTCAACTGGCAACCCCCTCACCGCCGCTGGCAAGAAACGTCCTACTTTCCACCGTCGACGATGGTCCCAGTCGCCTCACGGAAATCGAGGACGGACCTCAACTCATTTATATTCATCTTGCCCCGTACTCCCATCCCTCTCTTCCATAATTTTCGTCAATCTCTCGTTTTTCTTCCTTCTGACATCTGCAGGGAATATTTTGTTTCCGCAAATGAGGAGTCTCCTCAAATCATCAGGTTTGTCAGAACAGCTGTCTCCTTTCAAAAGGTTTGTTCCAGGTCCGACGGCGTCTATCGACAAAAGTTGACAGCTGTCGACAGAAGTCCCAATGCCGTCTGAATCGCTGTTGACTTCTGTCGAACAGCCCACCTGCTGACCTGGAACGCGAACTGTCAACAAAATTTGTTGAACCAAGTCACGTGAATCACCGTGAAGTAATTAAATTGTTGTAGCATTACTTCACGGTGATTCACGTGACTGTAAATTTCATATGGAAAGATCCAAGGGATAAACTCGGATATTTTATGGTTTATTGTGTTCAGAATAATCAAACTTTTTCGAGAGAGGGGTATCATAAATGAAGGAATGAGTCATTTAAAGTGTTTGAGGGCATCTACGAGGACTCCGGGAGGACGTGAGTACAACTTGACGCACCGAGCACCAAAATAAAGTGAGAAGGTTATGAGAGAGGTTTCAACTGGGTATGGTTATCAAAGTCGACAGCTCCCAACCAATACTGTCGGTTTTCGTCCGACTGCAGATGAACTGCTTGCTGTCAACCTACATATCGACCTGGAACAGCCGGCGACCCAGCGACCTGGAACAGCAGTTTTCTCAACTGCGCATGTCTCCGTCGATTTCTGTTAACAGTCCGTCAAACCTGGAACGAACCTGAAGTTGGGAATTCCATCATTCACGGTTTATTTTGGTTTGATATACTCAAACTGCCAAGCTATTCGCAACGTTATTAATTATCAATTTTTTATTTAGTTTTCCTTTTCTATTGAACGAATAAAGTTTGGTACAATATGTATTCAAAAATAGCCCTTATGTAATTTTTTTCGTTTTTGCGTTTTTTATTTAAATTTTCAAAATACCCAACCTACATGCAAAATTGGGTCACTACCAGGTGAGGATATTAAGTGAATTTATTCAGGGTGTCCTATAGGGCGTTCGGGAGTTGCTAAATGTTTGAAGCGGCTTTTCATCAAAATCGGTTCGGTTATTAGGCAATGAAAATACTGCAGTGTCGGATCCTAAGCGCTTAGACTATCGATTGACATCAGCCACCTAGTTAATTCCTCCCACAGAATATAACCGGGGGTTTTCCCTTTTCATCGTTCCGCTCCATACCACTTCACCTCGCTCGCTTTTCACAATAATCCCGGAGGCCGGAGGTTTTTATTGTTTCAATATTGCCGCTTCACACGTCGACCCGTTCAATTAAATATATTTGCCGCGTCTCTTTTACGACAAACGACCTGGTGAATGTTATAATCAGAACGTGAATAAATGTTTGAAGTTTGTACTAATGAACCTGAGTAATCCAACAGAAGGGTTGAAATGTTTGATTTGTATCTTTAGTTCAAAATGAGATGAAGATGGGACTGCATGTTTGACAGAAACCAATCCGGTAGATTGATGATTTTTTTCTTTGGTAATTTAAAATGTTCCATAAGTATGTTGGTTCTTATGATGAATGACAATTGTAATGGGATTTTCCATGATTTATCCATTTTCGTGAACTTAAACTGCAGCTCACGAAAAAAATACCCTCTCTGTCACCTTATCGCATCAATCGACATGCGCTTTCTTCGGTCCTATTCTTGCTAAAAACTTCATAAATTTCCTCGCACGCGTTTGTTGTCAACACCGGACACGCCCTCCACACTCCCTCACGAGACCCCCACACCCTCAGTTACTTTCCAGGGGGAATCTCACCACTTTTATTCACTCAGCCGCCTGTTATACCCGGCAGTCACGCGATATTTACTCCCTAATTACGAGGAAATAGATTTTGTGAACACACAGGGACGAAACTTTTAAGAGAATCAAAGGGAAATGCTACCTGACGTGGCTCAGACCGATGATCGGAAGAAGCCAGCGAACAAGATGCAACGACCACCAGTGGCGGATCAAAGTGATTCAACCGGGAGGTAAGCAGATCATCTGGACACTTGGTGGAAAGGTTTCTAAGAGGGAAGAACAAATTGAGCTGGCGTACGGACTGGCCGTAATTCTCTAGTCAGTGATAGGCGAAGAGGTCGTCGAGGTCCATACCGGGGACGACGGGGATGTTGAAACTCCAAAGAAGTTGGATAGGAAGCAAAAAACAAAAAGCAGGAGACATCCTCAATTGCCTATGGCAGGAAGAACCGCTTCCTGAGTATTGGTCGAGTGAGTCAATGGACAATAAGTCTTGAAGCACTTCCTGCATGCTGGAAGCAGGATCGAAGACGAATGTGAACCCTGACATCTGAAGTGATCCTCCCCGGTCGTTATAACCCTAAAGGGCGATGAACTGTCACACCAGGAGAATGTTGGTGAGGGGTTTCGGTGAGTTATTTTCGGCCATAAATTCAAGTTCCAAAACTAACATGATTTAAGTGTTACAGTTTGTCTTTAGAATTCAGTAATTTCCATTAACTGTATAATAGTTAACAGATATAATACTAAGCACCTAAAATACAGCAAATGAATAAATGAATTGGAAAACTTCCTACTCTGTAGTCAACCTTGCACACATAAAAGTGGAGCGAAACAGGGTTGAGATCGCCGACAAGCCGCTAGGTTTCGCTTCCCATTGTGTGACGCTCTTCCCCGCATATGGACGGTGTGTTGTACGGGGTGACTTACCCAGTTTTGAAAGTGGTGCCAGGGAAACCTACTGTGGGACACCCCATGCTGGTGAAGGGTGTGTACCTACATGAATGTGAGTTCCAAAAGTTGAATTTAAATCACTCAAATTTTGTGTTTTGTGTTTAGCGGAATACCAGTGGCGTAAATCCACAATTTCGCCGCTTTTTGTTTAGAGGAAGATGAGGGGAGTATGGGAACATTTCTTTCCTGGGCATTGTACGAATTGTCGTAGTCTGCAGACTTAGCAGAAGATGCAACCACAAATAAGGAAGACTCGCACTCGCCAAGCTAACCCTGTATGTCGAGATACTGTGACGGTGCTGGATCTTTGGTAGGGAACCGAGGGGTTGCTGATACCCAACATGACATGTCATGGCCTGAATCTGTTCGCTCTGGGCTCGCAGCGGAACTGAGAGCAACAGTTACTGACTGTTGCAGCTGCCACAAGCGAATTGTCGCTAAAGACGGCTTGATTAGTTGAAACAGTCTTACACGGAACCGCGTTTCCGACTTCCACAGACGAGATGTTGACAATGACGTCTGAAGAATGAATGGACAGCGTCGAGATCATTCCCGCTGGTGCAGCTACCACAACTGAATTGTCGGCAATGAAGGCCTGGCCAGCGGACCCGATCCCATTAAATTCACTGCGGTGTGACATTATATTGAATGTCGTAATAAAAAGAAGAGTAAATGGGAAATTTAGTTAGAAAAAGCCTCCTGTCTTCGAATGTGAAGGCTGCGCTGCCGTCGGGAGAAGAGGGGTTAGCACGCTCGCGCCTCCCACCGGTACTAACTCTGGCGGGCTGGCGAGATTGCCACACACCTGGGGGAAAATTCCCCACACCTACTCTGGAACTCCCAGTCACATCCTGCATCACAAATAGGAGAGAACCCGGATTTAGCCCCTTCTACTCTCCATCCTTCGCACAAAACATAGACGCCCAACTGCACCCTCCTCGGATTCAATACCCGTATAAATAAATTACATAAGTACACAAATGGTTCTTTATTCTCTCAAGCTTCCCTGAAACTGCTTTATTTCCTCTCCGTCCAGGTTTTTTTGGGTCACTATAACTTCGTAATTCAGAAAGAAAGGAAAAAACCTTCCTACGAGAAAAAAAAAACGAGATTGCACCGGAGAAGCGGCAAAAATTGTCCCAGGCAGTGTTTGCCGATGAAATTGAAGGAGACGGAGGTGGAAACACGATCTTATTGGTGAAAAGTGGATCTTATTGATGGGTAATGGGAGGAAAATAAAGCCGATCTGTTTCTTTGGCTGCCTCACCAGTTGGCAGGAAAAAACACATTATTCCTTTGGGGTCGCCGTGAAATGAAATATCGCACTTCGTTTTCAAAACAAAATTCCTGCCTGTATTTTCCCTTGTACAAGTGGCAGCCTTTTCCAAAAGGATTTGACGAAAAAATGAGAGATTTAAAAAAAAGGATACAATTGTAAGGACCTGATAAAATAGCTGTAACAACCCGCATCACAATACAATGGAATCTTGCTGGATTAATTTTAAATGGGCATTTCAACGTGATTGTGTAGTGAATAATAATTATTAAGCAGAAGAAACACCGTTCACATTCAATGTTGCCCAGTTACATGCTCTAAATAGTACTATTTTCACGCTTCGATCATTACATGAAGTTGTCTTCTCTCTTTGTCTGTACAGCTCTGAGTACGATCAGAATTGCAGATGCAATTGAGAAGTTTTGAGCAGGAGGAAAGAGAAAAAAAAAAAAATCAGCTAATGAGGGGAAAAACAAGAAGGTGGGGAACTTTTATGAAGTCTTTGATACAATGAAAATAGAATATGCGAGGAAAGAGCAGCTGTAGTGGTTTAGGAACCTAACTAGAGGGGTCTTTAGATAGAAAAAACTGCAAACTCCCGGCACAGACGGAATGAAGTGGACTGCTTTAGGTCTGCGCTTGAAGCTTATTCCTTTAGTTTTACTTTTTCTAGTCTCAGGCTCTTCCAGATGGTTTCTTACGACCTGCCCCGTTTTCTCCGGGTTTTCTTACTAAGGTCTGATCTTCTTCCGAGGAATCCAGTTTAGTTCTCGTCAGGGGAATGACCATCTGAACATCGAAAAGGGGAGGAAAACTCGGAGACGGGGGAAATTGGTCGATAGAATTGGCTGTCGGGGAGTATCGTTTTTCCCCCTAGAAGGAAAATGTCCTGTCGGAGTTCCCAACAGCCCGGTTTCTTTGCAGCTTCTCACAATAAAACGCTGCAAATTTTACACACTCGTTAATTATTCTTTGATAGGTATAGACGAATTATGCAAACATTAATTCTGTGTCATTAAGAAAATATATTTGAGGGGGGGGGGGGGGGGGGGGGATTGTGTACAATGTGTGGAACTCGAAAAAATGGATTTTGCGTTCAAAATTACTCGCTTATTTGACCTCCTGGAAATCTAATTTGTAGCCCCATGTAAGCCCCATAGATTCCCCACAGTGAAATCGCACCGTTCTGAGACCCCAAAAAATGGATTCTTCGTCCAAAAATACTTCGAAAACGGCACCAAACTCGGCCCCATATACTAAAACCCTTCAAAAAAACCCATCCCAAGCCCTTTTTTAGCCCCACGGGTTTGGGCGATCGGGCCGAAAACCTTGCGGGCACAGCTAGATGGTAAACCTAGTATTTTGTCAAAATTTCAGATTTAAAAACAAACTCCTACTGCCCAAAACGGCTCGGATGGCCGATGACACTAAAACGGTGGCGGAAATTATTCAAGGATATAGACGATAATAGAGATGGATTCAGCATAAAAAATGCAAAATCTAAATGTTTACGTGTTTATTATCATTTTTTCAAACAAAAAAATAAAATTTAAAATAATTAAATAAAAATTGAAAATTGATTTTGCATAAATAGTTCTGCTTAAATTTAAAATAATTTTGCATAACAATGCATAATCTAAATTTTCAGCCGCTTATCATCATATAAGTAATAATAAATTGTAAAACCATTTTTTCCTTATTTGCACGTTTTTAATGCGCAAATTTGCGCACGATATGACTTCGAAGTCACATTCTGGGGATCTTTACTGAACACACAGAAAGAAAAAAACTCCGTGCACTTCTGATTTTTTTTTTCCAGTATTTTTGATCTGTAAAGTCGATGAAGGCCAATTTAATGAAGAGAATATTTTTTATGTCTTTGGATACATGGCCTGAATACGAATCAATAATTGATTAAACCACAATTATTGTGGTTTAAGGCTTAATAAATATGTGGGGCTCGCCAAGGCGAAAAAACTGTACTGGTGAAAATGCCGAATTTCAACTTTCCGCCCCTCTGATCTACTCCAGACTGCTCGAAGCGACAAAACCAGTATGGTTCTTCGTTCATATATATCAGCTAAAGAATCAACATTAAACCGATCGGCCAGTCGCGTTTTTAATTTTTCGAATTTCCGCCACCTTTTAGCGTCATCCACTTTGCGGCGGACGGACATATCGTATTTGCCATCTACGTTTTTGGATTCTAAATTGTGAGGCCGATCAGAATTTTCGACCTCCGTCGCGATTACATAGGCGTATTTGCCAAATACAATACAATACAAAATACCAAAAATGGGCCAAAAACGCAGGATTTTGTCTCTCAAACTCACCACCAAAACGTAGTAGCCCATTTTCAAAAAAAAAAAACCGTGAGAAAACGTGGTCCTTCCTTATCAAAATGTAGAGCCCTCCCGCGCCACCGATTTGTACACCATTTGTTGAAATAGAAATGTTGGGGTTGAAATCAAGAGGCTCGAAAATGAATGTGAGTCGATTAGAAAAGTATTGTGAGCTCACAATTCTACGCAACCGACCGCACGTGGGATTTGTAGGTATAAATTCAAATGGCGAGAGGGATCAGAGTGTCGACCCGGGAAACGTAAAAGCCCATTGTGAGGATGAAATTGAAGATCCGAAAATGAAGAAGGAACTTTTTGTGGGTTTTTTTGTCGATTGAGTGTGGTGTGGGTGGGATTGATGGAAAAGGTGGAGGATAACAGTGATTATTGTTCCGGTGGAGGGGGGTAATGTTGCGAATGTACGTTGATTGACATTGCTATGGGATGTTGTTGAAAACATCGGTGGTGCGGCGGGGAAGGGGGGAGACATTGGGAGACAAGGGCCTGGGGAATGGGAGAGAAGGGCTGTAGGAGACTAGACTGGGCAGAGTAGGAAGGGTTATTGATTCCCTCCGGAGCCTCTCCATTTAGAACCTCTTGTAGGACGGTGTCATCACAGTGTCCTGAAAGGGGGGGATGGTCGGAGGTTGGATGAGGTGCAAGGGAGTCGAAAATGGTGTGGGCGAAGAGAGGGAGGCATTGCTGATTGGGAGCCGGGGAAGGGTTTTTGAACGTAGGCGAGAGGGCGAAGGGTTCAGGTTGAAGGGTGTATAGCAAACCTTCATCCAGAGGGTAACAGACTCATGGACGTCAAAATTATGAGCACACAGAGATCTTTGAAAATGCTCCAGAACAAATTCATAGATCATTTCAGCTTGGCGAACTGCTTGCACAACACCCTAACACCTTCCGCCTGGATTTCCAAAATCCTCAAGACAGACTAACACAATCTCCAACACACCACACGGATCGCTGCGCCGAATCCACGTACTCAGAACCCATGACTATGGACAAAGGCCCCTCTCCCCACCCAGTTTCCAGGAGGGAGGAGGCTATCTTGCCCAACCACACTTAGTCAATAATTAACTACGTTTTCTTCCTCTAGGCGGCCTGTCCCTCATCAGGGCCGACAATGGGGTGCCTTCATCCGCCTAAGAGTTTGCCCTATTCTGTGAAGCCCACCAGCCCCCCTCAAGTGAGCCCTCGGGGGGTTTTCCGGGGATCAGAGCCTTGCCAACAGCTTACAATGAGTTGTAGAGTAAATCCCCCACAAAAAAAAAAGTAGAAAAAACTCGCATCCCAGCAAAAAAAAAAAAAAAAGAAAAAAAAAAAGAAGAGGATACGGTCCTGTCTAACAGAAAAGACGGACACGGGGACGTAGTCCCGCATTGTCCCGAAATGTGGGCTTTCCACTGCGAATATGAAAATAAAATGGCTTACTGTTACTGTACAAAACAACTAGAGTTCAGATGAACGGTGGACAAACACCCACACAAGGGACACCTCTGCTCTGGAATCAGCGCACGGAAGATGGAAGTGGTTTCTCGCACAACTGCTTGCGAGCACCCACGCAATCCACGCAGCAGGAAAGCAGAAGTACTCCCTTTCACCGTAGTCGCTAGTTGGGAAGGTCCTGTACCTGTAGTTTTAGATTTTTATTTTTTTTATTTTTTTTATTTTTAGCAGGTTTAGCATATTGGAACGAGTAAATTTGGTCATTTATCATCACCATATTATGTTAGTATGTAATGAATAACAATTAATTTATTAGTGATTACTCACTCCTCTGGCATGTCCAGGCTCACGATTTTGACTTTCAAGAATATGAAATAACTATGTCTTTGCCTTTGAAAAATTCCCCTTCAGAAATAATTTGACATAAAACATCTGTTCTTACCAGGGTGATGATTGATCAAGCCCAATTTCTAAGCAGTGAAGGAGTAGCGTTAAAATAATGTTGTCCCACATTTTGTTGTCTCACTCCTCTGCCATTTTTGAAATGCCCGCCTCCCACGGAACGGAAGGCCTTGAAAGGCCCAAGAACAATGTGGCTACTCTGTTGCATTCGGACCAGACTGTTATAAATTACTTTTCAGGTTTTATCACGAGTTGGTTTTTGTTGACGTGAGGGGATGTGGGTGAAAACGTGAAATGTTCCTACGAAGGGCGTCGCTCCTCTGTGTGCCAGCCAATTTTTCTGGTCAGAGCTTTTTAATTAACACGAAATCGTATGTATGAATTAGTTGGTGCTAAACAACAAGATTTTCAAAACTTGAGGAAATCAGTTGAACCGAAGTATTAACCTAACCTTTTTGTCACAATCCTCACTCCTCTGTGCATCACTCCTCTGTTGTAGTTGTGCACATAGAAGTGAGATGTATGATAGAGTAGTGAGAACCCCAGTAATTTCAATCAAATTTCCGCTCAGCTTTTCAAGAAAAAACAATGTACCTACTTTTTGGATGGTTGCACACTTCACTTCATAGAACTCCATTATTATGAAATGGAAATAAGAAACTGACTTCAGTTCTATGACTTGAGTTCTTTATTATTAGAGAACCTTTCGCGGGTGGATCTGTTTTTCTCAGCTTATAAAACCGCCGGCTGATGGCTGCTGAAGGTGGCCGAAATCGATAGCGGGAAAATAAAGAACTCAAGTCATAGAACTGAAGTCAGTTTCTTATTTCCATTTCATAAAAACAATGTAACAAAAATGTTGGGCTGAAATAGGTTCTGGGCGTCCAAGCGGTTGGATACTAAAAATGAATTAAATATAAAAATTTCTGTAATCAAGAGGACCTGCACGTCGCAATATAATTGTATATTATACAATTATTTACAGAGATGTTTACCTTTTCATTCTCGGTAGGTGCTGATACTCAATGAATTTCCACATTAGTGTTGCTGATTATACGGAACATTAGAGTATATTCTCACAATTACAAGGTTCTCACTCCTCTGTGTTAATTATTATTATTAATTGGTTAAATATCCTAAACGAACAAACTTCTTCGTAGCATTATTCTAGAAATCAAGGTCTGACAATACTAGAGTGCGATTCAGTAAAAAAAAAAAAAAAAAAAAAGTTTAAAAATCATCAATTAAATTATGTAAAAACAATGTGTCAAATTTCCCGATATTTGTAGAATGACCCAGTTACAAGTGACCTCCCTGTTTTCATCACACGCTCCAGTGTACACGATTCAGTACTTAGCAATCTACTCTTTATTATGTCCGATTTTAGCTGGAAAGGAGGAAACCTCTGAACCGAGAGGTAATTTTTTTTACAGTGGCTATAGTGAGGCTTTCAGCAGGCCAGGAGGCTGGCAGAAGAGGGATCCATGGCTTACCCAGGCCCCTGAAAAGGAACTGTCTAGTCGCTTGCAGCTGGCAAGAGAAGCGTAGCTCTGAGTGAGCCCTTCTTTAACAAATACGTGGACTCCTGCCCCAACATCGGCACCTGTACAGCGGAAAATCCTTGAAAAATCAAGCATGGACTCTGAGAAAGCTAACCAAGACGTTAGCTATATCTCTTCCACACACAAGCGACGACGTGAATATGGAGTACTCCACCTAATAAATTGATACTATTCAACATTTAGGATCACACACTCTCATTTCAAGATCCATAGTAAAGTTCCAAATCTTTGATGAAGATGCAAATTTTAAGAGAATTAGATCCCTCGAAGTTAAGGGAGCCGTTATTGATTCATAGTTTGCTCAATACAGCCAACCCTTTCCTTTTTCAACGCAGTAAATGGAGCCCGTAAATTGAGACTTTTGGTCGGAGCTATTAGCCAACTGCTCCCGGCTAGGCTATAGAGGAATTATATACTTGAAACGAGCAGGGAAAGCAGGCAGGAAAATGAGCAATCAAGCACAAGCTTCTAGTTGGGAAAACTTCGAGCAAGTTTGGCCAGCCGTGTTTGGACAAGCGGGAATCAAGGAGGATCGGTGGGAGTCAAGAGAGACGGAAAGCAATTACGGAGCAAAATAATTTATCCCGCCGGGAAGAGGAGGAAACCTGAGGAAGCCGAGAGGCCAAACAGGGACTAGACGGAGCTAGATACTTTGCATTTTCGCGACTCGAGCTCAAAGTTGATTTTCGCGTCTCAGGTTGAGTGATGCCGGTTTGTGCTGTGGAGTGAAACGTTGAGGGTGTGCTCCCTTATCTTATTTAGACCCGTAGAGCCTAATGGGGTTGCTGTCAGTTGATTAGATCTATCGACAGGTGTCTGAGAGCTTCAAGGAAGTAAATTAGGATAATTCAGAAGCAATAACACAATTTTCGTTGAGGAAATTCGTTCACATGTTGAATATTGATCGAAATTATTCGACAGCTCGAAGTAAAATGCCGGCATCGAAATGAGAAATTATGCCATCTATAATCCGTTGGGATACTCTCGCAGACACTTCATAATGTCGTCCCGGGCGAGCACAGTTTCCTGCCTCGCGTAATTGATTGACGTCCGTTCCCGCCCTTTTGCTGCGCTTGGCAGTGACAAGTGTTACCAGGATAATTTAGGTTTCCACTTGAGGAGCTGACTGAGCTCGAGGGGGAAAAAGTGGGAGAAATTAACGTAACGAGCATCGAGTCTCTTGTCCACTTCTTTGTACAACCTTTCTCACTTTTTATGGCGTGTCCCAAGAGATGACGAAGTAGACTATAGTTTTTCTTATTATAATATGGAAAAAAAAAAAAAAAAATCATAAGGAATGAACTGTGTCCGCGAATATTTTCCCAATAAAATTAATGGGATTTGTTGTCGTTTGGAAACGTATTGAATATTCTATGAACCAGCTTTGTATTTCAGCTTTGCTGAGCGTTGTCACAAAATCGATGAGTAGGTAATAGTAGTCAGTTATTTACGTATACGAAATTCTGTATTCGCCGTGAAGAGTAATTTGCGGCTTTCCACCATCGTACATGGCACAAAGTAATCAAGTCAACCTATCAGGCAAAAAGGATTTTTTCATGCAGAATGACTACCATTAACAATCCCTTCGTGATTGAACGATAAAGTGGGTTTTCACCATGACGAACTTCGATTTAATAAAGCTACAATTTAACACAGGAGTTTATTATTCTTTGGTATAAATTGTGCAAACGTTAATTCGGTCGACAAGAATTAAAAAATAAAAAAAACTTTTTAAAACTTCTTTTTTTCTTTAAAGTGTTTGGACCGACACGGGACCCCGAAAAAACGGCCGTTTTGCAGAACGGCGGACAACTCATGTCACCGAGTCAACGCTGTGTGTCTTCTGCTTGAATTAC
Organism: Pilophorus perplexus; assembly: GCA_955831195.1. Lineage (NCBI taxonomy): Eukaryota > Metazoa > Arthropoda > Insecta > Hemiptera > Miridae > Pilophorus > Pilophorus perplexus. The sequence goes on from OY037015.1 coordinate 20,858,402, forward strand.
GAAAATGATTGGCCTCAGCTGTATTGTTTCTGAAGAGACTCTATTAACCCCATCACTGCTTTTTCCAGTTTCGAGAAATTTTTTCGCGTCATGCCGTAATGATAGGGCCGATCGTCATTCCTGTCACTTGTCCCTAGGGGGAGGTCAACTTCCAGCATCCATATCTTCCATACAACAGAAATTATCAACGCCTCTTACAGTCCAACCATATTCTCCATTATCCCTCTCCCCATAGGGAGAGGGATAATGTTTTTTTCTGATTATAATCAGAAAAAAAGAGAGAGGGGAGAGAAAAATAAATAACATTTTTACTAGGATCATAAGGTTTGTCAACAGAGAATTGAAATGGGCGTCCAACATTACTTGGAAAACGATTACCTCATCTACTGGGATCAGACAAAAGCCCAATTTGTAGCCCCTTGGTTCTGGGACCCCCAAAAATGGATTCTAATTCCAAATATTCTTCAAAAACGACACCGAACTCGATATTATAGCCGACAACCTTTTAAAAAACCCTCCTGGGGCCCCTTTGTTAGCCCCAAAACCCCACTGGATTCCAAATTAGGAATCTACACATCTTGAAACGTACCAATCAGTTCAAGAACGACCAAACTTTTCGGCCGCCGTCGCGAAAACAAATAGATTATTGTGAGAATAATGAAACAAAACATGAAGATAATGCAGAACATATTTTTTCAGAAGTTGCAAATTCTTTAATTATTTATCCCTTTATCCGTTAGTGTCTCTTTACTAGAATCCCATTATTAAGTCGAATTAGGTACCTTAATTAAAAATTCAATACATCAATAGGATCAATTATTAATTTTACACTCCAAACTCTCGCCATGCTCAAACTATATAGGCTACTAGGAAGGTAACTATGTCGATGGGGATATCGAGGGAGTGTGCATAGTAGCCGAAGATTTGACTAGAATCAAACGATTCTGTGAAAGGGTATTGCTTTTATTTCACATATAGGTACACTTTTTTAATAAGAAACATTTAGGTTCTGCTTTTCAATTTGAAGAAAAATGGCTTTACCGAATATTGAGACATTCGGCGTGATTTGTGTGGGTGGTTCCATTAGTGGGAAAACAATATTTTAAGAGCCTTAAATGGAGGTTCAGATATTTACGATAGGAAGCCTTTCAAATTTCCACCTCACTTTATCTTTTTAACGATCACATTATAAGAGAATGGAGAGTGGACGCTCAATCGATTAGACAGCCTATAGCGTCTGCGGGAGGCGAACCTCGCCAGGAAAAAGTGAAAGCTGCGGATGGAGGGTTTTGCTGATTTGTTATCGATGAAAATTCAAAAGGAAATCCTGTTACTCAAAGGGGTCGGGGAGGGGTTTTGGCCGAGGGACCTAAATAAAGTTTTCTTGTAGCCTAGATTTTCTCCTGCCTGGGTAAGGAAAAGGGAGAGGTCTCCTGGCCTCCGCAACACTTTTCCTTCGAAAGGTCTTGAATAGCTAAACCCTCCTTTTTCGGGGAAGGGAAAAGGCGAAGCGGCTTAAGCAGTAAATTGGCAGTTGGCATCGGGCCCACAGCCGTGGTAATGACAAGGGACACAGCCCTTGGCTCACCGCCCTGGAACCCCCTGCCCCTCACTATTTCTCTCTCACGCCCTAAACTCTCTCTCCTTCTTTCTCAACCTCTTTTCACCCAAATTTCTTACCCCCCACTTCTCTTACTTCCTGTTTCTTCAACTTCCGTCCCCTCCCCAAATCGTAAATATTATACTCGCCTGAAACTTTCCTCCGTTGTTATTGATTTGGCGGCCTTTTTCTTTCGCCAGCACTTTCACGGTTGGAGAAAGCAGAGTTCTAAAGGAGTTAACGCCCCACCTGATCGCACTCTCGTATGTATGAATAGAATAAATGTAAAACCCGATGCCATCTTGTTTGGAGGATTATAGTCAATGACATACAAGTAGAGCGGTATTTTTCCTTCAACAAGTGTAGAACGTGTTTGTTAATTATTCTTGGAACAGTAAACCTCGTCCAGTATAACATTACATCAAAAATGTCGCCCTGGAGCATATCAGTTGAGGTAATAGGCTTTTTTTACGGTGTTGTTAGGACCACTGCTGGAGGTAAAAATCCAGATTTGCGAGTCTGCATTTCAGTTACGGTGTCCTGCCCAGATCCAAAGTTTCTTCTTAGTGAGTGGAGCTTCGTGAGAATGAGGGAGTAAGCGATTTTTTCGAGGGATTTTGACGAAAAATCAACCCTCAACGAAATTTCCAGCATCGCAAATTTATGGTTGAAATTTTTCTGAGTCAGATACCTTTCAATGAATAACGTATTCACCCTCCGGAATTTTAGGATCGTCGCTGTGAAGCGGTATAGAATTTTTTTTTAAGCTCAAATTTTAGTCAAAATGTGCACTTTCGTAATTTTGGAATAGCCGCAATAAAAAGCGGCACAAAACTCCAGAATATTTGGCCTCTATAGTGACCAGACTTCTTTCGAATCCCGTCAACCTTTTTTGCAATTTTCAGCTATAGCTTATATATAAGTAAGCCGTTTTTTTTTTGTTTTTTTTTCAATTTTAAATGTTCCCCAACATCTCGAATACGAAAAAAAAAAACAATTATCTCTTAAACAAAGCGTTTAATCGAACATTTAGACGACGCACATTTTGATTCTTTCGTTGAGTTTGAAAGGAAAAACGCCACTTCACGCTCAAATTTCCGTTTTGAAAAAAAAAAGCATTGCCCTGACCTCCCATATCTATGATGGATTTCCATCTAGATGAGTATCAAAAGGTTCAAACGTTCTGTAGAACTGAGCTCGTCATTCTCATTGCAGATGCAGCTTCGCTAAGATTCGGGAAGCCTCTTATCCCAGCATAATATAATAAGTATTGCCAACTGATTATACGTAAATAATAATTTATTTCGAAGAGAAAAATATAATGTTAGTTTCTATGAGATCTGATGTGATTAGTTAGGCACCTGCCTCCCATGCCTGCAGGGTAGCAAGGAAAATTTTGAGCAATTTCTAATTATTGATGTAAAATTGATTAGCTTTTGAACCCGGAGCATGCATTTAAGGTAACGAGGTTGATTGTTCAATATTCTAGGAAATAGTTCTATGGAATTCGGTTTCTGCTGCAAACTTGGAGAAATGGAATTAAAAACCACCAAATTATTGAGAAAACGAGTTGAAAAGTAGTTTTTTTTTTTTACTGAAAACAATATGGAGGAGTGATTTAAGCACAATCATATGGGTTATATTCGGTATCAGCGAGAAATTTCCTAAACAAGCCATCAATTGAATTGAATAGATGAGCGCAACCTTTTTGTTATTACGACATATTTAATGAGCGAGAGAAACTAAGAAACAGTAGGTATCTAGCGACCAAACTATGCCACACAACACATCATCCACGTGATGCTCATTACGTAAACAACTGCACCCTAACGACCGATGCGTATCTTATAAGAAAACCTTATACCGATCAGAGGTAACGAACGGCTCAGGCTGCAAAAATCGTTTTGGAGTCGTTGGAATCAGCCTGAAAAGCTCATTCCATAGACCCTTGTACCAACAAAATCGGACAAAAACTTTCGTCCCGCTTTTGAGGCCTCCTTAGTTACACATCAGAGATAAACAACTTTCGTCGTGAAGGACCTCCCGAAAACCGATGAAGGGGATGAGGGAGGAAAAATCAAGGTAGCCTATAACCACCCCCCGAACTCGCTGATGACAATGAGACCACCCTCATGAAAATCTGTTGAGCCGCTCGGGCGTGATGCTCTGTACACAAACAAACAAACAAAAAAAAAACAAAAAAAAAAAACACATGTCGAGGAGGTGAGCGCACCTTTCCATTTTTTGGAAAAAGGTTGCGCTAAAAAACACGTGCCTCCGAGATTTTTGTCCACCTAAATCGGGAAAATTGGTCACTGTGCGCCGTACACCGTTTTGGGAAGTATGCTTTTTTTTTAAATCAGCAATTGCAACTCAGTTCGCCATCTATTAGTTGTTCTGTATCGTTTTTGATAGTTAGCTCACGGTAAAAGCGTGTTCCACGCTAAAAACGACACCAGAAACCTTTGCTACGGAGACACCCGACAAGCACTGGTAGCAGCCCGGCTTCCGGCAGTGGGGTAGAGTTTGGTGTCGTTAGGTATTTTTGGACGTGGAGATCATTTTCACAGTGGGGATCTATGGGGCTATCATGAGAGTACACAAGGCCTTGAAGGGTGCCAGGTCATATGCGGTGTTGCTTTTCGAATAGTTTTGAACGTACAATATATTTTTTGGGGGTCACACATCTGTCCAAACACGTTAAAGATACAGAGTTTTTAAAATAATTTTTTATTGGAAGGATTAACTTATTTGCAGCGTTTTTGAATTGGAAAAACTATTTTGGCGCTGGAAGCTCAATTCTTGCGAGCTCGCAGCGTATGAGACGTGGTATTCATCACATGTCTCAATATGCACGAGTGCATTTCAATTGGTGCGCATTGAAAATAAAGGGCGAGTAAAGGAGCGAAGTAAGCCTTGAAGCTACGTGAAGGAGGCCTCAGAATCGGTCATGTGAAGGAAACACGTCACTTCTCCTGTTATTCGAGGCGTTGGCCTGGCCTCGGAGTTGGCGAACCACTCAAGGGTCCGTAAAGTGGAAAGCGTGAGGCGCTGGGGTGACGAGGCGGGGGTGATGTGGCGCAGGAAAGGTTGAGGGATGTGACCCCATTAAAAGGGAGGCAAGTTTATTCCACGCCGCTTCCAGATATACCTGCGTATAACAGGGTGCCAGTATCGGATTCAACGCACTTGTAGGAGAAAAAAAAACTCTCCGTATAATGCCAGATTTTCAGCAGATTTTGATACATTGCCAGTATCGGATTCAACGCACTTGTAGGAGAAAAAACTCCCTATAATGCAGACTTTCAGCAGATTTTGATACAGTCGTTACCCAAAACTTACTATCATAATAACATATTCCATTTGCTCTGAGCCTATCTGCAACAACGTAATAGCGAGTTCCTAAAGAAACATCCGAGATAGGTCTGCCGTTAATTTTTATCGCCGTAAGGGATTTGTCTATGGAGAATCAAAGAAAAGGTAACTTCACATAACACCGTAACAGATTTCGAGTTACGGTGTTATCAAAAGTCACGCTAAATTTAAAGTGCCGCTATTTACGTTATATTGCTCGAAATTAACGGCGTTATCCTGAAAAGACCGAAAGCTTCATCGCCGTAACTTTACGGCAATAACGGCCGACGTTAGGCATAAGGACGTAAGTTATCGCCGTTTATTCGGCGCATGCGCGAAATCTCGAGTTACGTCGACCGTAACTCAACGCCGTTAGGCAAAAAGTGGCTCTAATGCAACTCTCTAATAACATATTCCATTTGCTCTGAGCCTATCTGCAACAACGTAGTATCTTCAAGCACGTACTGCTCGCAATAAATGTTTTTTTTTTTTTTTTTTTAATTCATCTTTTGTGAGGTTTCGCTCATGAGTAAAGTAATCTCGCGAAAAAGAGAATCAAAGGGTTTTTTAAAAGCAGCGACCCCTTGTAATTAAACACAGATGCAAAACCTACCTTTGAAAAAAAAGAGAGAAAATAGTAGGGAGTTTTATAAAAAGTCAGAAGGGGGCACCTGCCACTCACAGGCTTGTTAATACGAAGCGACATCCAGTCGAGCTGGTGGGATGCTGTTGTAGGCGGGCGATAAGAATATCGTCAGCCTCGGTCGTCCGACATCTTTTATCAATTTCCCGCGGAAACTGGGGAATGTAGTTAGCTACCTACATCCATTTTCTACAAACGTATTTCGGAATTCAGCTTTTATGAGAAACAAAAAAAAAAAATCTAAAATCTGAAATGTTGTCAAAATATCTACGGCTAGTTGGGTCCCCAACTTTTTCGCTCAAACGTGGAGCTCCGTGGGGCTAAAAAGGGGCTACGAGAGGTTTTTTTTAAGGGTTTCGGCAATAGGGTCGAGTTAGATGTCGTTGTTGAAGTATTTTTGGGCTTGGAACCCATTTTTAGGGATCCCAGATCAGGTTTCATCGTATCGCCTTTTCAAATTCTGGATCTTTTTTTTTTAAGTGGCAACTGCATAAGCCCGTTAGGGCTATCAGCAGGCCCCTCACATTTAGGGAGCGCCACGACAGGAGGTGACAGAAGGAAAGGGGATATGGTGATGGGACGAAGGAATGGACCTTGCTACCCAGGGTGGGAGCAACTGCTCAACCACCACTAGTAATTGGGGTGAGATCCAAGAAGGCCCTGGGGGGGGGGGGGGGGGCTATTGGGAGTCGATGCTCGACCAGCTGTCGTCCCCTTCAGGGCTCAATGATTCCTGCAGGGGCCTTTCTGTGTCTGCTGACCCAGGTGCTGCAATTTAACTCGACCCCCATAGCTAAAACTCTTCAAAAACGCTTACATAGCCCCTTTTTAGCCCCACAGAGCCACCCGGGTTTGTGCGTTGGAAAGAAAACCTTGCAGGCACAACGCTCCTGGTGCTGGAGAGGGAAGGAAGTAAATCCTAGTAGGTAAAAACCAGAAGTCTTAGTTGTGTGTATGTTAGAGTAAGTATGGCTGAATGACTGATTCAGCCTGTTCCACTAGCCCTCTGTGGAATCACCGAAAAAAACATTTCGTGTTCCATTGGTTTGACCCTTGATCACAACTAGGGGTCGCAATCCCGTACGATTTTCAATCCCGCGGGATCCCGCGCGGGATTCAAGCCAATCCCGCGGGATCCCGCAGAATTTTGTAATTAATAAAATAATTTTGTTTAAAAACCGCAATTTCTTTACAGAATTGCTGCAAATTTTGCACAAGCGTTTACAATTCTTTGATATAGGTTAATTGCGCAAAAATTAATACTGTGCCAAAAAAAAAAAAATACTTATGACACAAAAAAAAGAAAATACTTATGACAAAAAATAAAAAATAAAATAAAAATAAGATTTATTTTCTGTGAGATGTTTGTTCAGATGTGGGACATCGAAAAACAGATTACTCGGAAAATCGAACCTTATTTGAACTCCTGGGTTCCCTCAAAAGTCCTTTTTTCAGCCCCATGAAAGCCCGACGGGTCAAAATTTCTGATTTAAAAAAATTCTTACTGCCCAAAACGGCTCGGACGGCGGACGGACATTCTGTTTTTGGAATCAAGACATCCTGAAACGTAGGTATATTGTCAAATTTTGAGGCCGAACAGAATTTTCGACTCCGTCGCTATTGAATAGGTGTACTATTCCAAGAATAATAAACCAAAATGTATCTATTTAAAAATATTTGAACAAATATAAGGAAATAAATGCATTGAAGGGAGTGTGGATCAGCGGAGTCATCCTCTGAAGCTGAGAAATAGCCATCTTGCTGAAAGAAATACCACCAGAGAAGGTCACCCAAATTTGATGGGCGCTGATTGCAGAACCTATTTAATAGGTTCCCAGCTGTAGAGAATTCTCTCTCTGACTCCTCATATCACTTGTGGTCAAACAGAATGTATACCTTATAATATTATACTCAACTGCATATTATGCAAACTGGAGACGCGCAACCTCTTTCCCCTCAGATAGGTTAGATAGTATAATATTATAATATCCATATTATATAGTATAATATCCATATTATGGATCTTAGATAGGATCGTAGATACACAAGAATAGCCAAAATATTGTGAACAACACCACAACAGGCATGAGGAGGACTTATATGAATCACAGGCAATGAGAATGTGATTTACAGTGTGCAGGCTGCGATTCACACCACAGAAAACGCTACTTTTTTAAACAAGAGGAATCCCGCAAAATAGTACACCTATTCAATAGCGACGGAGTCGAAAATTCTGTTCGGCCTCAAAATTTGACATTATACCTACGTTTCGGGATGTCTTGATTCCAAAAACAGAATGTCCGTCCGCCGTCCGAGCCGTTTTGGGCAGTAAGAATTTTTTTAAATCAGAAATTTTGACCCGTCGGGCTTTCATGGGGCTGAAAAAAGGACTTTTGAGGGAACCCAGGAGTTCAAATAAGGTTCGATTTTCCGAGTAATCTGTTTTTCGATGTCCCACATCTGAACAAACATCTCACAGAAAATAAATCTTATTTTTATTTTATTTTTTATTTTTTGTCATAAGTATTTTCTTTTTTTTTGTGTCATAAGTATTTTCTTCTTTTTTTTGGCACAGTATTAATTTTTGCGCAATTAACCTATATCAAAGAATTGTAAACGCTTGTGCAAAATTTGCAGCAATTCTGTAAAGAAATTGCGGTTTTTAAACAAAATTATTTTATTAATTACAAAATTCTGCGGGATCCCGCGGGATTGGCTTGACAAAGTGATTTACCTCATAACACCCGAATGGATTTTCGCGGAAACAATGTTTGAATTCACGGAATGAAAATTGAACTCCCAAACGGGGACAGAGTTGCGAAGGATTGGGTTATTGATACGGTCTGAGAGGAGGGAACAGGAGGTTGTGTAGGAGAAGCTCTATCTAGCCGTGTCAGCCGATGTAATTACTGCCCCTGTACCTCACCTGCCCCATCCACTTCGGTCACCAGTCCAATCAGTCCCTGGCCCCGAACCGCGGCTCTATGACTTCAGAATCAAACTAGTTACCGTACCACTAACTGCTAACAAGTTTCCGGCTCTCCCGCTAGCTTGTTTATTAAAATGATGAGATTGATTATGAGAGTATGTAAATGACAGGAGTGTGAAGGATTAAGCTATTTTGGCCACCATAGCCGACAATCGTTTATTGGAATCATCCACATGACTAACCACCAAAGAATCACCGTGTCAAATTTTGGATCTAGACATCATGAAACGTAGAAACGTATATGAAAAAGAAACACCATGTCACATTTTGAGGTCGATCAGAATTTTCGACCTCCATCACGGTTACATAGGTGTATTTTTCCCAGAATAATAAACCAAAATGGCATCAACATATATACATAACATCTCTTTCTGAAAGCATTTTAATTTACAAAACGCAGAAAGGTGGCTTAGAGGCCCGACGAGCAAAAAAAAAAAAAAAAAAGAGCCGTTCAAAAATCCGATTTTTATTCATTTATTTATTTCTCAAGTACCTAAAATTGAGTTAGAATCAAAAGCTTTCCTTACTATAATTAAACTATTATAGGTATATATAGGTTGTATATAATTATATACTATTATAGGTATATTTCTTCCGATAGCCCCCACTTTATGCCAAGTGAAAATATGAAAACAATCACCCAAGCCAAGTGAAACTACCCTCTCTAACCACAAAATGATCACCATTATTGATCATCCGGAAATGAAGATCCAAAGTGAAAACCCGAAGAGGAATAGGTACTCCGAATTATTTGGTTAGAACTTGGCCACTTATCGTTCGTTACACCTACCTGAGATCGCAAATAAATCCAAAAGCGCCCGACCAAACGAGCAATTACCTGTCGGAGTCGATTGCTAGCTCTACCGTTCCAATTAAAATCGTATCCGCTGAAAAACGCCCGTTTTAAAAGCCCCCAATTTCGAATGAATGACAGTAGAGGATTGGTTGGCTGAAGTGGGAGAGGGGGGAGGGTGAAAGTTTTTTCAGAGAAGAGCCCGAGAATCAATTTAAAAGTTAGCATCATTTTCCGCTGCAACAGTTTTCCTGAGAGTTCCTTCCCTCTCTTTTTTCCCCCCCAAAGCAAATTGCGAATAAACTTGAAGGGGGGAAGAGAAGGTGGCAGTTTTATATCGTTGGGGAAAACAAGGTTCGACTGATGCCTCCCGCTCTCATCAGCACTTGGCTTCAGCTTCAAGAGGTTCCCGTTCGTTTTTCGCTCTCTGATTTCACAACTAACTGTGCGAGTTCTCGGGTTTGAAAGAGTTTGCTTACTCCAAAGCTGGAAGAGGAAAAAAGAAGTCGTTTTCCAATCCCACCGGAACGGTCGATAGCTTTTTTTTTTGTGGTGGTGAGGCGATGTGAGGAGAACGTGAAGAAAATTTCATCATTGGTACCTAGGAAATGATGTTTTGTGGCACGTAACTCGTCAATTTTCGAGATTCTAATCACACTTATTTGGGTTACATGAGGTCGTATTATTGGCCTGCGACCTACGAGCTCCGCCTGGCGTATTACAACGCTCCAATTCATGCAGGGGGGGTCTCCTGAGAAAGAATAGTGCTTGACAAGTCAACGTGAAAGCAAGCTATTCGTGGAAAAAAAAAGACGTGGATATGACGGGGGACAGCAGAGTTGTAGGTCTACTGGTGGGGAGTTGGATGAGAAGAACATGTATGTTAAACGAAGCGTAAGACGGTTCGGCTGGAGAAAAATGAAATATTATTGTCGAACGGCTGGGAAAGGGTTCGGAGTTTAGGGGTAGGTCGTTGGGGTAGGGGAGTACGGGTGGAATGGAGAGAGAAAAAACTCCCCAGGGGTTGTTATAAGACAAGAGGCCTCGTGTAGGAGAGAGTGGAAGGGTGAAAAAAGGAATTACTCGAAAAAGGCGACGCTTTTGGAAGAATGGAGGAGATAGGGTATGCGACGGGTGATGCAGGGAGGGGAAGAGTGTTAGCTCATGGAGGTTGGAGGAAAATGTAAGTGCTGTCTCAAGCAAGGACGGACATTGAAGGGATGGAAACAGCCTGAACGAGAATTCGTACCAATGGGAAACCCGGAAAATTTGCCAATCCCATACAATGAAACAGCATGTAAGTCATTGAATTCTGCTGAATGAAGAGCAATTATCTCCGATTTTCATTCAATGTTCACTCAATAAAGAAATACAGCGAAACTTCCCTTAAAAGACACTTCTCGTAGGCGGACTGCTCTGGTAGACGGATAATAATTGTAAAATTATTTTTGGTTCCCCACCCAGCTCCCATTCCCTTCAACGCAATGAAAACTTCTGCTAGACGGACAAGCGGGCTCCTCTAATACGGACGCGGCGGACAGCAGGCCTTTTAAAAAGACGTCAGATTTGTCCAGTGAACGTTGCAATAAACAGTAGGCATGCAAACACGTTCATTATCAGTTGCGTTCATAACCGGTTGCATCTCCTACTGAACCCGGCCCAGGCGTGACGAATGGTGAAGATGCCATAGTTGAGCTCATATCTCCCACTTATGACAATGAAACCCGAAACTATGCTGATTTTGACGCCAATGTTCATATAGAAGATCTTTCTTTAGTCATTCAAATAATAATTCAAGAAGACGAGGTCAACGCTCAAGATAATTCGAAAGACCCGTTGAGCCCCTTATGAAATAAGAAAAAAGCACTTTGAATTCCACTTTGAAAAGACAATAATTGTCTTTTCAAAGATTAAGCCAACAATTATTGTTGACCGGAAAATTGTTCAAAAGCAGATAGGTAACTGCATTTTTTTGGAAGCCAATAAGCACTTTTCACGAAGAAATGTCCATACTTTACCCCTCAACGTTAGGCGGACACTTCTCAAACGCGGACAAAACCAGGATACCATTGGTGTCCGCCCATGGGACAGAAATGATCCCTGTAATGATTTTTTCTGTGAATACTGCGCTCCATTAGGTGTCAGATTCAAACTGTGTCGATTCCACGTACACCACATCCTTGGCTCAAGGCTCAAGCTCTCTCCGACGAAACCTCTGCTCTGCCATAACCTAAAGCCTTCCCACCCAGAGTTTATAAATTAAATGAAAAGTGCCACTATAAATCGCCAATATTAGGTGAGGAGGAAGTATTTCATTTCGGCTCGGAAAGGGAGGAAAGGAGCGATAGGCGTCATTAGGTCAGCTTCCTCCGGCGGACACAATATGGGACGATGTCCAATTTCAAGACTCACCCCGTTCCTGAGACCACCTGGGCATTTTGGCATATTGGGTTGGCTCAAAACAATATCAACGGGATTTTTATATGAAACCATGAAATATAACAAGGACTCTTCATGTTTCTCACCATCACGAGTAGATCAATAATAGAATAGATTTTGTTCACAAGATTTGCGTTTGCGTTGTAGCCTTATCATGCTATAATTTCATGCTCTCCATGTCCCACCTCCCTCCGAAAAGGGGATCCACTGAACTAGAGAATCCTGCGTTAGCATAGCCTCCTACTTTGTCATTTCAATTTTCGCTGAAGCGGTTGGTTGGGTCCCGTCATGCCCTATTTAGCAGAGCAGTGCATTTGCTCATTAGATTTCTATTGGCTGTGCCATCTACCGCCCTACGCCATTGGGAGTACTAACTTCGTATAACCGCGTTAGCCCTTTGCTGTGGTAGTTTGCCGGAGCATCCGAAGGTTTCAGGATTTGATGGGGTAGTCTCGAAGTTTACAAACACAACTCGGAGGAGTGTAAGGAAGAGGTCGATACGTTTGATACGTTGGTGATTACGCTCAGAACGTGGCCAGGTTGAGTCAAAGCTCGAGGCTAACCAGGTAAGTTTCAAAATATATGTCAATTTTCATGATATTAGCGTCTTCGATACACTCGTAAAAATTCACTCAATCATTCGCTACTGATTGGTAGCGCCATCAACCTTCCTACATCTGGGAATAACTCCGTGTAATCGCGTAACCTCATCAACAAGGTAGTTTGGCAAACTTTTAGCTTCGGAAGGTTTTAGGGTTTCATGCGAAGTGTTCCTCATGTTCTCGAAAGGTGACAGGCACTCCCCGAAGTTCGCTTTCACTTCATAATTCATAACACAATCTATGTTGCCAACCTGTTGAATGAATACTTCACGTTATGACGGAGGTCCAAAGAGTTACGGCCGTTCCAGCCTTATTATCGGCATGCAATGTGATGCATTATCGGCGAAGATGCCTGCAGGACCGCAGTCCTGCAGAAGTACCTCGATATATTTGGTACAATTGGGTCAATACAAATAGAATACAAATATCGACACAAACGTTTTAACGGCAATAGCCTATTAGGAATTTTACGTCTAAAGCCCCAAACATGAGAAAAAGGTGGAGGAAGAGGAGGACAATGACCCAGATCGCGTAATCTTTAATCGTCGGTACTTTTAGCGGTCGAAAAATTATGAAAAAATTTGTCTTGGTGAGCACCAGTACGAGGAAAGTCCGATACCACCAAAAAGTAGCTCCGTTTGGCGAAACTGAATTTTCGCGCAAAATGGAAGAACCGACAAAGAGGCATTTTTGGGAGTGTTCGCAACAGTTTGTTTGTTTGTTTTTGTTTTTTTTAGCGCAACCTTTTTCCAAAAAATGGAAAGGTGCGCTCACCTCTTCGACATGTATGTTTTTTTTTTTTTTTTTTTTTTTTTTTGTGTACAGAGCATCACGCCCGAGCGGCTCAACAGATTTTCATGAGGGTGGTCTCATTGTCATCAGCGAGTTCGGGGGGTGGTTATAGGCTACCTTGATTTTTCCTCCCTCATCCCCTTCATCGGTTTTCGGGAGGTCCTTCACGACGAAAGTTGTTTATCTCTGATGTGTAACTAAGGAGGCCTCAGTTTTTGTGTGTAACTAAGGGGGATGTGTAACTAAGGGGGACGAGAGTTTTTGTCCGATTTCGTTGGTACAAGGGTCTATGGAATGAGCTTTTTAGGCTGATTCCAACGACTCCAAAACGATTTTTGCAGCCTGAGCCGTTCGTTACCTCTGATCGGCATTAGGTTTTATTACGCATCGGTCGTTAGGGTGCAGTTGTTTACGTAATGAGCATCACGTGGATATTTTTGATGTGTTGTGTGGCATAGTTTGGTCGCTAGATACCTACTGTTTCTTAGTTTCTCTCGCTCATTAAATATATCGTAATAACAGAAAGGTTGCGCTCATCTATTCAATTCAATTGATGGCTTGTTTTCTTTTTTTTAACGCGGGATCCAAATCTTCAATCGGATTGTCCAAATACCACTTCAAATTAGGTCAAAAGAGCGAGAGAACGCAAAATATTTGAAATTGTTTATTAAAATATTATTTTGAAGTAGGTAGTGGATAAAATAGAAATTACTCTTAATATTATTATAGTTAAGTGTATATTTATCGTTCTGTTTTGAAGAAGGTCTGGCTATAAGAAACCTCAGTAGAAGGAAACTGGCAATCGACCAACTACCTAATAAACTGTCAAGACCTGCGTGGGTTTGTGACATGCAAATCGTACGTTGGGAAGGTATCGCCCGGCGAAGCTAATTCCATTCAACTGCCTAACGACTCGCAGGCAAGTTACATCACTCATGACGCATAAATATTGAATATCCATTTGCCTTATATCGCCTCGGGTGGAAAGTGGGAAAGGGAAGAAACTTTATGACAACGAGAGCGGCGGCGATGATTTATTCGGAAAAGGAGGGGAAAACCTCTCGGAGTTGAGTGATTACCGGTGACTGATTGTTACGAGAAATCCTCGGATAGGAGTTTTCCCCGGGAAAAGTAGAGAAAACTGGCAACTGCCAAATGGAGTTTGGTGATAAATTAGCGACGGATCCGACGCATTCGTTTCATTGTATTCCACCAAGACTAATACTGTGGTGAAAAAAAGCGTCAATTCACACAAGGGTCGGATGTTTGAGATTAACTGAAATCGGAGCCTAGTAGGTTACAACAGTTAATGCAATGTGGTTACTACATCTGTAGTTGTCTCTTCGAATTTCCTCAAAGCTGTTCGTTGGTGCATTTCCTGTCGGAGTGAAACACTCGTGATCAGTCGGTTGGAGTTGGACAATCAGGGTGTTATAGGATGCAGATACGGAATGTAATCTTTTGATCTATCGCCTGACGGGGTGCAGCGTGGATTGTGCCCTATCGTGGGTGATGCGCATCTGTCGTAATACATTGGGGCCAACCAGCTGTATTGAATTACGCATCAACTCGGTGCTCAGGTACCTCCACTGGCATGTCCTTAATTTTTTTATTGGAAGTTTCGCGCTGCCTGTCCACTTCGATAATTCTGCAAATTTTACACATTTATTACTTTGTATAAATTGTGCAAAAATTTGATTCAAGAAATTGAAAAAGGTATGCATATAGTATGCTATAATATAGCGTTAGGACAGATAAAATACACTCAAAAATGAATTCTGCGCCCAAAAGCATTTTGAAAACGATTTGACCTCGCCTGGTCCTCATAAAGGCAGGTAGCCCCATAGATCCATACGGCGTAGTCGGATGGGTTAGAGACCCCTAAAATATATTGTACGCCCAAAAATACTTCAAGACCACTCCCACAACTGGAGAGCTCATGTTTTTCTATTTTTCTTCAACGCAAGACTGAATGACGGTTTTTTTGGAATTCGTTATCAAATTTCGATTCAGCGTGCAAAAATGTATCAGAAAACGATACAGAAACATATAAGAAAAGAAATTTGAAGGGCTCGCAGATTATTGATAAAGCTGTAGCACTCGTTTCCCTTCTTTTTTTTTTTTTTCTTAATTCTTGACGATCGTTTTTAGGAAATCCGATTTCCAATTTGGAATTTACGGGAGAGCCATTTATGGGAAAACGATACTGAATAAAATGAGATGACAAATATGAGAATTTCACGGTGATTTTGCAGGTTTTAATGAACTTTTTCCTCCTCGCGTTGTGGCTCCAATAGGTAGATAGGCAATAAAGGCAAATTTTGGAGCCGATCAAAATTCCTAAGGCATACAAAAGGAAAAGCTTCAAAATTCATCACATTCATGTGGTTTAAATCCTCTGTAGACTAGAACAACAAACGACGGCTCGAAGTCAGGCAATCAGTCCTGAACGCGAGGAACTCCAGCTCTGCCAAGCTCCCCTCAGCCGAAGGGAAACAGCCCTTATGAAGCCGACCATTACGAGAACCACTTGGGAGTATGGTTTTTCCTACTTATCCGTCAATGTGTAGGATGATCTTCTGTGCAGGCGTCGAATTCGCAGTGGTGTGCCTCCGTCACATGAATAAACTCGCGGTGTGAATGACCCGGTGAATGACAGTGTGAATTACAGATCTTCGGCCGTTCGGTCATACTTTGTTTTTCGTTGGCAGCACTCTGGACGACTTGCGGCCACACCAGGGAAATATGAGAGGCAGCGTCAGAATCAACAATGCGATTACCATAAAACGTTGGCCTCCCACTTTCCCAGACACCATTTATGTGAATGTCAACCACTAGAGCAGTATGACCATCGGTGGCGCCACCCCAAGCCATGTCGTCAAGGCTAGCCACCACATCTCGTACCTCGTCATGGCCTCGTTGTGGCCTCGTTTAACAAGAGTTGCAGTTGAGGGCATGGTTCACGTCAAAGTCGAGTCTACACCCTTCACAGACATTCGGGAGATTCCCAGGCGTGCGACCACACCTCAAGAAGAGAGTACCGCGGAACTGGGTTGCTGACAAATCGAACCCACCTGTGTGTTGACATTTTAAAAATGTCGCAATAAATGGTCAGTAAAATTTACATTTAATGGCAATTTAAATTGTTAAATTCTCCCCGTCTTCTAACAGGGATGCTGGGCTGCCGGCGGGAGAAGAGGGGTTCGCATGGTCGTGGTCGCTCCTCCCACCGGTACTAACTCTGACTGGCGCGGCAATACAGGAAACCCCTCGCGGAAATACCCCCACTGTCGAGTTCACATATCTAACACAAAAACACTACCTAAATAACTCCACTTTAACGGGCGAGGTCTAATCATCCGCTGACAATGCTCATCCGAATCATCACATCAATTGGGGGAATTGGACGACTCGAGGCGTTAAAGATCCCCACGCGGAAATTGAAGGAACCCCATAAAACCCGTGTCAATAAGCTGCGATCATGATCGAGAACGGCGAGGAAATTACCGTCATAAAATCCCTTTTGCGGTTTTCACGATAATAAAGTCTCCGCGCTTTACTCACAGAGAAGTGGGGGTCTTCGGGATTCAACGAACTCAGACTGATTGTGTCTCAAAAATATTTATAGGTAATTTACCGTTTCCGAAGCTCTTGAAACAAAATTGTAATCCTATTATCGTCACTAAACAACTATTTACTGAACCGGTACTCAGCTTTATCCTCCGTAGCAGGGCCACTTTTTTTTAAACTCCCCTCCATTACAGTTTTTCAGAGCTCCGACATTCTTACGGCTCGCTAATTACGCGAAGATTAGCCCAGATGAGATATTGCTGAGGAGTTGCATGATTAATTAGCCGCTGAGAACAAAAGCTTTTGGAGAGCCTTTTTTTCATAGTCGTCTCCTCGTCTAAAAGTTGTGGAACTTTTTAGGTTTTTGTCATGTGGATTCTCGTAGATGGGACTTCCAGCGTATTGCTCAGCTTTAGGACGTATCAAAGGAATACGTTGAATGAAAGGGGCCCTTGATGGTTTCAGGAACAAAGAAAATATATTTTTCGGAAGTTTCTCTCCCGCTTCCATTAGGAAAAAACCAAGAGGCATGAGATGTCTGCAACACATTGCATGCCTGTCTTGGGGCTTGCAACGGGGCAGATATTTTTTCTCTAGCAGTACGTTGATGAATCCGACGGAAAATTTTATTTCTAAATTGTTTGTTTCATTTCTAATAAAACTGTAAGTCTTATTATGACATGACCCATTTTAATTTGCCTGGCAAATATGACTCAGCATCGGAAGAACAAGACGGATGATTTCAAGATGTTCTCTT
Organism: Pilophorus perplexus; assembly: GCA_955831195.1. NCBI lineage: Eukaryota > Metazoa > Arthropoda > Insecta > Hemiptera > Miridae > Pilophorus > Pilophorus perplexus. The sequence continues at coordinate 20,875,941 of OY037015.1, forward strand.
ACTACCCAAAGAACTTTGAGGCGACGCTCACTTTTAGCAGCACAAAACAAAAAGTTGAAAAGGCTGGGTGGGGCTTTTCAGGAAGGGGAAGGGGAATTCATAAAGGAGGGGATGAGGGATTCATGAAGGAGAGATCTTGATATTCTTCAGCTAAAAGCTAAGCTCCCTTCAAGTTTTACATCGGGTTCAACGTGGATTTTTTTTCTCTCTCTCTTTCTTTTCTTTTTTTATGTGAGACACTTTCCGTTCTACTTTATCTGCGTTTCTCTGACTCGATCCCTCTTTTCCATATAGTTTGAGATGATAATCTAGTAAACTTTATTCAATATAGTCTCATACTGTTCGTCCAACGGTTGCCTTCTTAACTGGTCCAACTTTTTGCTCCTGTTGGACCGAATGGAAGGACTGGAGTTTTAAACATTTGGTTGGTATAAGACGTTTCAATTGAAAATTAAATTGTCGATTCGAGTAGCGAACAGCGACTCTAAGCTTGGCATGCGAGACTGGAAGACTTTTGAGGGAAATCGCCCGCACGCAGGTTACTATGTGACCGGGCTCAGTGCTCGGAAGCCAGAAGTTACTTCTTGCCCATCCAGTAAAGATGGCAGGCGGCCGCCCTTCCCCGCACGACACTGATCTCGCGCGCCCCAGTCTTATATACACTAGGGGGGGCCAACCCCTGCTATCATCACTATACAGCTTCAACACAATTGAAAGCCCAAGATGTTATTGAAAAAGCTATAGGGCTCGTTTCTCTGTTTTTTGCCTTAATGAAATAGTATTTCATGGCAAAATTTGTCAAGATATCGATATATCGGTTTTCCTATATATCGTTAACAACCCATCGATTTCACCAATATATCGAAGATAAAATATCAATAAATCGAGGTTTCGATACATCGGTTATCGATTTAATTAATTCTTCCTGGATCCTGCTCGTGGACAGACAATAACCCTGTCTTTGTTATTGTCTGTTATTGTAACCATGATGAAGCATGAATTAATAAAATAACCAAGGGTGTGTCGGAACAGCTCAAATTAAATATTCGGGGGTCGCGAGGCTTAGTAAAAAAAACTTCAGGGATCGTTTACGTCATCGTTTCGGTTTATTTAAATACCATCTTCAGAGCTACAAAACAGAAACACAGCTAACAGACAAACAATCTTTGAGTGAAAACAACAATTAACTAAGTTACACGAAGTTTTGTGTAAACTCCTTGAAACCAACGTTTTGTTTCTACATCTGAAATTGCTGCGCACTCAATTTTGTTCTATCAATTTCAAGTCCAACTACCTTTTAGCTGTGTATGACCTGGTGGTGATTCTCTCTTCAAGGGTAAGATATAGTTTGGTTTTTACTGGTTTCTAGTTAAAACAAAACAAAAATTCGTCAATTAGTGAATTGTTTGTTCTCACTCAAAGATTGTTCGCTTCTGAGCTGTGGTTCTGTTTTGTAGCCCTTATGATGGTTATAAATAAACCGAAACATTGGCGTAGGAAATCTCCAACTTTGTTTTTCTGAAACTCGTGACACCCGAATATTTAATTAAAATAGTTACCTACCGATATATAGAAGCTCAAATATCGATATATCGGAATCAAAATATCGATATTTGCAATATATTGATATTTAATATCAATACAAAATTTGTAGCCATCACTATGAAATACATGTCGTTTTGTGGAAATCCGATTTCAAATTTGGATTCAGCATGAAACATCCATAGGATACCTAAGGATACCAACTGAAAAATATAAGATGAGAAATGTATCAGTTGGAACTTAGGAGAGACAGGCCCCACACCACACCCACACCCACACCAGTTACGCAGGACATCCGCACTGTGGGGTCAGTCCCATACCTTTCATGAATTAATGTAAGGCAAACGGCGATATTTCAACTCAATTAAAAATTAGGCTCAGGCAAGACGAATTACATGAACCTGAAATGGGAGAATATTTTCCGAAAAACTCGGCCCTGGAGAAATGTCGACGTTATTGATCTTCCGATCTTTTGATGAGTAGACGAGGGAGGATCTATCACAATTGAAAGATTCTTAGTTTTTTTTTTTTTTCTTTTATAATACCTTCCGAATCTTTGGCTTTACCACAAGTGGGTGGGAAGGTTGAGGTCGACCCAAGAGGATAGGTTTCAATGGTCGAGAGTCCACGTGAGTTGAACACAACCCATACCCTTAAGGGAGTTAAGGGCACCGCTTGGTAACTTTGCTGTCCCCTTATTAGGTGGGAGTTGCCCTCAGTGTGTGTAGTTCTCTTTGGAATATTAAGGGGATGCCTCGGGGGCATTTTCCTTTCAGGAATCTTCCCACGGTCTCATTTGAAATTTCACTGCGGATCCTGCCGACCCCCCACAGCTCGACGCTTTTCCAGAGTTGAACCGCCTTAACGTCTTGAGAAGCCATCTCGGCTCTTCGACGGACTCGGCCATCGCCGGTCCTGAAGTTGCCATCTAATGCTCGTGCCGTTTACCGCCTTTCAGCTCCTTAAGAATCTTAAGAGGATTGGACCCCAGCAATGTGTAGCGGGTAGGAGGGAGAGCAATTACCCAGATGGCCACTTGAATCCTTACCCTCGCCTTCGCCATTCTCCCAATATCTCTTTGTTTACCTTGAGTGGCCTTCCTTCTCCCTATTACATTACGATTTCGACCTCAATTGTTAAGATTGGGTAGGCGGAATCTTTTTCATCAGTTTCATCCAAAAAAACCTCCCTTTCCTTCTCTTTTTCGTTTTCTCTGCTGAGTTCCGAACGTTACGACATTGGAACAGTTCCTCGAGTTCCCTCAACACTCATTCGGGGAATTGCGTTATTTCCCACATAGTTTCTTTCGCCAAACATCCCTGTTAGCTCCACTTAGCGTGATTACTCGTTATATCAATGAATATTGTGTCAACTGATTCGTGGTTTGTGCGTTTGCTCAGAAATGTGAAGTGTTTTCCTATGTGAGGCTGTTCATAGATGAGTTTGGGGAGTGTTTGACGGAGTTCTGAAGGTGCACGCGACATGTTCACGCCATGTTGTGGATGAATGGACAGGGAGTGACGAGATACAAAGCGTCGAGGGAGCATCCCGGATTTGCTTTGCGGTGTTGGAGGTGAGAAGGCTAGTCAGCTAAAATTGTTGTTACCAACACGTTAATGGATCGTTTTCAGTTAACCCCTCTACTAAAAGTTAGCGGCCAGCCAGGCCTAACTGCGGTGCCCCTATGAATTCTGTTTTTATAATAAATCTTGCGTATTAGGCGTTACATGAGTTCCTGCCCACTAGGTCCTTCAAGAACCCCTCCTCAAGCCCCATGGAGGCCCCCCCGAAAACCTTTGGACCCAAGTACACAGAAAACGGATCTTTCCTGTGCCCATCACTGCCCTGAACTGAAGAATATGAAAGTTCAATGTTTTGGGTTAAAATATTCTAATTCAACGTCATGCAATAACAATAGCAATAACACTGAGAGAAAAAAGGGCCTATTCTAGGTTATTTTTCGATTTTTTTCTAGGTTAAATGCTGCCAACCTAGATTTTTTTTGGTTTTCATTCTAGGGTGGAACAATTTAGTCTAGGTTGAATATCATTTAACCTAGATTGAAAATACTGGTGAAGTTACCTTCCTAAAAATGCAAACAACCAAGATTTAAAATGCGCCACCCCCACACTTTAGTTCTAGGTTAAGTTCACGGTGTGTGCCGCCGCCTCCATCCATTTACAGTCTAGGTTAAAAACATTAATGTCTTGGTTGTCTCACCCTGGGTATTCAATGTTTTTCACTTTCATAGACGGTTGATTTACCCTAAATAAAAACGTTCTCACCCCACTTCAAACAATTTACAGCCATGTCGCATTAACCTAGAACCCTTTTTTCTCTAGGTTGTGCCTCTAGAACCCTTTTTTTCTCTAGGTTGTTCTCTGTTACTCTGTGGTTGTGCTCCTTTATTTACGAGGTTGTTTCAATTACTATCCCTGCTGTTCCAGTTAAATTTCTAGGTAGCTTCCTATTCTTTTCAGGTTGGTCCTAATAAATTACTAGGTGGTCCACTTTTCTTTCGAGGTTTGCTCCACTTCCATTGCAGGTTAGTTCTATCAACTTCAACTATCTTTATGGGTTGTCTCTGTTTCCAACTCAATGCAAAAATTTGAATGCGACGTCATAATATGACTGCACATAGTGACAGAAAATAGATGATAAGAATTTGACAGAGATTCGGCCTCAACCCCACCGGGTAAATAGCAGGGGTGCCAAGACAACGAGAATTAACGCCCACCGCCTACAGTGGCGCTCTCCGCGACCGCTTAGCGTACCGTAGAAACAACCTGGAATTTATTGAATGAATTACAATCACTGTTATTTAAACCTAAACCTATTTGTGGTACTACGGTAGTTTTAACCGAGACTGAAAGTCTAACTTTTTCTTCTGGGTTGTTACCTAAAGTAACAATCTCGCCTTTTAAATCTCTCGGTTGTTTTCAGTTGTACAACCAAGACTTTAATGGAGGGTAATTATATGGAAGGTCAAATCATTCGATTCTAGGTTACCCCACTTAAAAGTCAAAGGTAGGTAATATATTTTCTAGGTCTTCACAATGTCAACCTAGACCAAATGTGAAGTTCACATTTGGTCTAGGTTGACACTTTTTTATTCCAGGTTGTGGTCAGAGGGCAGGTAATAACGGATTAGGTTGTTTCTATATGGGTCTAGGTTGTATTAATATTTTTCTATGTTACTTTAACCTGGACCTATTTTTTTCTAGGTTGAATCAATTGATTCTAGGTGGTTTCAATTTCTTTTCGAGGTTATTTTGGATTTAACCTAGCCACTAAAAAAATCTTTTCTCTCAGTGAATGATGCAAATATTAATAATTATTCATTCATAGGTATAGACTGACATTAATATCTATCGCCAAACGATCCGTCAGGTCTGTGGCGCTGTCAAAGCAACAAAATTTGTTTATGTTTCATTTAATGAAACATAAACAAGGACTGAAAGATCGAGGACTGCACTCGAGCAAAGGCTGGCGGGCAGTGGCGAGCAGCTAACAGGAAAGGTCCCAGAAAACCATCTATTTTGTCAAAACTTTAGATTAAAAAACGCAGCAAATTTGACACAAGGGTTTATTATTCTTTGGTGTTATATTTAAATGTACAAAAATTAATTATGCGTCATTAAGACAAATTTTAGAAAAATTAAAAAAAAATCTCTGTACACTGGTTGGACAAATGTGGGACCTTGAAAAATGGATAAGGCGTCCAAAATTACTCAGAAAACGACACCTTATTTGTCCTCCTGGATGCTTCAAAAATCCCTTTTTGTAGCCCCTTGAAAGCCCTATAGATCCTCACGGCGAAATTGAATCGTTCTGGGAAATGTATTCTAGGTTCAAAAATACTATGAAAACGACACGTAACTCGACCCCGTAGCTGAAAACCTTCAAAACCCCTCCCGTCGCCCCTTTTAAGCCCCACGGGTTTGGGCGATCGGGCTGAAAACCCACTAGATGGTAAACCGAGTATTATGTCGAAATTTCAGACTAAAAAAAAAAAAAAAAAAAAAAATCCTACTGCCCAAATCACTTTGTTTTTGGAATATAGTTTCGGGAACCAGGAAAATGAATTCTATTTCAAACAAAAACAAAACAAAACAAAAAATCAGAAAACGAAAACACATTAGGCGTCCTCTCGGCGTCCTTCAAAAGCCTTTGAAAAGGGCACGTAACTCGACCTCATAGTCAAAAACCTTTTTAAAAAAAAAACTCCCGTAGTCCCTTATTAGCCCCATAGAGCCCCATAAATCCTGCGCCTGGCCACTCCTTCAGCCCAGGACGTAATTCAATCAATTCATCAGTTCAATGATGAACACAGCAATTTTTAACGTGAGAGGCCCAGTTTTATTAATCAGCTAAATTACTTCGTTAGTCGTCGTTCGCCTCCACTTTTTGTTCCTCAGAGCGTGGAGTAAATCGAAGGGTCTCCTGGCTCCCACGCCAACAATTCAAAAAACCCAACGTTTCCGTTCTGACGTAGTAAAACTCTGCAAATTTTACACAAGGGTTCATTATTCTTTGATATAGGCTAATAATACAAAAATTAATTCAGTGAAAATAAGAAAATATGTTTGAAAAAATTATTTAAAAAACTCTTTAGAATGTTTGGACAGACGCCCACGAGGTCCCAACCTCGAATTGGTTTTGCGTCCAAAATTACTCAACCAAAACAACAACTTACTACTCGGAAAACAACAACTTATTTGACCTCCTGGGATCCATCAAAAATCCCATTCGTAGCCCCATGAAAGCCCCCATAGACCCCCCACGGTGAAATCTGATCTGGGGCCCCCAAAAATGGATTCTACGTCCAAAAATTCTTCATCAACGACACCTAACTTTGAACACCCCTCCCATAAACACTTTTTAGCCCCATAAAGCCCCACGGGGTGAGGCGATCGGGCTGAAACCCTTGCGGGCACTACTAAATGGAAAACCGAGTATTTTGTCAAAATTTCAGATTTTAAAAAAAATTCCTACTGCCTAAAACAGCTCAGACGGCGGACGGCCATTTCGATTTTGGTCAAAAACATTATTTAATGTATAACTTGAAACATTATTTAAAGTATAATGTCAAATTTTGAGGACAAAGTTAAAACGGCTGTCGACTCCGGGTAGTGCGATCGACTCCCTATTTTGGAAACAGTCTGGACAGGCAATGTGCCGTCCCCTGTATAAAATTTAATCATCTTTCAACTAAAAGAAAAGTAAGATCGGACCAACCGTTCCCGGGTTATAGGCAAAAATGTGCAAAGAAACACGGTTTGTTCGAAATTTGCCACTTCTTTGCAGTGCCTGCCCCTCCCTTATCAACGCTCAAATCAAAATTTCACATAGAATAGCTGCGATGGGGAATTAATTTAGCTTTCACGAGAAATAAAGAAATTTGGAATCGGACCAATAGTTCTTGAGCTACAGCCGAAAACGCTCTGAAAAACGTGCTTTCGCTGTCTTCGTCTTCAACTAAAATGTTCACATTTTGGAAAAATTTGCCTATTTTCAAAGTGCCATAACTCTGAAACTAATTGCTACACAGCTCCGGTTGGGCTTAAATTGTCACATATTATTTAATGCTATTTAAAAACTCATACACGCTTAAATTGTCACATATATTTAATGCTATTTAAAAACTCATATAGTAGTTTTCGTCGGACAATGCATAGTTTATTACTAATAAACTATGCATTGTCCTATTAGATATAGAGCAAAAACTGAAATAAGGCCGAAAAAATCGCGGTTTTTCGTGTGCTACGCGTGAATCGCAGCTTTTGGGAAGTTGCAAAATTCGGTATACACTACCGGATACAGTCCGAACAAGATACTAAAAAATCAGAGATAGGGGAAGACCTCCTACCTTGGTCACTTTTTTTTTAACCTTCAACAAATCATACCTAGGATGGTTTTTTGGACCTCTGATGTATGGATCTTGATAGCAACACTATTCGGCTGTTGAATGGACGAAGAACTAATCATTTTAGTATCACTAATTAATTGTGGAGACCGTTTTTCCAAACCCTTCCAAACTGACCAAGGTAGGAACCGTGCTCCTCCCTTGGTCAGGTCTGGCTCCTCCCTTGGTCAACTGTCTGACAGAAGATGTTTTTGATCAGAAATAATTGGTTTATTGGCCATTTATGCCCTTTATATCACAAAATGTTTATTAAAATGATTATTTACCAAAGGATACCTAATAATATTATATATCATATTATGATTATCACTTTTGACTTTCGAAGGTGACCAAGGTAGGGACGATATCGTAATATTTACCTGACCAAGGTAGGGTCAACTCCCGAAAATCTTCAACAGGCTCTAAAATAATTAATTCGATTATTTTTCTATGCCATTTACATCACAAAATATTTATTAAAGTGGTTATTTACGAAAAGATACCTAATATGATTTTCACTTACGATTTACGAAGTTGACCAAGGTAGGAACGACCTGCCTGACCAAGGTAGGGTCAACTCCCAAAAATCTTCAACTGGCTCCAGAATAATTAATTGAATTTGCGAAATTATGCGTGCCTTTCATACAGCGAGACTAGAATTCAACGATAAACCAAAAAGATTTACCGACATTTACGTACTTTCTTCGTCAGCTGTCGAAAACTATGTTGTCAAAATCGACATCACAACGCCTCGAAAACTTTGATAACCAAATAAAGCTTATCAGGGCTAGAAAAGCGGGAAAACACTTTTGACGCAGTGTTGCCTTGACTTACACAAAACATTAAAAATTTAGGACAAAATATTTCCCTCGTGTATACCACCCAAACTATCAACTGACCAAGGTTGGGACCTGACCAAGGGAGGAGGTCTTCCCCTACATCTCGTTCTGCGAATTTAGCGATTTTTAGTGTCGATTTTGACTGGCCTATACCATATTGGTTGCCAAACGAGATACTCCCACATTGTCGTACGGGAGTACTCACGATGCGTTTCATCGTGATTGGGCGTCGAGTGTGTTCAAGAAATGTGAGAATCCGAATCCGTCTGAACCAGAGGACGTCCTCTTCAGGTGCCACCGGTAAATCTAAACCGACGAGGGTTGTCAAGGGGAGGGGTATATGGAGAGTATTTTCTAGCTGAAGTTAATCACGACTTCATCCGAAGGCTAATTGAAACGCCCTCCCTTCCCCACCCGGCAGTACACCCCCAGAGCAACCTCCCCCGCCGGCATCCCTCACTCACTCCCTTTACCCCCGTGGCATTGCCCATGTCTCATGTCGCCTGGCTATTTCCCCGTCGCCCAAAGATCCACCTCAATTCCCGGGAACGAGAAAACCTCGGTCCTAATTTTCTCGGTGGCGTTTTGATGGAGGCACGTTCTACCAAGCGAGTTCACTTGAAGAGCTGCAAAATTTCACCACAACGAGAAAAACCCGTTCTGCTCTGGCAATACCCGAATACGAGCCATCACAAACACTCAACTCCAGTCCCTACGTTTTAGAATACCACCAATTAAAAATAACAGTATAAAACGTAGCTGGGCAAAGCTCACTCTGGAATGGACCCTTGGAATTTCCAAGAGTTTGCAATACCGAGGAAAGTTTTGAAAACTTGAAATCCCGGGATTTGTGGAGTCAATCCCGGATCCCGGGATTCCAGAATTAGTTGCACCTCTTACGAAAAACTGTGAATTTCCCTGAAGAAATAATTCGGAAAACGATGAACGAGCCGGTGTCGGTGGCGAAGATGCGAAAAGAACTAATGAGCATAATTAAAAAAGAAACGAGCCTGTTCAAAAATGGAGGCGGCCGAGGCCACCATTTGGATTTAGTACACAAATGTCTCCTGATAGGGCTGTCACCGGACACACAGCGGCTTTGGACGGAAAAAATCAGAACCTGTCAATTTTTTTTACCAAGTTTGCAGCTTCGAAATCCTCGTGACGAATGCTCGAAAAACCGCGAAATTTTCGGACGTTTTTCAGTTTTTGGCTTGTAACTCCAAAAATATGCGCCGCACCGAAAAAGTCACTGAATACTTTTTTGAAGTAGGCAAGATTTGTTACCATTTGAGCGCAACGGCAGCATTGTAGGTCCAATAGGTCCCGAGATACACCTCTTCAAACATTGGCCGTTTTGCCCAAAAAGTTAGACGTCGTGGTAAAATTTTAGAATATCGGCTAAAATATTCATCCCACGAGGAAATTAATGAACAATGAAGTTGTAGAGCAGTAATTCAGATACAATTCAAGCACGACTGGAACATGTAGGACCATCCCACCGACCTCCGTAGAAGCTGAGAGGGCCTTTTCCGCAGCAGGGCTATTTTCAATTGAGCTAAGAAGCGAATTGGCTGGTTCAATTTTGAGTGCATTTTTCAAGTCCTTAAGTAGAAGTTTTCCTTCGTGAGAAAAGTATTGGTAAATAAACAAGTTATTCATTGTTTTCAATCAATTTTTTTATAGTAAAAAAAATCCTCAATCCCGGGATTCAGAAAAACTTTCGGGATTGCAAACTCTACTTGGAAAGCCTCCAAGCTTCCATAGTTTAAAAACTGTTGATAAGTTCAACCCATTAGGAACTTGTAAATAAACTACACCTATCTTCATACATCATCAAAAATTATTACCGTATTGTATAAGCTCCAAGAATAGGATCATCGAAGGCCTTCTAAAAGGCCAACCAGTTTAGCTGCACAAAGCATGACGATTGTTACAAACAACCTCCATGGAGTCACTTATTTGAAATTAATAAAACAGAACCAGTTAACGTTGCTTAAAATGTTCAGCTACAGCGGAAATGGGTTATGAAAGGTGAAATGAGCGGAATCACCCAGCGGAAAAACCATTTTCTAGTCAATGCATTAGGATCTAAAAAAGATCACAAAAAATGCCACTATCAGTATAATAAAGTTGTGTGTTGCGGTTTGAGTTTGAAAAAAAATAGCCAACAATTGGAATAACGCAAACGTGAACTGTTGAGAAAAGTGAAATTCCTACACCCAGTCAAGACTCGTTACTTGTAGAAAAAAGCTACATCTGGTAAGAGACGCCAAGAGAACATGCACATGAGGAAGGTATAATCATGGTTATATCCTGCGTTGAGGAAAATCGGGATGATTAATGAGATTGATGAGGTTCGTGAGATGAAATAGAAAAGTTTACTGTGGATTGAGCGAAAATCGGAGAGGAAAATTTGGTGAAAAATATGAGTCAGTGATAACCCAGAGCGTCGCAGTGATAAACAAGTGACCTGACACTGAGGGCTGAATGAAAGCAAGGGTGTGGCATTCTAAAAATAACGTGCAATATTTCCAATTTTTGCTGATATTCCTGTTGAGGTTTGTTTTCATCGTGTTTAGATGGATTTGGGAGGAGAAAAATGTGAACAGGTTTTACCTCTTTTAGCTGGAGAAGACCGGACGATGGAGGCCGCGAGGTGGACAAGGAGAAAAGTTGATGCGAGACGCATGGTACATCAATTGCGGACATCTCTAGCCATCTGCTGCAGTTTAAATTCTGGTATTTGGTTTCAGGAACCTTTTCAACGATAGGAATTCCGGAACACGAGATGTACCGGGTGCGAACTCAAAAAGAAATTCAGGCAAAACCAAACGATAAGCCGGGTAAAATTGTGCGTAGGGAGGGAAACCCGATGGGGGAAATACGGGGATTGACGCGGTCGAAGAATGAGAGGAAAACACGACAATTTCCCGGAAGGGATTTCCCTTGAGAAAACCGAAAACTGTGGAAACTACGGGCAACGTCGTCGGTCTGAGTGAAAACCGCGATGGGTGAAAATCGTGGGAAATTTTCCGGCGACCGGCGGGAAGGGTTGGGGAGGAAAATGCAGGCGATTTGCCGCGGGTCTATGTGTAGTGCAACTGTGAAGTTGTTGGGAGGGGGGATAAAAATGACTGTTTGAAGGTTGTCCTTAACACACAACTTGGATACCCCTCCTAACACAGGGCCGCGCCGCCTCTGAGCCCTAGTCAATATCTGGTGCTCTGGGCGGGCGAGGCCCCTCCCCACCCCCCAGTTGGACGCAGCACAGCCCGTTTGAACGAACCTGCGTCCTACATCTCCCGTCTCCCGCCTTCGATTTCCCACCGTTTCAACCTACATTTCAATTTGTGGACCTATATTTTACATCGGCGTCCCCCCTTCGCATTCCATGCCGCCGAGCCTTCGAAAATCCCACACTCGCCGCCGGTGAAATGGACAATTTACGACGAAGGGAAAATTTTCAGAACTGATCAATGAGCGATGATGAGAACGTTGAATGTTCGTGCAAAACGGGGGCAGTTTACCGAAAATGTATCCCATTGCGATTATTCCAACAGGCGCGAAATTAATAATTAATACGCCATCAATTAAATGAATTTCCTCACCATAAGACCGGAATACGAACAATAGCGCACGATCGGGTCCAGACTACTAACGAGTCCCCAAAAACAAGCCTGGCCTGGTCACTACATTCATTATTTAAATGGGAAAACACAACGATGGTTAAAAACAAAATTAGTTTTTCACCCAGAGGTTATTTTTGACCTGAGGAACATCATTCCGTACCTCCAAAATCTTCGGAGTAAATCGAACTGTGACAACCTTCTGAATTATCTTACTTAATAAGTAAGATCACCAGTGTAATATACTGGTGATCCAGAAGAAGAGGACTCTTAACAACTTCGATATTGACAATGATGCATCATAGATGATACTAGTGATGGGTGTGCAGATGATTGATCCATAATATCGTGTTTTTTTTTTTTTTTTAATCTGAGTCGTTTTTGGTTTATTATTCATGGAATAATACACCTATGTTTTCGCGACGGAGGTCGACGACTCGGATCGGCCTCAAAATTTGACATTATCCGTTTCGAGAGGTCTACATTCTAAATCCGAAATGTCCGTCCGCCGTCCGGGCCGTTTTGGGCAGTAGGAATTTTTTTTTTAATCTGAAATTTTGACAAAATAGGTACTTGATTTACCATCTAGTTGTGCCCGCAAGGTTTTCAGCCCGATCGTCCAAATCCGTGGGGCGCTATGGGGCTGAAATGGGGCTACGGGAGGGTTTTTTTGAAGGCTTTTGGCTATGGGATCGAGTTAGGTGTCGTTTTAGAAGTATTTTTGGACGTAGAATCCATTTTTTGGGGTCCCGGAACGATCCGATTTCCCTGATGCGATCTATTATAGGTCTTTCGAGCCTACAAATGGGATTTTTGAAGGATCCCAGGAGTTCAAATATTTTTCAAGTAAAAACAAAAAGTTTTTGAAAAACATTTTTTTTTAAATAATAAATAAAATTTATTTTATTTTATTTTTTAATAAAAAAAGTTTTTCTAAAAAATTTTTTATTGACACAATTAAATTTCTGCACAAGTAACCTATATCAGAGTATAATAAACCCTAGTGTAAAATTTGCAGCGTTTTAGAATCAAATCGATCATAACAGCCAAACATGTATAATACCTCCCCAACGATGTAGGTATTATAAACAAATACAGATCAATTGTAGGATCCTTGGGATTATTAATTCGTATACATATTTATAATTAAATTATTATTATTATAATTATAATTATTATAAATATGTAAACTTTACTCCCTGTAAATATTACAGGGAGTATTCTAAAATTAAAGAGTTGGGCGTGGTCCTGATGTAGCGGGTTTGAAGGGAGGTTAAAGTTAAAGCGATGCCAAGGGTGATTCTGGATGATTCTCCCTCTCCCCCAACCCATCTCCTCACATTATTTGTACAATACGACCCTCCCAAACAAGTCTGTTTGCGGTTTGGGACGAATCGATTACGCCAAGCGACGCTGCCCCTATCATGTTAATTGGGCATTATAAAGGACACATCGGACGTTTCAACTGAGTTTGGATTCCAGTCACGTACCCGGCTCAGCTCGTAATCGATATCACCTATCGATCCCGCTGTCATAACATCTCGCGGAGGCAAATTAAGATAACACGATTGAACCGATTTAGCTTTTTTTAGAGGGGTATGAAAAGGGGATTGTTTTTGTTTCCACCCCTTTGGGTAATGTCTTGATCAGGTTACCTTCAAATTTAACGAAGCCTGGAACAATAACTGCGTTTTCTCGTAATCCAATAAGCGGATCTCGCTATGCTGGAAGCTGGAAACATTAAAGGCTCAGAATCTACATAAAAGTTTTTTTTAGGAGCTTAAAGGCTATCGACAGTCTGAAATATTCACTCTCGGCAATTTCTAGTTATTGGTCAGATTGAAATGATTGAGGGCAGATGGAGAATGTAGGTGCTTTAACAGACGTGGGACGTAGTATTAGACCGAAAGGTCACAGCTGTAACTATTATGCTAACACAATACACAAGTTTCAATTTGGGTCTCCCCTACCTACACACCTCAATTTGTATTTATATCACAGGAACATTTAGATTAGATCCTATTGACGGCAGGATAATTATGCAACCTCGAAAGGGGGATATATTAGGAATGAACTAGTCTAGAATAACACATTATGCAGATCACGTTGAAGACGAGAGAGCCGTAGCAACTTAGCATAACGTCCCCGAGGGCTCCCACCCCTTGTCATCACATCAACTTAAGCCAACGCCACCAAACTTGAAGGAAAATCTTGATCTACGCTGATTATGACGCCAAAACCTGCTGACCTCTAACCTTCTGAGATTCCCGAGGGCGCCCACCAGATTAATATAGAGGGGAACTGAAAAGCTTGGAAACGGTAAGGACGTGGGAAATAAGACCGAGGCGTTGGTCCATGTATGGTTTCGCGTTCACGAAGAGCTTAGTTCACTGTGGATGAGTTATTGGCGTCTTGTTCTAGTGACTTTGACACAATTATCTATAGCTAGTTATGTACGCTCGTCTTCGGCAAAGCTTTACTCTGAGAACACTTATCAACCTTCGTCCATCCCTGTCACAGCCCTGGAAAACGGAGGGGCGTCGTCGAGGAAAAGGAGAATGTATGCAAATGACGGAATGCACGAGGTTTTTCCCCACGCCCTTGGACAAGTTTGAGAGTTATAGGGCGGAGCAAAGAGTGAGAGAATATAAAGCGAGATGTTTGAGGGGAAGGGGAATGGAAAATGAGAGAGAAGGAGAGCGAGAGAAGTCCTCTGCTTGTAAATTATCCTGAAACAGGCCGTGGGGGATCTTTCTCCAAGTTTGTCTACCACCGTCAAGCCGTTATCCTCCCCTTCGCATCCCCCCTCGCCACCTAACTAACAAGTCCTCATTTGAAACATTATACATGTGCCCGAGCAAAAAGAGAGCAAACCCCCAAAGCGAGGCTCAGCACAACAGACCTCAAATGCACATTCCAAAAAAAAAAAACAATAAATTTAATGTTTGTCACTTAAGAGAGACCTGGGAAATTAAAACCACAACTGCGAATTTGCTTGTTTTTGCTCATGGAGGAAAGGATTTCTCTTACATATTCCATCAGTTTGTGGCTGCAGCCAAAAAGGTACTTTTTGTGGGGAGTGGAGGCTCAGTACCAGAACTGATGGAACATATTAGCTGGATTCATCGCCCCGAAATCTATAGGAATCTGCAGCAAAATTGTAGGCAGTTTTTTGTTCGTGTACCTGTGTTATTGGTTGCCGCAATTTATAAAGAGGTATTTAGCTGAAAGGTTCCCCTGGGCGGACTGTTGAAAACCACGTGGATGATTCGGATTCCTAAAGCAAAGATGTGTCGAGGTGAAGCCCCAGGATGAGTAGTGCGAGGGACACAGAAGCGACCTGACCATCAAGTCTTCCCGGCATTTTGGGTTTGGCCTATCTAACCGTCCAAACTCTCTCTCGCCCACATATTCGCCCCCACAATGATCGGCCTCAAAATTTGAAGTTATACGATTCAAGATCTGAAGATTCCAAAAACGAAATGTCCGTCCGCCGTCCGAGCCGTTTAGGGCTTTTTTTTCTGAAGTGGCTACTGCATGAGCTCATTAGAGCTATCAGCAGGCCCCCACATTTAGGGGGCCACGACAGGAGGATACGAAAGGGAAGGGGAAATGGTGATGGGGGGAGGGACGGGGTAGCCGTTTCGGGCAGTAGACATTTTTATAAAATTCGGAAAATTGAAAATTGACAAAATACTCGGATCACCATCTACTTGTGCCCGCACGGTTTTCAGCCCGATCGCCCAAACCAGTGGGGCTCTTTGGGGCTGAAATGGGGCTACGAGAGGGGTTTTTGAATGGTTTCGGCTTTGGGGTCGAGTTAGGTGTCGTTTTCCGGGTATTTTGGACGCATAATCCATTTTTCGAGGTCCAAACATAGTAGATCTGCTACATGTCATTCAATATGTATATTGAATACTACATAATATGTAGTATTCAATATACATATGATGTATTTATGTATCTATACATATTGAATTTTTTTAAATATTTTTTAATGACACAGAATTAATTTTTGCACGATTTACCTGTATTAAATAATAATAAGCCCTTGTGTAAAATTTGCAACTTTTTTCTCAATATTAGAGTGCGTACTCTAACGAAATCCTCACTGGAAAACTGTTGGCGAAATTGTTGTTGGAAAGCGAGTCACCGAACCAATTATTGGTCATGCACTCCTTATTTTCCCTTTTGAGCCCACTCGTATTAAAGACGATTTGAGTAAATCTGTTACGACTGAAAAGTCGGAAATTGTTCTTAGTAGTACAAGCGTCTTAGTTAGGCATTGGGGTGTTTTAACAATTAACGTGGGGTGTAATAACTGAATAAAACCAGATTTGTTAAAATGGTATAAAATGGTTTTGTATAAAAATGTACGTAGTTGGTACCATCTTAAAAAAGTGGAATAAAACAAAATACAAGAACCTACGTATTTAAAAGGTTTTGTTTGTTTCCCACCTATCCTCACTCATTACTAAATTATTTAACTATCTATATATACGATATTTTCTCTCACCCATATGCACAAATTCGTGTATTACGGTTTTATTTTGCATTATATATTATTGTGGAGCCCCACTATTGTATAACTTCATAGCAAATAAAGATAGGAAAGAAGAAAAGAGGAAAAATAAAGGTACGGCGCAAGACGCTTGGTAGAGGCCTTGGGTTTCCCCTAAGGGTCTCCTACCATTGGGACTCAAATTCCCTCCGGGCTACAGCCAGAGGGGTGCGCCCCCATGGTGGGGTACACTATATATATTGAAAAGGAACCCCCTCAGGGACTTCATTCGTATTCCTTCGACTAGCAGCAGTCACTCCTCTCTACTCACCTAGTGTTACCTTATTCCTAGTGTGCTTTGGTAGTTCAACAACTCTTCTAACTTCAAAACAGGTTGGCTCCACCTTTGCACCAGACCGGCTCCCCATTCATGTGAGATCCATCTTTTAGGTTTTCACTAAAGGTTGGCTCCCCTCAATGCGAGATCCGTCTTAACTAGTTTTCGTAACAACATAGGCTTGGCTCCCCATTGTGCGAGATCCACCTCACACTTCACCAATTACCCCTTGGTAATATTTCAGCTCAATACAGGTTGGCTCCCCACAGATGTGAGATTCACGTCGAAAGTTCATTTCTAAAACCAATCCAAGTTGAAGCGTTTTACTAAATTTCTTTTTTCTTCTTTTTGTTTTTACGAGATTATCTCTTACCATGCATGTAATGGAAACCTATTGTATTGATAATATGGATATTGGTCAGAATCCATTCGTTGAACCGAAAACGTTTTTCCGACTGAATAAACATTTTAGAATATAAAAAAAGAAAAAAGAAAAAAGTTGGATATAGCCGTTAGAGGCCGCCCTGCTGTCGCGACCCATTCGATTAATTCTTTTTCAACCAAACCTTTTCAACGCTACGGTTGTCTACACCCTTCGCGCTTCTCTTTTCCATACAAACAACTGTCCCGTTGATTGACTGCTGTTAATTTACTGGCGCAGGGGGTTTTGTCAGGGCCTTCCCCCTCGATTTGGCTCCATTCGGATATTTCGCGCCCTCAGAAACACCTGACATTGCCGTCATAATATCCCAGGAGCAAATCCGTTTTCTGTTCGGCCGAATAAGCTTTTAATAACATATTCTATGAAGCAGAAGATTGACAAACGATTATCAATTCAAGTTCAAACTTGAGAAAACTCTTTAACTGAATATATTTGTCAAAATTTGACGAATCGTGTTGTCAACGAAGTGAACATTGACATTGTGATCATGGGACTGGTTGGCTCATCATGATGGCTTATTTCAAATTTCAAAAGGTAACTTTTTTTTTTTAATGGATTTGGGTTCCATCCGTCATTTTTATGCTCATAACCATGTTGCATAACCATTTAAGGAGTTCCTACCAAATTGTCTCTTTCCTGAAAGTTGGACAGAATTTCCAAATGCTCAGAGTAGCCTCGCGATTTTCTTTGACCCGCCGATTCAGTGGAAATTGTCAGATCCAGCCGAGTCACGGAATCGCCTTACTCATCTGCGTACATCTTCACAGGAAAGAACAGGTTTGGCCTGGATGAAGACAACAATTCGCTGGGACCTGCAAGGTACATTCTTGCAGCATCCAGGTCAGATTTGGAAATCGTGGGCCTTGGGACTTCATCCGACTCAGTGAAGGGTTTATTTTTCTTTTGTTTAATTTGAGTAAAAATACATTGTTGAAAAATGAAATGAAATCAATAATAATCATCAATTGAAATGAAATAAATTATTGATCTCATTTCATGATTTCATTTCAATTGATGAATTATTCATCAAAAACTTTTGGTGAACATTTTAGTAAAAAGTTCAGTGCTAGGACAGAAACGGGACCCCGAAAATTCGACATTCTACACCCAAAATTACTTCAAAACGACACCTCAGTTGACCTTCTGGTAAGAATCCTTCGAAAGCCCCCAATATATTGTCCGATAGATCCCCACTTTGAAGTTGGATTGGTTTGACTCATACATAATATTGTTATGTTATTATTATGTCTATAATATTATAATATATATAATAATATATATTATATTATAGTTGGAACCAAATGGCGTGTAATTCATATCCGTCGCACTTCTATTTTAATTACTACAGGTCTGAGACCCTCATCGATAGATTTAAGGTCCAAAAATAATGTGAAAATAACACCCCCGAACAGCCTCTCTTGGGAGTAGGGATTGCAATCCCGGGATCCCGGGATCCCGAAATCCCGGGATCCCGGTCGATTTTTGCCAATTTGAAATCCCGGGATTCGTGGTGTCAATCCCGGGATCCCGGGGTTCGAGAATTAATTGCACCTCATACGTAAATTGCTCAAGTCTTTTCGGGAAAAATCTTTTAACAACGGACAATAATTCGAAGGCTAAGTGAAAGTGCTCTAAGATGAAAACTGTGAAGTCCCATGAAGAAAGGATTCGGAAATCTATGAACCAGCCGATGCCGGTGCCGAAAATACGAAAAGATTTATCGACCACAATTAAAAAAGAAACGAGCCTGTTCAAAAATGGAGGCAGCCGAGGCCACCATTTGGATTTAGTATACAAAATTTGTGGATATTTAATATCTCCTGTTAGAGGCCGGTCAGCGGACAAAAAAGGGGGCTTAGAACGGAAAAATAGACACGTTCTAATTTTTTGGTTTATTATTCTTGGAATAATACACCTATGTTTTCGCGACGCGGGTCGACGACTCCGATCGGCCTCAAAATTTGACATTATCCGTTTCAAGAGGTCTACATTCAAAATCCGAAATGTCCGTCCGCCGTCCGCCGTCCGCCGTACGCCGTACGCCGTCCGCCGTCCAGGCCGTTTTGGGCAGTAGGAATTTTTTTAAAAATCTGAAATTTTGGCAAAATACTTGGTTTACCATCTAGTTGTGCCCGCAAGGTTTTCAGTCCGATCGCCCAAACCCGTGGGGCGCTATGGGGCTAAAATGGGGCTACAGGAGGGGTGTTTCGAAGGCTTTTAGCTATGGGATCGAGTTAGGTGTCGTTTTCGAAGTATTTTTGGACGTAGAATCCATTTTTGGGGGTCCCGGAACGATCCGATTTCACTGTGGCGTTCTATAGGGCTCTCATGGGGGTAAAAATGGGATTTTTGAAGGATCCCATGAAGTTAAATATTTTTCGAGTAAAAATTAAAGAATTTTTGAAAAAACACATTTTTGAAAAAAAAAAATCCCCCCAAAAAATTTTTTTTGAAATATAAAAATCCAAAAAAAAAATTTTTTAAATTTTTTTTATTGACAGAATTAAATGTCTGTACAAGTAACCTATATCACAAAATAATAAACCCTTGTGTAAAATTTGCAGCGTTTTGTTTTTTACTCGAAAAACATTTGACCTGGGATCCGTCAAAAATCCCATTTGTAGCCCCAAGAAGCCCAATAGATCGCCACAGTGAAATCGGATCGTTCCGGCACCCCCCAAAAACGGATTCTACGTCCAAAAATACTTCGAAAATGACACCCAACTCGACCCCCATTGCTGAACACTTTCGAAAACCCCTCCCGTAGCCCCACAGTGATTTGGGCGATCGGGATGAAAACCTTGCGGGCACAACTAGATGGTAAACCGAGTAGGTATTTTGTCAAATTTTCAGATTTAAAAAAACTTCCTACTGCCCACAACGGCCCGGACGGCGGACGGACATTTCGGTTTTGGAATCAAGACCTCGTGAAACAGATAATGTCAAATTTTGAGGCCGATCGGAGTCGTCGACCTCTGTCGCGAAAATGTAATATTGGAACCTACTGGGAAAGCTCATGAGTAGCAGATTAAGCTCAGCATGGCAGTGTCTTCGTGAAGCTCTCGCATCCGAGATCTCACTTCATAGCTGTTCGGATGCCAATAATTTCATTAGGTAGATGTTCTACGTTCAAATGGAGAAGAGTAGTTCTGTTCGAAAAGTAAGAGAAATTGGTTCGTTTTGTCCAATCTCCAATACTGATGCAGCATCAGTATTGGAGTGATGCTCATTCGATTATCTAAATCATTCGTTTTGTTCATCACTATCAACAGTGACAAGTTGTTCGGCGTCCAACGACTGAATTTCCTGCGAACCCTATTTTTTTATTTTTAGAAAAACCAATCATTATTGAAAAGCGAGTAAAAGAGGTCAGAGGCCAGAGTCCGGGGGTTGGCTGATTTTAGCCAGCACGCCCCCCCCCCCCCCCCCCCAAGTCGTACACAAATGTGAGCTATCAGCGTTACCCAGAGGACACCGCGAGGAGGTTGCTCACGTTGTCCCCCAATATCAGTGGCATTAGCCACCTCGTCAAACGTTTAAAAAAAGAAAATGGGGGGGGTTTACTCATGAGTCCGAAATAACGTAAAGTTGAATACAGGCGAGTGACAAGAAAATGGTTCCACTGTTTCCAAACATATACCTGCTGATATGTTTCATTCCCAACAAATACCAACCAATAGTTCCATGGAGGCGCCTAACACTCGACCTCAAAAGAAGAGAGACCTTAAACTCATTGAGCCTCCTATGCCTCCACCAGTTGAACACTTGACCAACCCAACGGATGGACTACGAACAACTTCGTCCAGTTCTTCGATCTCTTCAAACTCGTGTGTGTCCTCTTATGTGTGTTCAAATTTTGTCAAGACGTTCTTGGTATGTGTAATAATGCAGTGAGGGAGAAAATGTAACAAATTACTCGACCTCAGCCTTCGTTAGGATGGGTAACTATGGGAAACTATTCCTAAACATTAACCAAATACCCACTGTAGGCACTTCACGAGAGCCATCCTACCTTCAACCTACCATCTTCCTTTCTTCTGCCAGCCTTCTCTTCTATCCTTTGGTGCAGCTTCTTCCTCGAGCTCCTTTCCTCGTTTTTTTTTTCTTCTGTTGACTGGGAAGCCTCCGATCACTGGAGAACTGGTGACTCCAACGCAATACAGGGGAATTGAACCCGAGCTGATGCCAATTTCTGTAAAATGTGAAAATGATGAGAAAAGGATCGAACTCTCGGCCCTGGCATTTATATATAAAGAGAACCCCCTTTTTACAACTAATTATTATTAATTAGTTGTAAAAAGGGGTTTCCCCCATGTGACCTCCTCCTACCCCCCCAACTAAGGGGGGGGCTTTCCCCAAATAGTCACACCTTCCTCACCAATTGGGTTAGGTTAGGTTACTGGAACAAAGCATCAATCGTGTGGAACAGGCGGTAAACGTTCCAGGCAGGAAACAAGCAGTATAAATGCTCCAGGCAGCAAACAGGCAGTATAAACGCTCAATGCAGCAAACAGGCAGTATAAATGCTCAATGCAGCAAACAGGCATTATAAATGCTCAATGCAGCAAACAGGCAGAATAAATGCTCTGTGCAGGAAACAGGCAGAATAAATGCTCTGTGCAGGAAACAGGCAGTATAAATGCTCTGTGCAGGAAACAGTCAGTATAAATGCTCTGTGCAGCAAACAGGCAGCATAAACACTCAATTCAGCAAACAGGCAGAATAAATGCTCTGTACAGGAAACAGGCAGTATAAACACTCAATGCAGCAAACAGGTAGGTAGTATAAATGCTCTGTGCAGGAAACAGGCAGTATAAATGCTCTGTGCAGCAAACAGGCAGCATAAACACACAATTCAGCAAACAGGCAGAATAAATGCTCTGTACAGGAAACAGGCAGTATAAACACTCAATGCAGCAAACAGGTAGGTAGTATAAATGCTCCAAGCAGGAAACGGGCAAGCTCCATGAAGAACAAAGGCAATATTAACTTTCATGCAGCAAACAGTCCGTAAACATTCTATGGCAACAAGCGGTGACAGGGAAGGAAGACGTGCCAACTATGGAAACTAGCGGTGATAACTTTACACAGGCAACAGGCAATGGCCAACGGAACTACTTACTTTTGGGGTTTCTCCTCTTACCAGGGGCTGCTCAATATCGCCCGACACCAAACCCTTTGGTCCAGACAATCATCCTTGGTGAGGTTGAGGCGACGCATCGAGTGGGCACCCTTCTTCAGTTCGCCTTCTGGAGAACCTTTCTGCGGCCATACCTATGACAGACATGCCTGTACCATTGGAGCGTCCTCTTGTCCAACGAGCTACAGCTGATTCTCCTTGGGGACAAAACACAAACTACTCTCCCTCAACATCTTCTTATCTTTTTCATAATTTGCCGCTCCTCTTCACACCATTCATCCCCCTCCATTGGCAGTATACTTTCAACAAAAACACTGAGGATGAGCTGTTTAGTTCGGCAATGGATTTCTCTGCCCCACCACTGACAGTTGAGGGCTGAGAGCTTGAATTGTTCCTTTGGCTAATGAAATCCGGGTTTCAATATCCAATTTGCACACTCCTGACTTGTCAATGATGGAATCCAGAAACTTGAGAGAATGGACATTACCAACATCAAAAACCTCTAGGGCGACCTATGGAACCCTTAAAGAACGAGAGCCAAGAGTAGATAATCAGAACTTGCATGTCTTCATTTTGTCAAAGGACTCTAAAAATCTAAAGATAAGGCTTCAAAATTTGAAGTCTTTTTTGTGTTTGTGAGCCCTCTATTTAATAGAGGGCTCACAAACACAACTTTTTTCGATAAAGACAAAACAGTACTTAACTACTCTCCCTCAACGTTCCTTCTTACCTTTCATAGTTTGCTGCTCCTCTTCACGCCATTCTTCCCCTACCATTGGCAGTAGCGTCAGACTGAAGACCCTTTGGGATCTTGGGAAGCGTTCTTTAAATAAACTCACTAAAACCTATTTGCCAAATTATTTGCCTTCCTGGTGATTTCATGCAGAATTTGGCGACATCATAGCAGCAGCAACTCTTGTCTAGTGTGTCCCTTCGCAGCAGAAAAAGTGGATTGGCTCGAAGATGATGAGAAGATATGTTGGTGGTCTTATCATTCAGAGTACTTCAGTTATGACGCTGATGCTCCCAAGAAGCCTGCCATCGAGGCTGAAATATAAAATGAACGTTTAGCAAGGAAATCCACTTCATATTTATTTCACTGTAGTCAATCAAACTCACCAACAATGTCGTCTCTGTAAATTCAGTCAATGATGGCAGCTGCAGATGTTGAGGAGCAGATTGGCAGTAGCGTCAGACTGAAGACCCTTTGGGATCTTGAGAAGCGTTCTTTAAATAAACTCACTAAAACCTATTTGCCAAATTATTTGCCTTCCTGGTGATTTCATGCAGAATTTGGCGACATCATTGCAGCAGCAACTCTTGTCTGGTGTGTCGCTTCGGTGCAGAAAAAGTGGATTGGCTCGTAGATGATGAGAAGATATGTTGGTGGTCTTCTATTCAGAGTACTTCAGTAATGACGCTGATGCTCCCAAGAATTCTGCCATCGAGGCTGAAATACAAAATGACCGTTTAGCAAGGAAATCCACTCCATATCTATTTCACTTTAGTCAATCAAACTCACCAACAATGTCTTCTCTGTAAATTCAGTCAATGATGGCAGCTGCAGATGTTGAGTACTGTTTGTGGAGTCAAACAATATCCACCCAAGGAGCATGAAGAAAGCTATAACGCTGAACGCATTGCAGCATCACCTTGTCTGGGGTGTCTGCAGAATCACTTTGCTTCAGTGCAGAAAAACTGGATTGATTCGTAGACGATGAGCAGATAATACCAACATAATATGTTATATAATATTATTATGTTGGTAGTCTTGCCCATCATTCGGAGTAGAGGTACCTGCTTACTTACTTCAGTAAATGACGCTGATGCTCTCACGTGGTCTGACATCAGAGGCTGGTTACGAAATCACTGTTCCGCTAAATAAAGAAGAAGTACCTAAAGATGAAACAACCACCATCCCTAGTCGGCATATTCCCCGAGCTGAGCACGGTCCACCAAACTTCACGGATGGACGACACAGTAAGAGATATTCAGTTTGCACAATGTAGAAGTCAGAGACAACAACATTATGCCCACAACATCAAATATTGTGCCGGTTGGAGAAGCCAACACCTGGCTCCAGAACCCAGCGTGAGAAACATGACAATCTACAGCAATTTGTTTCACCAACTACCAAATACAAGAAGAAAAGACAAAAACAGTGGAAACAACAACCAGGCCTAGTCGTCATATCCCCGAGCTGAGCACGGACCACCAAACTTCACGGATGGACGACACAGTAAGAGATATTCGGTTTGCACAATGTAGAAGTCAGAGACAACAACATTATGCCCGCAACATCAAATATTGTGCCGGTTGGAGAAGCCAACACCTGGCTCCAGAACCCAGCGTGAGAAACATGACAATCTACAGCAATTTGTCTCACCAAATACAAGAAGAAAAGGCAAAAACCGTGAAAACAACATCCAGGCCAGGTCGTCATATCCCCGAGCTGAGCATGGTCCACCAAACTTCACGGATGGACGACACAGTAAGAGATATTCAGTTTGCGCAATGTAGAAGTCAGAGACAACAACATTATGCCCGCAACATCAAATATTGTGCCGGTTGGAGAAGCCAACACCTGGCTCCGGAACCCAGCGTGAGAAACATGACAATCTACAGCAATTTGTCTCACCAAATACAAGAAGAAAAGGCAAAAACCGTGAAAACAACATCCAGGCCAGGTCGTCATATCCCCGAGCTGAGCACGGTCCACCAAACTTCACGGATGGACGACACAGTAAGAGATATTCAGTTTGCGCAATGTAGAAGTCAGAGACAACAACATTATGCCCGCAACATCAATATTGTGCCGGTTGGAGAAGCCAACACCTGGCTCCGGAACCCAGCGTGAGAAACATGACAATCTATAGCAATTTGTTTCACCAAATACAAGAAGAAATGGCAAAAACAGTGGAAACAACAACCCGGCCTGGTCATCATATTCCCCGAGCTGAGCATGGTCCACCAAACTTCACGGATGGACGACACAGTAAGAGATATTTGGTTTGCACAATGTAGAAGTCAGAGACAACAACATTATGCCAGCAAAATCAAATATTGTGCCGATTGGAGAAGCCAACACATGGCTCCGGAACTCAGCGTGAGAAACATGACAATCTACAGCAATTTGATTCACAAAGACAACAGTTGCCTACCTAATACCCTAATTGCTTTAAAAAAAAAAAAAAAAAAAAAAAAAAAACCTTGGAGCCACTGGCATGCAATTTACTACAGAATAGAGATTGATAGGAGAATGTTCGAAGCCTACCACTTCAAAACACATCATTAGAGCTGAGTTGTTCTCTCTTGAGGAATTTGGGGGGATACAGTTGAGTAAATTTGGGGGGGGGGGGGGAGGAGTCAATTTATGCTTTGTAAGCTGAGGACACTAATGTATTGTAAACTTATTGTAATTTTTTACCAGCTTTTTTGAGTACATGTGCGTTTTTTTACTGGTTTATGCAAAAAGAAGTAGGGAGTTGTGGGAGTTCTGAAGAATATTCTAATTGTAATGAACAACGTTTATGCCTACGTGGGTTACTTATTGTTTTGTGGAATGCAATTATTGGAATTGTCTACTAAGTAGTTTGTGTGTGTGTGCGCTGGTGGGTGTGTGTGTTGTATATATAACCCAGCCACCTAAATATGTACCTACTCTTCGTGTTCTTGATTCTTGAAACGAACAAATACCACGTGAAATGTGACTGTGGATAAAAGAAGCTTCCTCTCGTCGTCCTTCAGCTGAAGTTCTTGAAGTTCATGAAGTTCAACATGCCAAAGGGAGGAAAGAGACTAATTTCCAACAGTGGCTCCACAAAATGGCATTCAGGTTGGGTAGTATTTAAGCATTGATTTAAGTTCAGATTGACCATTTGACGAATTTCATTAGCGTTTTTTGAAAACTTCAAAGAGTGGAAAATAAAGTGAGTAGTGACCATCAAGTCACAAGAATGTTGAAAAGGAACTTGAATGCCATCCTGAATGGTTTGACATGCTTTTGAATTGTACCTGGCTCAATAAATGTTGATGAGCATGCCTGAAAAAAAAAAATCGTTTTAAAAAAAAATGATGTGAAACTGTACAGTACGTTTCAACAAAATGTACGCAGAGTTTACTTACCACCCAAACCTTGTCCATGAAGCGTTCAGGAACTTAGGAGAAACTCGGAGAAGACCCCCACACCCCACCCCCCACCCAAACGCCGCGAGACTTGGGAGCATTAACGGACACTCGCGTGTTGGATGGATGTGGCAGCAGCAGCAGCGATGGCAACGCAAGTTGTGAAGTCGACAAACGCAGTGATGGCCAAGGAGCACGTCTCGAGGTCTTGACTGAGTCTAGAAGTCTTCTTTTCTTCTCGGTGGTGTCAAAACAGGAAGTGTGTTCTTACACTACCGTCACTGTGATAGCCCACGCACACAGACTGGCATTGACGCTCTTCAATCGTTACGTGCCAATGATAATATTTACGCCTGAGTGTCGAGTTCAATGCTACTGGTAACTAACACAGTAGAAACGTTTCGAGTTTTGTTTCTCACTGGTTGGCGTACCTAGTCCCCCCTCCCACCAGAGCCTACCTACACAATCAGCCCCACCATCCAGATCGAACCAAACTGAAACTCCATCACTGTGCCAGTCCACCACGCCTGCCACTAGCATCGGAAGTTCAGATCCGTTTACCAAGTTTACCAGCTGTTGATAATTGGAGCTGACCAACCATTGCAACCTTACTCTCACAGTGACCACCACTCACATGCACGGCGAATCACCATGGCAGAAGCGATCTCCAGCCTTGTTAACCACTTCCGCCACTTCATCCACCCTAAGACTACCTACCTACCCGAGACCTAATGGGAAAGACTATAACTAACTTACAATCTATAATCCACGCGGCAGGCAGGCAAGGAGGCACAGCTTCGCAAGCTATCAAATAATGAATGGCAGGCTGGATCCTACGAGAGCTGGCTTATCCTTGCTGCGTACCACGTTTACCTACAAACCGCCTCACACATCCTGTTGACACCACCCAACTAGCCTACGCGCACTTAAAACACTTTACACAACACTGCACTTTAACACTGCGATGAGGCCCAACGCGGTTGCTCCTATTTACGCTCCCAAGATCAACTAATTTCAGCCCAATCCATGATTCACACTCCACTTTACCTGAATGTTAGAAATAAATTTTGATTTTTTTAAGTAACTGTAATTGATTCTGTCACCACTGTTTTGGTGGTGGTGAGCGCTTTCAATGTGAAAACCTCATCGTCTGACTATTGATGACGTTATCACATCGAAAGCGCTCGCCACCGCCAAAACAGCCAGCGACGGGCTCAACCAGAGTTATGTAGTCACTGGCAGGCCCCAAAACCCTTTACACTCAATACCATTATTATTTTTTATTCAATTTGCCAGGACATTGTGAATTAGTTATTTTCTCGATGGAATTTAGTGAATGATTTTGTGAACTGAATGATTCTTTACTTTTGTTTTAAGGAGTATTGAATACGAATGAAGTGGATACGAATTTTGAGTGAAGTTTTTTACCGAAGAGGTCTAATGAGGAGGTTAAGGAGGGAAATTACTCCTCTGCTGTTGTGGGTACTAAATTGAAGTGTGGAAACCAGTTTCGAGCAACTAAGCTCATCTACAGCCCAGAGGAATTTGAAGTAGTTGAACCTATACTGAGGTTTTTTATTATTATTTCATTTTTTTATTTTTAAGTATAAACCTGAGTAGGTATAGGTTCAACTACTTCAAGTTAGGTAGGTAGGCCTACTCTGGGCTGTAGTTGAGTTAAGTTGCTCGAAACCCATCATGACCCTATAATTGTAGCCCCCCCCCCCCCCCCCCAACGAAACGAGGAAAATATTTTATTACTCTGAAATGATCACAATAAATAATTAGATTTTTATTTAAGATGCTTTGACCAAATGAAATGAATCAATATTCTATTAATTTTTTGTGCTGCAATACTTTAAAGCGTAATTTTCAGTCCCCTGATTTTAAAAATGTTTACTTCCCCGGACATAGCCCCCCCCCCCCCCCCTTTAAAACTGCAACAACAGGCGATTTCTCTCCCTAACCTCCACATACGAATTTCAAGTTTGCCACATCGCGAACTGACTGTCCCTTGCAGGCACAACATTAAATGTGTACAAATTTTGTCAGAATTTCAGATTTGTTGACTCTAAAAAAGAAATCCTAGGTACCGCCTAAAAGGGCTCGGACGGCGGGAGGGAACATTACAGTTTTGGAACTTAGGTACCCATCTTGAAACGTGAAATGACAAATTTTGAGGCCGATTCCAAAAAAACTCACGAGAATAATAAAACATTCATTAACGGTAGAAAAAAAGCTCAACAAGAGAGACAGAGAATCCCTCAATGAGATCAACTTGATGCTGAACTAAATAAACCAATCAGGAGGGTTTGTGGGCTTCATGAATAGAAAATACCGCGAGTGAGAAACAATAATTATTCGTAAAAGATGAATAATTCATCTTACAATAATTATTATTGTAATCAGTTCATACCAAATACGTTTTCGTCTAAAACATGGCAACGCGACAACTTTCTTTCTATTCGTTACTCTCCCGGATGATAATATCACATTGTGCGATAAGTGGAGATAATTTCAAATGAATTGGGCTGAAATTACATTTAAATTTAAAAAATACCCCAACATGACCTCCCCGTAGAGCTGCTGGGAGAAGACTGAGTGATGACGAGGACGGGGCCACACCCTTCGCGGTCGTTCGATGTGGCATGTTGCACGAACTCCGCTGGTGTTCGTGTAAGGTCTACACAGCTAGGTCTGCGGGCCGAACGCGCAGACCTTACAGGCCTTGTAGAGATTCTGTGGTTCCGCGAGAGGGCTACAACTTAGTAGGTAACAATGAATAAAAATAATAACAATGATTATTATTCTTAGTTAGGTACCTATACTAAATGTTTGACCTCTCTGGGACTCAACATTGCCCTTAAACATCTCATGATGCGAAAATTCCATGAATAAAATGTATAAAGTGAATAAGTGTTACTATTCTTTGATAGGTACCTATAGGTTAATTATGAAAAATTAAATCTGTACCAAAGGAAACATTTTTGAAAAAATTAAAAATTAATTCTGTACCAAAGGAAATATTTTTGAAAAAATTAAAAATAGTTACCTACTTACTTATTAGGTTGGACAGAAGTGGGGGCATAAAAAAAAAAAAAAAACGTCCAAAATTACTCGGAATACGACACCTACCTATTAAACAGGTTTTTGAAAAATCTGAAATATTGACAAAAGACTCGGTTTGCCATCTAGTTGTGCCTGCAAGGTTTTCAGCCCGATCGCCCAAACCCGTGGGGCGCTATGGGGCTAAAATGAGGCTACGGGAAGGGTTTTTTGAAGGTTTTCTGCTATGAGGTCGAGTTAGGTGTCGATTTCGAAGTATTTCTGGACGTAGAATCCATTTTTTGGGGTGACGGAACGATCCGATTTCACTGTGGGGATCTATTGGGCTTTCAGGAGGCTACAAAAGGGATTTTTGAAGGTTTCAAATAAGGTGTAGTTTTCCGAGTAATTTTGGACGCAAAATCTATTTTTTATGTCCTTCCGAAGTACAGATTATGGTTTATTACCTATTCGTGGAATAATACACAGGTGTAGGTCTACACCTTTGTAATCGCGACGGAGGTCAACGACTCCGATCGGCCTCAAAATTTGACATTATCCGTTTCAAGAGGTCCAGATTCCAAAACCGAAATGTCCGTACGCCGTCCGGGCGGTTTTGGACAGTAGGAATTTTTTTAAAATCTGAAATTTTGACAAAATATATTTTGTATAGGTTCACCTACACCAAATACTTGGTTAACCATCTAGTTGTGCCCGCAAAGTTTTCAGCCCGATCGCCCAAACCCGTGGGGCGCTATGGGGCTAATTTGGAGCTACAGGAGGGTTTTTTTGTAGGTTTTCGGCTATGGGGTCGAGTTTGGTGGCGTTTTCGAAGTATTTTTGAGCGTAGAATCCATTTTTTGGGGTCCCGGAACGATCCAATTTCACTGTGGATAGCTTATAGGCTTTCATGGATATATCGCTCCTCCGGAGGAATAGTGGTATAAGTCCAAAAACCTTACTTTTGGGAAATCGCAATTTAAGATTTTTCACATATTTGTTAGCGTGTTGCAGACACGAGGGCTTTGTTTCCGATATCCGATGCTTCTCAGGCTTTCATATTATTATCTACCTTTCAGGTTTTCCCAAAGCTTCTTCTCCCCCTTCTCATTCACGACGCGCATGTATTAAAATCAATTAAATTTCAATTATGTACCACTCTTATCCCAAGAAATTGGGCCCAAATGGATGGTACATCTTGACATGATCTACTACTGTACTGATGAACACACGGGATGACACACGTTAATATTGGAATAGTAGTGGTACATTTTTGAAATGATCCGGTTTTGCCACTGCAAGCACACAAAAAAGGATATTTTCTTGGTTGAACAGCGGTACTTCTTGAAATATACCAGTACTGAAGTGAAAAAAATAAGGTTAATACCTGATTTTTCTGACGGATAGCGGCTCATTAGAGATGAACCAACCTTCTTCAAACGAAATGTCGGTAATCTGCATGGAAAACATACCGGTTCATCTGCTCTCTCCCGAGTAATTTTTGAACTATGCTTAAACCAATAATACCCCCATGTTAAGCTCGTCGCGAGCTACCCAATGGTATATATAACTCAAAACAGCTGTTTTTAGACTTACTTATACCACTATTACTCCGGAGGAGCGATATCCATGAAAGCTTTCCATAAGGGAGTCCCACTCAACCACCTGAACCATATTTCAGAAAATCCCTCACCCTCCAGTTTATGAGCGATCTCTAAAATTTCACCCAACGTTGCTGTTTCCGAACCAGTCAAATTTTTTTCTGGATCCATCACCCCGACCACTCCAGGCCATAATTTTATCGATGGATTCCTTGATGTTGTAAAAGCAATGTGCGATATTGTGGGTTTTCCACGTCAAAGGAGCAGCATCCATCGATTTCAAGGTTTAAGGGCATTTAGGCAAAAACCGCTGTTAGTGAGGGTTTACTGTATTAAGGTCCATCCACAAATTAATTACATTGTTTCACTTTTTTGGAGAACGAATATTTTGGGCGAGAGATGAGATGAGTTCCCCCATAGAGGGATCCTGTACGCTGCTCTAGTCTGCTTCCATGGAAGCAAGCGCAGTAAACTGTGCGTAGAACCTCAGGAGAAACCGCGCCAACCAATCTTCTCAGCATAAATATGCTGGAGGAAAGCTTAGATGAAAGTACCTCTGTGTGCCTGGCCCAAGACAGTCGATTATCGACCTCAATTACCACAAGATAGAGTTGTCCATTGTCGAGATCGATCCTGGACAGCGGTCCGGTTAACGAAACCGGCGGACGTGACGTCTCGACACAGCAGAATCTGTTGTGTTGACCGGCCTCCAAGTAGAGGGCGAATCAAGGCTGGTTTGGCACGTTCACGTGAACGAGGGATTCGGATAAAGGGACTGAGGGGATGCTGCATCAGGGTGAGTGCATTCCAGACAGTCAGAGCGAGCGTATGCCCGTCTGCCCGTCGTAGACCCGGGAGTCGACTATCTCCTGGACCTTCCAGATCGTCACCTGGACCTCCGGGACTCTCTTCTCAGCCCAAGCAACTCCGGACAGGACCCCCGGGACCCCTACGTCGTTAAGATGAAGTCCCTGGCGATTTACACTGCAGCGACCCTCATGAGTAGCTTGGGCTAGCTCCCACGTCTCGTGAGAAGACATTTCGCGTTCGGTATCGGGTGTTAGGATGTTCACGAACGATATATTTATTTCACTGTATAATAAATACGCTTAGGGTCACAACCCTTTGGAACTAATTTCCATACCTCCTGATTGCCTGGGAGAGAGATCAGTCAATTAACCCTCATTTCATAATATAATAATTATTGACTCCCGAACGGAGAGCCATTTCACTCTCCGACAGTCATCTTTCCATTCAGCTCCAACAACAAACCCTGTCTTCCCTGGAATTTCCCTGACGCGTCTGCGGTCGGCGGCGGCGCACTGTTTTTTTTTTCGCCACTCTAGCTGGACAAAAGTCCAAAAAAAAGTTTGATTTGGAATAAAAGTCAGTAGCTTCTGTTCTACGCCTTTATTTTTCTCCCTTCTCCTACATGCGATACAAGGCTCAACGTAAACAATAAGGTTTGTTCCAGGTCTGACGGCGTCTGTTGACAAAACAGACAGCTGTCGACAGCAGTCCCAATGCCTTCGTCTGTCGAGTTCTGTCGAACAGCCCACCTTCTAACCTGGAACGCGAACTGTCAACAAAATTGTATAATTGTATTCAGAATAATCAACCTTTTTCGAGAGAGGAGTATCATAAGGGCGGGAATGAGTCATTTAAAGTGTTTGAGGGTATATACGAGGACTTTGGGAGGACGCGAGTACAACTTGATGCGTCAAGCACCAAAATAAAGGAGGTTATGAGAGAGGTTTCAACTGGGTTATCCAAGTCGACAGCTCCCAACCGAACTCATTCGAGCTGTCGGTTTCCGTCCGACTGCAGTTGAACTGCTGTCAACCTACAAATCGACCTGGAACAGCCGGCGACGGCGACCTGGAACAGCAGTTTTCTCAACTGCGCATGTCTCCGTCGATTTCTGTTAACAGTCCGTCAAACCTGGAACGAACCTGTTATTCATCAGCTCGGTCAGTGATATCAATTTCGCCACCAGAACGCTCTCTTTTCAGTCCCGTCACGATCCCTATTATGCAGGCAGTAATAATGTTTACCAACTAGGTCAGGCTTTCATTTCGAACATTGAGCTGTGAGATATTCAGACAGTCCAGTCAAAACCACAAAACTACGAAAAGCTTCGTTTATTATTAAAAAAGTGACAAATTAATAAAAATATGTGAGAATGAGCCCCAGATGAGAATGTCAAAATGTTCGGCATTCACTTAGGCGGCAATTCTCTCGTTCTTCCAGCTGTTCTTTTCTTTGAGGTACATGACTCTGTCTGCGATCCTGGGCCCAAGAGACTCGTAAAACTCGATCATCGACGGGAAGATCTTGTAGGCGACCCTGAAACAATTGAAAGCTTTCGTCAAAGTGAGGAACACGTCTGAAGACGAAATTTTGCTCGTAGGGTGGCAGCAACCGTTAACAGATTTCGGCGCTCGGTGAAAAAATTATTCCAAGTATAAATTGTGAGCGCAAAATGACCAAATTTGTGTAAACAGTATCAGTAAAACACTTACACGTGGTCGGGTTTGGCAAGGGCGTTGGCTCCTTCCTTATATTCGTTGAGGATCTGATCGTGGTGCTTCTTGAGCTCGTCCCACTCGATGGAAGTCCCCTGGTGGCACACGACCGCTCGGATTTTGCAGAAAAGCGGCTCAGAGTCGTACAGGTCCTTCCAATTATCGTAAGGCAATTCTTCAATGGGTCCTTCTATCCTCACCTGAAAGAGATCAAACTCTCATGACTAACTAGAACAGTAGGAAGTTCCAGAGGTGGGGGAAGAGAAGTACGAGGGGCGTGAGGTGGTTAGGAATAGAATATAGAATAGAATAGAATATTTTGGTTTATTATTCTTGGAATAATACACCTATGTTTTCGCGACGGAGGTGGACGACTCCGATCGGCCTCAAAATTTGACATTATCCGTTTCAAGAGGTCTACATTCTAAATCCGAAATGTCCGTCCGCCGTCCGGGCCGTTTTGGGCAGTAGAATTTTTTTTAAATCTGAAGTTTTGACAAAATACTCGCTTTGCCATCTAGTTGTGCCCGCAAGGTTTTCAGCCCGATCGCCCAAACCCGTGGGGCGCTATGGGGCTAAAATGGGGCTACAGAAGGGGGTTTTTGAAGGCTTTCGGCTATGGGATCGAGTCAGGTGTCGTTTTCGAAGTATTATTGGACGTAGAATCCATTTTTTGGGGTCCCGCAGCGATCCGATTTCACTGTGGCGATCTATAGGGCTTTCATGGGGCTAAATATGGGATTTTTGAAGGATCCCTGGAGGTTAAATATTTTTCGAGTAAAGAATAAAGAATTTTTGGAAAAACAATTTTTTTGAAAAAAAAAAAAAAAAATCCAAAAAATTTTTTTCCAACATTTTTTCTTTTGACTCAGAAATAATTTTTGCGCAACTAACCTATATCAAAGAATAATAAACCCTTGTGTAAAATTTGCAGCGAGGTGGTTAGGGTGAGAAATGACTCCTCTGCTGAGTACTCAGCAGAGGAGTCATTTCTCACCGTAACCACCTCATTGGATTAGACCTCTGCACCGTCGGCAAACACCACACTGAAATTTGCAGCGTTTTTTTAAAAATGTTATCAGGGACGGTACCAGCTTCGAAACCCTTGTGCTAAAATTTAATGCTGGATGCTCGAAAAGCCGCGAAATTTTCGGAATTTTTTTTTTTTTCAGTTCTTGGCTTTTAGCTTCAAAAATGTGCTCCCTAACGAAAAAGTCACTGTATACTATTTTCAAGTAGACAAGATTTGCTACCATTTGAGCGCAACGGCAGCTTTCTAGGACCAATGGGCCCCGAGATTAACCCTCTTCAAACATTGACCATTTTCCCCCAAATTTAGAAATCGTGGTTTTATCCTTCTTCAGTACGGAATATCGGCTATGATATTCATCCCGAATTCATCCACGAGGAAAGTTATGAGGAATGAAATTGTAGAGCAGTGATTCAGCTTCAATTTAAGCACAACCAGAACACGTAGGACTATCCCACTGACCTCCGTAGAAGCTGAGAGGGCCTTTTGAGTAGCAGGACTATTTTCGACAAAGCTAAGAAGCAAATTGGCTGATCCAACTTTGAGTGCTTTCTAAGATCCAACATTATGATTTCTAAAAGCACATTTTTTGAGTACATAAGTGAAATTTCTCCTTCATGAGAGAAGTAATATTTTATATAATTTACAATTATTGTAAATAAACAAGTTTTTCGTCGTTTTTAATCAATTTTTTCACGTTCATACAAAAATCATCAATCCCGGGATTGCCTCTGAAAAATCCCGGGATCCCGGGATTCAGAAAAACGTTCGGGATTGCAATCCCTACTTGGGAGTCCTCAGACGGGGAAAAAATTCCGATGGATTCGTCAAAACATGTCTTCGTTAACTGAGAACGCTGAACTTACCACGAAATCTGAGGGGGCAAGAGTTGAACGGGGCAGTATCAGCCTCTCCCCCCTCAGTAGTCGTAGTGATAAGGGGTGTATCAGGAATTAGACCTCGACACCCGGAGGAAAATAGAGTCATTGGTCACTCAGGGGAATACAATAAGCCACCAGGCTTCCAGACTCTGGGGCTCTCCCTAACCCCTGGCCAGAGTGTTCCGATCCAACAAAAATCAACTATCTACAAGCAGCGGAACCGACAGCGTTGAAAGCCCAATCGGAGAGTCAGTTGTCATGCAGCATCAATAGGAGTGATAATCACTCCAGTGAAGCAATCACTGCTTCACATTTATCGTTTCCCTCGATCAGCGAAGTTAAGTAACGTCGGGCGTGGTTAGTACTTGGATGGGTGACCGCGTGAGAAGCGGGGTCACCGATACAAGTATTTTCTGCGTTCAATCGGACGGCGAACTCCTCCCAACCCAGGGGGACGAGGCAATGGGGAACCATGAGCGCAATCGTCAGACAAGTTCCGATCCTCCTTGAGAGGACGGCTGACGACGTCCGCGACGGCAGCAGCCAGTCGGACGAAAATTCAGGGTGAAATTCCCTTGTTATATTTACATTTTTTTTTTTTTTTTTTTACACATTTATCCGGAGAACATGAAAAGAATACGCTCGAGCGGACGAGTGACGCTGTTCGGCCCAGCGACGAACGTTCCAAGAACCAACCTCTGGACTTGCTACCGGCTGAACATCGCTCCTCAAGAAGTTGCTTAACACGAGAAAGGAACTGAACATGCCGAGGAAGTTGATGCAATCAAGGAAGAAGGCTCGAAGTTGTAAACACCCCCGGGGACTAAAGTCTGGAGCTCCATCGTGGTCACCTCTCGACCTGCCCGCCATCTGGCGCCTCGAGTGGATACTACAATCCATCTTCAATAGAATTTTTTTCTTTTAATTAAAAATAATCTTCTGTCTGAAGCCTGAAGAGGAACGTAGAATACGTTATTACGTTGTACATTACAATGGAAGTGATAAGGAAAAATGAAATTTAAATTGCTTATAATATAAGCAGAATATTATTCTGCTTCATAGTTACTGAACGTTAATCGGTTTCGTGGGTCGCTTTTTGGCTTATAGCTCTCCGTAAAAACTTGTTCAACGTTAAAACTGTGCATACTGTGTTTGGGGTCACTCATTATGTGGGACCCAAAAAAATGAATCCTACGTCCGATGGCCTACGGATTCACTTGGGAGCTGAATCCTCCTCGTGTCGCCCCCCTCTACGGTCGCAGTCTATTCAAGTTTTTGGCGGAACGATTTTACGTGTCATCGCCCTCGCGAAAAATAAGTGCTAAATTTATAAAACCCCGTTTAATTAATCAACCTGCACTCGTTCAAAGGTGTCTAATAAGTAATTGCCCCGGATTTGTTGGGTCTTCCATCTATCCCAGTCCTATCGCGAATTCCTGTCATTTAAGCTCCAGATAAGCTTTCCCGAACCTCGTCGATTTGGAAAGTTTACATTTACAGTCCACTTCTCTTTGTATATACTTCTTGTATATACTTCTGCTGATCCAATACCCTGAAACAAGGAAACACTGTTGAAGAAAATTAATGGAGCTCTTTTTGCCATTCACTTTCTTTTCTAAAAGGTGCTCTTCTGTTTAAATGAGGTCGATGATAAGCAGCATGTGGTCCTCTGCGGAGATCGAAGCCACGATGATCTACCAGTCTGTGTTTACGCTGGTCGTATTTTGCAGGGGTCGGCAGTATGTCCCGAGCAGGACCTACCTAATTTTTTACGCATACCTACCTAATCCATTTTTCGAGGTCCTTTTTTTTCTTTTTTTTTCAAAAATATTTTTATGCACACAGAATCTGTGTGCATAAAAATATTTTTCAAAAAAAAAAGAAAAATATTTTTGAAAAAAGAAAAATATTTTTGAAAAAAGAAAAATATTTTTGAAAAAGAAGAAGAAAAATCTGATTTAATTTTTGCCCAAGTAATCTATATCAACGAATAATAACCCCTGTTATGGATCCATGGGAAAATAGGTAATTCCAGCGATTCAATCGACAGCTTGCCTCGACACTGGCAGAAAAGTGGGCTCGTCCGTATTGACAAGTTGCTGCATGGGTTCGAGCGTAGCTGCAATTTGCTGCCATCCGGGCTGTGGCATCCCGACTGCGTGGTACCCTACGATGTATGTAGATGGGCTCTCTCCAAAAGGTCCAAAGGCAATATAGAGTAAGGACACCATCAGAGATTATTCAATATCAATTTTTGTGGCATTTTTGGCCCCACTGTATGCCGTCGAAATGCTCTGAATATCTCTGTCCAGGAAATTTTCCTAAATTACATTTCTCTTCAAAACCATCGTTGAAAACGGTTATGTATGGACTGAGCCAGCTCCAGAGATCTCCCCAGATCATTTTCAAACATTAGTCGAGCCTTAGCAAATCTCGGAACACTGTGTGGACATCGTTACATTGACAAATAGGTAGGTTTATCGTCGACTCGAACAACGGACCCTACCGTCGATGATTTGAAGAAGAATTCAGGATTTTAGCCCCCCTCCCAGGCTGTAAAATAGGGCCTGCCATATATTACTTGTCCCCTCTTGAAATATGAAAAACGGGGGAATGAGAAGGCGGCCGGCGTGTGAAGAGGAATCGCCAAGAAGATTCGGCCGGTGTCGTGCGAAGATGTCCATGCTGCGTTTAACTGCCCCATATCGGGTCGTGCAGGGGGCGGTGGCCGTGCTGCTATCTCGGGGTGTTGGGGGCGGCGGAGGTTTTTGGAGGCGGCCGTTCCGAGCGCCAAGCGTTGGTTTTCCTTCAAGGCGTCGGCCATTAACGTCAAGAGATGGACTCTACAGTAAGATTTATCAGGAATTGAAATGAATACAATAAAAATGTATTATGAATGAAGGTCAAAATTGCATCGAGCCCGATACAGGGCCGTTGATTCCATCCCCATACGAGGAAAGCATAATTTTTTTCAACTATGCCCCACGTTTAATTTACCAATCATGCTATATCCATTTACTCAAAATCTATGCTGACGCCCGGCTCATCACCGGCCTACTGGACCTGAAGAGACCGCCGCGACTAGCGAAAAGAACAGTGATCCGTGAAAACAGTGCTACCACCCTTCACGATCACCGAAGTTCTCCATCTAGTTTATCCACGTAACCACACACACCTCACTCTGTACGAACGTTGAAATACCTACTAAGCTCAATACAAAGAGGTTTGAAATAAATAAAATTATTCCCTGGTTTTTATTGAAATTCGAAAGTTGGTGTAAGATAATACTTTAATCGTTTTAATTTTAATTTTAATAATAGGAAGTAAATAGCTGACCTGGCGCGCTTCGCTGCACTCAGTACGGTTAAACTGCGAAACCACATCTAATTCATTATTTCATAGCTGGGACACCCATCCCACACACCATCCCATACATCCCACACATCCCATACATCCCATACATCGGGCACATCCCATACATCCCACACATCCCATACATCCCACACATCCCATACATCCCACACACCATCCCATACATCCCACACACCATCCCATACATCCCACACATCCCATTCATCCCGCACATCCCATACATCATCCCATACATCCCACACATCATCCCACACATCCCATACATCCCACACACCATCCCATACATCCCACACACCATCCCATACATCCCATACATCCCATACATCCCATACATCATCCCATACATCCCACACATCCCATACATCCCACACATCCCATACATCCCACACACCATCCCATACATCCCACACATCCCATACATCCCATACATCCCGCACATCCCATACATCATCCCATACATCCCACACATCATCCCATACATCCCACACATCCCATACATCATCCCATACATCCCACACATCCCATACATGCATCGTATGATCGATGGGTTTCAGACACACGTTGTAGCTCATCAAAACCTTCCTTAAGCTTTTGCGAACATTATTTAAAAAAAATTATTGAAATTGAAACAAAATACTGATTAATTTTTATATATATAGATAAAAAGGAGTTTATAAACTCCTAGGTCCAACGTTCTAATTTTGGTATTAAGATGCTCTAACGCTAGGGTTTCAAAACCCTCAATACTTAGAAGAAACCATTCATTATTAATATCCGTAAAAATTGGGGAGGAAAGGTGGGGCAAGGGAAAAGTGCGTAGGAGTGGGTCATAACGAGAGATGGGTAAAATATGTAAAAAATTGTGTCATTCTTCTGGGCGAAATAGGTATGTAGATAATTGAAATCCTAAAATAGATAGTAAAAAACATGTCAGTATTATTCCAAGAATAATAAACCAATAGGGGTCCACACAAAAATACTACATGTAGTATCTAGTCGCTACATCTGCTATTCTATTAACGTTCTATTTACAGGGATTTTACCTTTGAATTATGTAGGTAGTGGGTGAATATATAGTAAGTAGATGGTAAGTACCTATATTTTGTTTAGTATTAATGGTCATCGCCGTCACTTCTGCATCCAAAAAGTTGCTTGAAGGGATGATCTTCAGGGATTTACTGAAGGGAGGTATTCTAATTTATATAAATTTTTCTCGTATCTTCCTCTTGAGAACTCAGCACAGGACCTCTATGTACCTACTGTCGATGTTGTCAGCGATAGTATAACACAG
This sequence comes from Pilophorus perplexus, assembly GCA_955831195.1. Classification (NCBI taxonomy): domain Eukaryota; kingdom Metazoa; phylum Arthropoda; class Insecta; order Hemiptera; family Miridae; genus Pilophorus; species Pilophorus perplexus. The sequence goes on from OY037015.1 coordinate 20,916,146, forward strand.
CCTCCAGCTATGTTCCCCATCGCGTCAATACTGGCTAGTAGTATCCGCTTGAAGGTTTCAGTAGGTAGTTTAATCTGTGGTGTCTACACTCTTTTGAGGCCCCAAAAATCTTCTACACGGAAGTGATAAGCTCGCTGACAGCATCATACTCATTGCATACGGCTTCTACCACTGTAGGCCATGAGCCATGTATGTCAGATGGATCTTAAGCACAGATTAAACTACTGATCTTAAGGTAGGATGCCTGCAAGTGGGATCCAGCCACATGCAAGCTACTGACTTGGTGACAGGAAGCAGAAGTCTAGACATGTCTATACTATGTATAGTATTGGTGGCTTCCACCCACTGAATCCTCGACGCCTCCTTAACATCGGTACGTTCACGATGTTCCTTCCCAGTGGGTCAGTGCACTCGTCAACGCTGGACCAGAAGGGTGATTCCCCCCAATCAGCGATCTAGTTCTGCAAATCATCTTCCGGCAGCTTCCGATGCGACTCGATTTTCTAGGATTTTCCTACTAGGAATCGATCCAGGCTTGAATTCTTGACATTCTTGTTTCTGAAGAAAATAAGTTAAAAATTAAAATAAGTTTAAAACCCCAAATCTCACACACACACACACCCTCACACCCTACAAAATTGAAACATTTACCAAATGTCATAAAATCTTTGGTCAAAGCGATAAAATGATATTTTGGCCAGACTTTGGCATCTGGTCGTAACCTTCACGAAGAAAACTGTGTTCCTAACTTTATGCCTTTCAACACTTGTCCATCAGAGAGCGACACCACCAATGATAACCTCACTGGAGAGTTATTATAGTGGGACTTATCATATTATGATAAGTCCCACTGTAAGAGCACTTACCACTCCAGTGTGAGACTGTATCTTGTCCAGTTCCTCATCAATTGCCGACGTCGGTCAGTATTTTGAGCTGTTTCCTTGGTTCATCTAGAATACCTGTGGTTGTATTTTACCAAGGAGCTTAGAAGAAGAAGACTCTTCTTCTAAGCTCCTTGTATTTTACTGTTATAAATTGAGGCGGTGGATTCCAAAACTGTCTACGTCCGATTTTGCTTTTTTCAGGAAAAACCCGAAAAACATGCCTCATCTCAACCAATAACCCGGGAGACGCGATTTCTTTTGCATTTGACTCATTTGGCATCACTAAATGAGTGCGAAAATTTTGAACTAGTTCAATTAAGAAGGAAGCCAGTAAAATTGAGATTGAAAAATGAATGTAGACCGTTTTGTCACGAACTGTCAAATGGACAAAGTTTTGCTTCGAACTGACTCGTGAAAGTAGAGTTTTGGAACGAACCCCAAAGTTTGGGAGCCAAAACCAGTGAAAAGGAGACCATTTTGCTTGATTCTGAAGTCATTTTTCGATGGAGCACGGGAAAATGCTTCAGAATCCACTGCTTACTAGATTTGGCCGAAAATGAATGTAGACAGTTTTGGAATCCACCGCCTCAATTGAAAACCGGTGTTCTGGATCTGAAAGTCAGCCCCACCACGAATGGGGGCGTTGATTTTGGGCAAACATTAAAAAAATTCAATGTTTCTGGGCAAAGAACGCAGCAGGCGGAGGCTTCTATCAGAGGCTAGTAGGTACTATTTAATAGAAGCTTTTCAGTCAGAAAATCGGAGGAAATAGTATGATAGTGGGTATAGAGATTTTTTGTCAACTGCCGATTGATGTATTCATCTATTAATTTTGCATAATTGTACACATTTCTTTGATTAATGAGTAAAATTCTTTCTCTCCCATTCTCATCACACGGCATAGCTTAGTCCCCGGAAAATCTATTAAGCGAACGTGACTAGCACTTTTCACACGTCAAGCGATATAATAGGTACCAGGATATACTAACAGCTCCCCTCGTCATTGATCGCCGAAATAGATTTATAGCGTTCGGAAGTGTCGCGCCCGGCTTTCAACCGGATTATTATCTAGACGGCAGATGGCTGCGACAGACATGAAGAATGGAACTATAGTTGGTTCTCTATAAACACGTCCTTCCCAAGTGTTTTCCCCCTTACGGGCTCTAAGCTGTACACCCCCTCTCCCCGTCAAGACTATATACTACCGTCTTGAATTGACCACCCTCCCGCCACGCGAGCGTAGAATTGAACAGCTGAAGAAAGTCCTTCTAGCCTCGCACTTCATTGTTAATTCAACACTGAACTGGTTTTAGTTCAGATTAATCTTCTCGCTGCATAGAAATGCTTGAATATTACGCTAGAAGAAGCAGTTTTGCCGCGAAATGTCGCCCGTGCGTTATTTATGGCAGATTTGAATTAAGTTACTAAATTAAATACACGAACAAACTGCCACTTTATCTAGAATTGGAAATTCGTAGAATGATCACTATTATGGGACAATTGTAGCAATAGATGACTGACATGTCAGTCAAGTATTGCAAGAGTTGACGGATTGCTTGCACTAGAAGCGAATGAGGCCCGTGCCAGGTAGTACAATGTACAATGTACATTTAATGTCATTTGATAAAATGCAATTTCCCATATAAGAAGACTTGGTCATTAACTTCATAGGTACAGTGTAGTTGAGGTAACAAGCCATCAATTGAATTGAATAGATGAGCGCAACCTTTTTGTTATTACGCGAGAGAAACTAAGAAACAGTAGGTATCTAGCGACCAAACTATGCCACACAACACATCATCCACGTGATGCTCATTACGTAAACAACTGCACCCTAACGACCGATGCGTAATAAAACCTTATGCCGATCAGAGGTAACGAACGGCTCAGGCTGCAAAAATCGTTTTGGAGTCGTTGGAATCAGCCTGAAAAGCTCATACAAAAACTTTCGTCCCCCTTTTGAGGCCTCCTTAGCTACACATCAGAGATAAACAACTTTCGTCGTGAAGGACCTCCCGAAAACCGATGAAGGGGATGAGGGAGGAAAAATCAAGGTAGCCTATAACCACCCCCCGAACTCGCTGATGACAATGAGACCACCCTCATGAAAATCTGTTGAGCCGCTCTGTACACAAAAAAAAAAACAAAAAAACAAAAAAAAAAACAAGCCATCAATTGAATTGAATAGATGAGTGCAACCTTTTTGTTATTACGATATATTTAATCAGCGAGAGAAACTAAGAAACAGTAGGTATCTAGCGACCAAACTATGCTACACAACACATCATCCACGTGATGCTCATTACGTAAACAACTGCACCCTAACGACCGATGCGTAATAAAACCTTATGCCGATCAGAGGTAACGAACGGCTCAGGCTGCAAAAATCGTTTTGGAGTCGTTGGAATCAGCCTGAAAAGCTCATACAAAAACTTTCGTCCCCCTTTTGAGGCCTCCTTAGCTACACATCAGAGATAAACAACTTTCGTCGTGAAGGACCTCCCGAAAACCGATGAAGGGGATAAGGGAGGAAAAATCAAGGTAGCCTATAACCACCCCCCGAACTCGCTGATGACAATGAGACCACCCTCATGAAAATCTGTTGAGCCGCTCGGGCGTGATGCGTACACAAACAAAAAAAAACATACATGTCGAAGAGGTGAGCGCACCTTTCCATTTTTTGGAAAAAGGTTGCGCTAACAAGCCATCAATTGAATTGAATAGATGAGCGCAACCTTTTTGTTATTAAGATATATTTAATGAGCGAGAGAAACTAAGAAACAGTAGGTATCTAGCGACCAAACTATGCCACACAACACATCATCCACGTGATGCTCATTGCGTAAACAACTGCACCCTAACGACCGATGCGTAATAAAACCTTATGCCGATCAGAGGTAACGAACGTCTCAGGCTGCAAAAATCGTTTTGGAGTCGTTGGAATCAGCCTGAAAAGCTCATTCCATAGACCCTTGTACCAACGAAATCGGACAAAAACTTTCGTCCCCCTTTTGAGGCCTCCTTAGTTACACATCAGAGATAAACAACTTTCGTCGTGAAGGACCTCCCGAAAATCGATGAAGGGGATGAGGGAGGAAAAATCAAGGTAGCCTATAACCACCCCCGGAACTCGCTGATGACAATGAGACCACCCTCATGAAAATCTGTTGAGCCGCTCGGGCGTGATGCTCTGTACACACAAAAAAAAAAAAAAAAAAAAAAAAAACATACATGTCGAAGAGGTGAGCGCACCTTTCCATTTTTTGGAAAAAAGGTTGCGCGAAAAATTGGTTAACCATTTAAAAATAATATAAAAACACTGCAAATTTTATACTACGGTTTATTATGCTTTGATATCGTGCAAAAAAATATTCTATCAATAATTTTTTTTTTAATTTCATCATAGAAAAAACTTTTTTTACATAAATTTTCAAAGAAAAGGTTTCGACAGATATGTGACCCCGAAAAATGCATCGTACTATGACTGGTTTTCTACTGAACCTTACTAGCACAAGTTAGGATGGCTAGCCTGAAATAGACGCGAACCCTGCTTCTTCCCAACGTTCCATGTCTGGCTGTGGACCATTTCGGCGCCTCATCCTCCACTGGGAGCCCCTCACATGGCTCTCTGACTTTGGCAACACTAAGAGAAGCTAAAATTAACACATCCGCCCTTAATTAACAACACATTAACACTTTAAGGAGCGGCTGACCTCCATTTCCAATTAAGAAACAATTTATGGTGTGTACAGGAACTGAACCCAAATTGTGGGTCTGTCGTTACTATAGGTAGGGGAGTGGGGGGCACATTTGACATAGGGGCACATTTGACAATGGCTGTTTTTCTCTCAAGGTTTGAATTTTACCGCGATTTCGTGTTTTTGTATTGTGAGAAGAACCATTCCAGGTTGAAAGCGAGCAGATTCTAAATCATCCAGTCGGCTCTGGGCGATTTGAGTGTTTTGGCCTTCAAAATTAGGTATTTTTTCTTTTCGTTTTTCGTTGATTACCGAGTGGATTCAGCATTTTCTCACATGTAGCTCATCCAGTTTGTCAGTCGTATACGTCTCCTTGCATGTGTTTTCCTTGGATTTTTCAAAACAATTTATCTTTGAGGTTTATCGTTGGGATTTTCTTTAATGGCTACCCTCGGGGCAGTTTTGACAGTTTTAATATTAAATATTAAAATCCTATGACCACTTAAAGCTTACAAACTTCATAGGTATATAAAAATTTTTATATACCTATGAAGTTTGTAAGCTTTAAGTGGTCATAGGATTTCGAATACCTACTCGACCTGACTTTTTTCAATAAAGATCTTTGTTTTGATCATTATTTTTTGTTACTTATATTCCAACATCCAGAAAACTTGGTGTTCCTTCGTGAAAGTAGAGTGGGTGGGGTAGTGGTGATTTTTACTGGCCGGAGGGGGTCTACAGTTGTTGTGCCTGACTCAACATTATTGCCAGATGATGATTTGCTGGACATTCCGTGGGGTTTTGGATAGATTAGTATAGAATTAAGGTACTTTCTGTGAACTGTCAAAAGTGCCCCTTGCTCATGTCAATTGTGCCCCTACGGCAAAATTGTATTAAAATTGTATTAAAATAGGAACTAAATGTATTTGGGTAGCAAAAGTACTGTAGTTAACGATAGGAGAAAGAAATTAAAGACATCTCGTTTTTTCAACCTTGCAGGATGGAAAATGCGAAAAGTGTCAAATGTGGCCCCCACTCCCCTACATAGGAACGCATGTGTGATTGAGTTCCTAAGATTTGATTTAAATTTCAAATTTTGTTCTGTGATGGGCAGACATAAGAAGGAGCTTACTCAAGTTCTCGCCGCTGCTTGTGAATTTGACAATTATGAGGGACACCTGTCCCACAGAGTGTTAATGTGATATGATCAAATAAGTCAAAAATAAAACTGGAATGGGGTATTCCACCACGATTTTTACCTGTGGGGTGGATTGGTAGGAAGTCATTCAAAAGAAAATGGCAGAAAAAGGTAAGAATTACCTGGTAGTACGAAAATGCGATTTAATGTTTCGTTAGATAACTTATTCATTTTACTTTTATTTCTATAAAGATCCTTACAATTCAGTCGATACGTTATGGCAACGCTAGAAAAACGTAAACGTAGATGGGTCATTTCGCAAAAAGTGGCAACTTTAGCATTGGGAAAAAAAACGAAATTTACTTCCACGAAATTTTTTTTCTTTTCAACTATTTTCTTCTACATCAAAGTTAGAAGTCAAATGCCCAAAAATATGATCATAGAATGGTCTTTTTGTCAATTCTATGGATTTTACCATAGAAGTGAGAATTTCTTTGTAAATATGAGCTGTGGGCCTCCTACTCAACGACTAAGTTGTTTTTGTTTTTGTTTTTTACAATGGAACATGTTTTTTTGGACTAACTACCCGAAAAGTGTCCCGAAAATCGGGTGACGCGGTCACGTACAACCAAGCCGTTGCCAGGAAAAAGTAACTCCCGCAGTTTTCATCGGACAGAAATCGTTCACCACTCGTTGGAAAGCTCTGAACTTATTAGACAAGGTACATTTCTCCAAATTTGAGTGAAGCTGTACGGAAAGCTGAGTTATGCGCATGACATCAAATCATTTTTGTTTACTAACATTATGATCTTGAGTCATAAGTGAGATGTTAGCGCAATGGAAATCTAAAGTTAGTCTCATTCCTAATGAAAGTAATTTGAGCACTCCTCCTTCCCATTAAGCGTAATGCGAAAAACTGTTGAATTTATATGCAACCTAGAAAGCTGAAATTTGAATGGTAACGTCTGTGGGGCATCTGAAATCTGACGATGATGCTCCTGATCAGCAACAGGTACAAACACAAGGTCCGGTAGTTGTCACGCTCACGTAGCATCAAAACGAGAGCTCAACCACGACTGGATGCCCATCAGTAAACGAACAACTAATATTTCTTTCAGAACCCGTTCTTGGTCGTGCAAACGGCTGCAGTTTCCGCTAGTCGAGGCGTGCGCCCTAACTATACATAAGTCGCTCGGTGGGACTTATATTACACAGTCGTATATGAATACGATAAAAACCGCGATCAGAAGTTAGTCTACATAGCGTTGTCACGAGCAACGTCTCTCGATGGTTTGTTTCTCACAAATAAGAACAAGCCATCAATTGAATTGAATAGATGAGCGCAACCTTTTTGTTATTACGATATATTTAATGAGCGAGAGAAACTAAGAAACAGTAGGTATCTAGTGACCAAACTATGCCTCACAACACATCATCCACGTGATGCTCATTAAGTAAACAACTGCACCCTAACGACCGATGCGTAATAAAACCTTATGCCGATCAGAGGTAACGAACGGCTCAGGCTGCAAAAATCGTTTTGGAGTCGTTGGAATCAGCCTGAAAAGCTCATACAAAAACTTTCGTCCCCCTTTTGAGGCCTCCTTAGCTACACATCAGAGATAAACAACTTTCGTCGTGAAGGACCTCCCGAAAACCGATGAAGGGGATGAGGGAGGAAAAATCAAGGTAGCCTATAACCACCCCCCGAACTCGCTGATGACAATGAGACCACCCTCATGAAAATCTGTTGAGCCGCTCGGGCGTGATGCTCTGTACACAAACAAACAAACAAAAAAACATACATGTCGAAGAGGTGAGCGCACCTTTCCATTTTTTGGAAAAAGGTTGCGCTAAAAAGGACCACCAGTTTTAACATGCTCGCGGAAAAGTTAATGTCGAGCTGACAAACGAGTTTCATCGATAGACACCTCACCGACTTCGAACTATCAATGACGACTGCCGAGATTCTTAGCCCGTGTAGGTCCTGAGGATTTATCGTTACTCACCCTCAACGTTCAGAGTTTGCATGCGCACAAACAAGATTTGATTACCGATTTCATATTGCCTGAAACAAAGATTATGGCTTTAACGGAAACGTGGCTCAACAACGATGACGAGGTTGGACTGAGAGGCTATCGATGTGTCACTCACTTTAAACGAGAAAAATTTCGAACTGGAGGAGCTTGTTTCAAAGGCAGATCGAGAAAGAACCGAAACAGTAGTGACACTCTACCACTGGACACGCCATAGAAGTGAGGAAATGGCGTTTCGTAGATTTTGTATGACACTTATTGACCAGTTGACTCATTCAGCCTCCTGAGAATATCTCTACGTGGGAAAATTTTGAAAACACGAAAAAATACTATGCATGTCTCATAATTCGCCTCATGAGGAGCCACTTTCGGCGAAATGACCCAGATACAGATCCATAGATTCAAGGAAATAACTGGTGAGTTCCACAATGTCAGTCGTACGTGGTCTTTCCTGGAAAGAAATTGACACGAATTCGAATAAGATTCAGACTACGCATTCAATCAAATGTAAAATCAAATCCTCGAAACGGGCTTTTCGGGTATAATGTCCGTCACGAAAGAAAACAAATCTAAAAGTTCCTGCTTTTGCACTTCGTGGCCCGTCCGTGGAAGGGTAACAAATTTCCCCTGAACGCCGAGTTTCCTGAGCTCTTCGTAAGTGTCACGACCATTGGAAATGGAAACGAGGTCGTCATCGGCGCCATGTTGCTGAAGAAGGACGGGAATCTTTTGGCTGGGTGTTCTTTCTCGAAGTGCCTAAAATTAATGCAAGGAGTTGATTTTTAACGTTAGGTTTCATTTTCATTTTATTGTTGTAATGTAGGACTTGTTTTATAAGTGTCTGAAAAAGAAGGCACGTTTTCTCTCATACCTGGTAAAGATTTGAAGAATGTGGAATCCACGAAGACATCACTCCAACAGCGGCTATTTCAGGCACGTAACGATATCCCAGGTGAAACGACATGGCTCCACCTCTCGAAAAGCCCGCTGTGCAAAGTAGACAATGACAAATGAGAATCGGTTGATGAAGGCCGGAAATAAAAGTCAAGTAACGGTAGATTATCAAGAGTCCTTGACAATGTGGAAAGAATCGCAAAAACCGATGTCTACTCACCTACAGCAATCCTGTTCGTGGGAATACCGCACTTGACTTGGGAATTTATTATGGCCACGAGATCCTTGCTGATACGTGCAAGGTCTTGTTCGTTTTCTTTCGCGCTCATTGAGTAGTTGGAAATATCGTACCACTGGTTAATTGGCTGAAAAAAAGCAACTTGTTAATTGCGAAAATAAACCATCTGGCAATAGATGCAGTAGGAGATCTACCAAGTAAGCTTGACTCACCAGACCAAAGGCAGGGGTGTAAGGTGTTGGGGGTGCGGTGGGGTAAATAATCCGGATGTGGGGTAAAATCGACTTGTCGCCCAGAATATGCTTGATAGTGCGTTGGAAACACCTTCCTGTGTCACCTTTGAGAGGGAATTGACTGCAATTAGCATCTAACTCATTCATAGAAATACGTTAGTTGTAGGATACGTTATTGTTCATATTTAAGAACCATGAAGAGAGCATCACTTTTGAACTTGCAGCTAGATACAGCACTACAATTCAGAAATTTTGTTCTAGCCCAAACCTGATCCATGAAGCAGAATTAGTGCACCAGTCGGTGGGGAATTTGCGGGTTCTGTGACGAAGATTTGCTTTATCGACTTCAAGTTTTCGAAAACAGTACCGCATGATGACAGGGACCTCTCCTGCAAAGAGAAAAAAATTAAGTTGAAGCTTTACAATACCGTTGACTGAAACCAGATAATGGAGAAGGTTAAAAGTCATGTCTTGTAGCACACTGTCTGGCCTGAGCGGTACGCGTTAGTTTCAAAAACTCCCGATAGAGCGCAGCATGTCAGAAAATCAGCTCCTTTTTACTGTGCGCCCAAATTAAAGGAAATTTCCCACGGAAAGATTTTTTTCCTATGTAAGTATGTGTCCGTGCCTTCACTTCGTGCTGCATTCTTATGAAACCACGGGTTCGAATCCCGTAGACCATGGCGTTTTTGGGAATAAAAGTGTATAATACACAAATTTAGCGCAACGTCATGGCGGGCCGATTTTGTCAAAAACCTTGACATTAAACTCACTTATTATGTACAGTAAAATTTCATATTCAACATTTTTATGTACTAACGAAAGAATACATTTTCAACTTTCTTGCCACAGCTACCCCACATTGGTACAACTGTAGCATGACTGAGTGTTGAGAGCCATATATGGAATACTGGGACTCAAGAAAAATGTTAAAATAGAGATAACTGATTTATTTTGATAAGAAAATTCAATTACAAACAATAAAAATATAAAGTACCAGTTATAACTGTTATAACTCCTGTCATACGTTTGGCGAAGCCATTTTATGGACAAAGAGTGCAGACATTGTTATAGTCAAGTAAGTTTCTGGAGAGCAAATACAAAAATACATTTCGTTTAAAAATGAAATACTTTTAAAAGATACATGATCATAGAAAGACACAAATGTGTAAGAGAACAATGAAACCAGTGATATGTAACAAGGGAATTTCACCCTGAATTTTCGTCCAGACGACGGATATTTGTAGTTGATTAAGATCTCGTGACAAACAGTAAGAGACACACAATGGCTCCGGTCCTAAACAAAATCATTACCTCATTCCTCAATTATGTAATGAATGGAAATTGAAAGGGTTAGTTCATTCAGTAGGTTAACAAAAACTAATGGAACCTAAGTCACATCCGATTGTATAAAGTACAATAATTGTACTTTATTATTCAACCATTACAATTTTGCAGTGGAGCTATATTTTATCTAGAGAGCATACAACATCGTAATACAAAAACGTACTTAAAATCAAAAGAGCTCATCTAGTACAGATTTTTATGACCAGGATTTTTCTTGTCAGAAGAAGGAGACTTCGAAGGAGATTTTGAGGACTTTGCCGAGTCAGACCCGTTGGTTTGGTCTTTGTTGAATTCTTTGAGAGCGTTCAAAACTCTGGGGGAATTGTGCCAGTCGGCAAGGAGAGACAGGTTATACATGGAAAAGGCCGGATCTCCAGTCACTTCGTGGTCGATGTTGAGGAATTCTGGAAGACAGGCTCTGAGATGCTCGTCATTCAGAGCGGAGTAGGTTTCCAGAAGAAGCAACCCGTCGCATCGGGGGTGGGAGGGTTTCTGGTACATGTCCAGTTGGAAATACTGATTCCGGACCAGGAAACATCTCCGGGTTTTGTATACGGGGAAATGGGAGTAGTCAGTTTGGCTCAGGAGGTTGACATAGTCTCTGTGGGACAGCTGGGTCTTCACTTCGACGACTTGGTCGAGGATCCGTGGCTTGCGAATGGTGTGAGTGTAACTCCACCGACCGTTTTGGCCCCTTTTTCGCAACCTGGCTTCCACGTCTGTGTTTGCTGAGGTGAGGTAGTGATGGACGACATCGAAATCCTGAAAAGGAGGGAACTCAGAGTCCGCAGGTAGTGGCCCACGAACGAGGAACTTCCTCTTTTTAGCCTGAGATACCAGACGGTCGCCAGGATCAATCCCGACTTTGGAACACACGCTGGCAATCATTCTGCGGATTTTCTCTTCAAACGGCGTCGAGTTGTCAATAACATCGAAGTATGGATGTCCAATCCATGCAGATGCCGCTTTAGTGTCCAGTTCTTTAGCCAGTTCAATATTTTCATTCCTGCACGAATGATCTTCGGTCGAATAAAAGTCCTCAGCACCTTTGGCTGCAGTCACCAAATGTATAATTTGATCATAACGGTTGTCTCTCAGTTCCACATTATTCCACCCATTGTTGGACATGATAGACTCCCACTGTTCACGGCTCACGAACGCCGAAGCGTCCATCGCCCCTCGATCACATATGATCAACGTGTTCCGCCTGCTGGTCCTACCAAGGTGGAAAAATGTGTTTTCAATTTGGAGCATTGTTTTGAGCAAGTTTTCCTGAAACTTGCACCCTTCTGCAGGAGTCATTTCTCTCCAGTCCACTCCGCCGCTGAGCAGGAGCGTCGCCGTCTCCGGGACTCGGTAAACTTTCCAACCGAGGTTTTCGAAGAAGGTGCTCAACCTGGACTGACCGGTTGTCTTCCCGCCGCATGGCCCTCCAGTCAAAACCAGCCTGTAGACGATTTTCCCTCTCTCATTCATCGTAAGTGTCGTAGAATTATTTTCAGATCGCAGGCGCCTCAGAAAGCCGGATTCATCTGGAAATAAAGAGAAGAATAGATGAACATTAGATGATGACAAGTTGATGATCCTCGTAGAAAAAGGAAGACACTTGGGAGACATTTAGTCAAATAATTTTCCATGGCTATCACAACTGATAAACTTCGACCCCACAAAGAGAAAATTTAAAAAATAATCACATGCGGTATCAAGAGACGACCTTTGAGAGCGAGTATCATTTCAGATAAAGCTAATTATACTACTTTTTGGCATAGAATTTGAGAGCAGACATTTTTTTCTCGCTAGTCAAAGGTCGACATTGTTATGTCCCTACGATTCGTCGATTTGAATGCCGGAAATCACTTGGGCTAGATAACCCTACCTTGACAACGTCATCTACACACGTGGTACATCAATTACGCACTATTTTCAAAATCGTCAAAACTGAATTTGGCGCCTTTGCAACTGACTGCACATCTACTTGTCATCAAACACCTGAGATGAAAGAACCATCTCCTTGAAAGCGTGTTTAGAGTATTGTTTTAGAGTGGGATTCACTTCAAAACGAGAGGAGAGTGCGCAGAAGATAATGAAAATAAATGAATAGGAAGTTTAAACAAAAACTAGAATAAAAATAGAATAAAAGAAAAAGAATACAATAGGATAGAAGAAAGAAACGAATAGAATTTAAGAAAAAGCGTCCTTACAAACCTTTAGAAAGACAATAACGCAGAACTTGTTGTAGGCTGAGGGACGACACCGATTCTCAAATAACAAAACACGTTGTTAATAGACTGCAATTATCCAAAGAAGAGTTCATGAAAAATAGAAAGGCACAGGCATCGTCGGTGCGAGCCCAAACCAAGTTGGCTCCCGGAACCTGACTAAACACCAGCCTCGTGGTCCGGTTTACATACCACGGATAGTCTTCTAATAGGTTGTTTTTCTGTTGTTTAATTCAGCGTCGAGGCCGATAAGAAGAACACGGAAACTTTCCGTCGGAAAGGCCGGACAGATGGCGGCTCCCACTCAGGGTTTTCCCCCTCCAGAAGAATCAACGGGACGTTCCTATTTGATCGAATCTCTCGGCCTGTCCACATGAGGATGTGATCTGCGACCGGCAAGGTAAATGAACGACGTTATGAATCATCGGGACGTGCAACTCGAGCGTTTGCAGGGTGTCTTCAACGAAAAAGTTCATTTTCACTTTTGGTTTATTATTCTTGGAATAATAAGTAAACCTATGTAATAGCGACGGAGGTCGAAAATTCTGATCACCCTCAAAATATGACATTAAACGTTTCAAGATGTCTAGATACCAAAAACTAAATGTGCGTCCGCCGTCCGAGCAGTTTTGGGCAGTAGGCTTCTTCTTTTGGTTTATTATAATAAATAATATAAGAATAATAATTATTCTTGGAATAATACACCTATGTTTTCGCGACGCGGGTCGACGACTCCGATCGGCCTCAAAATTTGACATTATCCGTTTCAAGAGGTCTACATTCAAAATCCGAAATGTCCGTCCGCCGTCCGCCGTACGCCGTCCGCCGTCCGGGCCGTTTTGGGCAGTAGGAATTTTTTAAAAAATCTGAAATTTTGACAAAATACTTCGTTTACCATCTAGTTGTGCCCGCAAGGTTTTCAGTCCGATCGCCCAAACCCGTGGGGCGCTCTGGGGCTATAATGGGGCTACAGAAGGGGGTTTTTGAAGGCTTTTAGCTATGGGATCGAGTTAGGTAACGTTTTCGAAGTATTTTTGGACGTAGAATCCATTTTTTGGGGTCCCGGAACGATCCGATTTCACTGGGGCGATGTTTAGGGCATTCGTGGGGCTAAAAATGGGATTTTTGAAGGATCCCAGGATGTTAAATATTTTTCGAGTAAAAAATACAGAGTTTTTGAAAAAACACATTTTTGAACCAAAAAAAAAAATTTTTTTTTAAATTTTTTCATTGACAGAATTAAATTTCTGCACAAGTAACGTATATCAAAGAATAATAAACCCTTGTGTAAAATTTGCAGCGTTTTTTTTTTTTTTAATTCTGAAATATTGACAAAATACTCGGTTTACTATCTAGTTGTGGCCGCAAGGTTTTCAGCCCGATCGCACTACCCCGTGGGGCTAAAGGGGCTACGGGAGCGGTTTTTGAAGGCTTTTGGATATGGGGTCGAGTTAGGTGTCGTTTTCGAGGTATTTTTGAATGTAGAATCTATTTTTTCTTAGAAAAAGAACTGCAAATTTTACACCAGAGTTTATTATTCTTTGATATAAATTATCCAAAAATTAATTCTATATCAATAAAACAAATTTTTAATTTAATTAGGTATTTACAAAAGTTTTTCGAAAGTAGTTCGAAAACGACATCGCTCGTGATATCATACCCAAAAACCTTTAAAGCCCGCAGCCCCTTTTTAACCCCACAAAGCCCCACGGGTTTGGGCGATCGGGCTGAAAAACTAAGGCTAAGATTTAAACGAAACATTCCTGTTCAAAACGGCTTGGACGGGTAGCTGCAATGAGTTTCCCGCGAGGTGAAAACGTAATTTTCGGAGTCTAATAACGGAAAAGCAATCGTTGTAACTATATTGAAGCGTACTTCAATGATGTGAATCGTGGCGTAAATTGAAATGGGACGTTTTCGAGTACAAAACAGTGGAAAGATAACATATTAGGTATATACAATTCAAGACGCATTCATGATTCATGAATCACATGAGTTGTGACGATTTTCTTATGTGTAATACGAGAGTTTATAAACTCTCGTATTACACATAAGAAAATCGTCACAACTCTTCACTGCACTGAGATGTCTCGTTGTTCAAGAGCTACCACATTCCGTTTTCCATGCAAAGTGGCACATCGCTCACTCTATCGGTTTTCCGTGCAACTACATTTGTAACACTTCCAGTTGCAAGATAAGCGCAACCCTATAAAAAGGGTCAAATTTGTGAAATATCACAATTTGTGAAATATCTATATTATCTGATATAGACCTGAAAGACTGGACTCCAGAAAGCCCAAATTTTACCAGATCAATTTCTTATTAGGGTGTTGTTACAAGTATCGAAGTAGATGGCGATTGCAATTTCCGTTTTAAAAGCATATTAGTAAAATCAGGCCTACCTGAGAAATGTAGAGCTGCGGCAACAGCTGTCTTGAAGCAAGCACGTTAGATACGCCCTCCCCCTTGAATGAGAATCTAAAGAAATGATTAAAAATCAGCCTTCGAACCGAGTATGAGCGGACAATGACCACTACGACTGCGAAAAAGGGCGGGCAATAGTCACAGTTCCATCAATCAGAAGGAATCAATTGAAAATCACCCTATCAGAGGGCGTTTCATCAAGATTTCAATTACAATTTATTACTGTACTCTGTAAGGGTCAAATTTTGAGGCCGATCGGAGTCGTCGACCCCCGTCGCGAAAACATAGGTGTATTATTCCAAGAATAATAAACCAAAAAATAATTCGCTCATGTTTCAACCCCTGTAACTTATAAACGGCTAAGGCAGATGAATTGGCTCAAATCCTATCTTCTGCACTCTGCCTCTCGAACTAATACCTCCCCAAACGGGAATTTCCAGGTCCCGAAACAGTAACGCTCCCCCACTATAAACTGGAAAAGGAACGGAGTTTTCCACCAGTTGTTAATGACCGTAAAACTGGTGTTGAAAAAAAGCCAAAAGTTGATGGGGTCTGAAGGGAGAATCATGATGTCTGCACATCTACATTGCTGATTGAATAGGGCTTTTCTATAAAGGCATTTCTACCAAGGTCTACCAAGACGTTGGTTACGAATTTTCAACGATGCAAAATAGATCCTAAAAGCGAAATTTATTACAACATCCATTACCCAACCGTAAGGGCATAATTTCGTCGCTACTGACACCGCCTAATCCACTGGAAAAGGAGGGAATTATCCGGTACCTATCAGAACTTAAGCGACGATTTACACATTTAAAATTTTTTGATTTTGATAGTTGATTTTCATTGTAATTTTGTTTGCAACTCTCCCCCTCCCGAACTAAGTACTGAATACGTTTCGTAGGTGGTGAAGTCGAAACAAAAAGTAGAGGCCATAATTTTACGCTCAGTAACGCAATCCTACCACCGGCGTTATCTAGCGCAAGTGACCTTTCATAACTGTAGTGGTTTTTATCACTTGGAGCCCCACTAATGGCAGAACATCGTGCGGAACATTAGCTCTAACGCAAGTTGGAAGCCTTGAAAGACTTGGTTCGTCGTAATACAAGCCTGCAGTTGATGATGAAAGTTTCAGGATACATTTAACGAACCACATAATGCACAATCATAGTGCCTTGACCTGCCAAGGAGTCGCAAGCTCCTTGAGAGGGCGTGATAAATTAGTAAATATATGTATGTGTGTGTGTTCAGATAAATACACAATGAGACCGTTGAATTGAAGCGATGGTATTTTAACGCACGCTAGAATGACGAAGCAACCTTTAAAAATACGAGCCGAATATTGTGCTTCAATAAAACCAATCAACCGATCACATTGATTGGGATTTTTCTTTGACGGAATGAAAATATGGTATGGAGACTAGATTCGAGCAAAAATGTTAAGCACGATGAATATTGTGCGGGCCGGTACCAAAGTAGCGTGTCATGGTTCAGAGGTTATGTAAAACCCGACTGAGTTGCTAACAACTCGCGGTCACTGAAATTAGAACAAGTGAAATTAGTGCTAACGACAAATATGCTCAAGCCTTGAGACTGCTAGACGAGATGGCGGTCGTTTGGAAGAATCGATCCTAGAACGGTTGTTTCACCAAGAAAATTTAGGTACCTACACATTTCTAAGAGGTTTATTAGGATCTGAAGATTTTCACAGACACTCACACAGGCTTATTGGCCGCATCTGTTGTGCAGTCGCACAAATCTTATCGATGGACCACACAAACGAAATGAAGATAATACTTAAATGAATACTGTAGATACAAATTACAAGACAAGCTCGAAAGCTCGGGAAATCCGGCGCATAATGGATAGAAACCAGAATCTCGTATCTGAAACGATCATGGCTCGCAGTAGTCCAATTATATGCCCAAGTGCTCAAGTAGACTCCAAGTCCGCACACCCGAGCGTGTTTTCCCAGCCGGATCCCCACGAGGCTGTAAATCCACAGCAAATATTTACTTGCTCGGAGAAGATTACTATTAACTCTGTAACGTCTTCGAGGTTTTCACGAGGAATTGAAAACCACGAAATCGAGCCAAGATGTGAATAGAAATAGGAAAACCAAAGACAGTTCGACGTCAGTAACTGTTATAGCGCTACAATTTTGAGAAGACCATAATTCAGCATTTTAATGGGTATACTCGCTCGCTTTCGAGTTTTTCAGCTGTTTTGGTATATTATTCTTGGAATAATACACCTATGTAATCGCGACGGAGGTCGACGACTCGGATCGGCCTCAAAATTTGACATTATCCGTTTCAAGAGGTCTAGATTCTAAAACCGAAATGTCCGTCCGCCGTCCGCCGTTTGGGCAGTAGAATTTTTTTTAAATCTGAAATTTTGACAAAATACTTGGTTTACCATCTAGTTGTGCCCGCAAGGTTTTCAGCCCGATCGCCCAACCCGTGGAGCGCTATGGGGCTGAAATGAGGCTAAGGGAGGGTTTTTTGAAGGCTTTTGGCTATGGGATCGAGTTAGGTGTCGTTTTCGAGGTAATTTTGGACGTAGAATCCATTTTGGGGGGTCCCGGAACGATCCGATTTCACTGTGAGGATCTATAGGGCTTTCATGGGGCTACAAATGGGGTTTTTGAAGGATCTCAGGAAGTCAAATATTTTCCGAGTAAAAACAGGTACCTATTTAAAAAAAACTTTTTTTGCAAAAAAAAGTCACAGAACTTATTTTCGCACAAGTAACCTATATCAAAGAATAATAAACCCTTGTGTAAAATTTGCAGCGTTTTTGCATTTGTAGGTACGAATGTAACCCATAAACTTTAACACAATACAAGTTTACCACTCCATACAGTAAAGAAACCATTGTGTTTTGAAACCTGGGTCGAAGGAAGGAAAACAATTTTGAAAACAATTCAAACCGTCATTAAATTATTTTTGTTTGATAAATTTCATAAATTTTATGAAATTTATCAAATAAAAATAAATGAAAATAGAAATAGTGTTAATTTCAGAATAATATACCATTAACTCAATTAGTTTGATTTGAAGACTCTTCAATCAGAGGAAAATAATCATTTAAAATAATACCAGGTAAATAAAAATTAAATTAAAAACCGCCGTTAATTAAAATATTAATTTACAAAAGTAATTTCAAAGCTTCATCCCCTAAGAGGAGACTTTTTTTAAACGCAGGCCTTAAGGACCTGATGTAAGGGTCAGAAGACACCATAATTGAGTGGAAAACGTCAGGAGTTGTTTTAATTTGTTTTATGTCTCGGTGCGGCCGGTTTGTCCTCGTCAGCAATATCGTGCTCTGAGCTGCTGATTGCGCGATACACAGCAACAATCTACTCGTCATGAAACGTATAATGTGAAATTTTGAGGCCGATAAAAAGTTTGGATGCCCGTCACGAATACATGACATGTACATTGTATTATTCCACGAATGATAAACCAAAAGATGACGATTTCTTAGTTTCATTTTATTTTTCATTCAAATTAATCGGAGTTATTTCATTTAATAACAATTATTTCATTCAACATAACGATAATAGAACGTTTCGTACAAAGTTGCACTTCAAGTAGGTAAATGATGGTAGGAGGTGTAAAATTTACATCATTTACTATCATTTAATGATAGTAGCTCGTAGAGAAGATTTTATAAGAAGCACCCATTGATATTGATCCGGAACAATCTACTGATAAACAGACTTCTGAAGTAAAGCTTGTGCTTCGTCCTCACGGGCCGTTCGAGGCAATCGAAAGTGCTTGCCACCAGAATTAACAACCAGCGATAACTTGGCTCTACCACTAGATAATATCTGTCTACATATTATGTAGACAATGACCCGACATACTGATAGAATTCACAACCCTTCAAGTAACAGATAGGTTGAATACCAACGAGGAAGTTGCAAGCCTTCTTCTCATATTGTGGATTTAATATTTAAAAGAAAAACTATTGTGTGTAAAAACAAGCCATCAATTGAATTGAATAGATGAGCGCAACCTTTTTGTTATTACGATATATTTAATGAGCGAGAGAAACTAAGAAACAGTAGGTATCTAGCGACCAAACTATGCCACACAACACATCATCCACGTGATGCTCATTACGTAAACAACTGCACCCTAACGACCGATGCGTAATAAAACCTTATGGCGATCAGAGGTAACGAACGGCTCAGGCTGCAAAAATCGTTTTGGAGTCGTTGGAATCAGCCTAAAAAGCTCATTCCATAGACCCTTGTACCAACGAAATCGGACAAAAACTTTCGTCCCCCTATTGAGGCCTCCTTAGTTACACATCAGAGATAAACAACTTTCGTCGTGAAGTACCTCCCGAAAACCGATGAAAGGGATGAGGGAGGAAAAATCAAGGTAGCCTATAACCACCCCCGGAACTCGCTGATGACAATGAGACCACCCTCATGAAAATCTGTTGAGCCGCTCGGACGTGATGCTCTGTACACAAACAAAAAAAAAAACATACATGTCGAAGAGGTGAGCGCACCTTTCCATTTTTTGGAAAAAGGTTGCGCTAAAAATACCTAGATATGGTATTCATATCTCAAATTTTAATCAGTTTTTATTTTTTATAAGCTTGACTTAAATCAAAATTTGCTTATTTAAATCGTGCAACTCTGGTCAAAAGCAACGTGGCTGATGAACGAGGCATTTCCGTGTATACACAACATAAAATACAAAAGGACAAATCCTGAGGGTGATAATATCGACGGACATATTATGTTCGACCTCCGTCGTAGGTAATAAACTGAAATTGTATTGAGAGTTGAAGAGCTAGATAATAGCAAAAAAAAACGAGTTTTATTTTAATGTTGCATGAAATCAACACGTTTACCTGGGAAAAAGGAGAATCTGTCAGTTTGAGGGCATAGCACAACATGAGGTTGCGAACGAACCTAAGAGCTGTCGAAGCCGGCATTGTCGCCGTACCTGTCGACTTCGTTTGTTTTTGAGATAAAAAGTCAGTTACCGCGATTCGATTTTAAAACGCGATTCAAAAGGAGAAACACCAACATGAACCGATCGCGAACTGTATCGCGCGACTGTGCCGGGAAACGGGCAGTCAGGGGAATTTTCAACCTGGTGAGGATAGAGAGGGAGGACTTCCAAGACGTTTTGACGTGAGTCAGATGTTGGAGCTCGAACTCCGAAATGAGGGTCCGCTCAGAATGAATTCTCTTAAGATTATTCAAGGCGAGCCTTTCAAGTAAAAAGGAACCCTACGATTTCCTGGAATAAAGAACCCCAAGATAACTTATAATTCTACGAATGTTCCTCCATGAGGGAGAGTAGACACGTTGGAAGCGGTTGGTGTTTTAAAAACTCCGAACAATGATCCTATCTCATTGTTGTGATGATACATAGCGGCTACCGTTCTAAATGTTTCATAAGATGAATTCCGTTAAGCGTCAAATCAACATTGAGTAATAACCAGCTCTAGTAAGACTTACTAGACTACTTAGTAGTAGTCTAGGCATTTCATTTAATGATTCTATGTGGAAATGTTGAGAGCAGAAGCGATTTCTTCACCGATCTGCTTAGGCCCATGGGAGAATTAAAATACTAAAAGACCCCGACCCTACTCGGTTAGCGGTTGAGTGGAGGGGGGGAGAAGCTCAGGTTTTTTTTTTTTGTTGTTGTATTTTCGATCCTAAATCGAAAACGTTTGGTCACAGAAAAACCATCTACATGAAAAATGAAGCTCACAATATTTGCTAGGTACAAAAGTGTCCCCATTCATTTTTTGCGTACGTATAATAGTTTAGAAGACATCTGTTGGACCCTGACTCCAATAGTCAAGCCACCAGATGTTTTGATGAGCTTGACAACCCCAAATTATTAAAATGTTCAGTTTTCTGCCTGCCATTGATTGAGTCATTTCAACATCAAGCTTGAAAGTGGGTAAAATTTCAAAACCCCGCTTTAGCACTTTTTAGTTTTTTGCACACAGCGCCTAAATTATGCATCCTAGCGGTACGGGCACAAGGAACCGAGAAAACTAATTTTAACCAAAACCAATCGTAAGCGGAAAACCACGTTTTTCAGAACGTTTTCGGCTGTAGCTCAGAAATTAATGGCTTGATTCCAAATTTCCTTTTTTCTCGTAAAAGCTGATTAAATTTCCCATTGCTGCTATTCTATGGGAGACATTGATTTGAGCTCTGAACCTGCGATGGTACATTTAACCACCTTTCACGAGAAAAAAATAAATTTGGAATTGGGCCAAACGTTTCTGAGCTACAGCCGAGAAGGTTCTAAACAAGCCATCAATTGAATTGAATAGATGAGCGCAACCTTTTTGTTATTACGATATATTTAATGAGCGAGAGAAACTAAGAAACAGTAGGTATCTAGCGACCAAACTATGCCACACAACACATCATCCACGTGATGCTCATTACGTAAACAACTGCACCCTAACGACCGATGCGTAATAAAACCTTATGGCGATCAGAGGTAACGAACGGCTCAGGCTGCAAAAATCGTTTTGGAGTCGTTGGAATCAGCCTAAAAAGCTCATTCCATAGACCCTTGTACCAACGAAATCGGACAAAAACTTTCGTCCCCCTATTGAGGCCTCCTTAGTTACACATCAGAGATAAACAACTTTCGTCGTGAAGTACCTCCCGAAAACCGATGAAAGGGATGAGGGAGGAAAAATCAAGGTAGCCTATAACCACCCCCGGAACTCGCTGATGACAATGAGACCACCCTCATGAAAATCTGTTGAGCCGCTCGGACGTGATGCTCTGTACACAAACAAAAAAAAAAACAAAAAAAAAACATACATGTCGAAGAGGTGAGCGCACCTTTCCATTTTTTGGAAAAAGGTTGCGCTAAAAACGTGGTTTCCCGCTTACGATTGGTTTTGGTTAAAATTCGTTCTATCAGTTCCTATTCGACCTAGTTCCTAGTACAGTACTAGTGCTCAAATTGTAGCAAATTTAATGTAGTTTTGATTATTCAGTAGTGCCCATACCAATAGGTTGCATCGTTTAGGCTCTGTGAGCAAAAAAATGGGTTTTTGAAATTTTACCCACTTTCAAGCTTGAATCCTAAACTATTATACGTAGGCGAAAAAGAAGAAGCTCATAGAAGTTCACTTGTGAGCGATAAAATGAAAATACGAGAAGCTTGTGCGTGGTGGACTTGGGGGTTCGTCAATAAACCAATTTATTAACCGACCGTCGACAGTTCTGAAACAACCCAAGTCTCAATGCTAGGCTTATTGTCAACCAGTTTTGGCCCAATCATTCAGCTTCATGGTATAAAAGCGAGCCCTAATGATGACCGTGACCACAGCGAACGAAGGGAACTCCTATAGGAACTACGCACAAATCGCTCACCTCCTCATCGTCAGTCGACAGGCAATCATCATCGCTCATCGGGAACAACAAGATAATAGATGAACAATCTGATGAACGAGATATGAACTGAAGAAATGAATAATAGATGAACGAAACCCCTGTATTTACGTCACAGAGTAACAGAGGACAGATTTACGTCGAGGAATTGGTTAACGTTACTTAATAAATAAGGGAAAAGTAACGTCATAACCTCAAGTTCCTCCATGGTAGAATTTATTATTTTTTATGGTTCCCGGAAACATTCAACAATCAAAAGATTGTGCTGAAGTACTTTTGACCCTTCGGCTGTGCATTTCTTTACGAAAATTTCGTAATTAATTTTAATATTAAATATTATTTCGACAATTACGTTCTAACACCACGTAGTTGACTTTCCGCAAGTTTACAGGAGACACAAAAAACTTTTATTTTGGAAGTAGGTAAATCAATTTTCAAACTTTTCCCGTATTGTTAGTTCAGTAGGGTCCCAGACACTCAATTCTATGCCTCGTGATAGTTATCTAGAAAATGCACTTGTTATGTAATTAGGTGGTGTTGGTGTTTTAAATGATCAATTACGTGGTGATGGTTGTTCATTGAGATAGGTACATAGTCAATTTCGTGATGTTGCTCATAGGTAGGAAATCAGTGAGAAGGTTATCAGCTCTTATTAGATAAAACGCAAATTTTGACCATAGATTTGTCATTCTTTCGTATAATTTGTGCAGAAAGTAATTCCATGTCAATTTTTTTTTAAATTGAAAATTAAATAAAAATAAAAAACCTAGATTCATGTAGACCTGTACATGTTTGGATTCCACAAATGGGGAAAATTTACTCCGAAAATGGCACCTCATTCAACATCCACCAAAAGCTCCATTTGTAGCTCCATGAAAGCACCTTAGCTCCCGAAGGTGAAATCGAATAGTTCTGGGACACCCAAAAATAGATTCCACGTCCAAAACTACTTCAAAGATGACACTTAACTCGACAGATCGAAACCCCTCAAAAACCTCTTACTTACCTCTTGACAAGTAGGTCATCATGGGGAGCACTGAATGTGTTACCTACGTGGTACTTAAATAGGTTAGGTACCCACAATGTCATAGTTATGCAGAAACACAATAATTGTTGGTCATTGCTGGTGGGGGGGTTACAAGGTATTATTGCATGAGTATCTCACCCAGATACATATAGTGATCGCGGATATAACCTGCTCCACTTCTTCACATAATAGAGAGTTCCTAAAGCCACTTTTTGCCTAACGGTGATGAGTTACGGTCGACGTAACTCGAGATTTCGCGCATGCGCAGAAATAACGGTGATAACTTACGTCCTTATGCCTAACGTCGAACGTTATTGCCGTAAAGTTACGGCAATAAGCTTACGGTCTTAAGGATATCGCCGTTAATTTCGAGCAATAGAACGTAAATAGCGGCACTTTAAATTTAGCGTGACTTTTGATAAGACCGTATCTCTGTTACGGTCTTACGTGAAGTTAGCTTTTCTTTGATTCTCCCTAGACAAATCCCTTACGGTGATAAAAATTAACGGTCGACGTATCTCGGATGTTTCTTTAGGAACTCTCTAATAGAGGCAGGGTTCAGGTCCTGTGAAACGCTCCCTAGCCAGGGTTCAATAATTGACAATAACGACATGGCAATTATGTTCAGTAGCTTATCCTTTTGTTTGCTGAAGAGATCAAGAGATGCCAACAGTCACAACCAGCTAAATTGAAAAGCGTGCGACAAGCAACCTTAGAATAATGGCATTTTCTTGCGAAGCTTTCCCCATTATGGAACTCCCTGCCCGTAATGTTGGTAGAGCGATGGGGGGGTTTATTTGAAAACTATTCAAATATGAATAATTTCGTTAATAACTACAGGATTCATCCAAGACATGGCAGAGGGTGAAAATGGTCAGAAGAAAAAACGGAAAATTCATCGGTCCTAAAAAAGTCAAGGTTTTTAAAAATGTGATAAATTCATTAATGGGTTCAGATGCAGTACGTTGAAACTTCCCTCAGACAATTTTTCCCCAAATTACATCCACCAGGCGATCCAAAGCTATAAACCAACGGCACAAAATCGCCCCCAATAACTCCAAACTATCACTATAATATAGTGATAGTTTGGAGTTTATCATTTACTATATTATAGTAATCCCTTCTCAGAAAAACATTGCAATTTTTCCACTTCAGCTTTGAGCCCTATAAATAAATGTTCTGTTACATGGTTACTATGATGTACCTACACCGCTGCAATAACTCCCAGTGACCGCTTTCACCCCGTGCTGACCTACCCACAGAGAGCCAGGCATCTTGAACACACGTGTATTTTAATTTCATGTAGCGAGCTTCAAAGTGAAAGAAATTTCCAGGCCATAAAAACGAGTCGCCTGCCACCTTGATGATGTCATTGCCATTGCCAACCAAAACAACGATATTCTGAAACAACCATGCGTTGTAAACTTAAGCCCAAAAATTATGCGAATATTGATACCGTGTTTGGTAATTCTAGCGGTTGAAAATGTGAAGTTAGTGCAAAGTGAACACGTAGATAATCCGGAGGTTTTGGGTAAGCAGAAATAATACGATATTGGTAACTCGACTCCTATTGGCGCAGCGCGAGAAAAAGGAACAATCCCAAACATTAAACCCGTTTTGCGCCGTTCTTAACATGGTCAAACACCAGATAGGCCCAAATACACAAATGTGGGTCGATGTCGACTCCTTACAATTACAGCTTTTCTTTAATTTGATTTTATTTTTTCAATTTTTTTATTGCAACCTTTTGAGGTACGGTTAAGTAGGTACGTCCAATACTGTGCCAAATAACTAAACTCAGGTAATTTTAAATGATTATGCGAGACCAATTGAAAATGTATTCGTATTCTGTTTAGATTCCACTTATTTCAAAAATGCAGTAGCCAAAGAATTGTTGAAAAAGAAATTGACAAACTTGGAAGCAGCTCGACAGCAAGATAGTTTAGTGACGTTTTTGAGGAAAGGCGGGAAAAATCTCCCCGGACTTAAAAGTGCGCCAAAATCCAATTACCACAAAGATGACGATCCGAGTCGGAAACAGTCTCAGATGGCCAACACGTTCATTGCATCGTCCAACCTGCTTTTCGGCACAAAAAGTCAACAAAAGAAATCGTGCCGGCCGGGAGGGAAGCAGAACAAGGAAGGTTTGGACATGCAAAGTTTGAGGCAGGCATGTTCCGGGTATAATGAAGATGGTAGTGAATTTTTGGCGGCGAAAGAAGCTCCGAAAGTGGCTGTGGACGCGCCCAACATCTCCGACTCAACAGCGATGCAGAAAAGGTCAAGCCCCAATCATTCGGACGATCCAATCAGCTGTTACCTGTCGGAACCAAAAAAGGTAACGTGCACACACAAAGACGTCATATACAAAATAGCTTTACCAGACAGTGAAGTTGGAGATGATGACATAGGAAGAATTGTTGAAAGTATCTACCGGGCTGTGGAAGGCAAGAGCGGAACAAAACCCTCTGATCCAGTTGCACACAACGATAAGACGTCTTTGACGGCCGAGGCAACAGGCAAAAAAGTTGAAGATTCTTCAAAAAAGAAAAGAGCATCTGAAGATTATCTGCGGTCCATGTTTCTCAACAATCTACTTGTAGCTAACCACAACGGTTTGCCCAACTACAACGGTAACAATCCGGTATTCATACCGCTTCTAATACCAGTAGAGCAACAGAAAATTGAACCTCCGAAAGCACCCGCTAGCTACTACTCGGCAATGGCTATCGACCCCAGGCTACAACTCCCAGTAAACTTCTCAGCCGGGGTGGATCCTGTCAACTACCAGTCAGGTAGAAATGTGATATTTGATAACGGCTATGGGCAGTACGTGTTACCGGAAGGGTTTGCATCGCCTGAATTGAACTTGAAGCAGAGGTCAAGTGTGAATTTGACTGCAGAAGCAGAAAAAAGGCGGAATTGGCTCGCGTTGATGGCAACAAACGGGCTGGTCCCCGTGGAGAACCCGAGAATCACTCAACATTCCACCAACGGAGAACTTCAAAGCATAGCTGAAGAACAGGACGATCTAACAAGTGGGAGCAAACTGACAGTAGCTGAAACCGGCGACGTGTTGAATAAGTTGTTGAACAAGAGACAACCAAGAGACACATATTTCCTGAGGCGTCAGTTGAGGAAAAAGCCAGTCAACAACGACAAACCAGCACAGTACAATGAAAAAGGAGTGAAACATGTATTGTCGAAAGTAGTACAAAAGCTAACCGAGCCCGACGGACGGGTTTGGGACGAGAGGAAATGTGGGTGCCCTTGTCCATGTCCAACTGAAGCCACCAAATGCACGACCAAATGCACCAAAAAACCAAGGTGTCCTATAAAGTGCCCAGTTTTTTTTCTACCAGGGACGAGCTGTTGCACAACAAAATGTACTACGCCGTGTTCAACATGCCCTGAGGGCTGTCAACCAGTGCCACAGTGCCATTGCTCAACAACTAGGAGGACGTGCTATACGAAATCCGAAATGTGCGGTGACAATGACCTTCTATCCAAAGTTGTGTCTGGACAAAATGAAGTCAAAGATGATCGTATAACGCAAAATATTTTACCCCCTCCCGTACAAACAAATTATCAGCATTGGTTACCGTATTCACCCCAATTTATTCCACCAACTCAGCTGTCATACGCAGATGAACCGCATCAATTTGCCAATCAGCAATCTGCATTGCCAAAAGAACAAGACAATCAACAGTACTACACAAATGTGAACAAAGACCAACAGCAATATTTTTCAGGGGCATACCACCAACCATACAATCAACCTTACAACCAAACATACAACCAGCCATACAAGATTCCCGAGGACATGGCGAATAACCATCAACTAAACCACACAAGCAACGATCAATTTGACAATCCGGGGCAATTGTTTCAGGAGAATTCAGGACATTTTGATCCTTCAGGACCGCCTGAGCAAACAAACCTGTCTCAATCCGCAATGAATTGGGTTAAGAATAGGATTCAGGTACATCAAAAGCAGAAACCTGCGGGAACACTTACGAACATCGAGATACGTACTCTGGACGGCTCAGGTGATATTGGATCAAAGGCAAATGAAACGCAAAACAAATCTCAAATTGAATCAAACAGCTCAGCGTCCAAAATCAAAAAACACAGGGACAGCTTCTTTGCAAGGTTAAGAAGCAAGTTCCATAAGGGGATAGCGCCAAACGGGATAGACCAGGGTACCCAGAGCAAACCGTTGGGGACGTCCATTTTCAAGTTCAACCAGAGGAACGTATCACAGGAGGAACAAAAAGAGCCAACGACGTCCAATTCATCAATAGAAACCCACACAACACATACTTCAGAAAATAAAGGAACACAAAATAATGAGCAGCCAACAAACCATTCACTACCTTCAGCAGTGAACAATATAAATATCACAATACAATCGATGTATCCACGGCAAAACAAGCCACCCAACGGTCAAAACTGCCCGGGTAGTGCGCCGTCAACGCCAATGGCCCGAGCTATGTTCAACACACAAAATAACAAGTTTGGGAGGGTGACTAAAATATGGCTGTGTGCCTTACCATCAAGCCCCACTACAACTTGTTCAACAACCACAACAACTCGCTTCACAACGTGCACTACCACCACTCAATGCCCCACTTGGAGCACTACCACTCCATGCCCCACTTGGAGCACTACCACTCCATGCCCCACATGGAGCACTACCAGCGCATGCAGCACTACCAGCACATGCAGCACCACAACACACCCCACAACGACTACAACCACCACGTCTTGTCCTACAACTCAATCATCATGCAGCGATACGTTAAATCCTACCGTTTGCACAAAACCAGTTGATATGGGAGACAACCCGGCAGGCCTAGGAGGTGGACTCATGCCACAAGGACTGTCACAGTATCCGTACAACCCATGGACACCAAGTGAAAACCCGCCGCAACCCCCTGGGACGTCCCAACACCCGCCATGTCCAGGAAATTCTGGATCCAACCCCAACTCGTTCAACCTCGCCCCCATTCCATCGTGGAACCAATGGAGAAACCCAGAAGAGAGAACGACTGCGCACCTGACTGAGAATTCGAACTGGCTGCAAAATTCCCAAGTCCCACTTCCAACACCGTTTACTCCACGAATACCCTTAAGCCTGGCAACTCACCATTCAAAAGTTCCACCACAAACTTCGCAACGACCCACTCAAAACCAATTTCTGTATCCTTCATTCTCTCCACCACCTCCAAAACTTCAAGAACCTCCATGGCCTCAAATCCCTCAACAAGTACCTGGTCCGTTGCAGCAATCTCTGAACCGCCCACCAGAATCGGACCCAAGATGGCCGAACGTTCATCCCAATTGGCCTCCTGGCCCTGGAACAGTTCAGCCATTATGGAACGAATACCAGTACCACCAAGACGCCAACCCCAGGCAGTACGAAGCCAATACAACGTTGCCAGGTGAGCCGCCGAATGCGGTGAGAAAAATCAACTTGCCGAACGACATAAAACAGCACATTGCTCGAGTACGGAGGTACCTTCTGAAGAAGCGATCGAAAACGTCCAAACATCCTATAACCACATGCCTGTAAAACGTGAAAATTAAATATTTTAACGATATGGATGTATCGAGTGCTTCACTGTGCAAAAGGAGTGGAAACACGTTCAACAGTAACGAAAAAGGCTCTTTGAACTACCTACGCTCAATATAGAACACAAAACGAAGGGTAGCTTGAGAACCTGCTCGTCCATCTTTTTTTTTTTTCAGTTTCTCAGCAGCAAGTAAAAATGGATGGAGCTAGTAATTTTCACCCACAACAACAACCATTTTCCGACATCGGCTCATAGACGTCGTGTTTTCTCTTTTGGGTATGGTAGTTGGGAAGTTGCCTCAAATAGCAGTGACTCGAACTTACATCATATTTCATCCTTGGTACCCACTTCTTGAAAACAAACGAGCAGGTTCCTAAACCAGACTCCCCTCGTTTGGTATTCTATATTGAGAGTAGTTTACACAGGAATTTCGTCTCAATTTATTGGATCAATTTGCCAGGATTACGCAGTATTATTACCCAATAGGTATTGAAAAAAGACGGCAATGTCCAAATTAAAAGCTTTAATCAAGAACAAACATAAAACATAGATTTTCAAATTTTGAAAATAGAGTTTTGTCGAATAAAAACATGTCAAAGAGTACAAAGCAACGGTGGCACATCTGGCGCGTTTGGCAGTGTCTCATTTACATAATATAGCACCTTAGAAGCAGCATGACCATCCCAATGTCGGCATACTCCGCAGGTGTGGTTAAGCTTTAGCGTTTGAGCACTTTACACCACCACTATAACCAATTTAGACAACATAAAAGGAATAAATAGTAACTATAAGTAAGTAGCAAATTAGTTGTGCCGTGCTGCTTCTAAGGTAGCGTGAGATCTGGAGGAAAAAGTGAGGTCGCTATGAAGCACAACACTAGGGCTATCTTCCACCTAGGTCAACTTCCTTTACAGATTGAGGCTAACTTAAATTTCACATCTAAGCTGAAACTGATTTGTAACATCTCGGGGTAAAAAAAAGCAGCTTTGTGGTAGAGGATTCGGATCATCGTTAGGGAGTTACAAAAGTGTAATTCAACTGCAGTTAGGAGAGGAGGACATTTACCAAGAAATTAGCGCTAATCTGGCAATTTATAGGTGCAAGATCAACGTACTTCCAACACTAACAAGAAGCCCGGAAACATAACAATGCTCAACTAACACGAATACATTAAAAACATTAAGTCTTGAGGTAAATAAAAAAAATTACACCAAAACGTGTACAATGCCTTACGAGTGATTCAGGGGCTAAGGGCTGTGCTAGCAATAAATAAATACAATTTGGGGATCCTTCTTACAGGTTTTGATGACTCGCATTTGGTATAATATACCAAATTTGTATATTATACAAATTATTCCCTCCTATTCTTCGAAAGTACGTTAGGTTCAATAGAGAAATTGAGAATTCCTGAACAACCTCATTCCAACGGCGACCGTAACAGGCATGATGGGTCCGTGAAGTGAAAACTAACCTCATGACTGACTGGTACCGAAGTAACGGAAATTGAAGTCCACCAGATTTACGGCAATGTCAAAATTAACGAAGTGACGCCGGTTTCAATATCAATGCCACTCGAGACATTTATGTGGATTTCCGTAAATGTAAACGGTTTATGGAGCCTGAGGGTACGAATTGGGCCGAGAACCCTGGATATGGGGGAGCCACTTTTCGGGAGAAAACCCCCGGATATGGGAGCCTCTCGTTAATTGGACCTTGGCTTTTACTGTAATACAGAGTTATTTTCCAACGTAATATTATGAAATGCGCTGCCAGGAATATTAAAATCAGAGCTTTCCAACGAGTGGAGAACCATTTTCATAGGGAGGAACATTTATGGTTACATTTCCATCGCCAAAGTTGTAAAAAGACCTCTACGTGCACTCCAACAACTTTCAGAAAATCTGGGGCTATTTCCAGTCTTTTGAACTCAATTCGTTGCAGCGACCATGAACACCTGGGGTAACGCTAAGATCTGTAAAATATGCTACATTTTTACAGCTACTTCAGACTTCAAAATAATTAATACTTTAATTTGTACTTATTCGCATGTCAAAAGGAAATCACATTGCACTAAAAATCGATTAAAATGTATTTAGAAAGGAACACCTCCTAGAAATGGAGAGAAAATGATAATAACTATGAGAGTGGTAAATGACTATAAAATACTTTTACAACGTTAAGTGCATTTTGTACTATGTACAGTGACCAGGGGCGGATAGGCAGGTCGGGCGCCTCCCGAGGAGTCGGTCATATTGAATCGCCCTAGGGATGTTTGATACTTCTAAAGTATCGATACAGTATCGTATCGATACATCTTGACAGTATCTAAAAGTATCGATACGATACTTTCAATAAAGTATCGGTATCGACGTATCGATACTTTTCAAAAACGCCTGCAAATTTTTAATCAAGGGTTTATTATTCTTTGATATGGGTTACTTGTGCAAAAATTAATTCTGCCTGAATGAAAACATTTTTGAAAAAAATGTTTGTTTTTTTTTTACTCAGAAAATATTTGACCTCCTGAGATTCTTCAAAAACCCTTTTGTAGCCATATGAAAGCCCTTTACATCCCCACAGTGAAATTGAATCCTTCTGGGACCCTCCAAAATATACTCTACGTCCAAAAATACTTCGAAAACGACACCCAACTCGATCACATAGCCAAACGCCTTTGAAAAACCTTCCATTGTCCCATTTTAGCCCCATAGCGCCCCACGGGTTTGGACGATCGGACTGAAAACCTTGCTCCAAGCCTCGGGGGTACAGGTAGCAAAATAGGGGAACATTCCCCCATTTGGTGTAGCTGTGGCCACACTAATTTCTACTGTGATGAGTGAGTTGGGTTGTTTGGTTGGGCCATGATTTTGGTGGTCCGCCATTGATCGAGGACGGCTGATTCTCCTGATATGAGAGCTGGAGGGGGTGGTAGGTACCTACATCAACTTTCT
Organism: Pilophorus perplexus; assembly: GCA_955831195.1. Taxonomy (NCBI): domain Eukaryota; kingdom Metazoa; phylum Arthropoda; class Insecta; order Hemiptera; family Miridae; genus Pilophorus; species Pilophorus perplexus. Next base: position 20,948,216 of record OY037015.1, read on the forward strand.
TTAATTGCTGGTCTAGGTAGAGGTACTGTCAACTACCTTTATGCCGTAAGTTTTGAATCTGATGAAATGTGAGGGATAAAAAAAGTATCGGCGCCGATACCGGAAAAAAGTATCGATACTACGATATGTATCGGGGACAACAAGTATCGATATGTATCGATACTTTTTTGAAACGTATCGATACTTTTAAGTATCGAAACTTTTTCAACATCCCTAAATCGCCCGGGCCAGTCAAAACCGCCTACCCGACCCTGACAGTGACTAACAAAATTTGTTTGTTGTTATTTGACAGTGACTAACAAAATTTAATGGCTATTTTAAAAATGTGTCAACATTTAATCAGGTCTGTAAGATCAGTCTTCCAAGAGTCATAAAACAATGAGAAAAGGGAAGTCGATGAATACGTAAACGTCATCCAGAGTTGTAGAATACATTGTCCTGTTCCGCGTACTTGTCTAGTAGAGCCGCTTGAAGCAGCCTTTCGACAGGCAAAGGCAATAAAGCCTTTTGCCGCCTCGAACTGAGCCCAGCTCGTAGTTGTAGTTCCAAGTGAGCTCCGTCCCAGCCAATATGTCCTTCTCGGCAAAAAATGCTATTTCCGGAAACCGAAGATCGTGAGTTTGAATGAACACATTTTGAACAGTCATGTTGGGGTCGCACGAGTGCTGAAAGAAGAGTTGAATCGAGAATGACATTGTGTAAAACAAACGTTGTAGAATGAGATAACCTGCCCATTAGAATTTTAGCCTCCTGCCTGAATCATTATAAAAACAACCTTTCTAGGTTACAAACTTACATTGAAGTACCGCCCAATGTTGCCAGTAAGCTTGGCGTCTATAACGTATTCAGCTTGATCCCGTGGGAAGAAATATCGGAGTGAGTCCTTTGGATAGCGTGGTTTCTCTAAACAAACAAAATTGGAGGACAAGAATGAAGGACTACATTTAATAATTCCGCGGTTGGCCATATTGAACATTGTTTTACACACCCAATCTTTTCTTCTTCTTTTTCGGAGTCCATTTAGGTCTATCACCAGGCCGCTTTCTTAGCTTGGCTGTAAAATGAGGTAAGCGATAAAGATTATCACATAATTTAATAATTTTTATAGTTTATAAACCAATGGGCAATTTCCTTGTTTTTTGTTTTTTCTAATTTTCCGAAAGTACCTTTTGAGAAAATAATGAAAAACAAAGTCAGCCGACTGAAATCGCTCCCAGAAAATCTAGATAATTAAACGAGAATTACTGCGTTCGAAAAACGCGTGGGGGAACGCAGCCATAAAGGGAGCCGTGACGTCACAACATAAAGCAGAGTGCTGCCAACCGAGCAGAGCTGAAGAGCGTGGTCGATGGTGAATCATGTTGGGGAAAATCGGAAAAAAAATCCCAACGCCGAAATAAAGCGTAAAGAGTGAAAGTGACGGGGTATTAGAGAGTTCCTAAAGAAACATCCGAGATACGTCGACCGTTAATTTTTATCGCCTTAAGGGATTTGTCTAGGGAGAATCAAAGAAAAGCTAACTTCACATATCACCTTAACAGAGATACGGCGTTATCAAAAGTCACGCTAAATTTAAAGTGCCGCTATTTACCTTATATTGTTCGAAATTAACGGCGTTATCCTTAAGACCGTAAGCTTATCGCCGTATCTTTACGGCAATAACCTTCGACGTTAGGCATAAGGACGTAAGTTATCGCTGTTATTTCTGCGCATGCGCGAAATCTCGAGTTACGTAGACCGTTACGGTCTACGTAACTCATCACCGTTAGGCGAAAAGTGGCTTTAGGAACTCTCTATTGTTCCACCCAGTGTGGCAACTTCACTACTCATCACAGAATAATCGCCGAGAATCCTTCTGATAAGGCATTCAACTATAAGTATCGTGTAGTAAGTATGAATTATTTTTTCCGTCGTATTAAGTAATGATTGCGATAAATTCATCATAAAAGCTGACGATAGATGAGAGATTCACTGGAACTGTGACTGTGACTCAATCCCTGCTGATTAAAACTGGGAATTTTGGTTTTTAGCGCAACCTTTTCCCAAAAAAGGAAAGGTGCGCTCACCTCTTCGACATTTTTGTGTGTGTATCACGGCATCACGCCCGAGCGGCTCAACAGATTTTCATGAGGGTGGTCTCATTGTGATCAGCGAGTTCGGGGGGTGGTTATAGGCTACCTTGATTTTTCCAACCTCATCCCCTTCATCGGTTTTCGGGAGGTCCTTCACGACGAAAGTTGCTTATCTCTGATGTGTAACTAAGGAGGCCTCAAAAGGGGGACAAAAGTTTTTGTCCGATGTCGTTGGTACAAGGGTCTATGGAATGAGCTTTTTAGGCTGATTCCAACGACTCCAAAACGATTTTTGCAGCCTGAGCCGTTCGATACCTCTGATCGGCATAAGGTTTTCTTACACATCGGTCGTTAGGGTGAAGTTGTTTACGTAATGAGCATCACGTGGATATTTTTGATGTGTTGTGTGGCATAGTTTGGTCGCTAGATACCTACTGTTTCTTAGTTTCTCTCGCTCATTAAATAATATTTATTTACGATATATTATATCGTAATAACAGAAAGGTTGCGCTCATCTACTCAATTCAATTGATGGCTTGTTTCGTTTTATCTCCTCCAATGATGCGTATTATAATTTTTTTTCTGGTCGTATTGGAGGCTGCGCAAGTTTTAGCCATATATTGGAACGGTAGGGTAGAATTCAAAATCTAAAAAATATGCACGCTGCCCATTTAATAATATTAAATGGGCAACGTGAACGTGCATATATTTATATTATAATTTTTTTTTTATATTATAATTGGTTTATTATTGAAAAATGTAAAAAATCTTGCACGTATGAAACACTCAGGCTAGGGGTTACAGAGAGCCCCAAGTCTGGAAGCCTAGTGGCTTATTGTACTCTCCTGAGTGACCATTGACTCTGTTTGCCTCTGACTGGTCGAGGTCCAATTCCATCTCATCACTGCGACTACTCAGGGGGTAGGGATGAGTGGGTTGGGGGTGGACACGGTCCCTCCCGCCCATTCCGAGCACAAGACAGATCGACAGACATGCTTTGTCGGGCCTACCAGAAAAATTATCATCTGAGGGCTCCCAAAAGTCAACCTTGTTCCTCAGATGTTGTATTGAAGAGAGATGGCTCGAGTTCAGAGGTGAACTGTCTGCCGACAAGACAGGTATTACAACACAATCATGTCATGATTGACACACAAACATTGGTGTTCGTCCCTGGATTCGAATCAGGCTGATCAGTGCTCCGAGTAAATCGTAAACACGGCACCGTCCACGGGGCCACCGACTTGATTATTATGAAAATAATACATTAAAAAATCAAGAAAAAAGAGAAGTACAAACCTGAGAAAGCGGCAATTTTACGCCGTTTTTCTTCCTCAGCCGCCAACCTAGAAACGAAAAAGCACAAATCAAATTTCACATCTTTATTACCTATTTAAAGAAGTAGAGGTTGGGAAAAATGCAATTTCAGATTAGCGTATTCCTCAGCTTACTCAGAAGCCTCTTCATCCGAGCTGAGAAGAGGAGCATTTTCTTCATATCCTGGTTTTCGTGACTCCTGGACCTTCACATAATCCAAGTCTGTGAGGTATGTGTCACCGTGCAGAACTCCCCACTGTAACGACAAATAGAAAATTGATTGACGCGTCAGTCGACCAGGAACCAGACAATTAAACCATCTTAGAAGAATCAAACCGCCAAATAAAAAACCCAACTCACTTCATTTGCCTCGACTTCGTTCAGCAGTATGCCCACGTAGGTGCCGATAAACGTGCCTTTAGGGATGTCGTGCAGAGTGCGAACTCCCCAACCTTTAGCAGAAGTACGGAAAAGTTGGAGCCTCACAGAAATAGGAAATTGAGCGACGCGGTTCCCACACTTGTTCGAACAATGGCACCTGAAAAAGACAGGCAGAAAATGCAATGGTAGAAGAGAATGTTATCGTAGAGATTTCTAATTGGCCATGATGGGTCTTTTCCAAACCCGGGACTAGTCCCGGACAAGCACACGCTTAATAGAGTAGGGCGCCGAGTTTTTTGGTTTATCTGAATAACCAATCAATGTTGTTAGCCGCCTTGAATAATTCCAGACGCCAGGAGAGCCGAGGAAATGATGGGGCACTCAACCAGCCAGTTTTCAGGGTGTTGGACCATTTCCCAATCCTCCTCACACAATTCGCAGAACAGGAGACGGTTGATGGAGGTAATTCTGCTTACATCATTCTGAAACCGGGGTTCGCTGAGCGGGTCGTCCACAATCCCCCCACCCCCCAACAGGTGCAACTCCTGTAGGCGTGTTTTCACTCATCATAGGACTGCCGTTGGAACAATCGCTTGAAGTCCGGGTGGTAGGTGGCAGAGTTTATTAGGACGGGGAGTCTCGCCACCGCAGAAACTTGCCTCGTCGATCTTTTCGTTCATCGATATTGACCGATGAGACGGTACCCAGCAGAGATTGATCTCTGAGGTCTGCAAGATGTCGCACAACATCTCAGCGAAGACCACAGGTGGAGAGTCACCCCTGCAGACAATCTTAAGGCCCCTTACGCAGGCCTGCGAGTCAGACAGGACCAGTACGATTTGCTGATGGCCGGCATGCACTTGGGAATGGGCACAGGCGAGCAGAATAGCCTGAAGCTCAGCGTGGAAACACAAGGAGACAAGGTGCATCTTCTCACAGAACATCAGGTTGTGTGCTGAGTAGTGGAAACCCGCGGCCATACCGGCGTTGTTTTTTGCACCATCCATGTAGATGTGGACGAAACCACCCCATTTCTCGTCGATGCACCGCAGCGCAAAAAAAAGAAACAAGGGAATTTCACCCTGAATTTTCTTCCGACTTTTCATTCTTCACCTTAACCTAAATTGCCTTCTCTGGGACAAGTCCGAAGCAGTTTGGTTGGAAAAGACCTGATACATTAAACGTAATTTAATTTTTCAGGGACACTCACTTGGAATTGCACTCAAAGATGCCACTTCGAATCGGATTCTGGAGTTTTTTGTGTTTGTATAACACATCTCCGTTGGCTAGGGGCTTTTCTTCGTGGGGTCGAATGAGTTCGTACGATTTTAGTGTAAGCAATGCACATTCACACTTAGTGTAATCCTGAAAAATAAATTCAAATGAACTTCAATGCAACACACAGTTAGGTTTGAGCGGCAACTGCAGCTTTTATAACATCTACGAGAAGCTCAGAATAAACAGCACCACCTAAACAAATCCGACTCACCTGGCAATCGTCTGTGCACGAACAGCACGAAACAAAATCATCGTAATTTACGTCGTTACTTGGCGGAGTCATCAGTTTCCTTTTTGTAATATACTTCATAGGTTCGGGGAGGGAGTTGCTGTACTCGTTGACACAAGGTATGGGTAGATGCTCGACACCTTCTGAGATATCGTCCTTCTGTAATGGAAAAAGGGGTTAAACCGTCACTAAACTAAGGACCAATCCAATTAACAATGTTGAGGATACCTCTGCAAGTATGAAATTCGGTTCCAGGTGAAAGGCCCGCAGAGGATCGATGGTAGAGCTAAAGTCAAAGTTTGACAGGCAAAGAGCAAGCAGGGTTTCGTTCATGTAAGAGATGAGGTCATTCACATCTTTAAGGATCCTGCCGCATGGAGCGATGTACCTTGTAGACTTAGGAGCCCTATTGTGCACAAAGAACAAAAATTCAAATTTTATTTATGTGCGAAATTCAATGCACTAACTGTTCACTGTATAGATAGAACAATGACTTCCAACATTAGAAAGCAGCACCGTTATAATACTGCCAGATACCTTTAGGATTCAGCATTTATATTATGTAACTAACCTTTGAAATCCTATTATAAATGGCTTGGCCAGGGGGCTGTACGAACGGTTTATCGTGGCTATGACGTCAGCGCTGGCGACACAATCAGGGTTGCACAAGTGCAGCCCCAAATCTCGAGGGACTTGCTTCAAAACAGGTGTCACCCGCTGGGGGAAAAAACTCGCAATTACTTTTTTAGTACCGAACCAGGAAGGGTTGAAGAGAGGGAAAGTATTACTAACTACTGTTCTCGGCGAGTTCTGCTTGCCGCAGGGAGGTTCAGAGGTAGGCAGCGCCCTGGAGATGTTACCAGTTAGATGACGGACGTCAAGCTTTAGTGATACTGTCAAATAGAATAGTCAGTAAGAAGTTGAACGAGGAATTGCACCAAGCGGTACTAACTAAAGACGTAGCAACATCGTTGATAATAGAAAATACCTATCCATATTTTTTTCCAATATCAATTCAACGTGGTACAATGTTTTGACGGGAGGGACCCGGTTTGAATGAGGTAAGGTTAGGATGACACCTCCACCTTGTCCTTGTCCTCTCTGACCTCATTTTATGTTGAACAAAGGTTTCATCTTCATTTATTCATTTTTGGTTTATTATTCTTGGAAAAATGTAAACCTTTGTATTCGCGAAGACTCCGATCGGCCACAAAATTTGACATTATCCGTTTCATGAGTCTAGATTCCAAAACCAAAATGTCCGTCCGCCGTACGGAGTAAGCGGCCCGCCGTCCGGGCCGTAGGAATTTCTTTTTTTTTAATCTGAAATTTTGACTGAATACTTCGTTTACCATCTAGTTGTGCCCGCAAGGTTTTCAGCCTGCTCGCCCAAACCTGTGGGGCACAATGGGGCTGCGGGAGGGTTTTTTTTTAAGGCTTTTAGCTATGGGATCGAGTTAGGTGTCGTTTTCGATGTATTTTTGGACGTAGAATCCGTTTTTGAGGGGTCCCGGAACGATCCGGTTTCACTGTGGGGATCTATACGGCTTTTATGGGGCTAAAAATGGGATTTTTGAAGGATCGCAGGAGGCCACATTTTTTCCGAGTGAAACAAAATTGAAAAAAAATTTTTTTTTTGTAGATTCCAAAACGTCTGCCCGCCGTCCACGCCGTTTTTGGGCAGTAACCTTATTTTTTCTAATCTGAAATTTTGACAAAATACTCGGTTTACCATCTAGTTGTGCCCGCAAGGTTTCCAGCCCGATCGCCCAACCCCGTGGGGCTCTGTTGGGCTAAAAAGGAGCCACGGGAGGAGCTTTAGCAGGTTATCGGGTATGATATCGCGTGGGGTTGCGTTTTCGAAGTAGTTTTGGACGTAAAATCCATTTTTGGGGGTCCCAGAACGATTCGAGTTCACCGTGAGGATCTAAGGGGCTTTCATGGGGCTACAAATAGGGCTTTTGAAAGATACCAGGAAGTCGAATTAGGTGTCGTTTTCAGAGTGATTTTGGACTCACAATCCATTTTTCGGGGTTCCACATCCGTCCACGTTTAAATAATTAAATTAAATTGTTTTTATTTATGTAGAATTAATTTTAGGAGAAATTGTTTCAAAGAATAAACCCTCGTGTAAAATTTGCAGCTTTTTTTTTTATTCAATAACCGGCAATATCGATTTTTTCTCTGGATAGTATCAGAATATTGATATTATGATTCGATAATAGGATTATTTTTCTAATATATTATATTAGATACTTCGCTACGTCTCAATGCAGCTTACCAGGCAAGAGTTCTCTATTATCGTTGCGTCCAGGGTCGGGTCCTGAATCAGAATGGTATGTGAGGGCACGAGCTGTTGTGTCATTAGAGATTGCCAAAGGTGCTTCAGGTCCCATCGCCTATGCAAGCATTTTCAGATAGAATGAAAATTAGCTCCACAGCACAAAATTTGTACTGAATAATATAATCAATAGTTAATATTACCACTCGGAAAGCGTTTTGAATCTGGAGCAAGTGCTTTCGCATGTGTGTCGTTCGCTTCAGGTGAGGGGGGAGATCATTTTCAACAAACCGCTGAAAATGGTACGACCCCCGCGAGTACCATGCAGTCCCACCGTCTGGGAACTCCAGCCGTAAAATGGAACAGTCAATTTCTACTATTTTACCTTCAAGCCAGTTTTCTGAAACAGAACCAAGTACAAACATCGTACGATAATAAATTATTCGACATTTTAACACTGTCTTCAGTTTCTTCACAGTTTATAAAGTTACCTTTCTGAAGGACACTGACAGTTTGCCCGACCTTGAACTTGAGAAGAAATTGATCCGAATGCAGTATCACGTCTTTTAACCAAAATGCATCTACTTTTGAGGTCGTGCGGGATCTGTACACGTCACATATTACATGGAGTTCGCTGTGGTGACAATATCGCAGGTCCCCTCGGTCAAAAAACACGAGATACCTGGAAAATCCCAACATGGACTGTTATCGTCGTTCGAAGGAGAATTCAAAGCTCAACTTTTTGAAAGTAGAATTACCTGAACTTGTTCATGTGAACGGGAGTTTCAATTACAATACCAGGATAATATTGCCTCCTTGTGAAGTCGACAGAGTTCGACACGACGCCTGTGCCTTTTGGTATCATTGTTTCACACGTGTCATGGTAGGCCATTTCGTCGGCTTCAACGGGTCGTTTCTGCGTGCTGCTATCGCTAAACCCGACGAGATAACGGTTGTTGTTGACGCCGTTCTGGAAAGAGGTAAAGATGTACAGCTGTTTTGAATCTTGGAAGACAGGGTACTTGGTGGCGAGAGTTGGTGCGTGATTTCGTGCGTATGTTCGCTCCCTAAATCCTAGGTAGCGGGCCGAACGCGCGCATATTATGGGATCAATCCCGACTGACTCGGGGTGTTATTGTGGAGGAAGTTATTTTTAAGATTTGGGAGACGACTTTATTCCACAGTAATTTCGGATATATTCTGGTGTGTGGGAAGACGATTTCTCTCTTTATAGATTTCGGACACATTAATTGATTTTGGGCTATTTCATCAGTCTCATCCCAAGCGTTTCAACAAGTAATAAAGGCGACATCATCGGCGAAAGCAACAAACTTGCCTTCTATTTCAAGCAACAACATGACATTGTCATTAATGTGTATAAGGAACACAATGGGACCCAGCACAAGCCCTTGAGGTACCCCGCAATGTACAGTGCTTGCAACATCCCCCATTAGAACGCCATTTATTCGAAAGATCTAAACCACAGCCCATCCAAACCCTGTCAACCCAATTTGTGGAGTAGTAGTGACGTTTCAAAATTCGAAAAAAAAAACATTTAATTTTTAGTCAGTTCTATGAATATCCTCATTACTTTTTGGTCATTTTTAATATCATTCGCTACTTCAGTTACAGCACCAACCAAGGCATTTAGCGCCTGTTTTTTTTTTTTTTTTTTCTAAACCCATATTTCGAGTTAGCTAAGAGGTAATTTTCTTCGATAACAAAAATATTTTCGAAGATTTTGGCGAAATTTGACATCGAAGATATACTGCTCGCCGAGTATCTTGAGCCCATTTTAAATATGGGCTGGACGACTGCAATTTTTAGGGCATCTGGAAATTCACCATACAGAATGCTTTATCAAAGATAAACAAATTCCTTTTCTTATGACAGCAAAATTTGCTGTCATAAGAAAATTTGCTGTCTTATTTAATGTTACTGGCTGAAATATGACTTTGAGTTGAGCTCATTGAATTTTAATGAGGAAGAGACCAAACGGAAGGAGAACAAATACGCTTAGGCCTAGTGCTGAATCAACAAAAACGTCAAGCGACGAACACAAAATTTGTAAGAACAGAAGAACATTTGATTTCGTCGTTTGAACTCCATTGTATTTCATATTTGAACTCCGTACAATGTATGAGATGTCATTGAACCAAGTTTATATAAAAAGTGGTCAATCGCGAGGTGAAATCAATTTCCAGAGGGAGATACAACAGAATCATGAAATTTGTTTTGGTATTCGTTCTGTGTTCCGTCCTGGTGGCTGCTACCTTCGCCCAAGGTACTTCCTTCTACAAAGGTAAGTAAAAACATGAACGGATATGATAGTAAAATAATCAAAGTTCATAGAAGCGTTCAAGCGAATGATGAATCTACACAGAGAGAAAAGATATTTTTAGTGGCTAGGTTAAATCCGAAATAACCTCGAAAAGAAATTGAAACCACCTAGAATCAATTGATTCAACCTAGAAAAAAATAGGTCCAGGTTAAAGTAACATCGAAAAATATTAATACAACCTAGACCCATATAGAAACAACCTAACCCGTTATTATCCGCCCTCTGACCACAACCTGGAATAAAAAATTGTCAACCTAGACCAAATGTGGACTTCACATTTGGTCTAGGTTGACATTGTGAAGACCTAGAAAATATATTACCTACCTTTGACTTTTAAGTGGGGTAACCTAGAATTGAATGATTTGACCTTCCATATAATTCTCCTCCATTAAAGTCTCGGTTGTACAACCGAAAACAACCGAGAGATTTGATTTAAAAGGCGAGATTGTTACTTTAGGTAACAACCCAGAAGAAAAAGTTAGACTTTCAGTCTCGGTTAAAACTACCGTAATACCACAAATAGTTTTAGGTTTAAACAACAGTGATTGTAATTCATTCAATAAATTCCAGGTTGTTTCTACAGTACGCTAAGCGGCCGCGGAGAGCGCCACTGTAGGCGGTGGGCGTTAATTCTCGTTGTCTTGGCACCCCTGCTATTTAGCCGGTGGGGTTGAGGCCAAATCTTTGTCAAATTCTAATCATCTGATTTCTGTCACTATGAGCAGTCATATTATGACATCACATTCAAATTTTCGTACTGAGTTGGAAACAGAGACAACCCAGAAAGATGGTTGAAGTTGATAGAAACAACCTGCATTGGAAGTGGAGCAAACCTAGAAAGAAAAGTGGACCACCTAGTAATTTATTAGGACCAACCTGAAAAGAATTGGAAGCTACCTAGAAATTTAACTGGTACAACAGGGATAGTAATTGAAACAACCTCGTAAATAAAGGGACACAACCTAAAGAAAAAAGGGTTCTAGGTTAACGCGCCATGGCTGTAAATTGTTTGAGGTGGGGTGAGATAGTTTTTGTTTTAGGGTAAATCAACCGTCTATGAAAGTGAAAAACATTGAATACCAGGATGAGACAACCAAGACTGTAAATGGATGGAGGCGGCGGCACACACCGTGAACTTAACCTAGAACTAAAGTGTGGGGGTGGCGTATTTTAAATCTTGGTTGTTTGCATTTTTAGGAAGGTAACTTCACCAGTATTTTCAATCTAGGTTAAATTATATTCAACCTAGACTAAATTGTTCCACCCTAGACTAAATTGTTCCACCCTAGAATGAAAACCAAAAAAAAAATCTAGGTTGGCAGCATTTAACCTAGAAAAAAATCGAAAAATAACCTAGAATAGGCCCTTTTTTTCTCTCAGTGTAGTATCGCAAAGTTCACATCTTCATCTTGCCAAAGCGTTAAAAAGAAAACGCCGATTGTTGGGTAGGAAGATTTTGAAGGCGAACTACTTTTGGCCCAAAAAAAAACCTGGCCTAAAATAAAATTTAAAAAAAATCACTTTTATCACGCATAAACACGGAAGTCACAACGAATTGGTTTACAAGGGAAAGCACCCCTCCTATGATGATTCGTGATAATTGAACAATGATGTAAAGGGGTCGGACAAGACGGAGGCCCAGATAAATCGATTTTAAATCCAACATTGTTCCTGAAATGACATCTTATTGGGCTCCCTGGTCAAAAAGGCAAAACCTTCGAACTTTGCGGACACAACAGGGAGGAATCTGCAAATCATGACACACGATAAGACAAATTTCAGGCCGATCAAAACGTTGGACCCTCAACTCAAAACATACGTTGATTATTAAGAGAATAAAATTTATTCTCTTATCTGCGGATTTAAATTTAATTTAAATCCACAAAAAATGTAACCTCATACACCATACACATATTCTCTTAAAAACTCTTGAAAAATTTAATTTTACACAAGGTTTATTATTCTTTGATATACCTAGGTTAATTGTGCAAAAATTAATTCTGTGTCATTAAATAGGTCAGAAATAGGACAGATTTAGATATAAACTCAAAATATATATATATTTGTACGTTTGGAAAGATGTAGGACCTCGAAAAATAGATTATTCGTCCAAAAATACTCGGAAAACGACACCCTACTTGACCTCCAGAGATCCTTCAAAAGTCCCATGAAAGCCCCTTAGATACGTACACACGAAGAAATTGGATTGTTCTGGGGCCCCCAAAAAAGATTCTACGTTCAAAACCCACACCTAATTCAACCCTATTGCCGAAAACCTTTTAAAAAAAAACCCTCCCGTATCCCCTTTTTAGCCTCACAGAGCCCCACGGGATAGGGCGATTTGACTAAAAACCGTACGGGCACAACTAGATGGTGAACTGAGTATTTTGCAAAATTTCAGATTAAAAAAAAAAAATCCTACTGTCCAAAACGGCTCGGACGGCGGGCGGACATTTGATTCTTGAAATCTGTGTGTCATGAAATGGATAATGTCAAATTTTGAGGCCGATCAAAATTTTCGTCCCTCCGGGGGCCCCCGTCACGAATACATAGGAGTATTTATTATTCCAAGAATAATAAACCAAAATGCCCGCTTGTGTCATGTAAATGCGCCTAACAGATATTCCTATTACATTTCAGGACTGGGAGAAGAACTCAAGAACATGAAACAGTGTGGAGGCGTACTAGCTGATTTGGTGAAAAACCTCCTATCTCTCCATAAAAAGGTTGACAACATATCCAACAACATGTCCCAGTGTTGTCTCGCCTCAGCAACAGATGAACCAACTTACTAAAGGAAACGTGGTCATTTACAATGTTGATTGAAATAATAAAACATCCATGAAATTGAAAATCAATTTTCTGGGAGATCCGACCGAACTAGAAAAAATTACCATGCAAGTCGATTGGGAACTGATTGGAATTTTCTTCTCAGAAGATGATCATATAGGCGACTGCCATTAGGCCAGCAACCTCAACTAATATCAAAGTATTATGCAGGAGCGAAAATCCAAAATAGCCTGCTTTTATGTAAGAAATAAAATCTTTCGCGTTCTTGAGTTTTCAAGTTGTAGCAATCAACAACTAAGGTGGCGGAATGTGACTCGCCTATTTTGCGTATTATCGAGAGAGTCTAGGAGCGTGATGCACTATTCTCTCTCATAATGTCACTTACTCGGACGTTGAAGATGATCACAATCACTTTGGCCAGGCTCCAACAGCGGGAATTCATTTTTTTCACGATGTACACTTCCCCAGCCGCAATGGGTTTACGGTATAAGATAGCTTTAGGGGGAAGACCTTCAGGCACATTCGCATTTTCCAATGTTCCGACATGGGTAACCTAAAACAGTCGGTTTACAAAAGATTCAGCGCCAGATGGATCAATAAATTCAACTACTGAATAATCGCGGTCATAAAAAATACCAAATACCTCGTTCTCAGTTGAATCCAAGACCGAACGAGAGGAAGATGGCCCTGCAACAGCACTGCTCGGTGTGACAGCAGCGTTTGACATTGCTGAGGACTCAACAGAGCGTTGTAGGGCTGTTATCAACCGGAGTGCGCTGGACATTTTCAGCTGATCTGAAAGCGTAACAGTGGCAAATTGTTTTCAGCACACCTCACATTATTGAAAACTACGGCAATACATCCTGATTACATTCATTACGAAGTTCGATAACAACAAACATCTATCAGCTTACCAATAATCGTAAGAGCCCTATTTTCTGTAGTGAGTTCATTGGTCATTCTGGGAGACACTGAAGGGGAAATGTCGGGCGATTCTCGTTCCCACGATGGTCCCGGAGCCACGGTGGGAACTGAACAGATAGGTCGGCGTGCAACATCCATCGATGTTCCTGGTGTTGAAGACGAACCACTCGGAACAGAACATTCATGCTGGTATGGAAAGCGTATGACTTCCTTGGATGTTACTGGCACTGAAAATCCAGAGTTGCTCATGGTTGCATAAGAGTCTGGAAAAAGTCAACATGAAAAATAAACAAGTGTTATGAAAGGGTTAGGGGGGGGGGGGGGGAGTCTGGTGAGGGGTCCAAATTGCAGAACACAATCTTAACCCTCCGTCGGGCGCAATACGATCTGACAGATAATTAAATACATTCTCTGTAGATCGACTTCGCCGCTCTTAACCCAACGTCTGTTCACAGAATTGAATTTAAGACAATCATAATAAAACTCATGATTCTCTCGAGTCGCGATCAACGCCATGTGAAATGATAGAAACATGCGGATAAATCTGTAGGCCAGTATTTTTGCCGTCATGTAGTTTGTCGTCATCAATCAAACACGAGAGTTGAAATAACATTTCTTTGGCAAATCATCTCATGCAACGTGTAATGAGTGAGACTCAGCAGATGAAATAAGTATTTGTTTCGACGGCAGATATAAGGTGAGTGTGCAGAGTACGTTCTGGCCATTTGGATTGAATCAGAACTCGAACGCTTCCAGGAATTAAACTCTCCCCTCCACTTTTAGAACTTCGGTCCTCCGCAAACGAAAAAGTAGTCCCTACGAAGTTACCTCCTCGAGATTAAAAAACATCAACACCGACAAGGAGGGTTGGTTTCATAGGACCACTAGCTCACACTTGCGCCTGATCCAGCTCTACGTATTAAAGGACTCCCAGGCTCCCAACCCAAAGGGAAGAAGACAGCTTGGTGGTCTCCTTTGTTTGGCCACCTATAGTTTGGCATTTGATTCGAGAGGAAGGCTCGAGTCCTAGCGCCATCTGGAGCAAACTGTTCGCAACTAAAGATGCTAATAGTTGCCCCCATTTGCGCTCGATGGGCATATCAGACGTAACATTAGGCGTTGAATCTGGCACAAAAATTTAGGGTTTGAAATAAGAGTTGGGTGCAAATGATAAGTACATAGGATATTAAATGTTCATAAATAGGACCAATTTTGTTCATGGAGACCTATTTTCTCTCATCTCATCATCAGGTACGTAGTAGGGATGGATCTTGCCGATTTTGCCTTTGTACAATACTAACACGTACAAAGAATCTGAAATACAAACAAACGTATGGCAAGGCTTTCTATAGGTGAGTTTGTGGATTAATTCTGGTAGTTCAGAACCGTTCAGTAGACGCACAGAGGGGCTTTTGCAATGGACAATTTGCATGAACAGTAGGGTAAAATTCAAAATGTAAAATATAAGCAAATTCCCCAATGGGGCACCTCAGCTTCAGTAATCAAGCAAACGCACATTCTAGTGTTTTTTTGATTTTTTTTTTTTTAAATCAATTTTTTCTTATTTCTTTCATTGTCGTTGGGACTGCAAAGCGTCGCTTTGAAAGCGTCGTTCGCAGAGCAATCTAAGTTAAGGACCGAACCATTTTCAAGATGAAGGGAAGAGTTTGATTACATTTGAGTTCTGAAACTCACCTTATCATAAATGATAAGCAATGCTGTAATAGAATTTACGCGTCGACCGAGAGCGATGACTACATAAACCCACCGAAATGTGGGGTTCGAAATTACCAGCGAAATAGGTATCAGTCGAAAGTGGGCACTTTCCTAGAAGGGCACCCTTTCACAGACAGGATGATGAGCTTTGCTGTTAAGGTTATGACATATACACAATCAAACAAATGAAATCAATTTGCAAAAGTAAACATCCCAAACTACTCACCACTGTAGCTGATATGTAGGTACCATCAAGGCAGAAGGAACAGCGATCAGCACATCCAGCGCTCATTAGAAATTTACATCTCCTTCTACTACGAGATCCATGCAGCGTGTAGATCCTGACATCACAGATGAGAAGATGGCTCACGCTTTGCGATCATAACCTCGACATCGCTCGGCATTTGTTTGTGAACCTTCAGCAGTAGGTAGGCAATCAAACTAAGCGATTTCAAAGAAGTTTTCAATCAAGAATTGTGCATAACATTCAAAATCTGAATTAAAAATTTCAATCTACGGTTTTTCGCCAACATCCGAGTACCCAAGGAATCTATGGGTACTCGGATGTTACGAAAGGGAAAATTTCCCAGGAGTCCTGAAGACGGACGTCACTGGGGTGTCTGCAGCACAGAGTAACAGAGAGCTGGTCTGCAGCTTACAGCGAATTTCAACTGCTTAGCGTAGGGTTGCCATGTCGATTTTTGCGATAAAAGGAAAAAAAAAGGACACCAAATTACCACATGAGGACAAAAAAGAACGTCCGACTCCTGAGGCCATTTAAAACAAAAAACTTTTTTGTAAACTCTGGGTGGTAAGAACTTTAGTACATAGCACCCACAGTTTACCAAAAGTAGTTGTGCGATTTCTTTCAAAGAAATTCTTTGCATCAGGAATTTACTAAAGTTCTATATCATGGAAGGACTTTTTCTCCATGGTTTTATACATAACATGATCCTTATTAGATCTGAACAGGAAATAATACTGCTATGTATTAATAATTTGATTGCGTCTTTTTTTGAAAGGACGGTTAGTCAAAAAAAGAAAAGGACATTAAAGGACCCTCCCAAAACAGGGCGTACGGCAACCCTAGCTTAGCGGTTGCCCCATAAGTAAATCTACTGCGTTACTCAACAACATGCCTCTCAGGCCGCCTGTCAGTTCTAAAACGTCATTGAAGAGTTAGATTGAAGAAGCCGTCACTGGCGGAGTGAAGCTGTAACAGCATCAAACAGGGGCAGGCAAGGGACAATAAAATTTGATAACATTTAATGTTATCCCAGCATTAATGGGAAATTCGTACGAAGGCCCACATTTTAATAGAAGCCGTTGATTCTTATGCTGCCACATGAATGCAGATAATAGGTAAGAGTTAAAAGTAAGGGCTCATTAAGTAAAACCACAGAGTAGTGAGTAAAACGGTAACTCCTTACCTGGGAAGACGTATTGCCTTCTCCCTTCAAATAAAATCGCACTGATGATAACTTTTTCCCCGTCCAACTTTTCCGACATTTATTATTAAGTAATTTCCAGGGAAATAAAACAAGATAAATTATCTTAGATAATCCACCAAAAGTTTTGGTCCAAAACCGCTTGAATTCCTGAGGACCGTTTTCTGGGTATCAGTGTTGCCAGCAGTGCCACAAAAAGTCCCCCAATGGAAGCCAGATTCCCCCGGCCGCACCACGCATGCAACACAGCATAAAACGCTGCGAAATTTGCATGAATAATAAACCAAAATTTGCACGAATAAAAAAATTAAAATTAAATTTTAAACGAGGGTTTATTATTCATTATTAGATCGTATTAGGTACGAATATTAATTCTTTGTCAATAAGGAAATATTTTTGAGAAAATTAAAAAAAAATTCAGTACCTACCTACAATGTTTGGACAGATGAGGAACCATGAAAAATGGATTATGCGTCCAAAATTACTCGAAAAACGACACCTTATTAGACCTTTTGGTAGGGATGGGTATAGATGTATCGATGTTTCAAAAACATCGTTGTTTTTCTCAAACATCGATGTTTTATACATCGATGTTTACTCTTCGATGTGTTTGGGGGGAAAACATCGATGTTTTTTCGCGAAAAAAAATTTTGTTTTGATGGTCGTTTACGTAAAAATAGTAGATACTTTTATACCTGAACAATAATTATTCATGTTTTATAAATGCTTACTCGGTTGTTTATTATTTTTTTAATAAAAAGTACAGGTACAGATCTTTTTATAAAAGGTACAGGTACAGATTTTTTTATAAAAGGTACAGATTCAAGAAACATCGATGTGTCGATCGAATAGTAGGTAGGTAGTTATCGGAAATCGAAAATTTCAATCAACATTAAATGTTGATTAAATTTTAATGTTGATTCGTTACCTATCACTTGTCGTTATCTGTGTTCATGCGGCATCACTCCTGACACAAAAACGAAACAATCCCTGCTGAGCTCTCGCTGTAATTGAACGCTCCCAACGAAAAACGCTGCAAATTTTACACAAGGGTTTATTATTCTTTGATATACATTACTTGTGCAGAAATTTTATTCTGTCAATGAAAAAATTTAAAAAAAAAATTTTTTTTTTTGGATTTTTATCTCAAAAAAATTTTTTTTGGATTATTTTGTTCAAAAATGTGGTTTTTTCAAAAATTCCGTATTTTTTACTCGAAAAATATTTAACATCCTGGGATCCTTCAAAAATCCCATTTTTAGCCCCATGAGAGCCCTATAGATCGGCACAGTGAAATCGGATCGTTCCGGGACCCCAAAAAATGGATTCTACGTCCAAAAATACTTCGAAAACGACACCTAACTCGATCCAATAGCTAAAAGCCTTCAAAAACCCCTCCCGTAGCCCCATTATAGCCCCAGAGCGCCCCACGGGTTTGGGCGATCGGACTGAAAACCTTGCGGGCACAACTAGATGGTAAACCAAGTATTTTGTCGAAATTTCAGATTTTTTAAAAAATTCCTACTGCCCAAAACGGCCTGGACGGCGGACGGCGTACGGCGGACGGACATTTCGGATTTAGAATGTAGACCACTTGAAACGGATAATGTCAAATTTTGAGCCCGATCGGAGTCGTCGACCCCCGTCGCGAAAACATAGGTGTATTATTCCAAGAATAATAAACCAAAATCGAACAGAACACTTTGGGGTTTTGGATGGTCAACTGCGGGCAACTCTTATCATTTCCGAAGTTGTTTTCAAGAATGAACCAAACGTAGCAATATCAGTTCCTTCTGAGAGGCTATTCTCTTAAGCAGGCTTAATTTTAAGCTCCTTGAGAAATCGTCATCAGAGGAACTGGCGTCAATTTTTTTTTTTTAGTAAATAATATTATTCTTTAGGTACCGACTTTTTTACAGCCTACTTCTTTCATCGCTTCAAGTTTTAATGACTTTTTCGAATTTTCTACTAAAACTACCATGAAAAAGAATTTATTTTATTTTTTATAACATCCCCCCCCCCCCCCCCCTGTCATACATATAAAACCATCGATGTATCGAAACATCGATGTTTTTTCTCCGATGTTTTTGAGACATCGATGTTTCTTTTTTTTTAATCATCGATGTCCAAACATCGATGTTTTGTTCATCGATACCCATCCCTACCTTTTGGGATCATTCAAAAATCCAATTTGTAGCCCTATGAAAGCCGTACAGATCCCCACGGTGAAATCAGATCGTTCTTAGGTAGGTGCCCCCCAAAAATGGATTCCAAGCGTACTTCGAAAACGACCTAACTCGACCCTATAGCCGAAAACCTTTAAAGAAAAAACCCTCCCGTAGCCCCTTTTTAGCCCGTGGACCGACATTTCGTTTTTGGAATCGAGACATGGAAACGTACAGACCTGCACATCGGTACCTAATGTCAAAATTTGTCAGAATTTTTGCGATCGCAGAGTAAGTTCTGGCTGTTCGGACTCGAATCAGAACTCGAACTTTTCCAGGACTTAAAACGGACAGAGCTTCGGTCCTGCAAAGTTTAAAGTTAATTCCACGAGATCAAAGAAAGAAATGAATCGCGTACTTATGTGTGGGAAGCTCAGTTTGGGAAGTTCAGAAAAAAAAAAAAAAAAAAAAAAATGCCGGTACCTATCTATTCTGAACGATTTTGAACGAGTTCTGTGTTCACAGAGCATCAGAACTTGAATGTTTAATTCCTGGAAGCCGATGTACGGGTACCATTATAATATAATCACACTTTCACAGTGCGATTATATTATAATGGTGCTGTCCAAGAATTGGGTACCTTCCTACCTACTTGAATTCACCTAGGTATCATGGACAATGTGATTATTAAAATTAATTTAATTTGTTTATTTAATAAAATTTATTAAATAAACAAATTAAATTAATTTTAAATTTAATTTGTCAAAGTTTGATAGTACAACGTTGAACTAAAAAAGTTCCATGGGAACATCAAAAATTAAGATCCCCTACACAGATTAATTTATCCAGGAAGTTCCCCTGCCGACGATAATAGCCATCCTTCTGGCAACACTGTCTGTTATGCTCTTGACCAATGTTGTCAAGATAGTCAAAGTGACCTAGAAAATTCCTAGGATATTTAATATCCAGTATCTTTCGTCCTAGCGTAGTTAACGATTCATCGTCCGAAGGACTTCTCCTTGAAAAAAATTAGATAAATAAAAATAAATTAATAAAACGTTAAAGACATTGAATGTCTTTAACGTTTTTAACGATAAGAAATTTTCTTATCATAACATGTGGATCGATTGGGCTATTTTTATTAATCCTTTTCAATTACTTCCTCAAAGCAATATAATTGCAATGCAAATAAATGAAAACTACTGTTGCAGTAGTGCACTGCAGCAGTGATGAGTTCGTTTATACAATAAATTGCGAAATGGAAGGCGTCCCCATCAGTATGACGTGTTAATTGTACCTACCTCAATTTTCCATTTGTAGGCGACTGAAAATTTCGCGCGCACTGCCGGTAATCCATCCATATAGTTTTCCCCATTCGCTCTTAAACCATTCACCTTTTGGTTGGTATAAGAAAACTGTATTTTTCAGAACAATTTCATGCAGCTTGATCAAGCCACCGTCGGAAACAATGGCGTCATAACTGTACGTGGCAAATCAGCTTCCACTGTCGTCCGCCATATTGGGTCACAAGACCTGCCTGACTGTCTTTATTTATTGTTGTGTAAATTTACTTCTCTAAATTAAAGGTGAGTACTCGATGAATTTGCTTCTTTGGGTTGTGTTCTGTGCTTGTGAAAAGTCGGGGATCGTAGGAGTGCCAAGATGTTAGTGTTTCCGCATGTTTCGGCAACTGGGAGGAGTCCATGGTTTGTGTGAAAATGCGGTTCACCCATTTCGTCCCCCTCGAGTTCTTTAATTTGGTGAAATCCGGGGTTTTCAGGCCGTTTGTACCGTATTTCGTCTAAATGCAGAATTTCAAGCTTGACAAGTCGATTTGTGCCGTACTTTATCGCGATCGTTTCCGTACGGTCGAACTCTAACCCCCGACAGATCGCCGTTTGACGAACAAAAGGTGCCTCTGACCCGTACTCGTTCTTCTAGTGGGGGGAAATGCGTAATTTGTCACATTTTCTTCACCCACTCGAACATTTTTCATTTGGTACTCCGTCATATTCATTCCGTGTTTCGTTGTGTTCCAGTTGTTAGAATAATATCCATCAAAGATGGGGAATATGTTCGCAAACCTGTTCAAAGGCCTCTTCGGCAAGAAGGAGATGAGAATATTGATGGTCGGGCTTGATGCCGCTGGTAAAACCACTATCCTTTACAAATTGAAGTTAGGAGAAATAGTCACTACTATTCCTACCATTGGTGAGTAATTTTTGATATTCTTTTTTTTTCCATCCCTTGATCAATAACTCAAACTGTCACCCCCACATCCATGGTTGGTACTAATTTAATTTTTGTGCTTATTAGGTTTTAATGTTGAGACTGTCGAATACAAGAACATCAGTTTTACGGTGTGGGATGTCGGTGGCCAAGACAAAATCCGACCCCTGTGGCGACATTACTTCCAGAACACTCAGGTATGTTGAATTTGTGTCCAATTTCTTATTTCCCTCGCCTGATTTGACACTTGAAGTCTGGCGATTTTTTTTATTGCGTCACATGTTAATCATTGTACGATCGTGTCCTATGTCCTTCGAGTGAAAGTTGCGTAACTGTCTAATGAGCCTAGTTTAATGATTGCTGCAATTCATGGATATTTCTAGTGTTTTGTTGTGTAAACGTTGCGCGATAACAATCCGTGGGTCAGTTATCAGTGTGTCTCAATATGTGCCGATATGCACATGGGCTAAGCGGTGACGTCAGCTCCACAGTGACTCACACATTCTTACGCTCTCGTGCAATATTTCGTGTCAGTGAGAGTTGTTATAGTGTGAATCTCATCAAGCTTCGGAATAGAATAATGTTGAGGTCCTGATGGAAATCGGTGACGTGTCTCGTGATGTGTCCATCCCAGGTTGCCATCCCCAGTCATGCCATATCATCAGTCCTACATCAATAATATTATTTTCTTCGCATGCGATAATTACCCAAATTACAACAAATAAAAAATCCTGATCTTCGTAGTTTCTAATTGTGTGTTGTAGTGTACGGGTCTGTAGGTTGATTTGAAGTGTACTGCAGTCCGTACCTGCACATTTGGGAGGACGTGCTTCAATATAGTTCGTTCTCTAGGAAATGCAGGAATAAAAAATCCTTGAAGGATCCGTGCAGCTGGATTTGCATAAACCTGACTGCCCCGTTGCCTTCGTACATCTTTTCAAACTGCTTACATGTAAGCAGTTTGAACAGATGGTATGCTACACAAGTGTAGCAGAATGCTGGTACCAAGTCTGGTACTCATGCACTGCCGCCAACTCTGTCCTTTTCAGCAACGGTTGACATTCTTATCCCACGGTTTTAGACTTCTTTTTGCAGTGGATAGGTATTGATGCAGTCACCAGCCTTATCTCTCCAGATCCCACACCTTCACCTCTGGTTAATGATCGTTACTTAATATTCCTAATTTCCTTAGTTGGTTTTAATTTGAAGTGTACTGCAGTCCGTACCTGCACATTTGGGAGGACGTGCTTCAATATAGTTCGTTCTCTAGGAAATGCAGGAATAAAAAAATCCTTGAAGGATCCGTGCAGCTGGATTTTCATTAACCTGACTGCCCCGTTGCCTTCGTACATAATATATTATGAACATATTATGATCAAACCGCTTACGTGTAGCAGCATGCTGATACTAAGTCTGGTGCTCGAGCACTGCCGCCAACTCTCTCCTTTTCAGCTTCGGTTGGCATTCTTATCTCATGGTTTTAGACTTTGTTCTTTTGCAAGAGATATTGATGCAGGATACAGCTGATACCAAGATTTATTCTGGTGCTCAGGCACTGCCGCCAACTCCGTCCTTTTCAGCATGGGTTGACATTCTCATCCCACAGTTGCAGTGTGACATATGTCCGTGGCTTGTGTTGCGTGTCTATTTTGCAATAGATACTGAATAGAAATCACGTTTTCATAATTCTTACCTCTTCGTACCTTTCGCCCCCACCTCTGGTTTATGATCATTACTTAATATCCCTCATTTCCTGTCGCTGTTTCCAAAGTTTTTTTAATTTGGGTTATTGTCAATGTGTGGAGGGTCTTCCTCTGGGATTATGCTCCAGAGTGGTCCTGACTACCTGACTGAGAGGAGATGCTCATCGTTATTATAACTATATTATTATATCTTGATAGGTATAATATCTATCAAGATCTTTTTTGGTTATATCTTCTCATCAGATTCGTAGCTCAAGACAGCCATTTGAAATGTACCCTGCTCATTTGGGAGGACGTGCTTCGATATAGTTCGTTCTCTAGGAAATGCAGGTATAATAAATCCTCGAAGGATCCGTGCAGCTGGATTTGCATTAACCTGACTGCCCCGTTGCCTTCATACATGTCAGCTACTGCTTGACAAAGAGTGCTACTGGTACTCATAACTCTGATCTCAGTAAAATAAGACAATAATAATAATCATTATTATTGTTGTCTTAATAGACTTTGAGCAAAAAAACTTGGTACAAATTTCTCAGATTTGGTTGTATTGTTTTCCAGGGACTTATTTTCGTAGTTGACAGCAACGACCGTGAGCGAATCGGTGAAGCCCGAGAAGAGCTCTTGAGGATGTTAGCCGAAGACGAATTGAGAGACGCCGTTTTGCTTATATTTGCCAACAAACAGGTGAGCCACGTTTCATTACTACTACCTACTACATTTACTATCGAGGTGGTTCTCTTTCCTTAGTGCGAGTTTGTTTAACCAAAATTCACTCATTTAACTTAGCATATTCATTAAAACATTATTCGCTATTCCATTCCCTCAGGATCTGCCTAACGCAATGAACGCAGCTGAGATAACAGACAAACTCGGTCTCCACTCCCTCCGCAACCGCAACTGGTACATCCAAGCGACCTGCGCGACCTCTGGCGACGGCCTCTATGAAGGCCTTGACTGGCTCTCAAATCAGCTGAAAAACGCTAACCGCTAATGTTAACGACCCGACAAGTTCAAAGTCACCGCTAAACAAAAACATACAAAAAATCAACATAACAACATCAACCATGAGAAACATTTTTTGAGCAGAGATATTATTTCGAAAACTCAACTTTTTCCACATCTAAATGACATTTCATATAAAAAATCAAAAAAATCATCCAAAAAACGTTCTTTTGGGAAGACACAAGCGCCCCTCGAACAACATCTGACCCAATTTTATGGCGCACGATTATGTTTCATGTTGGTTTTTATTCTTCTTTGATTTCGTATATTTTTACAGGGCAATATCCCTATCTAGGGTACAGTTTCCCTATAAGTTCACTTTCTACGAATTTCCACCCCCAACCAAGCGGTAACCCCCTCCCTATACCCTTTACTTCCCCCCAAATACATAATTTAGCTTTGTACAAAACCCTTCAATATATTTCTAATTGGTGAGAGAATTTTCTGTTCTTTTTTCGTCACTTCTGTTAACTAGGCGCTGTTGGTTGACACGTTTGGTCAAACGATTTGATTCTCTACGGAAAAATCAAAAGGCTATCTTGCCTCAGTTGACGGAAAATAGATTTTTAATTTTATTTATTTGTTCCCGATGCCTAAGTTGAAATTTCGATAAAAAGGTTTGCAAACTTAACATTCCTCGGAGATTTTCTCTTCTTGATTGATATTTTATATTATGAATGTTCGAACACTTGAAATATATTGCGCTTGAGTGGACTGTATAAAGTTATTTTACCCATTTTGTTCTTCAACCTCCTTTTTTTTTGTTCAGAATTTCATTTTTAGTTTTTGTTTTAAAACCTATAAAAATTGTTTTCTTTCTCTCTTTGCATAACAAATTGTAGTGTTTATATGGTAGTGTCACATTACTGTTAAGAGGTGTACATGTATATTGTTCTTATAAAAAAAGCTGCTTTTTTGGGAAATTTTTGAAAAAAGAAGGAAGTAAAATTTATGACATTTTTGAACTATTAAATTTACACTATTGATTAACAGTTATTTTTTAGGGCATTATCATTGGAAGTGGCGTTTATGTGGATGCTTTATTGTCTCTCGCGGCTCCCCCTTGTATTCGCCCTGATTTACCTTTTAATTGGTATGTATGGCCCTGTATGTTTTCGATAAGTGGGAGGACCACTTTCAATGAAAATCTCCTACTTATCCCTTTCCTAGCTCACTAGAGTGACCAATGCGGCTAAGTGCGCTGGGGTCGGTCTCAATATAGTAATTATTTCTCTATTCGTCCATGTTCCACATTTTATTTTTCGTTTTTAAAGAAGTATAATTATTATCATAATTTTTATTTATATCAGAAGAAAATATTTACCCTTTTCGTGAAGATTTTTTTGTCTACTCCCAAGTTGTTTCTTTTTGTTGAAACATTCGAAAGTTATTTTCTATTACCCGACAGTCGACATGCTTTCTCTGAGTGTTTTAAGCATAAGCAATGCTTATTGAGCATGCCTGGTTGTTTAAGTGCTGATTGGCGAGACAACGAAGCCAGTTAGTGTTTGTACATTTTACTCTCAACACACCACAAAAAAAAAACAAAAAAAAAACGCGATTTTATTTTAGCCTTTGGTACTTAGATTCTTATAAGTGCTGAGGCCTCTCATTATGTTAGTTTTTCACGATTGTAACATGTTTCTTTTTAAATATAATGTGTAAAATTATTTTTTAGAAATTTAATTTGAACGTTTATTTTTTTTTCCCTTGATTTATTGTTTTGGGTTCTTCGTTGTGTCGTTAGATTCAGGTTTGGTTTTGATTTTCACATAACAAAATTGCTGAATTTTCCAAGCAGTCCCCTTTGTCAAATGATTTTTCTCTCGCTAATTTTCCGCTGGAAGCGGAATTATTTGTATGAAGATGTCTCGATCGTTGTGCTGCCTAAAAAGGGGGGATAATTGACTTGTAGAGGCTTCTTTGTAAATAAATTTACTTCCAACATTTTCATGGTGGCTCTTGGAGTTGATTTCCTGGTGGTGCTCTCACAAGTTGTTACTTGTAATGAGGTAATTTCAGTAAAGGTTCGCAATTATAATATAATATATTATATTTTATCAGATGGAAAACGATACCAACATCTAGGTTCAAGGACACATCATACACGAGAGGTGAGAGCTTTGCCAAGCTCTAGTACGTACTCAAGCGTGGCACGCTTTCGATCTCCCTGACGTGGCACTTCCCTCGATTGGGGATGGAAAACATGAGACGTTGGTCATGAACCGTTCACACGATCAAGATTCAGTGTATCCATTGAAGTCGATCATGGAGGAGCTTCTTGTTGAGATTGTACGGTTTTGAGTGAAGTTTTTAGTGTACCTAATGGAAGCAGAAACGTGTGCGTCACGTGATGAAAAACGGTGCAAATTTTTCTCAACGCAATGGTTCATTTTGTATAAATTACGCAAAAATTAATTTTATGTCATTGGAAAATTATTTAAAAAACTTAAATATAGTATATAAACAAATTAGAAAACGACACCCCACTCGAGCCAAACAACAATGGTCGAATACCAAAAACCCTTCCTGTTGCCTTGTTTAGCCACCGGATACATGCAACTAGAAATTCAGATTGCCCCGGGTTTTATGTGAAAACGAGACCATGGCTGTAGTTCGATTTACTGCCTGATAGAGTGTAAACATTTGCTCTTCTATGCGTTGACAGCGCAGGCTGTGTGCACTGTCATCCTGGTTCTTGGGCTTGCTCCAATTTGGGTCTCCCCTCTCCCCCACAGCCGGTCATGAATGAGCTCCTTGACTGTAAGATCCAAGTACAATTCCTGTCACGCTATCTGAGGTCAAAGAATGTCAGAGCAGTTCGGGCCACAAAACACAGAAATGTCAGGCATTGAAGTGGGTGACACCCACTGGGTGTGAATGGGTGAGAGGTCCAGTCGGAATACTCGCAGTACCTAATACCAAGTTGGTATTACCAACACCCCTCGCTTTCTGGGCTGTGAGCTGGTTGACCTTAGTCCATCCGTCCAACCCCCAAGTCTTGCCAACAGCAAGGAGGGCCAACTTGAGGCCTGCACGCATCGCAGTCAGTGTTTTCTGCTCTTCTTTCTTGATGTGACTCAACTTTTGAACAAGAACGTAATTTAGCCGTAGAGATCTTTTCGTGGAGAATCGCCATTGTGACCTTGTTCGGGTGAACGTGCATCACTGTTGGATCACTCACTAATAATTGCTGAAGAAAGAAAATAATTTATACGTTTATAGTGTCATGATACTGGCACCAAGGTAAGTAGAAAAGCCCAATGTTATTGATTTTTTAATAATTTCCTTGTTTGCTTGCTTTTGGTTTATTATTCATGGAATAATACACCTAGGTGGATTAAATAGCTATGTAATCGCGACGGGGGTTGACGACTCCGATCGGCCTCAAAATTTGACTATCCGTTTCAAGAGGTCTAGATTCCAAAACCGAAATGGCCGGAGTCAGGATTTTTTTTAAATCTGAAATTTTGACAAAATACTTGGATTACCATCTAGTACCTAACTAGATACTACAACTGTTGTACCCCTGCCGATCGCTGCCCCTCCACCTGTCCTAATCTTCTTCCCAAATAAGGTAGGTAGGTACCCATGGAGGATGGGAATTCCTTTCCTCCATGGTAGGTTCCAATCATTGTTACCTACATTATGGACCATCAGAAAGAATATTGTAAAAAATATGTTGAATAGATTCTATTGCATAAACTTTTATAAATTTGATATAAACCTGGTTTTATTTTATTCTTGGAAACCACGAGAAATTATTCGAAACAAAAAACGCTGCAAATTTTACACAAGGGTTTATTATTCTTTGATATAGGTTACTTGTACAGACATTTGATTCTGTCAATAGAAAAAAAAGAATTTAAAAATTTTTTTTTTGGATTTTTATATTTCAAAAAACATTTTTTGGGGGGATTTTTTTCTTTCAAAAATGTGTTTTTTCAAAAATTCTTTAATTTTTACTCGAAAAATATTTAACTTCTTGGGATCCTTCAAAAATCCCATTTTTAGCCCCATGAAAGCCCTATAGATCGCCACAGTGAAATCGGATCGTTCCGGGACCCCCAAAAATGGATTCTACGTCCAAAAATACTTCGAAAACGACACCTAACTCGATCCCATAGCTAAAAGCCTTCAAAACACCCCTCCTGTAGCCCCATTTTAGCCCCATAGCGCCCCACGGGTTTGGGCGATCGGACTGAAAACCTTGCGGGCACAACTAGATGGTAAACCAAGTATTTTGCCAAAATTTCAGATTTTTAAAAAAAATCCTACTGCCCAAAACGGCCCGGACGGCGGACGGCGGACGGACATTTCGGATTTTGAATGTAGACCTCTTGAAACGGTTAATGTCAAGTTTTGAGGCCGATCCGAGTCGTCGACCTCCGTCGCGAAAACATAGGTGTATTATTCCAAGAATAATAAACCAAAAGTATACCTAATAAAAATGGTTGTCTCTCATTTTTGACATAAATTTGAGTATTTCTCAAAAATGTGAGGTTTTAGCGGTTCAGGAATGGTTGCATTCGACTAAGCAACCGCCAAAACCTCAAGAATGAGTGTACCTACGCTCCGATGCAGACTTTTTTGAATTTTTTCGCGCTAAATGTCCATTCTGGCCCACTGTGCGGCAGTAGGACCCTATTTGGATTGCCTGTAATGTAGAATCTTCAAATGCACGTCGCACAGAGGGGCCGATGACGATAAAAGGTGGCGGATAATATTCAAGGTGAAGACTGCTTTGTAAAGATGGGTTTAGCATAAAAAATACAAAATATAAATGTTTAGTTGTTTATAATCATTTTTCATTAAAAAATAAAATTTAAAATAAATGTTTTCCTATTTTTCCCATTTTTTGAATTTATCTTCAGGATAATACGTCATATATAATTACCTCGTCATAAATAATTTTGAACCCCGAACAATTCAAGCCAAAGCGCATTTTTGCCGAGGCGCATTAGTACAGAAAGTGAAAAATAATGAGAGTTTGCACACTTTTGCACGATCTGACTTTTGAATCACATTCTGGGGTCTCATGTGAACACACGCATAAAAATAACTCCATGTATACACGTGTATACATCTACTATTTTTATCGATTCTCTGATTTTTACAGCATTTTTGATTTGTAAAATCGGTAAGGGCCAATTTAATGAAGAGAATATTTTTAACGTCTTCGTATGGAGCGCCTGAATACAAATCTGTAATTGTTTAAGGTTTAATTATTATTTGGGGCCCGCCACGGCGAGAAAAATGTACTGGTGAAAATGGCCAACTCCAACTTTCCGCCCATCTGCTCTCCTCCAGATAGCTCGAAGCGACAAAAGCAATATTGTTCTTTGTTCATATATATATCAGCTAAAGATTAACATCAAACCGATCGGTCAGATGCGTTTTTAATTTTTCGAATTTCCGCCACCTTTTAGCGTCTCTGTGCGTCGTGCTCGGTTACTCAGTTAGAAATAATAATTATAATAATCATTATAATAATATTAACCAATTGTTGGTTCCCTATTCTTGTTCCTACAAACATTTTGGAAATTAATGTTACATTTTTCACAAATTTGTGAAATGTAAAATTCATATAAAAACGAATAAACATGAATCATGAAATCTTACTAAGAGGACTCAGGCAGGCATTGCAATGGGAATGCCTTCAGTTCTGGTGATAGGCAACGCAGCTGTGCTGGGCGGTGTGAAGGGTTTTATCAACTGCGATCAGGTATGTAGGCTCAAACAAATCAAAACTAATTTATGATAGACCTATCATAGACCTATCTGTACCTGTACAGGCCGCTCTTTTCGCACAACTGGATAACTTTATCACAGGTAGGGCCTACCTCGTACGCCTATACAATTCCTCAACTCCCTTCTTCCACAGACCCCCAATTTCTAGTGACAGTTCCTCAGCCACATTATTTTTGACAATCGTTTCGCTTTCTGGCTCTGGAACACCCAACATTGCGAAATGAAACCCATCGGTGTAATAACTGCCATTGTCTCGAGAAAACCCACCTCGCAAACGAGTTGAAAGGTAAGCGGCTAGGTAGGGAGGTACCTACTCCGAGATGTTTGTGGGAGTCTTTGTTGTGTATTATATGAACCGTAATATTACCAAGTATATGAGCCAATTTATGGTCTGTTGGCCGTGAAGAACGTGGCACGTTGTAGATAACGGAGAGAGAAAGTGAGAGCAGTAATTACCACAGTTTGTGATGTAGTAATTAAAATTACTTTTCTCCAAGCGTAGCTCAATCGATGAAATAAGGTACCAAAGCCTTGGTCCATAATATTGATCTCATACGTGATGGCATTATGTCGTCCAATATATATATTGGACGACATAATATATTGTGTTCTTTGTATGGTGACCCTCCAGCCCTGAGGGTCCTCGCACTTTGCTCAGCAAACTGTTAGCTGTTACCTTGAAGTTCTAGGTAATAGCCAAGTGCGAGGATTAATATTCGGATAACAAAATTTCAATTCAAAACTCGGGAAAGTTACCATTTAATGGTAACTTTCCCGAGTTTTGAATTAAAATTTATTTTAGAATTAGGTTAATCAAGTAGGTAACATGGGCGTACGCAAGGGGGGGCTAGGGGGGGCCCGGGCCCCCCCCTAGACAAACGAAAAATAAATATACACTTTCAGATAAAAAGAAAGAAAAAGAGGAAGTAGTGGTTGAAAAATTCGCAGAGAACCCGAGGCGGCTCATGTTGTAAATTTAAAGTGAAAAAAATCAACTTGACATTGCTGGGTACTTATGTTGTGTACATTTTGTGTAAACATTTAATGTTTTATATTAAGAGGGGAAAAAAGTTAACTACAACACTTGATTTTGTAAAAATGATTTGCATGTTATTTTGTATTATTACTCAAGCTGTGTAATATTATTTACGATATAGGGTATCTATCACACCATACTCCGCACTCCAAATACCTACATGCAAAGTTACGATCATTTTGGTTTGTTCTTCTTGGAATAATATACCTATGTAATCGCGACGGGGGTCGAAAATTCGGAGCGGCCTCAAAATTTGACATCATTCAGTGGTCCACAGGTGAAAAAAAAACCAAAAAATATTTTTAAATCCCCCCTCCCCCCCAAAAATCTTTATATTCCATTCAGTATTAGTTGGAGGGTTGATATGAATAGTTTTCGTATCAAAAAGTCATCAACTTGACTCGTACTGTAGACCTGACTCGTGCAGTACACCTTTCTCGATTTTGGAAAATTGTGAGTTGACGGGAGCAGTATTAAACCTATTTACGGAGAATCGTAGCCGACTCATTTTGCATGTGAAAAAATTCGTTTGTTCAGTTTTTACTCAGCTACAAGAAAGTAATTTTATCTTTCTGCGGAAAAAATCTAGACACAGGTTAAAACACGTTTTTAGCGGATTTTGAAGCAAAAAACCATGATTTTTGTGCATTTAATTCAACATAAGTAGAGCTTGGGCTAGCTAAGGTAGGTATGCGACTATTTTTCCTGGGTAGGTACCCTATGTAGTGCCCTATGTACAGAACAACTCCGACATTTGACGTCCGTTTTTTCTACAGATTTTAAGATAAATGCTTGAAATTGTGAGAATTCCTTTTTTCGCCAAAAAGACGCTGAATAGGTACCAAACTTCAAAAATATGTATTCCCGCCATTGGATAACGTAAAATCTCATCAGATTGTGTTTGAAGATTCTTCAAACTCGGCGTTACCTATACTCTATTCACGTTACCGTGAGAGTAAAAGTAAACAAGCTACATCCAAAATTAGCCAGCGTAACTCTCATGCGAGGCGGGTCAACCTACCACTCACCTTGCTGCCGTAACGCCCCATCTTGCCTTGCAGCATTGGATTTCATTGTATACAATGAATACTTTTATTATAATAAAAGTACAAATGGGAGTTCAAACCAAACTAAAGTGATACGTAGGTACTCCTTCCAATTTATATTGTCTCCCAACCACTCCAACAAACGTTACATACCTACGTCACCCTGGAATGCCCAAAATGAGGAGGATTCTCCTTACTAATCTCTCATTCCATCGCACCCTACATCACCCTCCTTAGGGAACGGTCAGCGCGGAACGGTCACTTAATGGGATGCTCAAAATAGGAAGCACCTGTCACTGTGTGGAAAAGGTAGGTAGGCCCTTGACTTTACAATACTTGATTTACTGCTTGTGTTCAATTGTATTTCGTGATGAATGATTGTGTCATTCTGAGCTGTTCCAGTATTTGATGAGCCCAAAAACAAGATCACGTTTCAATATTCTGGTCATACAAACCCGCCATGCAATGGAGCGTTGAAGGCTCTGCGTTCTGTTTACGTACTCTCACGGTAACGTGAACGTAGTATAGATAGACCTTTCAGAGAACCTGCGATAGTTACGGCGCTCGTTCAGTGAAATCGAAAAAAAAAACTATGAAAACATACATAATATGTATGTTAGTATATTATACCCTATTAGGGTCTTTGCAGTGTATAAAAAATAATACGTTACAGCGAGATATTTCTGGCTCGAACCTTCGAAACAAAATTTAATTTAAAAGGCCACATTTTTTACCTTACAAAGTCATGAAAATGACTAATTTGGCTCAGCAATTTTCCGTCTACAAGTAGAAATTTTCAATTCTACGGTGGTCAATGGAATTCACCAATGTTACGGGGTTCCATCAGAAATCATAGGAGTGTTCGATCGAAATCATCTTCGACCTCCTCATTTTTGTAGTAATTTTCAATTTTAGGGTGTTCAATCGACGCCAAATTTATTGCTCTACAACTTTTCTTTATGTACAAACTTCGGGAGAATCCTTACTTGGCTCGCACACTGAAAAATGTACTGAAAACGTGTTTTTAAAGGTATTTTGGGAAAAAACGGCTCAGAATCCATTTTAGGTACAGAGACATGGGGTATTATACGAATATAATATTCGTGATCAGCGTCAAATTTACGAATACTATAAGTATGGGGTTTTCAGAGTTTTTTTCCCCCAAAAATATGGCCGTTTTGCACCACCGTGCGTCGTCCGCCGTCCGGGGCGTTTTGGGCAGTAAGAATTTTTTTAAGAATCTGAAATTTTGACAACATACGTGGTTTACCATCCGATTTCACTGTGGGGATCTGTAGGGCTTTCATGGGGCTACAAATGGGATTTTTGAAGGATACCAAGAGATCAAAAATTGATCTCTTAATAAAAAATATTTAATAATGTCCGAGTAAAAAAAAAAATGTAAAAACAAAAGATTTTGAAAAAAATAATAACAGATAATAATAATTTTTTCAAATCTTTTTTCAAGACACAGAATTAATTTTTGCACAAGTAACCTATATCACAGAATAATACACCCTTGTGTAAAATTTGGAGCGTTTTTAATTTTAATTTAACTAGGTAGGTACCCTTGCTGACAGCATGTCTACATGCAATATTTTTGAGCCCCCCCCTAAAGGAAGACCTGCGTACGCCCATGGTAGGTAATGTTTTAATATCACATAATTACCCTAGAGGTGGGCTATTAATAGCGGAATACTGACTAGGGAATCGAAAAAACGTATTGGCATACGATACCTTCGTGCGAAAAAGTATCAGCCTATCGTTTTGCCAGTATGTGATCGATACTAAAATTTAATACATCGATATTTAATATTGATTTATAAAAACCTTCTCCTGAAAAAATACCATGTTTTGATTATAAGATTAGTAATTTAATTACTAATCTTAGATTACATAACTTGACATACTTTATGTGAATACCCAATCCAACTTGGAAAAATTACTGTTCTCTTAACGAAATACCGTCAGCCATGCAGTATTCAGATACACATCGTTTCCGCTGGGTGATTGAATGAAGATGTTTAGTAAGGTTTTTGTCAGGAATGGAATGGGAAAAAATAAAAAATATTTGTTATGAAGTTCGTTAGCGTAAAAAAGTGCCATTTTACAAAGTATCGATTCTTTTTAAAAATACCGTATATTATTGTCATTTTTCCAAGAGGGCAGATCATCGTGAAACATCACGAATGATTCACCTACATAATATGTAGGTGAATCATTCTACTATATATTATATAGTAGTAAATTATTGCTCTAAAAGTTAAAATCAGATTAGTTTCTCTCTCAGATTAAATCTGAGAGATTTTGAGAGCAAATTTTGCTGTCCATCTCTGAATTTCCTACGTTTTTCACGCACTATCGATTGACGGTTAAATGATGGATCGTTGTTCCTTAACCGATTATCGCTACTTGTTTAGTGAGCTTAGCTGTCTTCTTCTTGGTAGGGATGTCTGGTACTCCAAACTGAACCTATTTTTAAGTATTGAAAATAATTGCGATTCTTTTGAAAATATTTTCAAAAGAATCGATTCATTTCTCTCAAATTTATCACAAAGCTCATCATGCAGGAGTAGAAAGTGAAGATGATTCTGCTTCTGAAGCATTAGGTACATTATGAAACCGATTATTACAGAAAGCTCATCATGCAGGAGTAGAAAGTGAAGAAGAAGACGAAGAAGATGCGTTATTACAACCAATAATTGGTTAGTTATTTAAATTAACTCATAATCCTAGAATTATGAGTTAATTTAAAGAACAAAATTATTCGCGATAACAGTTGTTGTTAATTATTAAGTTATTTAAATTACCTAACTTCTTATTATTTTTAGGTATTAATTGAAATTAATTCATTGATTCAAATTTATTCTGGCATTCAGGCCCTTTGGTCCCATAAGGATTTGATTACTTATACCTACATCCAACTGCTCACATAGAGTATGTAAGCAGCTCTGCATTATTAAAATTTAATAGGAATTGGTAAGTAGTAATGAT
Source organism: Pilophorus perplexus (assembly GCA_955831195.1). Taxonomy (NCBI): domain Eukaryota; kingdom Metazoa; phylum Arthropoda; class Insecta; order Hemiptera; family Miridae; genus Pilophorus; species Pilophorus perplexus. The sequence goes on from OY037015.1 coordinate 20,982,916, forward strand.
TTCTTTAAACGTGGATCGTGTTTACAGAGCAACGGAATACAAAACTTTTTTATTCATCAAGAATCGAATCGCCAGGTTAATAAAAAAATAATCTAGATTATTTTTCTAAAAAGAATCGATTTTTTCATGAATCGATTCTTTCTGATCAGCTTCAGCTGTAAATAGACCGAACGTTCACGTAGTCGGATCCTCGAAGTTTTTTTCTGAACCTCGCGACCCCCAAACTCAGGTGCCAATATATCGGAACAAAAGTATCGATAGGTCCGATAATATCGAAGCTCAAATATCGCTGACGATGTATCGGAAGCAAATATCGATATTTTATTGCCATCACTGCCTGTGGTAGAGTCCATGGTATTAAATACAAATTTTGTATGACATACAACATAAACATATAAACAATACATTGTATTGTTGTCAATGTTTATTTACCTATTTCAGTCTAAATTAAAATCTCTAGAAGACGAATAACTTCGGCTGCCATTGGACTTTTTTTCGTGTGACTTGAGGGATGGAACTGAGGACAGGGAAAGTGTTTACACTCCTTACACTGTGTAAGATAAGGTAAGGAGTCCTTACCTACAAGGAGTTCCTCTAGTTTTGGACGATCGAAGTTTCTAGTCAACTTATACCTCAAGTAGAAGGTAATATTTACTGTATTATAGACTTCACAATCTCGACAATACCGTATTCGTTGACGTTAACATTGTTCTAGTTTACAGGACCCGGCTCAAGTTTCAATGCGGCAGCTAGCTTTTAGAGCTTTCGCCACTCATTTTCGGCGACTTGGTTGTTCTGATCCTAAGCTTGTGAGGGAGTAAGCACCCTTTCCTGTCGCCCGCCGACACTGCCGAACCGTGTCGGAACCGCTGACCTACAGTGGGCACCTTCCTAGTGAGTATTATTTTAGCGAAGGTCAACCACAGTGATTACCTTCGCCATATGAGCCGTGCCCCAAGTTTTTGTAGGCCGACAAAGAAAGTTCGTTTGTCTATTTCTACCGGACGCTCGAGGAAAACCGAGTGGAAAAAATCAGGAAAATGTCAGCCTAAAATGGAATCAAACGTGGTTCCAATGCGTAGGTATGTTGTTATGCCTGACGAGCTGAAAGGTCAGAATAATTTGGAAAGCGTAGCGTAGAGGCCTTGTTCATCAAGCCATAATATCGTCCTCTTCAGAAGTGCAGGTAGGAAGGCTACCTTATTCTTCCCATTTTTTGAAATCTGCTCCAAAATTCTCTCGCGTGCCTCAAATCTCCTAGTTCTTGTTTTGTTTTTCTGTTCTTCTCCGTCGTACGTGGGTAGCAAGTTTTAACTGCATGTCAAACTAAATTCCGGACCCCAATCTGTGCAACGGTTTTCTGTTCACAAAGCCGAACAGAATTCCAGTGTTAGAAACCGTTTGGTAACCCCAATCCACCAATACCAACGGATGAAATTTGAAGTGATGAAGTAGCCAACTAGACAAATCTACGATAGTAGGGGGGCTGGTTTCTGGGCGCCCAAAAACCTGCCTAGGAACTGGCTGGATTCAAACATGTTGGCTGTAAGATAACAGTCACCATTCCTTCCGGGAACTGATTGGAGTTGGACAAACATCGACCGTCGAACGTCAGCGGCACTTGAGCTGTGGCGTAATATGGTCAATATCAAGAATATCGTTTAACAATATTATTCTTGATATTCTTGTAAGTAATTCTATGGTATCATAATATGTCACTATCTCAAACGAGATTGGGACTGCCAGATGGTGCAGAGGTTCTCTTGTATCATAATATTATACATAAGATATACTTATTATACATCAGATTTATACATAATATTATTATGTATAAATCTTGTGCATAAGTATCCTATGCAAAAATATTTTCACCGTGTTGCAGATGGAATCGTTTCCCGACACATTCTCGGAGCCGATCTCCGAATATGTACCTTATACGACAGTGTGGATTCAATCTGGCCTTGTTGACTCAATCGATTGACAAATATCTCCTGCTATACATCCTATATCAGTTACACTTGTTCTGATGGCTCAATACTTCAAAAGTCAACAGATCAAGCACTTGTTTGAGAGATATCAATCTTTACCAACTTGAACAGCCGATTGTCATGTAAGGAAACTGTATTATAAACAATTTTTGTTTTTTTAACAATTATATCTCAGAGATAACAAGTAGTATGATATACCTAAATCAATAACTGTAGTTTGGTACCTCAGATGAGATCGGTCGTGATAGATAACACCATCGCGAAGTGCTCTTCCTCCTCGAGTTGAGCGTAATATATACGTGCATAATATTATATTATAATATTATGCACGTATAGGTATGTGGAGAAGCTTACATCCAGTTTGTGTAACTCAAACAGTAGTTATTGATTTTGAAATCAAACGAAAATGTTTATGAAACTTTACTTATTTATGAAACTCTTCTGGCTGATTGATCTTCATCTTGCCCATTGGAATTACTGAGTATTAATTTGAATTTTCTCCTACTTTAGGTATTACTAGTCGATGTACAAGAGGAGGTTTGGTTCAAGTTTAAAGCAATACCTACCAAGTCGAATTCCCACTATAATATTATGTGCGACAGCTACATATTTACCGGTGAGTACACTGCTGCCTTACGTGAGGTTAGAAGTAATTCAGCAAATGATTCAGTTTGAAAGTGAGCTGACCTGGAAATGTCGGAAGTATATGAGGAAGCCAAGCCTGGGATGCGAGGAAAGGAACCCACCTTTTAACGGTGACTTAGCAGTTCCCGTCAGCGAGAAGATATTGGCGCGCATTCCTAATGAACGTCGTCCAAAGAAAAACGGTGAATATGAGGTGATGCTAATAGAAGTGTAAATTCGCCAAACCAAATTGTCCCATTTTCCATGCAGTTGTAGATGTTTGAGTAACATCTTATTTGCAATACCAGCCGTTTGAAAACTCGCCCTGCCGCTTATAAGTATCTTGAGCAAAGACAAATCTTCAGCAAACAAAACCACAACTTGAATTTCTATGGGATATGCCCAAGAAGATCGTGCGGCCAGTAACGTCTCCACCTTTCCCATGGTTCACTAGAGGTTTGTTCCATGTTTGACGGACTGTTAACAGAAATCGACAGAGACATGGGCAGTTGAGGTAACTGCTGTTCCAGGTCGCTCGGTGGGCAAACAGCCGCCGTTGCCGGCTGTTCCAGGTCGTTCTGAAGGTTGACAGCAGTTCAGCTGCAGTCGGAAGGGAAGCGACAGCTCGAATGAGGTTGGTTGGGAGCTGTCGAACTTGATAACCCTACAAAATTTGTAGCCCCACGAAAAACCCTTAGATGCCCAAGTCAGATAGTTTTGGGACCCCCAAAAATGGATTCTACGTCCAAAATTCTTCTAACACTATGCAATTTACAGTCTCGTGAATCACCGTGAAGTGAGCAGTTTGATGACAGTTCGGCGTTCCAGGTCTGCTGGTGCGCTGTTGGACGGAGCTCAACAGCGATTCTGAAGGCATCGGGACAGCTGTCAAAAGCTGTCAACTTCTGACGACACGCCGTCACACCTGGAACAAACGATCGTGAGTGTGCGAGGCTCCACTGATGAAGTGGCTAATAATTGATGATCTCGACAAAAAAAAAAAAAAAAAAAAAAGATGAGAAATATTCAGGTTGCGTTTTCTCATGAAAGCTTTCGATTTGCCCACTTTCTAAACAGGTCCTCCGTACCCAGCTGAATGTTCGCATTTATTATGTTCCTTCTTGGTCTCGACGGGGCAAGTCGCCTATTCAACTATTGTTGTGGGGCACCCACAACCACTCGCCACCTACAAGGAATGCTGTGGCTATGTGGGGCACCACCCGTCAACTGGGCGGGGGTGGTGTGAACGTGTGCATGCATGCGTGTGTGTTGTGTGGCTCCCGGCGACTGTCGGGGGACATCGGCGGGCTACACGGAGTGATTGAGATGCCAACTTTGACGCCATCACTCTCACTCTCCCCTAAGTTCAGACGCCTTATTCTCGGGAGACATTTTCGAGGGATTAATTTTCAAAAGGTTGGGGTATTCCTCGTTGCTCGTAGGGAAACCCCCCAGAAAATAAAACCCAACCTGCTGTGCACCTTCGTAATTTCGGAGAACAGCTTTCGAAATTTAAATTGGCACGCATCTCTAGAGGAACGTCCTGTTCTCTCAAGAAGACAACTCGATCGAAGAAAGTCAAGCTTCGTCCCACTTTCCACTACCTCACGCGGAAGGCCAGTTGTTGGACGTCTTCGACCATGATTGATCGTCAACGAGTCGCCCAAGATCACAATCGCGATGAGCGTTAAATTTATGGCTTCAAGGATAACGTGAAGCTAAAAGCAGGCTCAGGTCAGCTTACCCGGTGTAATCCTCTGCTTTCTTGAAGCTCATGCTAATCATGATGTATTGCACGTCATTGCCAGGATTATTTTCTACGTTAACATTCAAACTGCACTCTTATTTATTCCGCAACCTCACAACAATAGTCGAGAAACGTCTGTTTTCCTGGGTTCCTCATAGAAAGTGAAAACCATCGGAAAATCCTTCGAAGGCAGCCAGGAAAAGGTTAAATTTTCCACGCTGTCCACTTTTCCCTTTCGATCCCGGTGGAGGGTAACTCAGTGAAATCTCACTGAATCACCTGTCGGGGGCGGGTGTGAGTGCAACGACCATTTAAGAAACCACTAAAGAAGGTGCACAGCCAGTAACTTTGTCAAAGATTCCTACCAATGTTATCCAAAACTACCCCTCATATCTAGTTGAAGAATCAAAGTTTTCGTTGCGATTTGTTTCATCCGCGTAATCACATTAAATATAAATTTTAGTGTGAGAAGGTGGTATTCATTGATAATTTTCCCAAATTATTTGGGTCATTAATCAAATTTTCCCATATTCCGCCATTAACATAATAGTATTATTTGCAAATAATAGGTAACATATTATGTTATTATTTGCAAATATTTCATTCAATACTTCTCTTTTTGGTTTATTATTCTTGGAATAATACACTTATGTAATCGCGATGGAGGTCGACGACTCCGAACGGCCTCAAAATTTGACATTATCCGTTTCAAGAGGTCTACATTCTAAATCCGAAAAGTCCGTCCGCTGTACCTACGCCGTACGCCGTCCGGGCCGTTTTGGGCATTTTTTTTTTTAAATCTCAAATTTTGAAAAAATACTTGGTTTACCATCTAGTTGTGCTCGCAAGGTTTTCAGCCCGATCGCCCTAACCCGTGGGGCGCTATTGGGCTACGGGAGGTTTTTTAAGGCTTTTAGCTATGGGATCGAGTTGTGTGTCGTTTTCGAAGTATTTTTGGCCGTATTTTTAGGGACTCCCGGAACGATTTCACTGTGGGGATCTATAGGGCTTTCATGGGGCTGCAAATGGGATTTTTTAAGAATGCCAGGGGGTCCAATATTTTCCGAGTTAGAAAAAAATTGTTTTGAAAAAAAGTAGGTAAATAAAAAAATAAAATTTTTAAAATAAACAATTTTTTTGTTGACAGAATTAATATTCAAACATGTCAAAGGACATGTCGAAGAATAATAAACCCTTGTGTAAAATCTGCATCGTTTTTCATTTTGGACAGTGTTCAATCATTTCTAGGAAGAGTAGGTACGTAGTGTTTGGAAGACAGATCACTAGATTAATTTGTCGAGAATTGCTATGGTAGTCATATATATAACCACGGTGTAACTGGAAAAGAAGGGAAAAATTAATGAAATATTTCTTTGTGTTCTTGGATGTCCATATTTGCAACATAAGCGACAAATTGGAAAGAAAAAAAATTAACCCGTCACGGGTCTTCCGTGCAAATTGGAAATCGGCAGAGCTACAAAATGAAGCTCCGGTTTGCTCCTTGAGATTGGAATTCTTCTCGCTCGAAACAAAAGACCAGACGTGTTAAATCTAAGACTAGAAAAAGAAGTGTCGACATTTTGACAAAATACTCGGTTTACCATCTAGTTGTGCCTGCAAGGTTATTAGCATTAATAATTATTATTAGCAGCGATTTTTGGTTGGGCGATAGGTGCTGCCCAAAAATGTTGTTTTTCAACACAAATCGTCTGGTAGGACCCTATAATTCTTGTAGAAAATTTCTACAAGGATTTTTTTAATTTTCAATTTTCGGGGGTTCAATCGAATTCATAAAATTTAATTTTGCGGGTTTCAATAAGAAATCATAGGGGTGATCAATCGAAGTAATCTACTACGCTCTTTTTTTGTGGCAATTTTCAATTTTAAGGTGTTCAATCGACGCAAAATTTATTGCTCTACAATTTTCCAAACTTTGTGAGATTCCGTGTTTGTCTTCCAAACTGAAAAATATACTGAAAAACTTGGTTTTTTGAGATTTTTGGAAGAAATAAGGGCACGGAGCAATTATAAGTGTGGGGTACGTGGGGGTATATTCGTGATCAACGTCAAATTTGCTATAAGTATGGTGGTTTTCCCATAATATGGCCGTTATGCCCCTTTGTGGGCCGTCGCCTATTTCCGACACACTTCCGACGGTCAGTTACGCCCAATTTGGTGGTTTGAGACGTTCAGACTATACTTACGACCTGAATTTAAAAAAAAAACTAATTTTTTTCCACATTTTTCCGACCGCTAGAAGTACTTCGGAATAAAGATGATCAATAATGGAGCGCTCTCCTCGTTCTCCTTTAAAATCCTTTAACATCCTTTAAAATCCGATCCCTGACATTGTCTGATTGGTTAATTGTGCTATGAATCATGACCTAATTACAGAATCAGAAAATATTATTTTCGTTCTGCGGGCCAATCCGCCCTGCATTAGTTGTAGCACGATAATTAAAGCAATAATTGCTTTAATTACGTGCTACAACAATTATTGTGGTTGTGAATGGGGCGAAAATCGGTGCTTACCTGTTTGGGTGAAAAGTAAAGCCCTAATTATCAGGTTTCCTTTTCGAACCTAATTTTAGCTTCGGCAGGTTCGCAAACTCTCTTGCAGGACCGGCTTCTGTTCACTCTCACTCTGGGGGGACTTTACGCACATCCGGAGGCGAATATCCTTCAAGACCGGAGTCCCTGCAGCTTCCGGGAGATAAAGGGGTAAGGGGAGGGAAAACACACGGATGAACCACGCCGTCCTTGCTACACCTGACCCCTTAACACATTTCCATGGCTAGGGGAGTCCTCAAGTCCAAGGTTCTCCCCCCTTTCTTCTTTCACCTGTGGGCCCCCTGGGGCCCGTCATCAGAGGGCTTTCAGTCTTGGCCGAGTGCTCGCAACGCATAGTCGTATTTTCGAATTTTTACCGGTGGCAGTTCGGTGACTTACAAGCGCGTGGTGTCGCACCATCCGAGTGGGTCTCTTCCCTCGTTCGCAATTGCTGCATGTGGACTTTCAAAAAACAGGTACCTATTTGTGGTGATGATGCCTGTGTCTCTTCAGTAAAAATTTGTTTTAAAACTGCCGACTAATACGTGAACAAACATTCGTGGTTGTTCTTAAATTTAAGATAGTTTTTATTCATTTATGTTTTTGTTGCTAGTATACTCGAATAGCCGTAAGTGTTTTATATTTCCACCCTTACAAATTCTTCATCGAATGAAGCAGTCTCTGTCCACAACGTCGTGCGCAGGAAAAACGTCAACTAGTGCAACTGGTGCATTTCTCTTTCTCAAAATACCGAAGCTAACAGCAACATAATCGAACAAACATTCTGCGTTCGTGAAGCATACCATTGTCGCCGTGGCATTGACACGCCCCAGCCATTTGACCATCGTTTCCCTTCAGGGTTTCTCCTGGGTTTCAATGGATTTTCAGGGTACTTTTCCTTTATACCCTCCCCCCCCCCCACTCGATTTCGTGTTTCATACACACCCCTCCCGATGGCTTTAAGGCACCCAAATTCGAGTCCTTTTCCGTTATAACACCCCCCCCCCCCCCCCCCCCAACACACTCGATTTCGAGCCCCTTCCGATGGCTTTAAGGCACCCAAAGCCAACCAAAATCGTTGGGGGGGGGGGGGGGGGGGGGGTTATAACGGAAAAGTACCATTTTCAGTATATTCATCTAATTATTATTCAGCTAGATCGTACATGAACCTTTTACGCCTCTGACTCCCCAGAAGTGCTTTTGGTTTACCGAAGCATGAACAGCAAATGTCTAGTTACCACTCTACATCAGAGATAAGCTCTGGAGTCAGCGCACTGTTACTCACTATATCCTACCTGTTTATTAATTCTTTATAACAAATTATAATTACTAATATTATTTGTTGCAATTCGTTTTCTCCCATTAAGGGTCTAATGAATACCGGAGGTTTGAATTGAGTATTTCTACGTAAGAATGTTCGAAGTTTTTTTTTACGTCTGCTAACACTGATTCGCACTTGGCTCGTCCGCTGCGCTCTAATTCGCGGGTGCCAAACGCGGCAAAGTCAATTAGACTTCCTGCAGGTTCTGCAAATACGGATGGGGTTCTCCGTTGAGTTCGTTAGGGCAAAACTAGACCTAATTGACGGATCTTTTTTCTTTCTGCGGTTGGCGCATCGTGCGGCTTGGCAGAAGTAGCGGATCGGATTTCTTTGTATGTCACTTATAACTGTCGGTAGTTGACTCCATCTAGACGACATGACGTTTAATCCGGTGTAAGTAACTAAGTAGTCTGACTTTTCGGGCATTGCAAAAAAAAAAAAAAAAAAAAAAAAGAAGCAAATAATAATTCATCGCGAACCTACGATATGACCTGATTTGGTCGCCAAAATTATTCTGGCGACCAAATCAGGCCATAATATCCCTATAGGCTATGATATTATCATAGATTCGTGGTTCATATTTTGAACTGAACTTACAGACTGAGCTTACAAAGAGCGTCCTAAGATGCGTGGATTTTTTTTTTTCGATTATTTCAGTAGGCTATTCACTCGGGCTCGATTCAACGGTAAATGGGGAAAAGACGTAAAAATTTCACGAGAGAGCTTTTACGGTAGGTTTCCTTTATTGAAAAGGAAACCATATACGGCCCTGCAGTGTTCCCGTATTAGCCTATCGGCATCCAGCACGCTTTGCTCACAAAATCTTTCTTACTCATGAAAAAAAGAAGAAAAAAATTGAATTCCATTACAATAAACGGGCAAAAAGTCGGGAGAAATTAAAAAGCTTTCAGGAAGATTTCTCTTGGCGCTGAGCTCCTCATTTGTGTTAGAAGTATAAAAAACAACATAACCTTCAATTTAAATCTAAATTCTACGTCTGATAACAAATTATTTAGGTAAACTACTAAGTAACTTTTAATTTTACGAAATAGAGAATAACATAGGTTTGAAAATGTGAGTGAGGGCTTCTTTTTTTTAAGCCGCCTTCACTATTAAGTAAAAATTCCAGTTTAGCGACCAAGAGAGGACTTTCCCTGAGGCACCCACTTCCAAGCCGGTAATGACGGACGGCGGAAGGAACCAGCCTGATAATCAGTGCTTAACAGACCTCGTCCTCAGGGTGGACTAGGATTTTTCTCCGCGTACGCCCATGATGATGTCTCATCACTCGTAATGGTCACTCATCCTCACGCCCCAGTTGAGAGACGAATGGTGTGGAATTCTTTGCTACTTTCACCGATGCAATTATTCGAATAGAGCGGTCGATTGAGGTCTTTTGGAAGGGTAGGTACTCGACAAGATGTGAATTGAAGGACTTTTCTAAAAAGGAGGAAAACTAACGTGGGAGCCTGGGGAGTGTGACGACTCCTCTGCTGGTCTGAACGGTTTATACGAGAATGAGGGAGATAGACGTCTCTTCTGCTGATGGCCCAAATTGTTTGCTTACTGTAAGCAATCGGGAATCTTTAGATAAGCTCATTTACCACCCAGAGTGAGTTGAAGAGTTTAGTTTAGTTATCAACCGCTTGAAGTGACACTGGGGCTGTTGATGGGCTTAGCAGCCCGAAACCAGTTCCCACCCTAAATTAGTTTACTTGACGACAAATAATTTAGACCAGCAGAGGAGTCCTCACACATTGGATTAGACCTCACCCACTCTTGGGAATAAGTTCTTAACATTGTTAGGGTGTCAGACGCAGCTGCTGTCGCTCCGAGATGTCCTCACTGTTGCTTTACCAAATTACACTCTCACACTCAGGGTGGTGATTGCTGTGCTCGGTCCACCAGCAAGTTATTTTAAAACGAAGCGTAAACACCCCGTTTTCGAACTTTTTTTTGTCACAGGGTGGGTCCTCTCCATCACGTAGAGAGCTGGTCCAGAAGATCACGTCTTGTTGGTGCGGTAGGATGTGAAAGGAAAGTCGGCGGTCCGGCAGTTAATAGCAGGTTAGACAACAAACAAACCACCTGAACCTCTCGAAATGGGTCAAGTTCGTCCCTTTCGGCCGGACATCAACTCACTTTTCTTCGGCAGGCAGCCGAGTGGGCGATGCACAAGGTCCTTCTCATATCTCAGGCTTTATAAAACCGTTTGAAAGTTTATTTTATGTGTTACTTCGGTTTCCATAACTTGGAGCTACAGCGTGAAAAAGTGCTTTATCTTTCACTTCAAAATGCTGTTACTACGGTGATTTATGATTAGTACAGATTCCATGACGTGCTGAGATTTTTTCACACAAAGTTATATACTTGAATTTCATTGATGTTGCTGACATAATATTGTGGTGGGTTGTTACTAGAAGCAATTGAAGGGCGTTAAAAACAAAGGGCCCCAAAGGGGGTTGACAAATGGGATATTTGAAGGATCCCAGGAGGTCAACTAAGGTGTCGTTTTCCCAGTGATTTTGGGCGCATAACCCATTTGTCGAGGTCCCAAACCTATCCAAACTTTTTTCTTTCAATTTTTCATCAATATTTAGGATAATTAGGTTATTTAAATAAACCTTTGCGTAAAATTTGCAGCGGTTAAATTTTTAATTTTAGCAGTTAAAGGCAGTTTAATGATTAATTTAATGAATTAATTTCTAAGGGCACTTGGACAGTTTGTACCCTACGCCCTTCAGTTATGACTCCTAAAAAAGATCAACTCGTTTAACGTCCCTTGATGAAAATATAACGTTGACAAGGCAACAGGTGGATAATTAGGTTATTTAAGTGGTGCTGAATATTCTATTAAACCTTCTCAAATTGATTATTACCCACATAATGAGAGGCGAAAAACTGCTGAAACTGCCCTCCGTGAAGAATTATCGAAAGCAATTAGCCAGACTACCAACCACACGCTCAGGATCCTCATTAGGTTAGCTGGCAAAGTGGCAATTAGGTAAACGCGCTCCGCTATGTAATTCCCAAGTGTGGGATTGTGGAGATTCTTTTGTGTTTCTTTCCACTTCGCAGTGTGCTTTCGGACCATTTTCCTACGAGTACTCGATGTAATCAGCTTTTCCAGTTGTAAATGGAACTTTAGAGGACATAAGAGATATCTTGGGTGTATTGAATTTCAAGTAGGTTTGTTTGCTAAAGTAAAAGGTCAACGCTCAACCAATCCAATCAGACTTCAGAGGATTGAGGTTGATCGTGTTATCCCAGATAGAAGATCTAGCAAGAGCGGTTAATTTCAAAACCTTGGGAACAATAGCGAGGAGAGCAACGGATTGTACAACAGTTGTTTGTTGGTTACTAACGAAAATTTTAAACTGATGGTCCGTCGAGGGCAAGACATGTTAAGGGCGGCATAGAAAGTGATTTTTGAAATGAAGCCAAGATTCATAATAGTTTGCTCACAATGTTATTCATCAACTGATGGCCCCGACGCGCTGTGGGGAGAAAACGCAAAAACGCGCTTATACCTAATTCAAAATCAACTGTCTAAATCGATATCCGAAAAACCTTGTTGTGTTATTCTACATATTTTTCTAAGCTGAATCCAATGGGAATTATCGGGTTGAAAATTCAAAAATTAGGGCAATGTCGCGAAGTATTAGCTAACAAAATCGTTTATTTGCTTGCCTTGTTGCCGGAAATCGTAAGTTTGCTTCTTTTACAAGTGATTGAAATTTTAAACCTTATTTACGAATCATTAAACAGTTAAAATTAAACTCAGTATCAAATTCAATTCAAATTAAATTCATTAAATGATTTAAACTAAATTAAGTATTCAATTCATTAGACAATTGAAGTTAAATTCAAAGAAAATTAAGTTTAAAAAAAAAAAAAAAATTGAAGTCAAAAACTAAATTTTAATTTTAATTAAATTAAAGATAAATTTACGTGATTCACGATAATCCATCTAACCTGCTGCAGATTTTCTATCGAATAAAAATTCATAAGACGATTAAAATTAAATTCCAATTTAATGCAAGTCCATTAAAATTAAATTCTAATAACAACAAATTCAAACTGTAGACAAAATTTAACTTTAGTGTAAATTTAAATTGTTAAAATTTAAAATGTTTTTGGAGTTTTTCATTGTGTTTTTGCTGTCAAAACTTGAATCGTTTTTGCAGTGCCCGCACCGTTTGTTTGGAAGAAATAGCTAACATTTTCAAGATAAATACGGCTCTGGAGCCCAAGATAGCAAGTGGTAGCAGCAAACTATTGTTAGAGGTGTTTCTAGGTAGGTAGAGGTTTCTGGTAATCGCGGAAATAAAGGTGCGCAAGAATGCGCAAAAACTGTACCAAAAAGTTACAGCGAAATGTAAAAAATACTGTACAAAAAAGGTACAGTGAAATGAAAACATTCATACTGTACTTTCTTTTTTAAGTTCCAAACTTGAGATTAATGATTATTCCGACAGGGCAATATATGTACTTTTATAATCGCGAAAAAATTCATATTAAAATTGGATTGATTTCCATTTCACATTACATTTTTACAACTTTTTACCTGCTTTCTCGTGATTGAACAAAAATTTAAACATTTTACTCATCACTTAGCCATTTGGCATTGGAATTGACGGTAAACAAACCATTTTCTACCATCAGTTGGACCAAATCTCGACATTCAAAAATTGGACTTATAAGCGGTTTGTTTGCGTTTTCGCCCCCGCTATGCGACTGTGACACTCGCTTTGCCACCAGAGCGCTTTCATTTCAGTCCCGTGCGCGATTCCTATACCGATTGTGTGTACCAGGTTTCTGCGCAATGAGTTATGCGCGTGAGTTGTATCCTATTGAATAATTTTCTACCAGAAGAAAACGTGATGGTTTTCTCTTGCAGCATCTGGACACGCAAGGCCGACCTCACAAGTGATAACTTTCGCTGGAAAAGCCCGAGTTAACAACTTATGAAAGCATTGTACGAAGTTAGATGGTAGAAAAGTATCCAGCGGGAAGTTCTGGTGGTAATTTCTTTGGGACTTTTTGGCTTTCTTCGCAAGGAACGCCAACCAATGTCCAATCAAGCGTGTACTAATACGTACCTGGCCAACATGAAGGTGGAGAGGAACAGAATGATAAGGGTTTCAGGAAAGTTGTACCCATCCAAGTTCCCAACATTGACGGTTTTGTCTGTGAATGTGGGAACGTCCCATTGTTTACGAGGTGAACTTCACATGTCCACGGTGACACGTCCGCTTATGTGATTCCACACTTTGGGTGAGCAGCAGCGACACGCGGATTTTACCAAAGGTTTCAAAGAAAGTCTTGAACCTTTTCCAGCCAACGTGAGTGGTCCATTAGGAAAGGCAAAAGAAGAAAAAGGAGTTCAAAACAACCTGAAACTGAAAGTGTACGTTTCGCACGTCTCCTTTGGTTTGCGACGCGTAGGAGGATTGAAAGCGTTGCAAACAGTCGTGCGAGGTCGAATCTTATTTGTCACTGTCCGTACGGCTGGAAACTTCAAAATAGTCACGTATTCCACAAATGGAATCACGCAGTCACAGAGTAACAGAGAGCAGCCGAACATTAGCTGTTTTTTTTTATCTCTCAGCTGATGCCCAAGAATGATTTTTGAATTTCATCGATTTTCAAAAGTAAAAAATTTTACATTTAATGTGACGCTCATTGGTGATCAACAATTGATTTATTTTATAATAATTATTATTATCATTCTTATCTGTTACAGACAAACGAGGGATGTACAGCTGATAATGCTGTGGCTCCTGCTGCTGCTGGCAAGCGGTTCGTTAGGTGAGAATGCGACCCCCACGACCGCTCCCGCTGCCACGACGTCGTCGCCTGATCCATCGACGACAAGCCTGGCCGACGTCTTGACGACCAACCTAAACCACTTCGAGGCGCAAAGGATTACCGAAAGGATTACCAAACTGTTAGACGATGTAACCGGAAGGACGTCGAGCGAACCCACCGACGACGTCGAGTCAACGACGTTTTACGACGTCACGTCGACGACCCCCCAAACCCCTCGTAGGAGCCGTATAAGCAAAGAGCTTTCAACGGTTGAATCGAAAAAGACTGATTTAATTTACGTACCTCATGAGCCAGTCGGGCCTCCCAAAACGAGTGAAGAAAATGCTGTGGATTTGGTTGACGCGATCGTCGACGAAGCAAGGTTCCTGGCCAACCATTTCGTCGTTGAAGTACCCGTCTACTCGCTTGCCAATGCCACTACCGAGTTCATCAAGTCACGTAAGACTAAAATTTGTATGTAATCCTGTTATACTTTTGAAGCGTACGAGTAGCGAGTCCTACATAATTAAGCGTGACTCTAAATACTGGCTCTGTTCAACCCGGATCAAATTAATCACATAGAAAGTATACAACATTTGGGAATCCCTGGAGAAAAAATTCCCCCAGCCGTTTTCCTGTACGACGGTAAGCGTTTCGGATTCTCAACCCTGTGAGTGAAAGTGGCTAATTTTCCGGAGCAGAGGATCAGATGAGGACCCACCGGAGATGATTTAATTTTTCGTCTTTTGTTCCTCCGCGCTCTTTGCATCTTTGTGCGTCATCGTAGATAGTTAAGGTCAATGGCACATCATGCTCACATAATGTGGGTTCTCGATTCACACAACAGTCGAGAGAGTGTGGTTTTGTATGTCTCTGGCTACTTTTTTGCTATCTTTCTATCAATACATTCGCTTTTCTGAAAATTAAGGGACCGGTTCTGGTCTGTTCGGTGGAGTAAAGACAACCCCCAGAGCTGGAGTAACAAAGTTGCTCAGAATATTTCAAGATGGCATGATCTTTATGAATATTTCAAACTACTGTGTGCGCTACTAACACTGTTCAACTCTTTAAACAACATTAAATGAAATCTTAGTGAAATCAGTGCAACAAAATCTCTAATTCTCTAATGTCGAGTACCGTTTAAAATCTGGAATAGCTACACGACTCGACTTCTTCTCAAATCCGCTACCTAGTTGTACTCCGATCAGTTATTTTTGCTCTGGTCCAGCTGCATCAAAATGACCAAGTACGTAACACACGCTGCCACCATCTGAAAGTCATACAAATTAGGGAGTCATGCGTACCTTTAAATTTAACACTGATTAATTCACATGGTAGAACTAGAAAAGTCACATTACCGATGATCCGAGTCGATAATCTATGTTGAAGCACCCACAAACGTTGAATTTCAGTTTCTTTCCACTTGCAAAGTGCATAGCGATATGAGGCTGAAATAATAGTTTCTGCAGTAATAATGACTCACTATTTCATGATAACACACCCGCTTTCATTCTATGATTCATTGTTAGGTAAAATTCGTGTATAAACGTACGCTTGTTAACAACCGCTCACTGCCGTCCTGGAATGCGCATGTGGAAAGCAGCTTACTGAATTTTTCAGCCTGAAAAATAATAATTTATATAAATTCCTGCACGAACGATCTAATCAGATATTAACCATAGTATTCTAAAGGAAAAATTAATACCGCTAAGCCTTATTGATCTAATGTGCCTTACAAGTCAATGCATTTTATGCAGGAAAGTACATCCAAGTGAGTCTTAAAACTAGGTACTTAAATTCTAATGTGGTACAGCTTCACCATAGAAGCGTCAATTACCTTTTTTGCGACGCTGTGACAAGTTGTTATCAAGTAGCCCAACCTTAAAGTATGTATTGACAGCCATATCCACGATAAGATCACCCCATTCAACCCTCGTTCAGTTAAATTATTGAATAGAAAATGAACCAGAACGACAAAACATTGAGAGGTTATTACACTCCAGAAAATGCGTGCATTTTTGAGTTTGATTGACAAGAAAGAAGAAATGCCTATCATTGCAATGTAATGAATCATAGCCGCCTTTAGCCAGCCTGACATCTTCACTGTTGCTTTGATCTTTAGGAGATGAGCTGCGCCATCAATTGTTCTACAGTACTCCAAGATATTATTGCCTTTGGTCAAGATGCTATAAGACCACCTCGTCCCAAGTAACAAATGAGCTGAACACATGATAATAGTTACCATTGCTTGAGAATACATCATTTGTTGAAAATTTGTTAAGAAAGTATCTGTGATGCAGATGATACTGTAGATTTCACTTCCTAAGAGCAGGACAGAATGTATGATTATATATTTTTTTGATAGGCGGAGTGATCGAGACTGACTTTGATAAGGAAACGCACATAACTTTTCGAAGAAGTTAATATAAGTGTTCAGCGGTTCAGAAAAGGTGTTCATTTTAGGTTGTCGTTTTCCTACCCAAATCGTGTAGGTGTAGATATAACTTAAGAATGAATTGCTTACTGAATGTAATTCTTAACAAGAGGGTGCAATTAAGTTTCCAAATGATAATTTAATTATTTTTCCCTATGATGGGATCATTTTTGAGGGTTCATTATAATTTTTGGCATGATCGTGATTACGATGAGAGATCGTTTTGACCTGTCTAGCAGTTGTCACTGTCAGCATCATTTTATTTTTGTGAATAAGAAATATTCAAGTTTCTCGTGACAGTGACATTCGTTGGTCTTGGTCAATTAGGCCCGAAGTATGTCAATCAATCGCACACCCGAAATGTCTTGCTCACAAGATCAGGAACGATTACGGGTTTAGGGATTATGCGGGGGAAGAGCTGGGGGAAGTTGGCATAGGCGTACGGCAGTATGTATCTCTAAAAACGCTGCAAATTTTACACAAGGGTTTATTATTCTTTGATATACGTTACTTGTGCAGAAATTTAATTCTGTCAATAAAAAAATTTAAAAAATTTTTTTTTTTTTGATTTTTATCTCAAAAAAATAATTTTTTTTGGATTTTTTAGTTCAAAAATGTGTTTTTTCAAAAATTCTGTATTTTTTACTCGAAAAATATTTAACATCCTGAGATCCTTCAAAAATCCCATTTTTAGCCCCACGAATGCCCTAAAGATCGCCCCAGTGAAATCGGATCGTTCCGGGACCCCAAAAAATGGATTCTACGTCCAAAAATACTTCGAAAACGACACCTAACTCGATCCCATAGCTAAAAGCCTTCAAAAAACCCCTCCCGTAGCCCCATTATAGCCCCATAGCGCCCCACGGGTTTGGGCGATCGGACTGAAAACCTTGCGGGCACAACTAGATGGTAAACCAAGTATTTTGTCGAAATTTCAGATTTTTTAAAAATTTCCTACTGCCCAAAACGGCCTGGACGGCGGACGGCGGCCGGCGGACGGCGGACGGCGGACGGCGGACGGACATTTCGGATTTAGAATGTAGACCTCTTGAAACGGATAATGTCAAATTTTGAGCCCGATCGGAGTCGTCGACCCCCGTCGCGAAAACATAGGTGTATTATTCCAAGAATAATAAACCAAAAGGGAATTGGGGAGCCAACGAAAAGAAAAAAACGCTGCAAATTTTACACAAGGGTTTATTATTCTGTGATATAGGTTACTTGTACAGACATTTAATTCTGTCAATAAAAAAAATTAAAAAAAATTTTTTTTTGGATTTTTATATTTCAAAAAAAATTTTTTGGGGGTATTTTTTTTTCAAAAATGTTTTTTTTCAAAAATTCTTTAATTTTTACTCGAAAAATATTTAACTTCTTGGGATCCTTCAAAAATCCCATTTTTAGCCCCATGAAAGCCCTATTGAACGCCACAGTGAAATCGGATCGTTCCGGGACCCCCAAAAATGGATTCGACGTCCAAAAATACTTCGAAAACGACACCTAACTCGATCCCATAGCTAAAAGCCTTCAAAACACCCCTCCTGTAGCCCCATTTTAGCCCCATAGCGCCCCACGGGTTTGGGCGATCGGACTGAAAACCTTGCGGGCACAACTAGATGGTAAACCAAGTATTTTGCCAAAATTTCAGATTTTTTAAAAAATTCCTACTGCCCAAAACGGCCCGGACGGCGGACGGCGTACGGCGGACGGCGGACGGCGGACGGACATTTCGGATTTTGAATGTAGACCTCTTGAAACGGATAATGTCAAATTTTGAGGCCGATCGGAGTCGTCGACCCGCGTCGCGAAAACATAGGTGTATTATTCCAAGAATAATAAACCAAAATCGGCCCCATGCATCGTGCATCGTGTAGAATGCAGTATCAACTTTCTTCATTGTGAATCATTCTTGGGCCTATGAAGCCATATTATTTGGAGAGCAAACAGGCGGTTATTTGAAAAATACCATAACTTTTAAAGCCCATCCCAGCCTTAAAACTACTTACATTTAAATTTGTTACAGCTTTATATTAAAACCGTCAAGTACCTTCTTTGCGACGCTGTGGCAAGTAGATAGCAAGTAGATCAACATGAATGTGTGCGTTGACAGCCACATCCACCCCATAATCAACCCAGTAAGCCCGAGATCAATTAAATGATTGAGCATAAAAACAATTTCCCCTGCGATAGTAATAAAATGATAGACGACTATGACCAAGATAGGGAATTCATAAAAATCTGTCAAGTAGTCATTACCACGAATCAAGGAATCGTAAGTAGCTAATAGGGCAGGTAAATCTTTGGTCTGGGGATCATGAGTGATCTTAGTAGCCATGTGATCTAGGTATTCCCCCATCAGCGATACGAGATATCCAAAAGGAACGAGAACGACAAAGCATTGAGAGGTTAACACATCCCAGATAATGATACGCATACTTTTAAATTTGATTACCCAGATTGCGGAAATACCTATGAGTGCAATGTAATGAATCATCGCTGCTTTTAGCCAGCCTGACATTTTCACTGTTGCTCTTATCTGAAGCAGATGAGCTGCGCCATCAATTGTTCTACTGTACTCCAAGATATTATTGCGTTTGGTCAAGATGCTATAAGACCACCTCGTTCCGAGTAGCAAATGAGCTGAACACATGATAGTAGCTACCATTGCTTGAGAATACATCATTTGTTGAAAATTTGCTAAGTAATTATTCGTGATCCGGATGATGCCGTAGATTTCACTTCCTAAGAGCAGGACGAAATGTATGATTGTATATTTTTTTGATAGCCGGAGTGATCGAGACTGACTTTGATAAGGAAATGCACATAACTTTCCGAAGAAGTTAATATAAGTGTTCAGAGGTTCGGAAAAGGTGTTCATTTTATGTGGTGTTTCCTACCCTAATAGTGTAGTTGTAGGTATATTTAGGTTTATGCCTTACTGAATATAATTCTTAACGAGAAGGTGCAATTAAGTTCCCAACTGATAATTTATTCGTTTTGCCCAATGATGGGATCATTTTAGGGCAAATGTTTGGCATGGTTATGATGAGAGATCGTTTTGATATGTCTCGATACGTAGTTTTCACTGTCAACATCACATCATTTTTGTTAATAAGAAATATTCAAGTTTCTCGTGACAGGGACATTCGTAGGTCTTGGTCAATTATGCCCAAAATGTGTCAATCGCACACCCGAAATATCTTGCTCACAAGAAGGTACGATTACGGGTTTTGGGGGATTGTTCGGGGAAGTTGATATAGGCGCACGGCAGTATGTATCTCTAAATTAATGAGCAATCAGTCTGCAGAAGGTTCATCATGACATAATGAACCTTCACCAGACCAACCACATTGTGGTTGTTTGCAACCTTCCTGTCAGGTTTTACTTGGTCGTAACCCACTGTAGTGAGCAGCCTTCCAGTGAGGAGGCTATTTCGTGAACTTTCACATAAATTGCAGCTCCCTGAACCCAATCTGATGGATGTGGTCGCTCCACTGAGCACTTGCCCCACTTCACCTATAAATCTTTTCATAATGGATATTCTCCTAAACAATAATTAATTATTAATTTCGTGATGTAATGGTATTAGTGCGACGTCAGCAGCATAAACATTGACCACTTTTCTTGATGGCACTGTATTTGCATGCTGTTTGAGCCAATTTATTGACGTGGGAATCTGATTCAAAAGCTTAGGACAAGAGAAAGAAATAGCGAAGAACCGACGTACACGAAAGGGAATATTTATTTAGGTGCCGGGTAATATGGGGTTAGTGAAGTAGTTGGAGTTTTATAGAAACCTCCCTTTATAAATCTCCCTTATGGGGAGACCTTTTAGATCATGTCTATGTCATGACAACAAATCAACGCCTATTACTACCAACAGACCAAAAAAGTTGCATGTTTTTCGTGATTTCATGATTACACAAATACTTGATTAGGTACACTAATTTTTCCTGACCCCCTCGCCTTAGACATAGACATGTCAAAAAAGGGAATTAGGGAGCCAACGAAATAAAAAATCAGGGCTCCATGCATCGTGTAGAAAGCAGTAACGTCTTTCTTCATTGTGAATCATTCTTGGGCCTATAAAGCCATATTATTTGGTGAACAAGAAGGCGGCTATTTGAAAAATACCATCACTTTTTAAAGTCCATCCTAGCCTTAAAACTACTTACATATTACCGTTAATTTAAAACCGTCAAGTACCTTCGCTGAGACGCTGTGGCAAGTTGATAGCAAGTAGACCAACATGAATGTGTGCGTTGACAGCCATATCCACCCCATAATCAACCCAGTAAGCCCGAGATGAATAAAATGATTGAGCATAAAAACAATTTCCCCAGCGATAGAAATAAAATGAAAAACGACTATTACCAAAATAGGGAATTCATAAAAATCTTTCAAGTAGTCATTACCACTAATCAAGGAATCGTAAGTAGCTAATAGAGCAGGCAAATCTTTGGTCTGGGGATCATGAGTGATCTTAGTAGCCATGTGATCTAGGTATTCCGCCATCAGCGATACGAGGTGTCCAAAAGGAACGAGAACGACAAAGCATTGATAGGTTACCACATCCCAGATAATGATACGTGCACTTTTAAGTTTGATTATCCAGATTGCGGAAATGCCTATTAGTGCCACGTAATGAATTATAGCCGCTTTTAGCCAGCCTGGCATCTTATCAGTTACTGCAGCCCTGATGTTGAGGCGATGAGCTGCGCCATCAATTATCCTACAGTACTCCAAGATATTATTGCCCTTGGTTAAGATGCTATAAGTCATGCTCGTTCCGAGTAGCAAATGAGCTGAACTCATGATGCTAGTCACCATTAAAAGAGAATATTGCAATTGTTGTATATGTACAAGGAAAGCATCCGTGATGCAGTAGATTTCACTTCCTAAGAACAGGATGGAATGTGTGATTACATATTTTTTTGATAACTGGAGTGGTCGAGACTGACTTTGATAAGGAAAAGCACATAACTTATCAAAGAAGTTGATACAACTGTTCAGAGGTTCGGAAAAGGTGTTCATTTTAGGTTGTCGTTTCCTATCCAAATCGTGTAGGTAGTTGTTGGTATATTGAGGGTTAATGGCTTACTGAACATAATTCTTACCTAGAAGGTGCTATTAAGTTTCCAACTGACAATATATCCATTTTGACCAGTGATGGGATTATTATCGGGGATTTGGCATGATTATGATAATGATGATTGTTCCTTTTGATAAGTCCTGCTAGTATGTCTAGATACGTAGATATAACTGTCATTTAATTTTTGTGTCATTAAGAAATACTCAAGTTCTTCGTGACAGGGACATTCTTCGGTCTTTGTCAATTAAGCCCGAAATATGCCAATTGCATACCAGAAATATCTTGGTCCCAAGATCAGTTACGATTACGTGTACAGGGATTGTGCAGTGGTGGAGTTTCATAGTGCTCTATTGACATTAGAGGTTGCAATTCGTAACGTTTTTCTGGATCCCAGGATTTTTCTGAGCCAATCCAGGGATTGAGGATTTTTTTTTTTTGAAATGAAAATATTGATGAAAACAACGAAAAACTGGTTTACTTAACTCACGAAGTGAAAATTTTACTTATGCGCTTAAAAAATGTGCTGTTACAAAGCATAATGAAAGTTTGTTCAGCCAATTTGCTTCTTAGCTTAGTCGAAAACAGCTTTGCAGCGGAAACGGCCCTCTCAGCTTGGTCCGGTAGTGCTTAAATTGAAGCTGAATTACTGATCTACAATTTCATTCCTGATTACTTTCCTGGTGGGGTGAATATTTTAGCCGATATTCCGACCCTGTTTTAGCCGATTTCGAACTTTTTTGGTAAAATGACCAATGTTTGAAGAGGTGTATGTCGGGACCTATTGGACCTTCTAAGCGGCCGTTGGGCTCAAATGTGCTATAACAAAATTTGCTATAACATTTGATCTTGTCTACTTAAAAAAAGTATACAGTGACTTTTTCAGTGGGGTGCACATTTTTTGAGTTATAAGCCAAAAACTGGAAATCGTCAGAAAATTTGGCGGTTTTTCGAGCACCAAGCATTCAACACAAGGATTTCGAAGCTTTATACACTGCTGGTATCATTCCTGAGTACATACCAAAAAACGCTGCAAATTTTTCAAAAGGGTCTATTATTCTTTGATATAGGTTACTTGCGCGAAAATAAGTTCTGTGTCAATAAAACATTTTGGAAAAAAAAATTTTCTTCAAAATACATATTTTTTTACTCGAAAAATATTTGACTTCCTGGGATCCTTCAAAAATCCCATTTGTAGCCCCAAAAACCTCCTAAACCCCCTCCCGTAGCCCCATTTTAGCCCCATAGCGCCCCACGCATTTGGGCCATCGGTCTGAAAATCTTGTGGGCATAACTAGATGGTAAACCAAGTATTTCGTCAAAAGTTAGGATTAAAAAAAAAAAATTCCTACTGCCCAAAACGGCCCGGACGACGGACGACGTACGGCGTACGGCGTACGGACATTTCGGTTTTAGAATCTAGACCTCTTGAAACGGATAATGTCAAATTTTGAGGCCGATCCGAGTCGTCGACCTCCGTCGCGATCGCGTTGGTGTATTATTCCATGAATAATAAACCAAAATCAGAACGTGTCGATTTTTTCCGTCCTAAAACGTTTTTCGTGTCCGGTGACTGGCCTATCAGGAGATATTAAATTAAGTACATAGTATACAAATTTTGTATACTAAATCCAAGTGGTGGTCTCGGCAGCTATATGCCTCCATTTTCGAACAGGCACGAGCCTGATCTTTTTAAATTTGGCACCGGCTGGTTCATCGAATTCCGAATTCTTTCTTTAGGAGAATTCACAGTTTTAATCTTAGAGCACTATCACTAGCCTTCGAACAATTTTCCGTTATTAAATGATTTTTTCACATAAGACTTGAGCAATTTACTCACGAGGTGTAACTAATTCTCGAATCCCGGGATCTCGGGATTGACTCCACAAATCCAGGGATTTCAATTAGTCAAAAATTGCCAGGGATCGCGGGATCGCAATCCCCAGTTGACATAGGCGCGCCTGGTTTCAGGGGCTTATGTCTGAAAAAGTGAATTTGGTACCAAAGACAAGAATCAGGGCCACACGCATTGCGTAGAACGCATTAACAACTTTGTTGTGTTTCTTGGGCCTATAAAGCCATGTTACCTATTTGGTGAGTGAGTAGTCGGCTATTGTTCAAATACCATGACCTTTTAAAGTCCATCCCAGTATTAAAACTACTTAATTAGGCAGAGCATTACATTAAAACCGTCTAGTACCTTCTTAGTGACGCTGTGGCAAGTTGATAGCAAGTAGATCATCATCAATGCATGCGTTGACATCCATAGCCACCCCATAATCGCCCCAGTTAGCCCGTGATCAATTAAATGATTGAGCACATATACAATTTCTCCGGTGATCGAAATAAAGTGATAAACGACTATGATCAAAATAGGGAATTCATAAAAATCTGTCAAGTAGTCATTACCACGAATCAAGGAATCGTAAGTAGCTAAAAGGGACGGCAAATCCTTGGTATGGGGATCATTAGTGATCTTAGCAACCATGTGATCTAGGTATTCCCCCATCAGTGATACGAGGTATCCAAAAGGAATAAGGACGACAAAGCATTGTGAAGTTACCACATCCCAGTTAATGATAAGTGTTTCTTTAAATTTGATCATCCAGCAAGCAGAAAAGCCAATCAGCGCGATGTGATGAATCATAGCAGCTTTTAGCCAGCCTGACATCTTCACTGTTGCTCTGATCTTTAGGAGATGAGCTGCGCCATCAATTGTTCTACAGTACTCCAAGATATTATTGCCTTTGGTCGAAATGCTATAAGACCAGCTCGTTCCGAGTAGCAAATGAGCTGAACACATGATAGTAATTACCATTATAAGAGAATATTGCAATTGTTGTATATGTACAAGGAATGTATCCGTGATGCAGTAGATTTGACTTCCTAAGAGCAGAACGGAATGTATGATTACATATTTTTTTGATAGCCGGAGTGATCGAGACTGACTTTGATAAGGAAATGCACATAATTTTTCGAAGAAGTTAATATAAGTGTTCAGAGGTTCGGAAAAGGTGTTCATTTTAGCTCGTCGTTTTCCTACCCAAATCGTGTAGGTGTAAATAAATTAAGGAAGAATTGCTTACTGAAAGTAATTCTTAACAAGAGGGTGCAATTAAGTTTCCAAATGATAATTTAGTTATTTTCCCCTATGATGGGATCATTTCAGAGGGTTCATTGTGATTTTTGGCATGATTATGATGAGTGATCGTTTTGATGTGTCTAGATACGTAGTTTTAACCGTCAACATCATTTCATTTTTGTTTGTCAACATCATTTCATTTGTTTTTCAGTTGTGGCATAATATGCTACATTAAATATTATTTAATATGCCAATCGCATACCCGAAATATCTTGCTCCCAAGATCAGGTACGATTAATTGCACGATTGTGCGGGGTATGAAAGTGAATTAGGCACCAAAGAAATACAAGCCATCTATTGAATTTATGAGCGCAACCTTTCTGTTACTACGAAATATTACCGCTCTTTATTGAAACCAAAACCGTAACTAAGAATTCGTAACTTGACACACTAGTATCTAGTAGGTATCTAACGCCCAAACTACGCCACACAACCTAAGCACATCAACAAAAATTTTGATGACATTTAATATGCTGTCGCCTTTTTAGAGAGTCATCTTCTCGGGATCGGACGAATCGTCGACGACGGAGGTGATTTTGATAGCCTATAACCACCCCCATCACTCGCTGATCACAATGAGACCACCCTCATGAAAATCTGTTCAGCCGCTCGGGCGTGATGTTGTGATACAAAAAAAAAAAAAAAAAGTCGAAGAGATGAGCGCACCTTTCCATTTTTTGAAAAGTTGCGCTAAAAATCAGGGTCCCACGCACTTTGTAGAACGCACACAACTTAGTTCATCGTGAATATTTCCTGGGCCTATAAAGCCATGTTATTTGGTGAGCAAGCAGTCGGTTATTTTAAAAACACTATGACGTTTCAAAGTCTATCCCAGCCTTAAACTACTTACTTACATTTGGTACAGCTTTACAATAAAACTGTCAAGTAGGTAGGTACCTTCTTTGTGACGCTGTGGCAAGTTGTTATCAGGTAGCCCAACATCAATGTGTGCGTCGACAGCCATATCCATCCCATAATAACCCCACTCAGCCCGTGCTCAATTAAATGATAGAGCATAAAAACAATTTCCCCAGCGATAGAAATAAAATGAAAAACGACTATTACCAAAATAGGAAATTCATAAAAATCTATCAAGTAGTCATTACCACGAATCAAGGAATCGTAAGTGGCTAATAGGGCCGGCAAATCGTTGGTATGGGGATCATGAGTGATCTTAGAAACCATGCGATCCAAATATTCCCCCATCAGTGATACGAGGTATCCAAAAGGAAAGACAACGACAAAGCATTGATAGGTTACCACATCCCAGCAAATCATACGTGCAGTTTCAAGTTTGATTATCCAAAAGGCAGAAATGCCTATGAGCAAAACGAAATTGATCATAGCCGCTTTTAGCCAACCAGACATCTTAACTGTTGCTCTGTTCTTTAGGAGATGAGCTGCGCTATCAATTGTTCTACAGTATTCCAAAATGTTATTTCCTTGGGTCAAGATGCTATAAGACCAGCTTGTTCCGAGTAGCAAATGAGCGGTGCACATGATAGCAGTTACCATTTTAAATGAATTTTCCAATTGTATGTGTACTATTAAACTATTAGTGATGCAGTAGATTTCACTTCCTAAGAGCAGGACAGTATGTATGATTATATATTTTTTTGATAGCCGGAGTGATCGTGACTGACTTTGATAAGGAAATGCACATAATTTTTCGAAGAAGTTAATATAAGTGTTCAGAGGTTCAGAAAAGGTGTTCATTTTAGGTTGTTGTTTTCCTACCCAACTCGTGTAGATGTGCATTTATTTAACGTTAATTGCTTACTGAGTATAATTCTAAAGGAGAGGGTTGCAATTAAGTTTCCAGCTGATAATTTATTCATTATGCCCAACGATGGGATCATTTCAGAGGGTTCATTGTGACGTTTCGCATTATTTGGAGAGTTCCTTATTATATACCTAGGTACGTAGTTTTTAGCAGCTAACAGCTGCTGTCAACATCATTTTATTATTAGTAGTAAGTAATATTCATGTTTATCGTGATAGGGGCATTCTCAGGTCACGGTCCAGTCCGGTCGTACATTCTCAACGTCTAGTACGAGTATAGGGATTGTGCAAAAGGTATGAAAGTGTTTGAAGGGCACCACTCTGGTGGCTGTGGCGCGAATGGTTTCTGGGGTTGATGTCTAAAGAAGTGAATTACATACCCCCTCGACCAAAATTGGGGCGCTATGCAATGGGTGGAACGCATTAGCAACTTTGTTCATCATGGATCTTTGCTGGGCCGGTAAAAATGAGTGACCACTTATACAAAATTATAAAGTCACGTTACATGGAGCAAGTAGTCAGTTTTTGTTAAAATACCTTTCAACGTTCATCCCAGTATTAAAACTATTTACATTTTAATTTGGTACAGCATTACAATAAAACCGTCAAGTAGGTACCTTCTTTGTGACGATGTGGCAAGTTGATAGCAAGTAGACCAACATCAATGTGTACGTTGACAGCCATATCCAAGTCAAAATCACCCCAGTGAGCCCATGATCAATTAAATGATATATCACAAATATAATTTCTCCAACGATAGACATAAAATGATGAACGACTATGACCAAAATTGGGAATTCATAAAAATCTGTCAAGTAGTCATTACCGCGAACAAGGAATCGTAAAGGGCTAATAGGGCCGGCAAATCTTTGGTATGGAGATCATGAGTGATCTTAGTAGCCATGTGATCTAGGTGTTCCCCCATCAGCGATACGAGGTAGGTATCCAAATGGAACTAGAATGACAGAGCATTGATAGGTTACCACATCCCAGACAATGATACGTGGATGTTTAACCTTTATTATCCAGAAAGCAGAAAAGCCTATCAGCGTGATGTAATTGATCACAGCTGCTTTCAGCCAGCCGGACATCTTACAACAGTTACTGTTGTCCTGATTTTTAGGAGATGAGCTGTGCCATTGATTGCTCTACAGTACTCCAATATATTATTGCCTTTGGTCGAAATGCTATAAGACCAGCTCGTTCCGAGTAGCAAATGGGCTGAACACATGATAGAAGCTAAAATCATTTGAGAATACTGCATTCGCTTTATGTTTATAAAATAGGTATCCGTGATGCAGTAGTTTTGACTTCCTATGAGCAGGACGGAATGTATGATTACATATTTTTTTGATATTCGGAGTGACCGAGACTGACTTTGATATGGAAATGCCCAGAACTTTTCAAATAAGTTAATATAACTATTCAGAGGTTCAGAAAAAGTGTTCATTTTAAGTTATCGTTTTCCTACCCAAATCGTGTAGGTGTGCATATATTCAGAGTTGATTGCTTACTGAATATAATTCTTGACGGGCTTTTGCTCCTAATAAGGTTCCGTCTGATAATTTATTCATTATGCCCAACCATGGGATCATTTTAGTAGGTTCATTGCGATGTTTTGCATGACTACGAGTGTTCCTTTTGATACCTATGTCTAGATACGTAGTTTTAACTCTCAACGTAATTTTATTTTAAATTTGATAGGTAACTAATGGGTATTATGTTTCTCGTAATGGGGAAATTCCCAGGTCCAGGTTGGTCCTCCATAATATGGCATATTATGCCAATCTTATACCAGAAATATTTTGGTCCCAAGGTGTATGTTTTAACAGTTAAATTTGGTTAATTGTCTATCTATGTCTTACTTTATCAACCCGGAGCTGTGGAATAGTTTTGAGAGAACAGGTTCAGCAATTTCAATGCAATCCCTACCTTTTGAAACACCCAAGAATTCAAGAATGCTCATTCACACATATGGGGCAGCGAAGCACACCCCAACCCTGTCTTGAGAAAGTGGCCAAGCGAAGCGAGACACCCCGTCCTTGAACTAGTACAAAATGAAAAGTTATTTGGAGGTAGCAGTCTTATTATTAGAATACCATGACCTTTTACAGTTCTTCTTATGTTTTAATTTGGTACAGATTTACATTAAAACCGTCAATTACCTTCTTTTTGACGCTGTGGCAAGTAGATAGCAAGTAGACCAACGTCAATGTGTGCGCTGACAGCCATATCCACGCCATAACCATCTCCGGCAACCCGCGATCAATTAAATGATGGATCACAAATAAAACTTCTCCAGAAATAGAAATGAAATGATGAACGAATATTACTAGAATAGGAAATTCGTAAAATTCCGTCAAGTAGTCATTACCACGATTCAAGGAATCGTAAGCAGCTAACAAGGCGGGAAAATCATTGGTATGGGGATCATGTGTGATCTTAGAAACCATGAGATCTAAGTATTCCCCCATCAGCGATGCGAGGTATCCAAAAGGAACCAGAACGACAAAGCATTGAGAAGAAAACACATCCCAGATAATGATACGTGTTTCTTTTAATTTGATCATCCAGAAAGCAGACAAGCCTATCAGTGCGATGTAATGAATCATGGTTGCTTTTAGCCAGCCTGACATCTTAACTGTTGCTCTGATCCTTAGGAGATGAGCTGCGCCATCAATGGTCTTACAGTACTCGAAGATATTATTGCCTTTGGTGATCATGCTAAAAGAAAAGCTCGTTCCGAGTAGGAAATGAGCTGAACACATGATAGTAGCTAAAATCATTTGAGAATATTTCATTTGCTGTATGTATACAAAGAAAGTATCCATGATGCAATAGATTGACGTTCCTAAGAGCAGGACGGAATGTACGATTACATATTTTTTTGATATTTGGAGTGATCGAGACTGACATCGATAAGGGAATGCATATAACTTTTCAAAGAAGTTAATATAAGTGTTCAGAGGTTCGGAAAAGGTGTTCATTTTATGTAGTCGTTTTCCTACCAGAATCATGAAGTTGTGTTATATTTACTGTTAATTGCTTACTGAGTATAATTCTTGCTGCTCTTAATAAGTTCTCAGCTGATAATTTATTCATTACTTCCAACGATGGAATCTTTTAGAGGGTTCATTGTAATTTAAGTTTGGCTATGAGTGTTGCTTGTGGTATGTCTAGATAAGTAGATCTAACTGTCAACATCATTTAATTTTTGTCAATTGATAACATTCAAGTTTCTCGTGACTGGGACATTCTCCGGTCATGGTCTACTAAGCCCATATAATACTACCTTACATATTTCAGGTGTGCGATTCTCATATATTATATATTATAGATAAGGTAGGCTCACTGTTCAAGACGTGTTTGGTTGCAGTTTGGGAGAGCGATACATTGGGATAGGTCCTGCCAAGGTCTGGAAACTTGTAGGATCTGCTGTAGGAACCGAGTTACAGCGGTTTTTAGGTGGAAAACAACTTTATTGCCCAGCCAGGGTGGAATCCAGTGGTTTTCAATGAAAATTTGCGCTCTCAGGTATTCGAAAGTTATGTACGGGAGAGTTGGACTTGGCGGAGACAATTGGTCAAATTAGTTACATCCTGTTTTCAGCTCCGTGTACAAATATAGTCTTTTATCACTTAAATACATTCTCCTTCCTTTTAGTAATCGTCGTCGATGGTAATCATGGGTATTGGCGATGGAATTGGTGGAAATTTCAAATAATAGCTCACTTCCAAAACGTTGTTCTATGCCATTCAAAAGCGAACGACTGAGGCATTTTGCGTGACGGTGCAATGCTCAGTCCTCGGTACGAGTACGATTGGAGGCAGTTTTAGAGATAGTGTTGTTCGAGTGTTAGATGTAGTAAAAACTGTTGTTAGTGTGACTGCCGAGTGTCTTCCACAATTACCGATATTAACTTGTCAGAGTGTTTTTCAATAGGACATTACCAAGAGCGTGCTGGATGGTCCCCAGAGGATTTTTAGATTCGGGCCACAAGGTAACGTCAGATGATTTACTCGTCCCATCTTTCATATTGAGCCCAAAACAGAAAGGACTAACGGGGTTAGCAGTAACCTCAAGTCAACCTTTCACCACGAAGGTGCTCATCCTTCAGAATTCCGTAGCTAGTCTGTCAACCCATCGAGAAATCATCAATGAAAATTGCATACCCCCTGAAGGAGTTGATATGAACAAAATCGCTTGCAGCGACTGAGAGAAAGCACTAATGAAAATAAAAAACGCTGTAAATTGTACACAGGGTTTATTATTCTTTGATATAATCGTGTGATATAATGGTTATAATTGAGAAAAATTAATTCTGTTTCATTGAGAAACGTTTTGGGGGAAAAAATGTTTTTTTTTTTTTTTTCTGTAAATGTCGAAAACGACACCTACCTCGACCCATAGCCGAAACCCTTCAAAACCCCTCCAAAGGCCCTTTTTAGCCCAAGGGGTTTGGGCGATCGGGCTGAAAACCTTGCGGGCACAACTAGATTGCAAACCGAGTATTTTGGCAAAATTTCAGATTTAAAAAAAAAAAAAATCCTTTGCCCAAAACAGCTCAGACGGCGAACGGACATTTCGTTTTTGGAATCTCTGTAGTTTAATCTGTGAATCTACTTGTCTTGCAACGGATGAGGCCTTAATGTCAAATTTTGAGGCCGATGTGAATTTTCAACCTCCGTCGCGATTACATAGGTTTATTATTTCAAGAACAACAAACCAAAACACTCGCCTGACACGGGAATAAAATTTGCGATTTCTAATTCCGTAATGATTAGTTTTAATGAAAAGGATAGTGATAACTCGGTACATAATCGTTGGAAAGTGAAATTTAATCACCTTGTGATATTATACAGGAGAGCTAGATGGGTGAATAGGGTTTGATCGGATCTAATAATTTCTCGCAGAACTCTAGTGGGAGAGCTGAGTTGTTTTGTCGAATTAATTTCTTCGTTAGTGGGGCACTAGGATATCAATTTTTTTCCTCGAATGGATCTTTGGGATTCGTTCCACATCTGGAATTCCAACGTTCGCGTATGCGGGCGCTTATGTTTCTTGGGGTCAACGGAAAAAAGGGGCTCTAAAAATATATTATAAATCACAGAAAAAAAAAGAAAAAAAAAAACCAGTCGGTCCGGTGTTTGGGGGGATGTGAGCGATCTGAAGGCGAGTCTGATCACTTGACCTGGTGAAATGACCTGTCAACACCAATCGGGAGACAGTGATGTGGTAGGGAGTTTCCTGGTTTGAAAATGGATCTATTTTTGACCGCCATCGCGATGAAAAATACGATAGTGAATCGAGACAGGAACCTGAAACAAATCCCTGATAGGGGACAGTTGTGACACAGAAACTCATTCAGGTCGGCAGGTTCACGTTCGTTTGTCAGGTGATCCGCCCTAAACAAGCAAAGCAGCATTTCAAGGCAGGTTTCCTATTCCAGTCCTCGTCCAACTTCACAGACCGTTTCTCGTGCGAACAGGGCGTATCAAGTGTCCGTTGTTAGCTCCAGCAGCAACCGTAACACAAGTATTTATTTCACTTTAAGGTATCGAACACAACGAACCAATCCTCAAACGCAAGATAGGGTCAGTAGGCACCGGATATTATATCAAGTATAATACTTCGGGTGTGACTTCTTCACACTTGAAAACCGTACTGGTTTTTTGACTTTCTTCAAAATAATAGTTGTATTATTATTTTTAGAATTTATCTTGAATTAGACGAGAGCCCTTTTGTATTGTGAAATAAAGCCAAATAATGAGCTTCCTGAAAAAGTTGGAGTTTCTCCTTTTCCAACTTTCTTAAGGGATTCTCCTTTTACCAATTACGCGCCGTGTTGTTAAGAAAATTTTTGAGATTTTGAACTGAAAACTGAGTCCAGTGAGCTGTTGTGCGAGAGCACTTTTATTTCTTTTTCTTTTTCACTAAATACGGCCCGGCAACCCTGTTATTATCCGAGAACTGCGGATCGTCAACGTGAATTCCTTATGTTGACTGATGAAAGTTTGACAACGTCTGTAAGAATCTGTAGGCTGGTGAAAAGTGATTTTATACTAAGCATAAGACTATTTATACTAAGTATATCAAGACATAGTCTTGATGTCGCTAAAAACAGATGGATATGGATAGGCGTCCAAATAGAATATTGCCTGCCGGACGCGAACTCTAACGGAGAATGTCGAACTACTTATCAACCGATTTTTTGTCAATTACCTCGCATGGAGGAATCTATTCCTCCATGATTACCTCGGTTTTCTCCCATACAAGTGGCAAACTGTGGACGTTTTTTCCCCCTCTTTTGTTAACAACGTTGGTTGGTTCCAGCTGTTTTGTATATCGAAATCAGGATGTTATCAACTGCGTAACTTCCGAATTTTCCCGTAAGGCAGCGCGTCCAGCAGGCATATTTTAGTTGGAGGGTTTTACCATGGTTGGCTAACTTGCACCTCTCGGATCAGTCACGAAAAGGATGAAGCGGTGCAGGTCACGTCCCATCTTCAGGCTTTGGAATTCAAATATTCTATTTTTTCTAAGGCCCCCGTTTTCTAAGGCGTTCACCCGTTTTCTCAACTATTGAAGGATGACCTTTGAAAAAAAAAAAAAAAAAAAAAAAAAAAAAAAAAAATCATTCATGTAGCTCATTCCAAAGAAGACCGGATTTTTACTGCTGGTAACGAGACAATAATCATTGACTTAGGCCAAAAACGTTTGCCCTAATTTAAAAAAGTATGTACTTTCACCCAAGAGTTCCAAGCCGGTAAAATGTCTCGAATGGGATGGAAGTTGGGAATGTTTTGGAGTCCAACCTTGAAGCCGGTCGTGTTGGGTGGAACCGTAGAAAGTGGAGGAAGTCGGGTTTTGGTTGAGGGAGAAAAGATCCTCAACAAGGGAGGGAGGGGGTTATGCAGGGGGTGGACGATGAGGGGGAGAGGGCATCGCTCCACTTACACGATACCCATCTATTAGGAGCCTAGTCGGCCGATTACCGATTATAGGATTTTACTTTCTGGCTTTCCGATTGTCTCGCAGTTGATGACGTGTCGAGAGATTTTCGGTGTATGAATTCAAATAACGCCAAACGTGAATTCAAAACACATGTACGAATATGTACGTCAACAAATTATGTATAATTTGTTGAAATCTATTCACTCTAAACTATAGGGGAAAGGGGGGTCCTATTATGAGATACGTTTTTTTTAGAAGGCGCTAACGACCACTTAAACATAATTAAGAAATTAGATTTTTGCGTGAACTTGTTTATTAAGATCCTCCTTTCAAAAATATATAATTTATTATTCAAATTTTCGTCAACTCATTAAAAAGCTCAAATAAATCAAGTTATCGAAAATTCCACGTTTACCCATTTGGCCAACATATCGAGATACCAAATTTTGGTTGTTAAAAAAAAAAAAAAAACCGCTGCAAATGTTACCTAAAGTCTCGAAGCTATGTGCTACGTTTTCTCCAACTTACACGAGTATCATACCTCCACTCATGGGTATAGAACACGGCATGGGAGTGACTTGCTGGTGCTTTATCACAGCTTGAAATCATCCCGCATCATCAGTTCATGGTGGGTTATTAAATTTTTCAATGCCATCCCTAAAGAGTTGCGAGCGAAATTTACGACAACAAACGTTAGGCCAAAACTTGTCAAGTTTTTAAAATCCATCGCACCCTTTGATTTTAATGAATTTTTCCTCAGTATAAAGAATGTAAGAGAGCTCTAGTTAGGCATAGGTTTTGGAAATTATTGCTATCTAATAGCTTGTTCATGATGTACCTACCGCTGTATTATTGAAGTAAGTTTTTGTGAGCTGTAATTTTGTACGGAAATTTTGACCTTGTCTTCGCACTCTGTGTTCTTGGCAATAAAAACTCTTGACTCTTGTCTCGGGAGTACAATAAGCCAGAAGGCGTACTGGGGGAGTGTTGCCCGCAGTGTTCCGTTCTTCCAAAAATTTACATTACATTTACATTACCTAAAGTCGGTAAGTATAATATACATATTATTATTCTTTGGTATAGAAAAATTGTCCAAGAAATAATTGTCAATAAGATATTATTTTAAAAAAAAAAAACCTATTAAAAAAACGTTTATCCGTTACAGTGATTGGTTAGATGTAGGCCTACAAAAATGGATCGTAAACTACATGTCATAACTCACACTTCCACTGATAGTAGTAAACCTGATGTCTTGTAAGTCCAAGCGAAAAAGGTAGTCCCAGGTTGATGTGGTTCAGTGCTGCCTTCTCGCTTCACTCTAAGACATCTCTGGTAGGTAGTAAATTTACCACACAAACGCTGGAGAGTAACACGATACTTGCGCCCGCGTGCGAACTTCAGTAGTACGCCATAAATCAAACCTTGGCTGCAACACAGTAGCCAAGCAATATGCATTATGACTAAGAGCCATGAGACGCTCTGTCAGTGTCGTTTCCGATTTATGTGCAAGACATAAAAATGTCAAAAATCTCTATAGACAGAGATTTGTTGTTCGCTATTTTTTGTCATGCTAGTACGTTAACCTTCATACCAGTTCGGGACTTTTTTTTGCAGTTCTGCTCAAAATGAAGCAATTAATATGCTAAAACAGGTAAGTTAGTCATGATCGCAAAAACGTATTTTCATACACACAGAATTGCAGTCTAGAATGTCTTCTTTAAGCCATCGTGAGAACGGACTACCTCAAAAACTGTCCCAGATACGCTCATCTAACTACAAGTTGATGACGGCTGTCATTACTGAACAACGGCACCTGAACTCCGTAGGCAGGTGGTTGATGATTCTAACTGCAGTTAATCGGTTCCGGGACTTAATACTTTAAAGAGAACGCAATTATATCATTTCAGCGATAATTTGTTTTCAACCTGCAGTAATGAGTATTCTACATTCACTATATTGCGATCTCATCTAAAGTGGTGTCGTTCTATCTGGGTTACTAGGACAGTATTGTAAATCAATCTAATAATAGCGCTTTTATGGCCCAATTTTCCTGATGGAAAGGTGAGTTCGATCTCGTAAGAGGTTTTGCAGTTCCACCGGATGCAATCAACTCCTTGGACTTCTTCTACCGCGTAACAGGTAGATAGGTTACCTACTGTTAACTTATTAAAAATAATAATAATTTATTCTCAAAAAGAAAAGAAAAGAAATTATTGGAGCCGCGTTAAAAAAGGAACAAGATTAACTGAATATGATTGTTCTTACAGATTATGAATTTTGGCACAGGCTAATTCCGGAGAGATGTACCTGCTTAGAATAAGGTAGGGCATTGTAGAATTTCAATTCCCACCAGGAAGTAGGTAGAATTTCTATACATAGCATGCAACCGTGAGAGCGAAAGATAACTTGCTGACCTGTTCCGTACGCATTTGGAGATGAACCTAATAAAATTATGATGGTTCCATTATATTATAATATGTATAATGGATATTTATATTATAATGGATAAAAACATTGCCGCCTGAGGGATGTATTGCCGCTTGTGACTATATAATATATAGTGGCATATTATGCCACAATGTCATGTGACTATGTAGGTATGGTTAACTATATTTTTACTTTAGCACTGGGGGGGACACCCCCAGACCTCGGGGCGTGGAGTGCCGTGCACAAAAACCATCTAACGTAATTACCCCGAGTCTAGAACGTGGTATCTTATGGATTTCTGTTAAAATGCTTCGAAGAATCATGTTTCTAAAATATTTCGTTTCCGTGGACATCTTTCAGAACAATCAAAATCCTATTGGAAAATTCTCAACTAGCATAAGTTGGTGTTTGAAATCCCTGCGAAATTTCCTTGTTACCACAAGCCACAACAATGAAATGAACTTTCGATCGCAAAGGGAAAGCCAGACAACCTCATCCATCACTTGTTAATGGATGATTGATTTGGGAGATGCTATTTATGAGCTGAGACATTTATTGTTGTCAGGCTTGAAGTGACAATACTTGGGTGCTTTTCCATTGTGATAGGCTACGAAGAAGATACAGTACGTTTGCTGAAGCGATCGTAGGAAAAGTAATCGCCAACACGTCGAAGGACATTCATCAGTTTCGAATGAAGAATTGCTCTGACGTCAATTAAAAGAACTTTGAACTCGAAAATGTCCCACATTTTTTGTTTGTTTGTTATGCCTGGAACAAAAGTTTTTATGGCTCGTATTTTTTTCTATTACAGCTCGTATGGCGTTTGGTAAAAGCCCCTTCCTGACGGGCTTCGGGCTGGGTTTCCTGGCTTTCGGGCTGAAGAAGCTCCTGCTACCGTTCTTCATCGGCGCGCAGATTGTCAAAAGCGTCCTAGTCGCCCTTTTTCTACCGACGATTCTCGGCCACATCGGCAAACTCGTCGGCAAAGGGCTCACCTCCGTCGCCACGCAGTCGGGCTCTTCGGGTGGAGTTCACGACCAGGTTAGGAAAATCCCAGGCTGCAATGTCCTCTTCGCCGGCTTCAATTTCGTCCCGTTGTCATTATGACTACAGAACCTTCGGCGTTTTCTGAAAATGTCTACCTGTTCCAGGTGCAGGAGTTCGACTTCAAAGATGCCGGTGGTGGTGGATATGGCGACGCGGACGCGGCAGGCAGTGACTCCATGTCGACATGGACTATGCCGGCAGCCGCTGCTCCTGCTCCCAGCAACGCGCACGCTACGCTCGCTGCACTCAACCCGGGACGCACTTCGGGAGTCTCCCAAACCGCTCAGGACAGGTCAGTAAGATAGTTGCTTTCAACGTTTCTACTGCTTGAAGCATTCGTATGGTAATTTATTTTAACATGGATCAAAGATCTGTTCCCTTCCCCCCAATTCAACACACTTCCTCCTAAAGGCTACTCTTTCGTGCCACCCAATAAGACTTGAACCTACGCTATGCTTATGATATTCCTTTCCGAAAGACGATACACTCTTCCGAACGAAGAAAGTAAACACCCACTCAGAGAAACCTACCTCTCTTTCTATAGGCGTTGAGATCAAAAGCGATTGTCCTCATTGCATACAATGGAGCTGTCAAGAGATATTCACAGCTACATCGATACGACACACATACCTCGTGCTCATTGATCTCTTCCAACTTATTATCTCCGACTGATTGACCCACTTGGGAGTCAAATTGCCAGGATGATTCGTGGGTGCCAGCGTCGCCCGGAATGGGAGTGGTGTACTTTGTCTTCTTCGAAAGTCGTCCGTTAAACTCCGTGAATTGGCCGTTTTCTGAAGTTCGAAATGATGACTGTGTGATTTTAAGGATGGACGGGGTGGTCTAATTGCGTCTCAGCTAATTCACTAGGACGTTCTGCAAAATGCGAACATTCCCAACCTGGACTACATCGTGCCTCACTAACTCATCTCGAATTCCGTTCCTTCTGCTTCAGTTCAATATTGGATAGATGCCTTATCAATATAAATAATTAAGAACATGACATGTTCTTAACATTGTTGTTTCCAACTGCAATATTCGAGGTTCGTCATAATGCGCTCGAAAAATACCGTTAACATTTATTAATAGGAAAGTGAGACGAAAAACAATCAACAACTTATGGGGTTTTTGAAGAAATTGAGCCAGGAGGTCGAATGAGGTGTCGTTTTCAAAGTAATTTGTGTCGTCAAATCTATTTATGAAGGGGTCTCAAGCCCTTCCGACACCGTGGAGATGTGTGGGGCTTAAAAGGGGCTTCGGGAGGGTTTATTGAAGTTTTTTTTTTTTTTTTTTTTTTGGTCTCACAGTGAATAGAAATCGGTAGCATGAGATGCAGTGACGTGCCAGATAGATGAAAAGCTTTCCAAAAACTGGTGAACGGTTTTTGTAGGATGAAAAACCTCGAAGTGGAAGTTCAACTCAGAAGAAATGAACTGAACTGTTAGTGAGGGAACATTCGGGAGTGTACAAATACCAACAAACATTTTTGGTGACGTGGAAGGTTGGTGAAAACTGTGGAACACCCCACAAAACGGATGATGGAGGTTTACCTACATAATATAGCATAATGTAGCATATTATGCTTGTGTTCCGATCACAGAATTTAAATTAATTAAATTATGTGTGGTGTGTTTGGCGGAAGGCCTGTGGCGTGAATCCACGATTTCGCCGCCGTTTTTTTTAGAGGAACAGGAAGGGAGTATGGGAACATTATTTTCCTGGGCGTAACACGAATTGTCGTGATCTACTACACAGCAAAAAGATGCAGCCACAGTATGGGGATGCTCGCACTCATTCGGCTTGCTCGATATGCCGAGGAGGTGTGAAGGCGCAGAGACCCTGGAAGGGAACCGAGGGGATGCTGGAACCCAACACGATATGTCGTGGCTGGTTCCAGTTCGCCCTGGGCTCGCAGTATGAATTGGGAAGGCTGCTGCAGCTTCCTTAACCGAATTTTCGGCAAAGGAGGCCTGGCTATCAGTATCATAGCGACAATGAATCATGATCATTCATTTCATTTCATTGAATTTACTGCGTAGCTACATTGTATAATGTCAGAGAAAAAATGAACAGTAAATGTCAATTTAAAATATTAAATTTCTCCCGTCTTCGAACGGGCAGCCGGCGGGAGAAGCCTGCTGCAATCGCGCCGCGACCCACTCCTCCCGCCGGTAGTGTATCCGGCGGGCTGGCAATACAGCCACAGACCCCCACAACAACTGTTCTGAACAAGGACATTATCCACGATTCTTCGTTTTTACAAGACAACGGAGAAAAGACATCGAAAGGAGGACTTAATGAGGATCCCTTCCTTTAAAAGCCCCAATCATTATTAATGATTCTTTCTTTTAAGTAGAAAGAAGTTAGACATTTTCTAACTCAGTTGCTTTTGAGAGTTGATTGCCCACTACAGTATTGAAACGTCCATATAAATTAAACGACGAATTAAAAAATTATTATTCAAAATGTAAATTAAATTAATTTAATTTGAAATGTTAGAATTCATTATTTGAAAAAAATAAGGCTTAATTTATTCATTCTCGCACGAATCCACAATCGTTTTTTCTTTCATTTTCCTTCTACTCAACTCCTGGAGTGAGGGCAGCTTTTTGGCCCTTAAGCGGTGATAAATGTGTGTAAACGCTAAGTCATTGGTGCTGGTGTTTGGTACATAAGTGACACACATGAATAAGATTTTTTTTAACAACTTTTTAGGATTTTAAAAAATTGAAGGTTTTGACATATGCTTTTCGAACCTGATGGATAGTCAGGGCCCGAAATTTGATGGAAAACCTCTTTAGACAAAACTCTGAAATATTCATTTACTCTGAAGACCGCAGTTTTTTGCATTTAAGTGTTCGATGAATTTAAATTCTGTTGATCCCAGAGAGGTGAAAATACAACCAAAAGGCTTTTTTCAATGTTTACCATTTAGGGGAAAAATACGGAAATATGCTCGAAGTCTAGCCCTAATGATAATGATAGGTATAAGATTCCAAACTTATGCCTCAAACAAAATCTTCGGAGGAAAATCCCTCTTAGAGTGGCACAGATTTCAAGGTCGGCGTGGCTTTTCGCTCCACTGAATTCCTCATTACCAAGTACTAATGAGTTCAAACAAGACGGGAGATTCGGAGGGTGGGCAAATTTGCCAAATGAAGTTTCTCGGGTTTTCTCGTCTTCCGTTATTCACACTTTCTTTCAGAGCCGGCGTCCCAGATCAAAAGGGTGATATTTTTGTCGGCCTAATGATGAAAAATTCGATTACGCCTGCTTTTTTCGTACAATTTACTCCATCATTGTCGTCTTGATCAAAATAATTCTTTTTCATTTTACTCTATTTCACGTGTAATTAAAACCATTCTTTACAAAAATTCGTATAGTTTATGGGGTAAAATGTTTATATAAAATTGAATGTATTTATTTTCAGGCCTGAGGATTTGGTCTCGTACCTCAGAGACTACGCTAGCAATTTAATTGCGTCTAGCCAAGGACATAACCATAATAATCCCACTGACGTTAATAGCAATTTTATGTACGGCTATTACAAAGATAACGTAAACGGTAATTACATAGGTTTCAACAACCCTCCCTCAGGGAACGGCGGTTCAATCCCGAAAGAGACTTACGCCCAAAATCCGCCTAAACAGGATTTGACCCCTCAGAGTCAGAATTGGCCCTATTGGTACCACGGCTGGTACAACAATCCTAGTCCTAGCCACAACTGGCATCTCCCTAGTCACGATTGGTACAATTGGTACTACTCAAATTATCGACAGCACAAACCCTACCCCAGCAAGCAAAATTACGACGATAAATGGCTAGAGGAAAAGTACCGGGATTATTATGGTTATTACAAACGATCTCGACAAGTAGAAAAGTACGTCAATTTTTCTCACATTCGGAATGCGCTATGGCACAAGCTGAATGTGGTGAACATGATTGCAAAATGTATTTGCACGAATGGCCCAGGTTGTGAAGGACCGAAGAAGAAAAAACGCTAACTGTGGAATGACAGACTTTTGGACTTGTGACTGGAGGCGTACCTATTGTAAATTTAGCGAATTTTGTGTGATTTTGCAATAAGCACTTTTTTTTATGTACACGACAAAGTCCTCATGACGGACAGATGTTGCGCATGACCCACGACAAAACAGCAGACCTGTCAACTCGGAATGATCGTTTTAAATACGCAAAGTTTTTTGAATTTTACATCCACGTCTCACGTGGTAACGTTTTCAGGTTATAACTTCTCTATTTGGATGGTCTACACAACCGTTGATATTGAGCGTTGTTGTCGTGTAAGGCACTCACCTATTCCACGTTCACTCACTGAAAGACCTACACAATTACACACTCACTCACGGACCTGACTGGCACCTACTTATCCAGGGCAGCGCCCAAACTATCACTTAGGTGCAGGTCCTCCTTCCGCCGACCAACTGACGAAACATTGTAGGACGTAGAAAGTTGACCAGCTGGCATCCTAACGCCACACATTCAATACGGCAACTTCCGACTTGACCTTTGACATTTAGGCCATTCTGAAATTGAGAAACATTTTGAAGGTATTTGAGAAATTTTTAGTTCTAACGCTTTCATTTTTTACAGGTACACTCCCAAGCTGCCTTCCTACCAAATCAAACAGCACTACGGAAGCTTTTACTCCAAAGATCCGCAGTCTGACTTCAAGGTTTGTATTCGATAAGGAAGAAAACACATCAACTTGAAAATACTGAAAAATCCGCCCATTTTGCTAATCAAACCATGAAAGTTTGCATATCATGCACCACTTCGTAAGTGGTATTTCTTGTGCTTATGAATTTACTCTGGCAAACTGAATAATCCTTTTCATTTTCTGAAGATGTCTCAAGTGGAAGGTTTGCACGTTTTCTCAGTGTCGTGTGTAGCCTCAATCTCATCACTGAACCTCACGATAAGTCAATCGTGTACACGAACTCGACACCTTCAACTTGACTCATGATTCATGACATCTTAATTCATATCTTTTACTGTCAACTCGACGGCGCTTATTGCGGAAGAGAAAACGAGTGTATAGTAATTTATTGACCGTAGAGGTTTCTTTTTGCCTTTGTTCAGTAACGTTGTCCCAAATCATAGCACTGTTTAAGAAGATGTAGCCAGCAGAATACCAGGATTTTATTCAGCTAATGTCAGGTAAAAAAATCAGAACTACTCTGTTCAACTACCTCTCCTGTCCTCTCTTTTACTTTTCTACAACATATCTATTTTCCTAACATATTCTACCTCCGTTAACAAGAAAAAACCGTGAACGATTTGTTCACTTCTTCGGGTCGGGTTGTGATGCCTTTCATACGATACTAATCGAACTGCCCCAAAAAATTACTTGTATTATACAATCATACTTTTCTTTTACGCGCTTTCACTTTTTTCTTCTAATTCAAACATGGTCGTTCTAGTGTAGAATAGTCTTCTGGGAATTCCGCACAAGGCAGTTTGCAATGTACTCGATTCATTAATAGAATAGATCACATCCGGAGACTTTTATTGCTTCTCTTTTTTGGAAAAGTTGTAAAATTACTTCATCGAAATAATCTCATTTTTTCGATGTTGAGTGAGTGAAGTTGATGGGCCTTCAGGTACTGTCAGATTCGTGCGCACTTGTGGGTTGCATTGTGGAAAATGAAACATTGAAAAGTTGAAATATCCATCATAACCCTGCATCAATTCATTTGTAAGTTTGCGGCAGATTTGAATTTGAAGAATAACCCGAATATGTGCTATTAAAGACATAATAAAAATCTAATCCCACGCCGAAGGTTCAACTTTTAATTTTTTTGAGAGTTTGGCGAGAAAAACATTTTCGCCAAGTTTCAGGTCAATTGGTCGCGTTCTCGCCGCTCCAACAGCATTCACAGTTTGCAAAAGTGAATGGTTGAATTCACTGGTTGCGAGCGTCCTTATTTCGAGACCAAAAAATAAAGTTTCTTAGAGATTGGAATTTCTCCTTTTCAATGGTACGTCAAATATTTCAATTACAATTCTCATTTTGTGTTACGGTTTTGGAAACTTGAAATTACGCTTTAAAACGACTGAATAAATCGAGATTTCTGATTTTTAGTAAATGAAGAAACCGAGATAACATTCAATGTTTTTAAATAATAATTTTCACAATCAGTTTAAATTGTTTAAAGTTTTGTGTAAACCTTGGCCTGGAGTGCCCCATAAAAAAAGAATCCCCGCTCCAGGGTTCTACCCTCAAACCGCACGCAATTATATCGAGGCTGATGCTTATTCTGGCTAGAATCCAATTTATTTTCAATTTCTCTTCTTTCCTGCGCCGTGATTTGAAAGCTACTTGGTTCCGAGGAAATGGGGGTGTATTGGTAATAAGGCACTTGGCGCTGTGGACCTACTGACCGGACAAACGTCGGATTTCGCTGAAGTTGGTGTCGGAGGTCAGCGCTGGTGTACCTCGTGGCCTCTGACACAGAAGATGGAGAGTGAATGGGCCACTTTCATTCACATGAGGTCGTTGCAATGAACGAAACCGCCGATCTAAATTTTCGACCTCCGTCGCGAATACATAGGTGGATTGAACCGAAATAAATAAATGAATTAAATAAATAAAAAAATAAACAAAATTTCTTTTAATGAAAACAACAACAAAACGAAATAATATTAATATGTTAATATTATTATAGTACCGCAGACCCGCATAGCACATCATATTTGATGTACCCTCATGGAGGAATAGAGAGGAGAGCTCACTCTGTGTTAAACCGCGTTCCCAAAACGCCAACCCAGTGATGGAACGGCGGGGGGGATTGCGACTGCAGCGCGACCCCTACGAGACGTAGTGAACTTTGAAGGTGGTAAGTTACCAAAACAACCAGAAGATGGCGCCCTGCGAATTCCGACGTGTCGTTTGCATTCAAAGTGTACACAACTACACAATCAATTTCGTTTAACGAAATTCGTTATTCAGAGATGGTTCCTTCAATTTTTCCTTTAATTGTAGTAGCACAACAGTGGAAGATAAATCCATTTAGTGAGGTATTTGGGGCTTTCCTTCGTAAGAAGGGCTAGTGGCTCACTCTAGTCGGGTTTGAAGGTACTATGAGTAGTTCACTACGTTCCGTAGGGATAGCGCCACCGTCAACTATGGCACATGAAGTCCTATTCAGTGAACTCTCCTCTCTATTCCTCCATGATGTACCCTAATATTATCAGTTCGTTATCAGTTCATTTTGGAAAAGGGATCTCTTACAAAATAGATTTATGATCCATGTTTTAGAGTTTCTAACTTATTCACACGACAGGGGTTGATATCCCCCCCCCCCCCCCGACTGCATTTTTTTTAAGAATAAATAAATTTCCCGAAAGCTCGGAAGAAGCGGAGCTTTCATTAGTTTGACCCTTTTCCCGATCAACTGGTAAATGAAGTTGTGTCAACTTCATTTACCAGTTGTCGCAGACGCTTTGTTAACAAAGAATGTAACGCGTAATGCATTCTTTCATTCTTACCTACATGAATATATTATATGAAATCAGACGTCGACGTTCGATGATTATTTATTTTAATAAAAGTTCACTATTATAATCATGTTTATCCATTCCTCAGGTATTCAACAAGATACCGTCGTCGTCTCAGTTGTTGACGCACTACGACCCGTTTTACTCGCCCCTGCTGTCGCGGTTGGATTCTGTCTACAAGCAGTTGGGAACGACGTCGGAGGGCTGCAGGGAGCGACTCGTCTGCGACATGTACAGAAATCCCGCTAAATTCGCTCCATTCAGCAATCTCGTGTCCGCCCAACTGTCAAGGTGCGGAACTTGTCCACTAACGG
Source organism: Pilophorus perplexus (assembly GCA_955831195.1). NCBI lineage: Eukaryota > Metazoa > Arthropoda > Insecta > Hemiptera > Miridae > Pilophorus > Pilophorus perplexus. The sequence continues at coordinate 21,027,664 of OY037015.1, forward strand.
TATTGTTTGTGGGTCCAGAAGAATTGAAAAAGTCCATTAGCGTCACTGACAAAAATTTGCATGGAATACAACTTGTTGGAATTTCCCATGCAATTAATTATAGTGTTTTGTAGTTCAACCGACGCATTGAAGTTAATGAGGATGAGAATTATGCGGGAGGGTACATTCCCCTCGACGAGAAATCGTTTTCACGTGTTGATTGTTTGGCCTCCTAACCTCTCGAGGCTCTTGATCCAGCCAGGTACAACACTCCGCGTGCCACATTAGTTAGTCAAATCTTACAAATGGAAGACACCGATGAAAAAACGTCTCACGTCTAACGGGTCTTGGTGCCTCTCCAGTTTGCTAGTTTGAAATGACTTTAGAAAGCGATCCTTCCCGGAGTTTTGGCGATGACACCTCATCCTGACTAGGGTGAGTCATCAGTGATACATTACACCATCCGGAATCTGTTCAATACATAGGAATCTTGATCCTGCTCTCATGTGACGAAAAAACGGAATTTTTCAGAAAGCGTGATTCTCAGAAAGTGGAGGAGATTTGCAACGCCGTGAGCGAGGGCATATTTTCAAAATAGATGGATCCATGATAATATCGTCAAACGATGGTGAATTTGGTTCAAAATTGACTCGTTCTTTAGAATTATACAAAGCAAAGCCTTTCACGTTTTCCCGCAAAATTCCAAATTCGCGTGAAAGTGCTTAGCACGGGGATGTCGGTCAAGGCGGGGACTTAGCGGCTGTTGGCAGTGCACAGAGCCGCCTGCACCGAAAAAACTTTCTTCTCCTGAGTCACTTCCTTTTAACCCACTAGCGGCCTATTTACTTTAAAAAGCGTCGATGCAGTTAAGATTCCATTTAGAGATGTCGATTGAAGCCGGTGTAGCCGGGATTAGTACTTCTGGAGATATGAAAGGATGATTCTCGTGAAAAGTACAAAAGGATCGTTCCATAAAAGTCCGCACTTTTCTCCACATCCTGGCAATGTTTGAGAAGAAAACCCTAAATTACACCTATATTGGAGACAAGTAGAATTTCCCTCTATAGTGAAGGTTTGAGGCCGGTAGTAGTTCATCTTCGCACCTCCAGGTGTCGCATGTGGGTTGAAACAGCAGGGAGACACGGGACACGGGGGCGCTGTCCCTTCCCCCGCACACGGTGTCGCTATTCTTTTCTATCCACTTTTTGGCTTTTTGTTGAGTCAAGTAGGTACCTACAAATTTTCACTGGGAATGGGGATTTAAAATCCTACCAAGTCGTTGCAACCTGTGGCAGCAAAATTTGCTGCATGAAAACATTTATTGTTTTCATGGGCAAAACCGTAGGAACCAATGACTTCCTGTCCGATGGCTCTAGCAGGGTGAAGTTTCTAGACGTCTCCTGCGACACCACCCTCAAGGAGTCTTCAACCTTCAGCTCCTCTGGGCCTGTTGACCCAGTGGGCCACTCGGACATTTCAGATAGGCATCCTGAAAAACCTAGGAGACATTGTACGAACAGCATAAGCATTTAATTACTTGATTAGGTATCTGCGTGTACATTGATATTATACGACGGAAAGGACTTTTTTCACTTTTCTGGTTGTCACAAATGCGAGGTTGGTAACATCTAGGAGCGAACTATGAGTGTAGGCTTCAGGACCTTTTCACATGATGCCGCTCAAAACTGCAAAATATATCTCCACAAAATGAAAACAATTTTGAGCTACTGTTGAGGAGGGGGGTGGCCTTTAGTGTTTTTACATATATTTCTTCATTCTCCTTGAAATTCTGATTGAACTTCTTTATTTTTATTCCTTCCCGTTGGGCGAGGGAAAGTGGCCTTAACAGGCCAAACAAAGCTTGGAAAAAATGCAGTGTATTTTCCATTCACTATCCTGGCACTTTGCAAATCAACCCTAAAACTTATTTTCAATTTTTTTAAACGTAGCTCTTAAATATAATTCAGTGAATGACTCTCCTGCTATTTTCTAGGCTCTCGTCATATTCTAATGGTGATGAGCGATTAGCATGCTTTTTATATTTTAATTATTAATAGAGCTTTAATGGAATTTATTTAGCACTGCACTATCACACCTGCTCCAATGTTTATTGTCCACCTCTGAACATCTCGGAAAATATGAAAAGTTTCACTCCCCTGGGGCATTGGCATTTTTAAACCCGTGTACGAGGGCCATTTTGGTTTATTATTCTCAGAATATTTACCTATGTTTTTGATCTTACAGTGCAAGATGTTCATTTAGAACGTTAATATAGGTTTATCAATGCCCAATCGGTGGATTTTGAAATTTTAAATAAGCGGTAATGAAAGAAAGCACACAACTAGAAATGTGATACGCCAAGTGCACTTCTCTTGAAAAAGTTGAGCTCTGCATATTTATTTTCTTCTTCTCACTTTCTTTTACCTCCCTTTTTTAATGATAAAAACCGCAAGATTTTTTCTGAATGAACGGGAGGATATAGGGCAGAAGCGTTTTAATTTATTCCCACGTGCAAAAATGAGTTCCCATAGCATCGAACTAACCTGGTTATTTACTGTCGCATATTATTCAATGCATAACTCTCGTAATATGGGAGTTACCGATCTGTAATGCACCTTCTGCGAATTACCATTTTATTTAGAATAAACGGTCCGTGATTGGTTTTTGTCCGAGAAAACATTATGACTACGTGTACCTACTTGCATCATTACTATAATTAGTGGGAGTGGGATAGATTGCAATCTTTCGTCATTTCATCATAATATGATTATACCTATTATTCTGATAAATCACTAGAAGTGAAGGGCTTGCGTTACCAAGTGCAAAAAACCCCAAAAATATTTCTTGCGCATCACTTGCCACCTTCATGTATTCCAATATGTGTTCACTCATTTTACATTTCCACCGATCAGTAACCCCACACTGTAAAAAGTACTTTGTAGGATTTTTACTCGAATTTCAACCATAATATTGTTGGTGTTGAATAAAAACATGAGTTCCGTAATGCACTGTAATGCAGTTGAAGACTGATGCGACTGTCTTTAAGCGCTCAATTTGTGCTCGAGAAAACAATTTAAAAAAGAATAATGACCAGAATGGCACATCCCTTCATCTATCTAAATTGCAGAACAATATTATCTAGTTCATCCTAGTAAAATATTTAATATTATTACATTATAGTGGATATACTCGTATGTTCTACAATTGTCATTTGATTAGTAATGACTGTTCAATGTTGATTGCAGAGAACTGAATGAGCTGCGAAAACCCTCTTCAGACAACCCTGAAATCCTCAGGTTTTTCAAGTGAGTTCACGTAATTCCAATAGACACAGCAAATAATATATATCTCTTAATATATTATATCAAGTTGTTAAACCAATAATTGGCAAACAATTATTGTTTGCGTCTAATTTACTATTAGTGCTCATCTGTATTACTTACAACCTCAAACGCAAAGGTTGGGACCTTCTTCAGTAGGTGTTGCCCTTTTTTTTTGCACTGAATGACGTCACAGCGATTGGCGCCAAAGATCGGGCATTTGAACAACTTATTATGACATTCAGTGCTGAAAAGGGACAGCAATTTAGCATAGGTATGTGTAGTTACTAATAATTAGTGTAGAATTATTGTGTGTTTCGTCATTCACCTGCGATTTTTATATAATTGAAATATCTCAAGATATTGAATCATTTTTATTATTCTGACGGTAGTTGGAATGATAAAATACAGTAGAACCTGGATAAGTGCAATCTCACGGGACAAGGTTTGAAATTGCAGCTAACCAGGTTTTGCACTTAGGTACTAAGTTTTGCAGGTAGAGGTTAGGGTAGAGGTAATTGCACATAACCAGGTTTTCGCCTCGTCTTTATTTCCTCAAGTACAGTACAAGACTTCTCATTCTACAGCGAAAAAATCGGTCATTTTTGCCTGTTTTGGCGGGTTACACTGACGGACAACATTAGGAACTGTCAAAATTTTTTCTGAATCGTCAGAAACGATTCCGTCGGGCGTTTCAAAGAACTTTATATAATTGATAGCTTTCAATGCTGTCTTCTTCGAAATCGGCTCACCTTGATCGTCATCAGTAGCTGGTTCATCTTGATCGTCATCAGATTCCGGAGTGGCGATGATGGTGCTCACGATGTCCTCATCTGTCATCTCCTCAGATATTGTCAACTCATCTTCTACGGTTACGTAATCTTCGAATGTACTCCAAATTTGGCATCTTACTGTGAGCAGTACGGAGGGGGATCTCTACTACTCTCGCACGTATAGAGGACGAGCCAGTGTCAGTTGCAGCTAATCAGTTTTTGGACCAAAAATCTCTTTTGCAGGTATCCAGGTTATGGGACCTCAAGGGGGCGGGACCGACACTTATTGCAGCAAAGGAGATTTTGCTCTTATCCAGGTTCTACTGTAGATGAAATAGAAAGTTGGAAAGGCATACAAATCGAAAAACACACACACAAAAAAAAAAAAAAAAACAACATCTTTGAATTCCTTGTCCAAAGTATAGAACAGGTACAGGTAGTAGGACTGAAGTTAAGAACACTGGGGTTTGTTGCATTTTTTGGGTCGTATAACTGGCCAAATGAATAAAATAAATATCTATTAGAGGTCTTGGAATCTCAGTTTGCGAAATGGAAGATCCCACTTGGAAAACAAAGACCTTTTGACACCAAACACGCGATGACATGTAGTCGCCTCGTACTTAATGGCCAAATTTATGTGCTAGAAATTCTACGTACACCCGTTCAGAACTGAACATATAGTGGAGTAGGCAGATAAATAGACTAATTCACGGTTCCTTGATAACAATAATTGTTATCAAGAAGTTGTTACAATCATTGTTTGAAGAAATTATTTCTTCATTGATTCTTACAGTATTTTTTCCAAAATTTCCAGGTATATGAAAGCCGCCAAAGACGGGCAGGACGGCGCCAAGTGTGAAATTCTCCACAACTCTTGCATCGCACCGACCATCGTCGCCGAAAACGCGTCTCCTATGGTAACGACATTCAACGACATCAACAAGCTCGTCCACGCAAGAATGTTGAAAGTCAGCAAATAAGGCAAAACCGACCAAGATTGTCAACACGGGAAAGAAACGAACAACTGAAGACACATCCACAAGCCAGCGGACGAACGCTTTCGGTGTTATGAATGCCAGTTTGTAATGCATTGGCGTCCAATTCAAATTTGCTGAAATATAGCGAATCGAATCACGTCTGGTTCTTCTGGTTAGGGCCCAAGGCAGCCAAACCAAATGTTAGCCATTATGTAGTATAAGGTGAGCTTGTTCTTGCCATAATCATTTTCCGCGTTTATATACAATTTTTGTACTTAAAAAGGATTATGACAAGATTGAAATGTAACGTTTTTCCCCACTGACGGAAATGCCAGTAAATGCTCAAAATGTATGAACTATTTTAAAACTTGATGGCGTCCCCATAAAACCTCGGTTTTATTTCTCCTAAGGTGAAACATTTACCTAATGATGGATGATAATTATTACCGAATTAATATATTAGTATTGTTTTGTTTTAGGGTGTGTTTAGCCCCCAATCCATTTAGGTTATCAAATTATATATAAATTCCTCGAACGAACCGGTGTATAGCTTCACTCCTTTGGTATTATTTGGTGTGAGGCTAAATTCGGTTGATCAAATCATAATGTAGCCACGTTACTGGAAAAATCATTCGTGTTTGCTCAAAACGAAAATGTGAGTTTGATTATATTTAATGCTGGGTTGTACCTTGAGCTTTAAGATCCTTGTGGATGTGACGCATTTGATTAGTTTTAACGCTCTGATTTCAAGTGGACAAGATTTTTGACACGGTTCGTCAAAATGGTGGTGGCTTGTTTGGGTGCCACAGTGTGGTAATTTATTTATTGTACGTAGTAATTTATTTTGTAGATTGCCTTATTTATTGTGTATCTATATGGGAAATTTTGTAGATACAAAGTTGATGTGTATTGTTAGGGTGTACATTAGTCATTAGGTCATGAGTCTATAGATTGAGTTGTCCTTTGAAAAAATTATATTCATTTTTAGCTGAAACGATGGTTATTTTGAATATGAATTCCATAATATTTTATTCCGGTTGGAGCTGAGGGTAAAGTTCAAGTAAGAGAAGTGCGTTTTCAACATGCTCACTGTAGCAGCAGTTCCACATCGCCCAATCCCTTTAGTAAACTCCGACTAAGGGCGTGGCGTTGCGAGAGCAGAAGGGTGAACTTGAAACAATAGATTTTTTCACCAATCGATTCAGGGGCTTCTTAGGCACCTGTTCTCAGCGTTTGGAAGAAGTTCGCTCTTCTGTTTTCGAGAAAATACTACTTTTACGCGGGAACTATGGGAGACTGATTTTGAACTCTACTTTTTCCAAGCGCAGTTGTGAGTTCGCCCTTTTGGTTAGCAACGAGTCAGTTTAATAATATTATGTGACGTTGCATTAATAATATTGTGTGAGTTTCCTTTTTTGGGAAATTCACCAACTACTTTGAGCATCAGTAAGCTTTCGTGGGAATTTGCCTGTCACGAAAAAGGGTACTTGTGTGCTATTCGTCATTCGTCTGCTATTGTAATTGAAATATCTTACTCTGATGGTAGTTGGAATGATAAAATAGATGTAATTAAAAGTCAGAAAGTCGAGAATTGAAAAAAACTAACCTTATAATTTGTCGTCCGAAGTATCGGGTAGTTGAGGACTGAAGGTAAGTACAGTGGGGTTTGTTGCATTGTTTGGGTCGTATAACTGGCCAATTGCAATTAAAAGGTTATGTATCCGTTGTTTGTTGACCCGCACAGGACGTAGTCATCTTAACACTGGCAGCGAGCGCGGCTGGCTGGTCTGAGATGGCCTCATCAACGAACTTTGATTGTGAGAAACCGATGTTTATCTTCACTATTCTGTCCCTTGTCCCATATCATTGATATCGCAACTACGTACACAACGATCACAGATGCTCGAAAGTTGAAAAATACTATGATTTCAACAAACGATGAGAAATATTTCAATCTGTTTGCCTTTCCGACTTTCTATTTAATCTATTGTATCATTCCAACTACCGTCAAAGTAATATATTTCAATTAGGTACATAAAAATTGCAGGTGAATGACCAATAGCACACAATTACCCGGAAAGGCTAAACGCCTTGCAGATTTTGTCATCATCAGGTCGCTTGAAAGAGTTTCGGCTTTAACAAGGTGGATGTGCCAATTCCTGAAATCTGGTGCTTTTGTCGTGTGATTGATAAAGCAATCTCCTGTGGTCCAGATGCCACAGCACATATGAAACGACCCCCCTCCTCTTTCAAATTACTATCAGCACAAAAGTCCCCCACCCGCCGTTTTCCCGCCTCGTGTGTGATGCCCATCATTCCTCATTCCGCGCTAAGGATACGCCGAAAGGGGAAATTCCGTTTGTCACTGTCACACCTCCACTGTGTGTCACATAACTAAACGTAGGTGAGCTACAAATGACGGATTGCCGCGTACACGGAAAATCCCCCACCCCTTTTGCCGCCAAGCTGGACAAATCATTTCGAGCGGATCTGGCAGCAAATCGTCATTCATGGCGGAGATAATTTGCATTAACTTTCAGGTACATGACTGAGGGAATCGTGATAGCACCTAATGTACAATTTTGGATTGTAAGTTGAGCAAAATTCTGTTAAAAATTATATCAAAGCGTTTACAGATCCCAGTCATTTAGTACGTCATGAATCAATACAATGTCCCCACTATGATATTCATAGTGTCATATTATGACATCTAAAGATAATAATCACTACCTTTTAACAAGTTAGGCCCTACGTACAATACACACCAACAACAACCCCGGCCCGTTTCCAAAGAAATGAAAGTCTGCCTCTTCCTGAATTTTCTTGGCATTTTTAAAAGTGGTCAACTCCTTGTGAAGAATTTAAAATAAGCGCCGTCCGGCGGAGTCCAATGAACCATTCATGAGACGACAGAAGAGACAGGATATAGGAGCTGAGCTTTCTAAGTGATTCACGAGCTCCAAGTGAAGAAGAAGGTGCGACTGCTTTCTCTTTCTTCAGTCTGCCGCAGTGCAACGCGTGCCACACTCCGTCCGCCGGAGAATTTGTTCTACACGTTTGCAAGTGAATTCGAGGTAGTAGGTAAACGTACGCTCGAGGATATTCGAGGAGTCTTCGCAACAGAGTCGGAAAGTGAGAACTTTTCTTCAGTTTAACCATAAGTGAGTGGCCAGACACTACGACTTAGTACCTACCTACCTACAATATTCAAAATAGGCTGGGGATACTGACGTCCTCCGCTCGTAATTTAAATTCGCTTCAAAGTTTTACATAAGGGTTTATTATTCGTTTATATTAATACAAAAATTAATGCCTGGTAAATTAAAAATTGTTAAAAAAAAAGTTAATTCCTGCTCTATAATTTTTTTTTAAACTAACAATTGAGAAAATGCTGTAGGTAGGATTTTACGTCCAAAATAATACCCCACATTAACAAAAACCCAGCTTTTTTAGCCTCACGGGTTGATGAAACCCTTGCTGGCTTGTGCCCAATAATAGGGTATAAAAACCTACTCGGATAATAGTTGTCAATTGTTGAAAACCGAGTACATAGGATCTATGTACAATTGACACCTGGTGTCATTAACCCTATTTTTACTTTTAGGTTTTTATTTTATTTTAGGTTTTTATTTTACCAACCTTATGTCAAAATTTCACCTTTAGGAAACAATGCCTACCGCCCAAAACGACCTGGACGGCTAACAGACGTTTCATTTTTGGGATAGATGTGTAGATCTGCACTTCGTGAAACATAGGTACCTAAGGGTAAATTTCTTGGCCGATCAAAATTTTTGAACTTCCTCGCGAAAACTCTGGTTTCTCTGGTGCTAATGACAAATGGTTTTCTTGTCAGGGCTGTAGATGAGCTTAGTTGCTCGAAACCGGTCCCCACGCTACAATTGTTTATTTTAATAAACAATTTAGTACTCAGCAGAGGAGTCATTTCTCACCCTAACCACCTCACAAAACTCTGGTTGATTAGGATATTCGAGAATGATGAACCAAAAGCGTAGGTATACTATTTTTAGGGCGAAAACCACTCCGATTTCATCTCTGCACGCTGTGTATACATCAAACTACATAATATTGTTATCTTCTAGAACATGTACTAGATTTTAATAGTAGGGATTAAATACTTACTATAGTATAAATTTTATACTATTTTATTACATGATTTTATCGTTTCGTTGATATCATTATCTTCAGCATTTGTCTTGAACTAAAGAAGACTTCATTACCTAAAACTTAGTTTTAGCTTGATAGAAAGAATCGATACTCCATCATGAAGAAGGTAGGTATACAAAAAGGCCTGTGGTACCTATACCTTCTTCATGATGAAGTATCGATTCTTTCCCCAAATTATTAGTAGTACAAGGATGGAATTGCTCGATATCAGATTTTAGTTTTATTTTTTCTCTCAGAAAATAAAATTCACCTTTTGAGCGATATTTTTTTGTTTTTTTTTCGATCAAAATAAAAATTTAAACGTCAGTCCTTTATTTAGCTATCAAATATCAAATCTAACTATGCCGTTGAAAAGGCCCTTTAATTTATTATGACCCTTGAACCAAATTACATTTTTCGGGAAGACTTCATTGAGCGAGTCGGAATAATAAAACTCGCTCGAATTCAATCCCTGGTACCAATAATAAACATCGTTCGGTCTTTACAAAACAGAATGAGATTTTCTCAGCGTCTGCAATGTTAAAAGTAATAACTTCTGTATGGTGTACAATCGATTCGCTCACGAATAGAGATTGGGGTTGTTGATTTTTTTTTCAATACCTTCTTACGGACCACAATAAAGTTTATTGCATTAATGACGGAATGATGATGTTTTGACGTAGGTAAGTGATGCAAATGCGTTATGCCGGACTATGACGCGATAGAGGGTCATGCGAGACATAACAGGAGGGCCGTGAGAAGGCTGTGAGGAATGGGGGATGAGTTCTGTTTGAGGACCTGGGAAAAAGGTTCCGAGTATAACGGTGACTGGCAGAACATTGTGGAGATGGCCGCGGTGCTGACCGTAGACAGGGCTGGTCTGGTTTATCACAAAAAAGGCCCCACAGCCCATCAAATTGACGTTTGTTGTTGAGTTTAAATTATGCCCAATAAAAAAAAAAAAGACGGGATTTTCGGTATACCGGCACTTATCGGCGCATTAAAAACGTGAAAAAGAGGAAACAATTATTTTAAATTGTATTTTTTGTTAAAACAATGATAATAAGCAGCTAAAGATTTAGATTATACTTTGTTTATGCAAAATTATTTTAAATTTTAGCAGAATATTTCTAAATGCAAAATCAACCTATTTTTCATTTTTTTGGCAAATTTAAAAAATGTTATCATTATTATTTTCTTTTAAAATGATAAACAGCTAAACATCTAGATTTTGCATTTAAAAAATGCTAAACCCATCTCTATTAATCAGTCTGTCTTCTTGAATAATTTCCACCACCCTTTAGCGGCATCGGCCTCACTGTGCGGCGCCCACTTTTCCAACATCCTTACTGCCCCTCCCCCTCAACTCCTACGGTTCTTCTCCATGTCCAGCACTGTAGTCTGCTGTCTTCACTGAAGACGACATCGTCCGCCAGTGGCAACAACTGATCGGTTTACACAACTATCATGACAGTAAGTCCCTTATTTGACGTTTCACTGGCAAATCTGGAGTAAAACGAGTCCACTAGTTTGGGAACATGATGCACATCGTTTCAGACCGCGGTCTCTTTTGGTATGCCAATATTAGTCGATGAAATATTTCATGAATTCGGTTTATTGTGTGTAGAAATTTATGATGAATTTAGGCTTGTATGTTACAGTCAATAGAAGGAAGGAGTCCGTTCAGTAGGTATACTGATCTATAAATAGGTACTTGTTATTAGGGACAATCCATAGTTGTTCAGTAGGTATACTGATCTATAGATAGGTACTTGTTATTAGGGACAATCCATAGTTGCTGGAGACGTAATAAGTACCTATGCAATACGTCCATTACACTTGACTGAGACTGATTCCTGGGAGTTGGGTTTTCGGTTGGTTATTTTCACAAGAGGATAAATTATCAATTAATAATTAACGTCCGCCGAGTGGTTGTGAGAGTAGTGGAAAGTTGCTGAGTAGCGTGCTGTCAGGGGAAGACAGGAAATTTTACACTTGAACAAATTATTTTAGCTGGTTGAACCAGCGGTTTTAGATTGTTCCACTTCACGTATCGCTGAACAGATTGCAAATATAGATAGAGAGTTAATTCAATTCTGCCCGCTGCGGCGTCAGTTACCAATTTTCTTGCTCCTAGGATGGTCATTATGTACCTATCAAGGTGGATCCGTGATTTCTTTCTGAGGGGTGCCAGTAATTGTATTATATCCCAAAATCCATTTTATTCAGTTCAAGTGAGGTTTTAAAACAATAATATTGAGCAAACTGATGGGTCTGCCCCAGCTCGGTACGGAAACTACTTATGGGGCCATGTTAAGGTCGATCTGGTGTTAAGGTCGATCCACACATTTCATTGATATCAGAGAATCCGTGGCCATCAGTGCTCCGTGTCATCAATGATAAATTGCCCACACAGCAGCGTTGTACATGTGTAAACATGCCGCACGGAGCACTGCAGTGCATCATGATGGCCACGGATTCACTGATTTCACTGAAATGTGCGGATCCACCTATTATTGAAAATTCTCACGTCACACTGGGTCCCGTTGAATCCTCACAACCTGACCGACCGTTTATTATAATTCGGGGGTTACGGTGCTCTTTCCCGAGAACCTGAAGTCAAAATGAGGGCTGGGACGAATCCCAATTTTCCTCTTTTTCAAAAGGTTTTTTTTCCCCCTTTTTTTCACCGCGTGCTTAGATGAAGCGCGAGTAATTATCCGGCAGGGCGACCGTTGTAACCAGAGCGTGTCGGTCACATTCCGAATCTCGAATTAGGTTCAGGTGGGTACATGTGAAGATCAAACAGTAACAACACGGGCGTGTTCGGTCAACGGATGTTTCTGAAGGATTAGCCATCCGTTCAACCCCAGGGAAATTACGGGCAGAGGTGTCAGATTCCGTGAAAATGAATAGGACACAAACATGAGACGCGTTACGTTCTAGTATTCCGAATAGGGCCTACGAGAAACAAGAGCGCATTTCAGAGCGGCCAAGCTCGATGAAAAGAGGCTTTTGCACCGCTGCTCTAACCAGTGAGGTGTGTTTACTGTTCCCTTGATTTTCCTAACTTCAAATACCAATCGCTTCCACCAAAATTGTTTACATTTGAAGGCGGGAGTAGTCAGTTCATTTACTTTCTCCAGCACACGCAGGCCAAGTGGGTCACAGTGCCACGTGATCATGACCACACCAAGGTTCACCTTCACTGTCATTGGGGCCTTACACGTACGCTGTGATGGAGAGGATTCTACGTTCGGTAATTCGTCTTCCAAGTTCAAATGACTGGATGCAAGATCGGCGCACACCTGATTACACTCGAAGAGATCTTCTCGAGGATGTTGTCGTCACGTTTACCGCGAATCCAGATGATGCGACCAAAAATAGCGGGGAACTTTCCTCTAAACTTTGTGTAAAATGGACCATCCGTTCTATATTGATGCGAGGAAACGGCTCCGACCGGAATGTGACGCCTATGCGTGCGTTTTCGCCTTTGAGTTGAGTGGAAGAAAACTACTCCGTTACCTACCCGGTACCTCCAAAAGAGAAACCACCGACGGTTTTAAATCGTCTCACCACGTCAGATTACATCGATTTTTACAAATCGATCGTGCGGTCTCAACTCACTGCTACTTTTTTTTAGAAACTTCACAAAAGCAGCTCCGCTCCAAAATAGAGCATATTGGTCAGGGTGCTCCACCTGTATGAAATAGTAGCTGTAATATAAGACTTCTCACTTAGTGAGATCCTGCAGTGAGGAAGTGACCGACTGGAAAGCCAGTAAATAGGAAGTACCACCGTAGTTCTGAACAATCGAGAGAGTGTTCACCATCCGCGTAGGTAGGTTAAATTATGTTATGCATCCAGCGTGATGCGGGCATTTTGACTAGGTAGAATCTACTATCTGATATTTTCGTTGAGGTCCACTAGGTTCTATTAATAAATTTTTGGCTAACAGCAGGAACTCGCATTGAATGTTATCTACAGAAAAAAAGTATCTTCGACGACCGACCCATCCCCGTGTATGTTTTCTACATACTAGAAGCATAAGCTCTGGGAACACCGATTCCTTCAAATCGAGTGAGCTCAAGAGCCCTACGGCAGATCTTGGTGCTTCAAGCAAAAACTTGGATGCCCTGGACCACCGCAATTGAAGCTCTGGTGGTTTGTCTTACCTAAACAACTGAAGCAAAAGGACGCAGACTCTCCGCCTTTGATGCCACCAGAGAAGCCAAAGAAGGGAATCCGGAATGCTACCTTGATGCTTTGACCATGCATCCTGGAGGGTCTACGCCGGTACTCTCATTCCGAGTGGATACGGAGTATGCGCCTTTGGAACTCAGCAACCACACTACATTAAAAGTGTAGTTTTCTTCAAAAGACCTAAGAACACTAGCTCACTATGGTATTAAAAATAAAAACACTCGTAGGTACCCCGTCCTGTTCCTACATGTAGGAACAGGACGGGGTACGAGTGTTTTTATTTTGTGCACACGTTTTGCTTCCGAGTCTGCGAAGCAGCGGAAGCCTTGTGTTCACTTTCGGCGGCCTTTCATAGCCTACTGAACAAATTTGGTTCCGTGTCTGTGGGTCTGTCGGTCTGTCCGCATTTCCTTGTTACAGCCATAATTTCCACAATTTTGAATGAATTTAGCTCAAATTTTGAGGGATTATGCGGATAAGGCTCCTTGAGGTCCCATACGAATTTCATCACAATAGAATCAGCGGTACGCTCAGCGCATGCGCGAACGTAATTTTCTTGCCACAGCCATAACTCCTACGATTTTGATCGGATTTCAATCAAATTTTCAGGAATTGTGTGGGCATAGCCCTAGATGGTCCCCTATCAGTTTCATCAGGATTGCATCAGTGGTACTCCCTGCGCATGCGTGAACGTAATTTTCTTGTTACAGTGACAACTACATTCACTTTGAACTTGGCACGAGGAAGCTCATGTGCCATTGCCTTGGCAGTGTATTTTTAGCGCAACCTTTTTCCAAACAAGCCATCAATTGAATTGAATAGATGAGCGCAACCTTTTTGTTATTAATATTTAATGAGCGAGAGAAACCAAGAAACAGTAGGTATCTAGCGACCAAACTATGCCACACAACACATCAAAAGTATCCACGTGATGCTCATTACGTAAACAACTGCACCCTAACGACCGATGCGTAATAAAACCTTATGCCGATCAGAGGTAACGAACGGCTCAGGCTGCAAAAATCGTTTTGGAGTCGTTGGAATCAGCCTGAAAAGCTCATTCCATAGACCCTTGTACCAACGAAATCGGACAAAAACTTTCGTCCCCCTTTTGAGGCCTCCTTAGTTACACATCAGAGATAAACAACTTTCGTCGTGAAGGACCTCCCGAAAACCGATGAAGGGGATGAGGGAGGGAAAATCAAGGTAGCCTATAACCACCCCCGGAACTCGCTGATGACAATGAGACCACCCTCATGAAAATCTGTTGAGCCGCTCGGACGTGATGCTCTGTACACAAACAAACAAAAAAACAAACAAAAAAAACAAAAAACAAAAAAAAACAAAAAAAAAACATACATGTCAAAGAGGTGAGCGCACCTTTCCATTTTTTGGAAAAAGGTTGCGCTAAAAATGGAAAGGTGCGCTCACCTCCTCGACATGTATGTTTTTTTTTTTTTTTTTTGTGTACAGAGCATCACGCCCGAGCGGCTCAACAGATTTTCATGAGGGTGGTCTCATTGTGATCAGCGAGTTCGTGGGGTGGTTATAGACTACCTTGATTTTTCCTCCCTCATCCCTTTCATCGGTTTTCGGGAGGTACTTCACGACGAAAGTTGTTTATCTCTGATGTGTAACTAAGGAGGCCTCAAAAGGGGGACGGAAGTTTTTGTCCGATTTCGTTGGTATAAGGGTCTATGGAATGAGCTTTTCAGGCTGATTCCAACGACTCCAAAACGATTTTTGCAGCCTGAGCCGTTCGTTACCTCTGATGGGCATAAGGTTTTACTACGCATCGGTCGTTAGGGTGCAGTTGTTTACGTAATGACCATCACGTGGATATTTTTGATGTGTTGTGTGGCATAGTTTGGTCGCTAGATACCTACAGTTTCTTAGTTTCTCACGCTCATTAAATATATCGTAATAACAAAAAGGTTGCGCTCATCTATTCAATTCAATTGATGGCTTGTTTTCTTATGAACTAACAGCAAATAAAAATAACAAATTTATTTTTTAACCTATTTTGTAGCCTTTTAATGCATTGCAATAAGTATACATATTGCAAACTATAGTGAGCACTTCACAAGTGATGCTACTACATAAAGGGGTAATAACGGAACGTTAATCCCTGTCATCAAATTAACGCTCATTTGTAATTTTCAGGATCTGATGGGGAAGGCATGAGGTGTCTGATTCTGATCTACGGAGCCCTGATTACTTGGACGTTTTCCGAGGGCACTCCATTCAAGAACTCCACAGTTCCAAGAAGTAATATTCTTTTTTTTTGGGGGGGGTGAAAAATAAAGTTTATGTCAATAGTATTTAAGAAAGAATGGAAAACTGGTAGTTCACATCTGCCAATAGGCTCAGTTCTAATTTGCCAAAAAAGTTTTTTTTTTTTCGTTTTTTAAGCCAACTTGTTGATCACGATTTAAAGCATTTAAGGAATTTAATTCTATAAAATCATTTGTACATGCAACGAGTCTGTCATTTTGTGTGTTATTGGGAAGCCTTCTATCGTTTCCAAATCTCAAGACACGTCCATTCCTTATTATGAAGATAAAAAGAAAAACTAATTATTTTTGATCGCAGATTTGGCGACGAACAAGGTCGACGAAGACTGGAGAAACGACCCATTCATCAATGAAGCTGAAGAACAGTGTGTGGCTGGGGAGGTCGCCGGCTGCTTCAGATCAGAAGCCGCTGGCATCCTCGGAGGGCTCTTCCGAAGAGACGAGTACACCATCTCAAAAGAAGCCAGGTACAATCCCGCAGTACAGTTGTTCATGACTCAGAAGAATTTCCAGTTGATAAACCGAAATTTGAATAGACAGACTTATTAGGACTGGGCTCAAATTTATTCATATCTGTATATTTCGTGATAGATTTATCCGGATGGCTGAAGTCAGCTCAGAGCCCGTCAAAATGGAAGGGCTGGACTTTTCTGAAGCGCCTCGATCCGGTGAGACCCCCTGGGAGGCGGCTTTTGGGTTCCTGACTCGTCGTGCCGAAGGCTTCCTCAAAACTACCGCTCTGGAAGTCGACCTGACTCCGGAACTAACTGAAAATGGGCGGTATGTATTGTGACATTTTAGGTTTCTGCTGAGTATCGATGCATAGCTGTAGTAAAATAATGGTCCGAACGGGCATATTAGTGCTGCACATCTAAAGACGAGTACCGAAGTTCATGGAGCGATTGAGCCAAAATTAGGTTCAACAACACCACGATGCTTCATCCTTACTTTTTAGGGTGTTCGGGGTTTAAGGGGTCTAAGCGGTTCAAGAACGCCATGGACTTAGCAGGGGTAGAAATTAAACATCAGGATCTAACCGCTTTTGGTGCCAATTTTGCAACAGTTGCTAGTTACTAGCAGGTTTTGTTTCAGAACATGCCTTGGATCTAGCAGGTTTTGAAACGACCTAATATTTCTAGGTACCCTCTTATGGTTTATTATTCTTGGAATAGTTCACCTTTGTAATCGCGACGGAGGTCGATGACTCCGATCGGCCTCAAAATTTGACATTAATCCGTTTCAAGAGGTCTAGATTCCAAAACCAAAATGTCCGTCCGCCGTTTTGGGCAGTAGGAATTTTTAAAAAATCTGAAATTTTGACAAAATACTTGGTTTACCATCTAGTTGTGCCCGCAAGGTTTTCAGCCCGATCGCTCAAACCCGTGGGGCGCTATGGGGCTAAAATGGAGCTACGGGACGGGGTTTTTGAAGGCTTTTGGCTATGGGATCGAGTTAGGTGTCGTTTTCGAAGTATTTTTGGACGTTGAGTCCATTTTTGGGGGTTCCGGAACGATCCGATTTCACTATCGGGCCTTCATGGGACTACAAGTCCAAGATTTTTGAAGGATCCCAGGAGGTCAAATATTTTCCAAGTAAAAAAAAAAAAAAAAAAATGCCACAGAATTAATTTCCGCGCAAGTAACCAGCTGTTTCCCTGTTTCCAGATATCAGCCAAGATTTTTCGACGAAATTTATTCCGAAGTGGACACTTTGGATGACAAGAACGACAAGCCCAACCGTAAGTAAGCTCAAATTTGAATTATCGTTGTTTTATTGTTGACGATTCTGTACTCCATGAAATGGCCCGTTTTCAGGGAGGTACGAAGCTAAAAAACTTTTCATCCCGCTTCTTCTGGTGTTGAAGATTTTCAAAGTCAAGCTGCTTGTTCTCCTTCCCATCATATTTGGGCTTGTGTCGTTCAAGAAGATGCTGGCGTTCCTGGCCATCATCGTCCCCGGTATTATTGGATACTTCAAGGTAGGTATTTAAACAGTTGGCTTCGTGGCATTGAACTTACTATACTAAGTATAGTCTTATTGTGTTTCGCTTTCTTACATTTGCTCTTATTACAGATCTGCAAGCCCGATTTAGGACAATCGTACGGGAATTTCGGTCACTCGAGCTATTACCATAGACCGCCTAGTCTGCGAAAAAACGGCTACAGCGAATACTATCTACCATCATACCGGGAACAGCTGGAAGCCAACAAAGTGGCCTACAACGGCTACCGGAACTTTGCAAATCTTCAATGAGGTTAGACTGTTAATGTCAATTTCCGACGGATTCAAACGGCCTACGGGAACTGAGCGTTCTGAACCATTGATTCAGTTTGCTGATACAAAATCATTTAATGACAAAACTCTCTGTTAATATATACTTTCCAACATTTTAGACGATTTAATGATTTATTCCAAAACAAGAAAAATAACTAATAAATTAAAAGGTTCTCAGGGGGTGTCAATGAGCTGAATTGACTATTGGCTAGTTTTTTGCTAAACGCGATTTGTTTGTGATAGAACGATACACCATGTTTACGCCACTTACCGGCCGTAGTTCATTAAGTATTATTTGCTAGCTTTGTATTACCACCTTCCTTAATTTATTATTAATATGTAAGCCACCCAATTTTCGAGGGCAGAATTGCTAGTCGGTTGATTGTCTAGACCGGTTTAATTAGGAGTAAGGCAAATGATATTAAATCTTAATCAATTAAATTTTAATAAGTCCCTATCGTGTTATTAATAAGATAGGGAGTAAGTAATATTTACACTGTCCTTTGACAGTTTTTGAAACTTTCAAAAATACTGAAAGAAGGATTTCATTAAAGATAAATAAAAACATGTAGAGTTTCTTCATTGTATATAATGAGTATACTTTCTCGAAAACTAATAACTTTCAGAAATGGTGTACCTACCTAGTTTGAATGTAGAAAATAAATTGTTGTCTCTCTTGTAGTCTCCTTTCGGTTGCCCCGAGTTTCCTACAGAGACGGTTTCAATTTCCTGTGTAAACGTCGAATGAGAATTGAAACCAGTTATACCGTACCTTGCCTCCAAAAGTGGTTTGGGGATAGAATAATTCTAATAAGAGGAAGCAGACGGAGTAATAAAACAACCTGGGCAGAAGTAGGAGATGAGGAGGGGGACGTATGAAATGTCTATATGAAGCAAAATTGAAAACCGCCGACTGAGTTCGCTCTTTAACTTTGCCTAACTCAATCATAAACCTCCTCCTCAATTTGCGAAGTCACTTGAAAAGCCGAGTTTGCGTTCGCTGTGTATTTTGTGGTTTCATACGTATCCTACAGAACTGAATACTTCTCTCAGAGAAAACGGATCAGCGACTAACTTGTCTCGCCTATAACTTATAGGCTATAAGCTACGTAGACATCAATGAGCATGATTACTACCACAGATTTTACTACTTAAACTAAACTAAACTTAAATTAAACTACTAGCAGCTTATTACCCTTGCAGCCGCTGGGGACAGTTGGTTAGGATATTGCTGCAGGTAGTATGACTGTAAGAGGACGATAAACGTTTGAGTTATGGAACAGGTAGTTCAAAAAAGTTTTCTTTTAATTAAAAAAAAAAAACATGAAAAAAGTAGCTAATTCGGAGTAATCCTTCAGGCGGCGTCAAAGCTCAAAGTGGAAGGCTTTTTTAAATATTCATTTATGTCATTCATGTCTATAGATGCACGTGGAAGCTTGCCTCAACCGTCGGACAGGAAAAAGTGTGGACCTTTCAGCTATATCGAATCCAAATTATGTACCAAATTATTTAATTATTTCATCAAAAGGTTGAGACATAATATCATTGTCAACATTGGGATCATACGAAGGTCAGTTGGTACCTACCCCATTTGTTTTGCAATTTTCTTGTTTTACGGTCATTACGTATGTGTGTCGACACATACGACGGGATCAAAAACTTTGATCAGCCTCAACGTTAAATTTGGTCATTAAACGTTTCTTGATGTGCAAATTTCAAGAATATGTTTTGACCAAATAGACACCTACTCGGTTCTTTAACCTAGTTGTGTCCGTAGGTCCGCTGTCCCTTTTCAAATTAGGCGTTTCTGGGTCTGCTGACCCAGGTGCCGCAATTTAACTCGTCCCCATAGCTAAAACTCTTCAAAAACGCTTCCATAGCAGTTTTTTTGGCTCCACAGAGCCCCGCGGGCTTGTGCGATCGGACTAAAACTTGCGTTACATCTCTAAAAGTTCTTGCTGAAATGGAGAGTTGTTTCGCACCGAATTTTCTACAATACTGATTCTTTTAGTTATAGAATAATCTTTCCCAAATATTAAATATTTGAAAAAATATTAAATATATTGAGAAAATTTTGTTATTTTGTCGGAGATATTATGGTCTTGACCAAAGATTTTTCTCTCTTCGTCCATTTCTTGACCACTGTGACAAATAATTGGGCACATAATTAGTAATACATAACTACCTAAATTAGCAATACCTAACTACTTTTCATCCTGATAAAGTATCATATTATGATGGCTTTGTTAATATAAGTTGCTTAGGTACCTACTTATATAACAGTAACTGTTACTGTTACTGTTGCGATGAGTAGGTCATCGCGTTTTGCCTTCACGATTTGAAGTAGGCTAACCACACGCATTACTTCAGGGTGTTGCGGGCACAAGTGTCTGGATTCCACGGTGTCATTCCTAATCCTGGATTATACGAGTACTTATCAAATATTATTTGAAAATTTATATTGAGACTAAACCGCAGAAAATCGGACCATGGAGGAAAACTAGTTATTTATTTTCTTCCGCAACCTCAGCCATCCTGGTAAGGTCCTTGGCGCAATTCCAGCAGATTAGCTGGGCTGTCTATAATGTTGAACACTTCGCAAGTGGGCGAAGAAATGGATGTGAGGGTGTTCTGAGGTAGGAGTGTCCACTGTTATGTTTAAGTAGCATGGACACAGACAAAGCTATGTATTCATAGTCTACCTGATTATAAGTTCACGATTCGTCAATCGCGCATAATACCCAAGTGCCACAATGTATAATATACGGATATCATCCGGATACCTGAATTGGCTCCATCAAACAGATTCTGGTCGTAGCTCAACTCTGGTCATTATTGAACTGTCCGATCGGTGTATAGTTTCTGATTGGCACAAGTGAAATTCCAGATGGTTGATTCTGACAGGATCAAACTGAATGTTCCCGGCTCCGTCGGTTCCGGTTCCCCTTCAAACCTGCTCTCCACAATTGATTACTTCGATCCGGATCCTCCACAACTTTTCGGACGTTTGCGAGATTGTTTAACGTTATTAAACTAAATTGGATTTAAACCGAAATCGGAAGTGGCGGTGAGTTCACCGCTGGGCAGTAAGATAATAATCCCTCACTGGCTTGCCACAGCATTTCACTCGCGAGGAAAGTCCATTATAACGAAAAATGTTGTTGATATTTCGGTCTAACAATTCACCTTAAGAAACGGCTTTTTGAAAATAATCGCCTCCCCCCCCCCCCCACCTCCACGCACTTAAGCCAGGAGGGTCGGAACGCTGATTGCGAGGCCGTGACTTATCGTTATGGTGAGAGAGAAAATGGAATATTATGATGAGATATGGCGCGAGCCGAACAGACTTAATTCAGAACTTGGCGTTCGTCTGCATCGCTCGGAGCTACCTTTTGGGAAAAGTAGGCGGCAAACTGCAGGAACAAGCTTTCTTCTTTGGTATTTTGACCATCTGTAAAATCAATTTAGTCCTTTTTTGGTGAAGTCAAATAAGATCTGGTTCTTGGTTTTTTTTTTTCAAATAGCGCCCAACTTTCTTTATTCAAATGGTGATCTCTACCTTTTTTCGACGAAATTGTATTCGCGACCAAAACGTTCGTTTAATCGAGCGCAATCCGTTTTGGCTAACGCTTCAGGAAACGCAAAAAACTGTTAGAGGCATTTTTTTCGATGCTACGCTTTAAACTGGTAGCCTTCTAGCATCTATTAGAGTCCTGTGAAGGCGTTTTAGGTGAAAAACAATAATTCTGTCGTTCATCTCTTCAAAATTGGAGGAAAAAATAATGGATAGTTATTGATTATTATAGGTATCATAGTTAAGTTATGCAAATTGAATCTGACTATCTCATTTTCAAAAATTTTGATAGGGTGCGTTTTGATGCTAGACGACTTATACGACAAAATTTGTACATTAAATAGCGTAAGCAGGCGGAAAACCTCTCGCTCACCTTCCCACCAACACCTGGCAGGGGATTGTCCCCACCACTCCACCTGGCTGCTCGGGGGAGCCCCTCCAGACAGGTGAGCGACTAGGGATGTTTGATACTTCTAAAGTATCGATACATCCAGACAGTATCTAAAAGTATCGATACGATACTTTCAATAAAGTATCGGTATCGAAGTATCGATACTTTTCAAAAACGCCTGCAAATTTTTGGTCGAGGGTTTATTATTCTTTGATATGGGTTACTTGTGCAAAAATTAATTCTGTCTCAATGAAAAATTTTGAAAAAAAAGTTTTTCTTTTAATTTTTTTTTTTACTCAAAAAATATTTGACCTCCTGAGATCCTTCAAAAATCCCTTTTGTAGCCCCATGAAAGCCCTTTACATCCCCAAAGTGAAATTGGATCCTTCTGGGACCCCCCAAAATATACTCTACGTCCAAAAATACTTCGAAAGCGACACCCAACTCGAACCCATAGCCAAACGCCTTTAAAAAAAAACTTTCAGTTGCCCCATTTTAGCCCCATAGCGCCCCACGGGTTTGGACGATCGGACTGAAAACCTTGCTCCAAGCCTCAGGCGGGTAGGTACCTACAGGTAGAAAAAAGGGGAACATTCCCTCATTTGGTGAAGCTGTGGCCACACTAATTTCTACTGTGATGAGTGAGTTGGGTTGGTTGGTTGGGCCAACATTTTGGTGGTCCGCCCTTGATCGAGGACGGCTGATTCTTCTGATATGAGAGCTGGTGCAGCTCCAGTAGGGGGTGGTAGGTACCTACGTCAACTTTCTTCAATTGCTGGTCAAGTTAGAGGTAGGTACTGTCAACTGCCTATATGCCGTAAGTTTTGAATCTGATGAAATGTGAGGGATAAAAAAAGTATCGGCGCCGATACCGGAAAAAAAGTATCGATACTACGATATATATCGGGGACAAAAAGTATCGATATGTATCGATACTTTTTTGAAAAGTATCGATACTTTTAAGTATCGATACTTTTTCAACATCCCTATGAGCGACGTCATCGCTTCCGCCTAGTTCTCTAGATCGTCATTGCGTTTGTTCTCTGTTACTCTGTGGTTTGGATGTCCTCAGCCTTTGTCTCTCTACCCACCATTGTTTGTAGATGTCATCAGCTCTTCTCAGAGCTACACCACGTATTTTCGGAACGTTCTCTCGTGTGTGTCCATGCCCTTGAGCTATACCAGCACTGTCCAGTTCTTCCAATGTACAGCCTTCTGAGGCTCTCAGTGATCGTCATCCACTGTCGGCGTGTTCAATCGGCACGTCTCGCCTTCTGAGGCCCTCAGGAACTCCGGCCGTGACTACTTTTGGGCTCGCGGCCCCATGCCATTGATCGACTGGACCCAGGACTTCCAGGACTCAGGCACAACCGCCAGATAGGAATGCCCATATCCATCGCCGGAACGACCCCTTCGAGGACCTTCTTCAATCAATAATTGATTCAAGCAATTATTGCCATTGGCGTAATAGTTGGTTAATGACAAAAAATTTCGCCCTGATGCATCACGTTACTTGGTGAAATCATTTGGTTGAAGAGATCACTTTCTTTTGTGGTCATGATCGATTTCTACCCCAACTTCGCCTAATTTTCTCCGCTCATCCTCGTCACAATAGGATAACGTTGGGATAGTGCGTTGGAAGCGGGTCGTCTCAGGACAACCTCAACACGCTCGGCTGAAACACGAAAAGATCATCTTCGGAGGATTTCCCTGACGACGCCCCCATGATGTTCCGCGAGGGTCAAAAGGTTAACACGAAGATCATGGACGGTTATAACTCGGGTTAAAATGGGCGGCTGAACCTTTCACTGGCGTCGTTGCCAGCTCGTTGGAGGAAATCCCTTCGACGAAGATGCGATTTTGATGACGTGCTTGCTGATTGGTGGGGAGTTTTGTTTGGCTTGGTTGGAAAGAGAAAGTTATGACGGAGGCCCCACTTCTTGTATATTTAGTGCATCCTTGCTGCTCACTAAGTCAGTAACTGACTGTTGGTAACCGTACAAGTTGGCGGATCCAATATTAGCTAGTTTATCATTCTTGGAATAATAGGTTCACCTTTGTATTCGCGAAGGAGTTCGAAAGTTTTGATCGGCCTCAAAATGCGGTCCTTATGCGATTTATTCATTCATACGGTTCGATTCATGACACGTAGATTTCAGAAACTAAATGTCCTGAAGGATTTTTTTTAATTTAAAATTTAGACAAAATACCTACTCCGTTCACCTGACTTGACTAATCGCCCCTCCAATTGGATCCACTCCTGGTACAGTAAATAATAAAAGAAAAGCTCACACTAAATGCTTCCCCATTGAACTCTACATTCTTTTTTGAATTATGGAAAACATAACTCGTGCAGGTCACGATTTATTTCTGCGATTGGACGGACGTGTTCGTAGACTGTCTCTATACTGCCAGGATTCCTACCCACTTCTTAAGCACCTCCTCGATGAAGGAATGTGTCCGCTAGAGCAAAAATATAGCCACCTGTCTCTAATCACCGTCATTCCGACTCTTCTCTGCGGCCGGGATAGGTCGGGTCACTTTGTGGCTTTCTCGGTCGTAAATTTCGATTTAGGCCCCTTCAAGATCCTTTCATTTAGAACTTGGGGAGTTTCCAAAGTAGCGGGATTCAGGGTCACTTGGTCAGAAGAGGAGACTGGGCCAATTAGCATAACTCCATTTGGATGCGCCGCAACTCCGCAAAATGGTATATTTTATACGGGGTTTTTAGTGCTTAGCTGCCCATGAAAAAAAAAAAAAAAAAAAAACCTGAAAGAAAAACCTCGCCAAAAAGCATTTCATGTTCTCAATGTGAAATCAGTTTTTATATATAATTTTTATAGACAATTAAGGGTTAGAAATTGTGTTTAAGCCCTTCATATGATTCAGCAACATGCTTCACTCCGGCGAATATTTTATTTCTTCCACAGTCCACCTACTTGTCCAGAAACTCAACACACCAAGATAGGTTGATAGGTTGATAGGTTGCAATTTCCGAGGTGAGAGTTGTAAAAGTGTGGATTTTGCGAAGCGATCCTTCACAGTCGATTAGTCTTCCTGACCACGAGAGCCTCGTAAAACTGTGTTTTTCCCAATCCGAAGTCAATTTAGTGGTCAGAGAGAAAAAAATCTCAGATCCGGCACCCGAGTTGACAGCCCACCGTTTAGTGTCTTGCAGTTTTGAGATCCGTCATGAAACTCCTTTCTTCACATCCAAGCCTTACATAACGGCGCACAGTGGTCCACGTCGCTAATATGGAAAATAAAAAATGCTAGTGTCTCAGGTTTTTAATTTTGGCACACTTTGAATACGTCTCTAGCTAGGTTTTGTCACGCTGAATCGAATGGTGAAATCAGATTTGGGCTATGTTGAGCCAGCCTGTAAGTTGGGATACCAAGCAGAACGAAGAAAACGACATTAAATGTATTATTGGTAGGTAGAAAACGACAGTGGTGTTATTATTGGTAGGAAATTTTCCTACCAATAATAACACTACTTTACAGAATTTTTTTCTTGCATCCGGTCGAAGCTTGTCGGTTTCTTACGTTATTTGATGTGCTGAATCCGAATCCGAGGTCCATTTTTTTTTTAGCTCGTTTTTCCATGATCGTAATGAATGAAATTTACCTGAATTAAAAATTCAATATCAGTGATTGAAAATTGGGATGAGCTCCAAATGTAGCTCCTAATGCTTACGGTCAGGTAGCCTCAGCGTAAAGTGCCCTATGGTACAATCTTTCAAAAGAAATTGAAGATTTTTTAAAAGTTGATGCCATAATTGAGGGAATTCCTTGCAAGAGAAATTTCAGCTTCGTATCTGTCGGCCTATCGGCTATCCCAGAGAAATGGACCAACTTCCATTTATTTGAGATCTCGGAACAGAGATAACCACCAACCAAAACTGACTTGGTCTCGAATCCGGTTTAGGAAGTCCTCACAATCAAAATCAGGATTTTGTTGAGTTGGCGTTTCCATCGGACTGTGAGATCTGGGGCTCAGAAAAAATATTATATTGCAAAAGAAAGTTCCCAACGGGTGTGATTTCTGATTGGATCCTGTCCATTCGGTACAGTGCAAAAATCTATCCACGGATGCTGAATAGCTTTTTCTCGCCCAATGAAATAACATGAACCGAATCAATTTAGATTTTAAACCTTCATCAAATTATGTCAAAGAAATTCACAATTAGTACCTACTGGGATAATTTTTCCTAAACTCCTCTCCGACCAGTGTTTTGTTGCAGACTTATCAGAAGATTCTTCTTTCTTTTGACGTCTTGTTGCCATAAGAACACAATAAGATCACCATGAAAGAGAACAGACCGCGTATCCCCCTGGCAGCTCCATCAAGTGATGTCGCGTACATGAGAGGGTCATTTGCATGAACAAGCAAGCTCGCTCGAGAAGAATGAAATCTGCTTAGTTGACATATTTATCCAAGGAGGAAGCCTTCCCGTTATT
Organism: Pilophorus perplexus; assembly: GCA_955831195.1. Classification (NCBI taxonomy): domain Eukaryota; kingdom Metazoa; phylum Arthropoda; class Insecta; order Hemiptera; family Miridae; genus Pilophorus; species Pilophorus perplexus. The sequence continues at coordinate 21,054,074 of OY037015.1, forward strand.
TCCATTTTGGTGAGAGAAAGTCTACTGTTTCTTACATATTTCGAGTATTTTTTTATCCTAAGAGCTAGGTACCCACTTATAAAACAAGCGCGATATCTACGAACAATGGTTTTTTTGAAGGGCTTTATCAAGAAAAAGTTGTGCAGCAAACGCTCTTGTATCATGTTGGTTTTCCTGTTCCATGATCAGAAACAGTGAGACAAAGTGGATCCGCTGCTCGAAAAGCAGATTAAGCTTCAAATTTTACACAAGGGCTTATTAATCTTTTGTTTAATACAGTGCAACAATTGAAGGGTGTTAGGGGATTATTTAAACTATTAACCAGGAAAGGGTTTGACGACGATATTGTCTACTTCCACGAAAACTTAGAACACAAGCAGACCGGTTTCGGTAGTCATCATCACTACTAACATTTGTAGGTATTGTACTGATGATGGTTTAACAAACCTTTCTACAAGCGTACCAAATTATTGTGAAAGAAGACTATATCGTCGAAAATCTTCTGATATATGAATTATTCAAGATTGTGCTTTCCCATTTTAACGTAAGGTAGGTAGCCTAATACATACTATGAATTTGATGCTTTTTACCACAATACAATTAAATAGTTTTGGGTTGGTTGGTACCTCGCTTCCATGCACTAGATTTAAAAAAAAAATAGTAGTGCTTGTTGTTTGATTGCTCTAGAATCTGGTTCTGATATTATTGAATGTTGCAGTTAACTAGTTTACCACATTTGACCGAGTACACACATCAAGGCCGTACCCAGGAAAAATTTGCGGGGGGGGGGGGGGGGGGGGGTTGTGGCACCAGGCGGGGTCCGGAGGCCCTACCCAATAAAACTTTAGAAAAAAACGCTGCAAATTTTACACAAGGGTTTATTATTCTTCGATATAGGTTACTTGTACAGACATTTAATTCTGTCAATGAAAAAAAAAAATAATAAATAATTTTTTTTAGATTTTTATATTCCAAAAAAAATTTTTTTGGGGGAGTTTTTTCTTCAAAAATGTGTTTTTTCAAAAATTCTTTTTACTCGAAAAATATTTAACCTCCTGGGATCCTTCAAAAATCCCATTTTTAGCCCCATGAAAGAAATATAGATTGCCACAGTGCAATCGGATCGTTCCGGGACCCCCAAAAATGGATTCTACGTCCAAAAATAGGTACTAAAAAACGACACCTAAATCGATCCCATAGCTAAAAGCCTTCAGAAAACCCCTCCTGTAGCCCCATTTTAGCCCCATAGCGCCCCACGGGTTTGGGCGATCGGACTGAAAACCTTGCGGGCACAACTAGATGGTAAACCAAGTATTTTGTCAAAATTTCAGGTTTTTAAAAAAATTCCTACTGCCCAAAACGGCCCAGACGGCGTACGGCGAACGGACATGTCGGATTTTGAATGTAGACCTCTTGAAACGGATAATGTTAAATTTTGAGGCTGATCGGAGTCGTCGACCTCCGTCGCGAAAACATAGGTGTACCGATTATTCCAAGAAAAACCAAAATTGTCAAATAGGTAACCCATTTTTAGGCCATTTTAAGCTTTCATTGACAAAAGTTAGAACGACACTAAGTATATAAAGGGGGTTGTGGCACCAGGCGGGGTCCGGAGGCCCTACCCAATAAAACTTTTTAAAAAATTGTCAAATAACCCATTTTAAGCTTTTATTGACAAAAGTTAGAACGACACTAACTTAGTGTCACTAAGTATATAAATAATAACATAAAAATAATTTCCCCTGTTAATTTGGTGACTAGGAAAATAAATAGATAGACAATACAAATAGACTCAACATTGTTTAACATATAAAAACATATTGAACATAGAAAAACAACCTACAGAATATAGTCAGGGATTTGCAAAGTCGAATGGCGATCATTTTTCGTGCTGCTACCTATCGTAATACATAACGCCAAACTACATGCTTTACGGCAACTTCCGTAATGGAACGTTTGGGTCTACGCCGTTAGCGGCGGACCGCGTCCATCCACGTACGCGAATGGGTTTGTAAAATTGTAATACATTTTATAAATTATTTACGTATACTTTTAACTAGAAATTGTTTTGTACTCTTCCTTATTTACCTATGAAGATCAATTATAACTTGAGTAAATTTAATTCCTATGTGTTTGAAAATGCTTATTTTTGGGAAAATTTCGGGGGGGGGGGGGGGTTCCAACCCCTCTGACCCCCCCCCCCCCCCCCCCCCCCCTGGGTACGGCCCTGACACACATCCTAGTGCCATCTTTGTGCATCTAGTAATATACCATAATTTAAATAGCAAAATTAGAGTGTTAGTTAGTCTTGCTTGTTTGGTAAATCGTGCTTACATAGTGCCTTAGGTTTGATGAAGGTTATATATATACACCCCGAAAGCTCAGCGATAAGACGAGTTAAGCCTGTTAAGTTCTGTTTGACCTCAACCCCGATCGCCTGGTAGCACGTATTAGAACCCATTGTTCTTACAGACCCACAATATTATTGTGATGTGTTCATACTGGAAAGTCCGTATTTTATATTTCCATGACCGTGTTAAACGCCTTCGTTGTGTGTAGTTTAGTAAATGACCCCCTTTAGCAGGGGGCCAACAGTCTTGAAGTGTGAACTGTGTAAGTAACAACCTCGCTCTTAGACATAAAAGAACAGCTGCCACTGCCTGCAAGCTCCTCTTTCCACATTATTCAGAACTTGGTTACCTGTCAAACTACATGGCCCCTCACTGCACTTGTTTGTTGCCGAAATTAACAGTTCTTCACAAACCGCTCACTCCAAGAATTTCCATACGAGGAAATGGTAGCAATTTCTGGCTGACCAACTGGAGACTGGCACACTTCAGGCAAACGACTGGAATAAAATTTAAGAAAAAATAAAAATAGTACTATTTTCATTTTTTCTTATTTATTACATATATATTAATCTTATATAATCTTATTTATTATATATATATAATATTTTACATTTTATATTTATATTAAATTAAATTTTACCAAAATGATGGCTTGTGATCAACTTGTGATGTCTTGAAGGGAATTTGTTTCGCCCAAATTTTTACTCCCCTTTTCCTTCACCGGAGGTCATTTTTGAGTTGCGGCGAGTTTTCTACTGGGTAGTAAGGGGATGAAGGGGGTGAAGGGTGTGAAGGTTTTCCAGTGCTCCCCCCGGATCAGCGCCCAGTCTTCCGTCTCCCTACGTTTTAACCAAAAAGAGATGGATTAAATTTTCAAAAAAAAAAAAAAAAGCAATCGCTTGCATCTGTGCAGCAATAGCCGGTGTCGCTATAAACAATATTAATATGATATCGAGCGTTTCGCTGAAAATTACCAATCCGGAACTCACTTTCACTGTCTGGTACGACCCATGGGTGCACGTAAAGGCTGAAAATAATTACTCCTATAAAATAAAATGCCTCTTTTTTCGCTAACGAGTTATCAAAGTCACTGGACCCTCAAGAGAAAGGTTTCCACTGTCCGGAGCGTCAGCGCCTGAAAGTCAATTAGAGAAATCGAAGGGGAGGTGAAGTTGGGAAAACGTAAGTTAACTTGCCGTAAGCACTTTGCGAAGAACAATCTGATCATACGGAGTGGATCGGGAAATTTACTGCCGGAGATAAACCGCTTCTGGGGTAGTCAACTCGGCGAAACCGACTGCTCTTGGCGTTTACACGCGCCCTTCAAAGGACCCGTGGGAGGATAAAATTCAAACTGCCGGCAAAAGAAAGAAAGGGTCGTAAATGTGCACTCCTTACATGCCTGTCATTATGACACAGCAAAAAACACTGTAGTCAAAGGGGAAGCCATCGAACGAGTTCAATCGGAATTTCTAGGGTTAATCCTTTGCGAGGTGAGAAATCAAAAGTCGACGGAGATTTTATGAAAATTTGCATTGAACCGGAGAAAACCGAAAAGAAAGAGCGGGCTATTTCGAAGGGCTGATGAATAAATTTGGAATGCGCCTTTTTTCCCCCACTCGTTTCCATAACGTTGACGGGTCGCCCGCAAGAAAGTTGTTTTGGAACTGTTGAGCTGACCCTCCATAGCGGCCTCGGTCAACCTGGTCCGGACCTGCAACTTCCCTATCCGTCCGCAACCACCTGTTCAACTTTCACTTCGGCAAAACGAGCATAGAAAAAATAAGAATAAAAGTGTCCAGAATAAATTATAGGAAATATGTGGGTCAGTGAGAATGGATGAGGATATTTAAATTTCCCAATTTCCTGTAGGTGAAAATCAGGTGAATAGGAACAGTTTTACGGAAAATGTTGTTTTTCAACATAATTACCTGCCTAGTATCGATCTAAAAATCTCTAGAACGCCTACACTATCGTCTTCAAATGTGACGTCACGCGAAAGCAAAAAATTGACCTTTCTACCTGCCATGATGAAAAACGAGGGACATCTTTTTTTGAAAACTGATAAAAAACGTCTCCCATTGGAGTAAACTTATGTTTGGCGCGATTTCCCACCTTCTCCCACCTGTGAAGAATCTTCCAGAATCATCCCGGAAAGTTAATTTCCAGATTTTTAATAGATTTTTTAGTGGATTTTGTCGAAAAATTGGGTGAATAGGAACAACGTTCCTCCGATGTTCCGATTTACCCCATGGGCAATAACCACCTCGTTGTGACACCAAATTTGGTATATTTCTTCATCATTTTCCTCCACCTGACCCACCCGAGCCTTTTATTTCGGGCCACTGGAAAGATTTTCGGCCGAACTTGTTTATTTTCCCAACATAGGATCAGAACCCATTGATGGGGGGGGTGTCAGACCCATCCAACCTTACCACGGGGTTGTATGTGGCTCCTATGGGGCTACAAATGGAGCTTTTGAAGGGCTTTGGCTAGGAGGACGAACCAGGTATCATTTTAGAAGTAATTTTGGACTTAGAATCCATAATGTAAGGTGGATGTGGAGAGAAAGCGGGGATCCATCTTCAATTGAATGCCCAGACTGAACATTTTGGATTTCTCGAGTCTCCCCACATGACCATGAACCTATACTTTACTGAACACAATGGTATAATAGCTATCGTCAGAGCCTGGAACGAAAATATCTCGTGAAGAGTAAAATCAAGAATCATACACAGTCACAATTGTTATTAATTGAAGGGTTTCATAGACGTTGTAGAGGTGCGAAACGTTTGGGAATACTTCGGCCGACTCTGCGCAGAATAGAATAATTGACGGGGAGGTTCGATGTGGGAATCGTGGTGATTAGTCCAAGAGGTGCCCTGATGGCCCGGTTTCGGGAACTGTAATTATTTTTGATTTCCGTTACATTTCACACGTGTTCGTCCCAGGTTTTTGTTGCTATGAGGTGTACTTCCACATGAGAGCAGCACTTTGTATGACTGTTCGTGAACAATGCACAAAGAAAAGTGAGATTATTTTTCGTTCTCATAGCTGAAAAAAGAACGGCACTCCTTGATTCGGTAAAAATGAACAATTGCACGGCGCTAGATTAGGTTAGTTTAGACTAACTACCACCACACTGGACTAGCCAAATTTCAGCACCGAAGAAGAAGATTTGGTTTCGCAGGGAATACCTTGCGGAAGATAAAAAATGTTTAGTTAGCGGAAATCACCGTCGCAGAAAACGGTTGAACGTAGGTACCTATGCCCTGGAAAACCCAAAGTATTGCAGTGATTTTAGTCAAGGCGTGAGCAACAACTCTATATTAAAAATAGAATTTGGATAACTACAACTTGGAATTCATTTGACAACTTTAGAACAATAAACTGATGATAATATCAGGTCAAACAGAACAAACTCTATACAATATTATTATATAGAGTTTGTTCTGTTGGACCTCAACCCCGAATCCCTGACAGCACGACGTTTTCTTTCACGATCTTATTAATTCGGCGGTGAACGTTTGAAGCGAAATTTTTCGTCACTTAATGATGTGAAAACGACTGGATGAAAGCAGGCTTTTGATGCTACGTGACGCTATGTTGACCACTGCGGACGTCCGTGCGGTTACACCTCATCCGAAGATAATCACCTTATTGCTGGTCACATTCTGGTTGCTTTAATAAAAGACTCCAACAAGCACGTCGTGACTTTCAATTTCAACAAGGGTTTCAATTGTCTATCGTGTACGACTGATGGTCGGGTAGAAATGGTATAAAATAATTAATATTTTCAATTAAAAAAAAAATAATAAAAAAAAAAATAAAAAAATTGAAAAGTGGGTGGTTAATTTTTGAGGTTCGGTCAAATAAGACGATGAAGTTTCTGAAGATTTATTCCTCTATTATCAGGGTGTATTGGGATAAACGGAAAATGATTTGTGGTACAAATTCGTCGAACGTTCGGGATTTTTAATCTCAACTTACAAAATTTGTAAGTTTACACATTTACTTAATGTGTAAAAATTTTACACATAATGTTGCATAATGTTGTTTTACACATTTTACATTTAATGTTGGTCACAAAATGACAAAGAAGAAAATAACGAAGTGAATAGCAAGAAACATTTTAAGCTGATGTGAGGGGGAGGGAAATTAATCAATAATTGGATAAATGCAATAATAATTCAAAGGAAAGGGGGGGGGGGGGTAAATTGAGAGGTAATTTCTCTCTCTTTTAATTATACAAAAAAAATGAGTAAATGAAAAAAAAAACTTAATAAATAAAAAGATAAATCAAATTCATTTTTGATTTTAAATTAAATACAATCAAAACCTCCTTGATGTCACAGGAATAAGTATTCGGAAGCGTCAGCATGTTCATCGTCTTATTCGACCGAACCTCAACAACTTACCAAGCAAATTCATTCAAATGGTCTACAATGTAGACTCTATAGAGTCTAAATGAAATAAAATACCATGTATACATGGTATTTTATTTCATTTTAGTATACTACTGTCTGTAATTGGAATTTTTACCGTAATGAAATTTGAAAAAATAAATAAATTTTCGACAAATTTTATGAAATATACATATTTCACATAGGTATACATATATAAATATGTACATGTATACCGACAATCCGTCGCAGTTTCGAGGATGAAATTGATCTTGAATAGCTGAGTAATTGTACAGAAATGATATCTTAGCAATTTTCAGTAGGACTTCATGGGTTATGTCCTACTGAAAATTGCTAAGATATCATTTCTGTACACGTACTCAGCTATTCAAGTTCAATTTTATCCTCGAAACTAACTTATAAAATCGAGAGGTCGGGAGTCATTAGACTATGAAATAGGTTTTGAACCGGTTGGCTTTACGGTGTAAATGAGTAACGTCGCATCTTGTAAGTAAGTGTTACTGACATAAATTGCGAAGGTACCTAATAGGGTAGCCTGAAGAAAAATTAACGGTAGCGTCAAGATTTTCATCTCACCAACCATGTGAAACTGGAATCCATCCAGAACTCAACCCTTACAATTAGCGGCGGAGACTAGTGAAAGGCCGTGTAAAAGAGGAGCGTAAAACAAAAGGAATAGAAAGACTTTTCACTTATCCTTGACAAGGAGGTCTTATCTCACATTCAAGTAGGTACCAGACGGAGGCGATCAGCCTCGCGGGAACTCAGCCGAAAAAACGCGGATCCTAATAGAACGTGGTAGTTATCTTTTTCAATTGTTCCCTGGAAATTCAACTCTCACGTTCCCCCGAACTCGCAATTACTCATTGTATTCTCTTAAACAAAATAAACAGTAAAAGTTGTACTCAAAAGGACTCGTGCTGCTCTCGCTCGTATAATTTTATGCCTCTCCTCTACCCATCACGAGATGTTTATCAACATTTACACACTTTATCATTACTTTCAATTTTAATGTCTCGCGACATCAATGTCTCATGCCTAGTAGTTCAGGAGACATAGCTGTATTTGGTTGTCAAGGAAAAAATGCTCATCCCACATCATCACCATTCATCACCGTGAGACACGCAATGACACACACCACACACACTCAAAACTAATACAGCCACCAGAATGCACAACAATACCCGGAAAAATGAGGTCAAACCCTCGCCCACGATAACGAAGTTCGCCAAATGTGATGTAACTGTCAAGCAAAAAACGCACGCTGAAAATTTGACAAATGTGAAGGGTAAAACTCGGATGGCTCTGAGCTTGTCGGATTGCACCAAATTTTTACGAACGGTTGCCAATTCGCACATGCAGCAAAAGAAAGTTGTGAACTCTCTCAAAAATGAAATAACCAGGTTGAAAAAGTATGTTTTAGCGAGGTTCAAGCTTTTCTCGCTAGGGTAAAATGGCTGGAAGAGTGGGAGGCTGTAATGTAACGTCCCCACTCCATAGAAATAGAAGTGTCACTGTCCAAGGGTGCCATCAATTTGGTTGGGGACGCCAGATCTGCGGGACCAGTATTTACGCTCGGGGCAGCTGCCCGGGCACCTATTAGCAACACTTCGTTTGTAGGCGCCCGGAGAACTGCCCTTCCTCCGATTGATTGGACGACCAGGCCACCATTAGCGACTATTTGCTTGAGGAAGCCGGTCAACCAAATTTCAATTTAACTGCGAGCTGTGGGAGAACCGATACCAGTCACGACTCTTCGTGTTTGATGTCGGATTTACCACAGCCCCCTTCTGCGAAAAGACACACTACAGGACAACCCGACTCTTCCAGCCATCCAGTCGCTGGTGCTTCCTCCATTACTGTATCGACATCACCTACTATGTCCTTGGACCACGACCTCAATTCATGCGATGCCATAATCAGGGGTGTTCATACTCTGCCCTCCTCTTCGTCCAAACACACCAAAGAACGTAATCGTATATATAATATATTGGATATAGGTCATAATATGACCTATATCCAATGCCTCTAACGTTATAATATTATTATGACGTTAGAGGCATTCTCCCAAACACACTGCACAAATTATAATATCAACCCTGAGAAGCAATTAGGAACATATTATAATCATGTAGGTACACACTCTCAACATCCGTTCAACAGGGTGCCCTTGTAGTGGTCCAGCTTGTTTTGCTTTTTTTTCCCTGAAGTCCCAAACCTACCTACAATGTAGGTCCTACATGTAGGTGCTTTCAGGTCATTTGCAACCCCCCCCCCCCCCCCCCCCCAAAACGATTTATTCAGATGATTGGGGTTTGGTTTTCCTCTTTTGTGCATGTTTAGTTTTGGCAAAACTCATCCTAGTTATTTTTATTTCAGGACAAACATACTGAGGCGAAGTCTGGCAAAAAGTGTGGAAGATCTTAAAACTGCTCGTCAAGCTTTGCTGACAACATCAATCAAATTCGCAGCCGCTCACGAGCACGTTAAAGAGTTGCTCGATAAAATGTACACCATCAAATACCGAAAAGAGTACAAGGATGCGAAGAAATCTATTGAAGAGTTCGGCCCTGTGGTTGCATTGATTAAAATGCATCGAGATGTTGAGCGAAATGACAGTCACGGTGATAAAAAACTTGAAGGAGATGAAATCCAAGCGAAATTCGCTGAAGTACCTGAACTGGAAAAACAAGAAACAAGCGGTGGGAAAGAAAACGAAACGGACACTTCGTCAGATAATGAAGAATATGTTGATAATGATTTGGATCCCGTCGTTGAAGAATCTGACAATACTTAATGGGGTACAGAAACGATTCTCTGAGATTTATAAACAATCCTCAAGACGTCCCTATAGTAAACAGAAATGTAGCGTTCTGTTTCTCTTGAATCTTTTGCTCAGACACCTATTTAAACCCACGATATCAAGAGACCCGTTTTAATCGGACCCAGCGGAATCTTCGCCCACGCCTCGGAGCTTTCACAGACCCTAATACCCAGATCTCGCGAATCTGCGTTCTTTCGCAGTGACAACAGCCTTGTCTTCGAGGTTGACATGACACACGAGTTATACACAATGTCGGGCATACATAGATCGCGATTAGAATCTTCTCCGGGGGACGAAAGGAAAAAGACTGGACCTATTTCGATCGCTATATAACGACTTTTTTTTTGCGCAGGATTCCTTTCAGCTTTCTAATCGTTTTAGTCAGGGATTAAAAATAACTCGCTTTTCAAACTGGGTTGATGTTGACGCACTCATGACACTCAACGGAGAAATGAAACAATAATTGTCTTTTAATGTCACTTCGGAAACGGAATATGAATTTAAGTGATTCTGGTTAACTGGGATGGATCCAAACGATTGTAGGAAAAAAAGTCCCCGAAAAAAAAATCCCCGGAAAAAAAGTCCCCCCAAAAAAAGGCGCCGGAAAAAAAAATCCCCAGTATTTTCCGATCCCGGAAAAAAATCCCCAAAAAAAATCCCCCAAAAAAATCCCCGTAGAAGAAATAGCGTTGACTGAATGGAAATGAATAGAAGATGATACTTGTGTAAGTATTAGAGAGTTCCTAAAGCCACTTTTTGCCTAACGGTGATGAGTTACGGTCGACGTAACTCGAGATTTCGCGCATGCGCAGAAATAACGGTGATAACTTACGTCCTTATGCCTAACGTCGAACGTTATTGCCGTAAAGTTACGGCAATAAACTTACGGTCTTAAGAATAACGCCGTTAATTTCGAGCAATAGAACGTAAATAGCGGCACTTTAGATTTAGCGTGACTTTTGATAAGACCGTATCTCTGTTACGGTCTTATGTGAAGTTAGCTTTTCTTTGATTCTCCCTAGACAAATCCCTTACGGTGATAAAAATTAACGGTCGACGTAACTCGGATGTTTCTTTAGGAACTCTCTATTAAATACTTCTGTTGTCGTAGGGGGTCAACACTAATATAAGCAGTACTTGTGTACTTGTGAGAAAATTAATTCTGTCAATAAATAAAATTAAAAAAAACATTTTTTTTTTCAACAATTTTTTTTCATTCGGAAGTTATTTGACCCCTTGGCATCCTTCAAAAATCCCGTGTGTAGCTCCATGAAAGCCCCATAGATCGCCACAGTGAAATCGGATCAATCCGGGACCCCCCAAAATGGATTCTGCGTCCAAAAATCCTTCGAAAACGACACCTCACTCGATCCCATAGCCCCATCAAAAAACCCCTCCCGCAGCCCCATTTTAGCCCCATAGCGCCCCACGGGTTTGAGGGATAGGGCTGCTTCCGGGCACAACTAGATGGTAAACCGAGTATTTTGTCAACATTTCAGATTTTTTTTAAAATTCCTACTGCCCAAAACGGCCCGGACGGCGGACGATGTACGGCGGACGGACATTTCGTTTTTGGAACCTAGACCTCTTGAAACGAATAATGTCACATTTTGAGGCTGATCAGAATTTTCGACCCCCGTCGCGATTACATAGGTGTATTTTTCCAAGAATAATAAACCAAACGAAGAGGCTACCTAACTTTCTATTGTGTTTTGTTCAAGATTTTTTCAATTTTTTCACCTTTTCTTTTTGGGGATTTTTTTCCGCCTTTGAGATATCTTAGGGGATTTTTTTTCCGCTCTGCAGGATTTTTTTTTCCGGGGAGTTTTTTTCCGATTACCATCCAAACCATCTTTAATTATTTGAAACATCACCCAAAGGCATTCGACCCAAATTTGATGAATATCGACTCATTGAACTATGAGACGAGTTACCAATCAGTTTCAATTCTTGTATTCAACCATGACAGTGTAAAACCCCGTTCTTCAATCCGTTGACGCGAACTGTCCACCGATGTGACGTTCAGATTCTGTTTATTGGGGAGGGAGCTTTTAACGAAAATGAAAAATTCACGTGACCCCTTTCAATCACCGTGAAAAATTCCTCACAAAATCATTTCGACCCTCTTGTTTCTAGGCAGGTCAACATGACGGAAAATAGTCCCGGATCCGGGTATGGAAATTATGCTCAGAGCTCGGGATCGTGATAGGTGCAAGTGCAAGGTGCAACCTAACCTGACCCCGTCATTAGTCGCAGCCGGTCCTGAAGGTCATCGGAGTTCGTGAGACGTTCCCGTGGGATCGATCATCCAGGCAAATGACAGGGAGGCGTTTTTATGATTTAGGGCAGTGACACCGCGGCAGGAGGTTGCGCTACAAAACAAATGAAAACCTCGGTTTTTTTTTTACGACATTCGAAATCTACAATATTCGGCTCCATCAGAAATGGGATGCACGCGTCGAATCGCATTGGGACTGCGAGATATTCCCACGGCGGGTTTCTTCTCTTAACGAGCAAGAAAAAACCCTACCGAGATCTTTGTGAAAATGAAAGTACAATGTCCATTAGACCCACATAACTGGTTTCAATTCATTATTTCGTTTTTACATGAGTGAAAACGAAAATCCCACGGTGTGTTTCTCTTTGTGCGGGCGCCAAAAACCGGAGTTCAAATCTTCAATCAAAAGTATTGCTGCCGCATTCAAGCAGTTTGTAAGGAACTGAATACGATCCGAGAGATTTTTAGTACCTATGAGAGACAGTGTTCCCAGATTTTGTATTAAATGCGGAATCTAAAGAAATTTTCTGTTGTGAAATTGGCGGAAAGTTGTTGGAAATGTGTCCAAGGCCTTACCGCCGCACAGTGGGGCGAATCTGGCTGGATCCAAATGAACCCGCTTTTTTTGAAAGGGGCTATGTGACGTTTTTGGCCATTTTCACTTTTTATCATTTTCTGAGTCTTCATACATGGTTACATCGATTGCCATTGAAAGGAGTCTCGTAACATTGACCCTTCCTAGAGAAAACCCGGGTTGAAATTTCCGATGTCCTTTGAAAGGGGCTATGTGCGCCACATAACCCCTTTCAAATGACAACTTGCTGCCTCTCTATGTCATCACCGTGTAGTTTCAGGGTTGTGGAGACGCTAAAATTTAGCCTGAAATTTATTTAATAAAATTGAAAGACTCTTAAAAGTGAGTCTGGATGAGGCAACCCAGGAATCAACAGTTGAAGCAACTTCTGTAGTAACTTTGATGGATTCCCCAGGGGGTCGAGTAAGATGTCGTTTTTGCAGCATTTTTTGGGTATAAACGGTTCAGAGGGATTCTAGACCAGTCCGACCACCCTTGGATGCCGGGTAAGGCTTTTATTGAGCTACAACTGGTGCGGGTTTTGACAGGTTTGGGCCAGGAGCTCGAGTGAGGTGTCGTTTTCGGGAGCAGAATCGATTTGTGGGGGTCCCAGACCTGTCCGAGGCTTTTAGAGGGATTAAGGGGTGGAGGGGGTGAGGTTTGAAGGATTTTACCTTGTTGTTAAATTCATTTAACGCTCATGAGCGACTGATGAAAGGCTTGTACAGGAAATCGGAAGTTTTTCATTTTTCCCGATTTTCCATTGACAAAAAGTTCTTATCATTAGGTATACCTTTCATAAGTATCGGAAAAGGAGTTTATTAATCGAAATACTTTCATTCGATAAACACAGCTGTTTGTGGGAATTATTTCAATCCTGAAAAATTGATTTTTTTTAAAAAGGGGCTATGTAACCGATTTTCAAATTGCAATTTGATACACTTCCCCACTCAAAAAAAATCTGAAAATTTGTGTAAAAATGTGTAAAAGTATTTATAGGAATACAAACTATAATTGGAGATTTTGACAGTAATGATAGAATTAGACAGTTTTTTGCATTTTCCCGGAGTTTTTGAATCGGCCAAAAACGTCACATAGCCCCTTAAAAAAAAAACGGGTTCAAATGGACAAAAGTCCTTCAGTTTTGGACCTAAGTCCGACTTGTATCAACACCATCAAATACCCAATGCTCTGAACCGGTGTTGATAGGTACAAGTCGGACTTTTGTTCAAAACTGAAGGTCGGTCTTTTGTCCATTTGGATCCAGCCAGATTCGCCAGATTCGCGATAAATTTTATCGATCGTATAGACCAGGGGTTCCCAACCTTTTTTTGTGTAGGGCCCCCTCTTCCTGATTTCTCACATCGATGGAGCCCCCGACGTACACCTGTCAGGAAGTTCATAATACATACATACGAAGAAATAAATATTTAAATATTTATTTACCCTAAATTTAGGTGCAGGGGGAAAAATTCCTCGTCTTTTATAATAATTTTATTAATGAACTGTATTAAACTTAAGTGCTGTTAAGTAGTTGTTACAAAATATCATCAAAATTAAAAAGACTAAAAATCCCAAAACCAAAAGAAAAAAAGACACAATAAAGACGCACACAAAAAAGACAGCAAAAGACCAAACATTCCGAAACAAAAGACAAAAAAAAAAACCCGACACAAAAGACACAATAAAACCTTCGAAATAAAAGATAACCAAGAAATCACTTTTTATACAAGTTGATGAGCCAGGATCAAATTCTGTCCACCTTAATCTCAAGTCGTCACGTTTCGTAATATCAAGTCAATTTATTATTTTAGTCACAAGATCATTCACTCTCCACCAGGAAGGCTCCACTAAGAACTAGGAAAACCAACAGCTGAAGGCCCCCTTATGGTGGATTTCACCACCTCGGCTTAAGGTTCGGCTTACCGGTAAGCCGAAGAATAAGAAAAAGATGCGTTTCACCACTCCCGCTTAGTCTTAATCCTCGGTTTACGGGGTGAGGTTAAGCCTCAGATTTTAGTCCCTACTCATCCACGTCTTAAGCGTTAAATCTGAGATTTACGCGTGTGTTGTAGTTGTTGTTACAATTTTCACCAACAACAGCAGTGCCCATTTCGTTGATATCGGATAATATCCAATATCATCTATCATATTATGATAGTTGGATTTATTCATTATCATTTTCCCTCGAACGGTGTGATTTTCGCTTTTTCGACCAGAGTGTTAATTATTTCGTTCGTACTGCGTGTTTGGGAATGGCATACCGAAGAATTACATTCGAGGATGACGACGAGGAAATTGAGATGATTATCCAGTTGCAAAGGCGGCCGGGAGTCTTCAAACAGATCGAATTATGTTTCTCTTTTCGTCAACTGTTGGAAAAATTTGGGAAGAGTCCTCAATAAGATAATATACCCTAGTCCAATTTTTTTAATGACTAGTCCATTTATCGATTTATCCATTTATCGACTGAAATATGCAGAAACTTTGGAGATTCATTTGTAATTTAAGTGCCTTTGCCTTCCTATCTTTTGAATAATAAATTAAATTACCTGAAAAAAGTTAATTTTCTCAATTTATCAACCTTTTCCTTTGAATGCGAACTTATTCACAAAAATTCGCATTCAATAATTTTTGAAAATAAGAATAATCCGTGTTCTTCTCCCACTTCTTTTTGAGATTTCACACGAATTAAGACAGCGCATTAGGTACTTGGATTTTTCGAAAAATAATATCGATTATTCCTGACCAAATTATATATTTCTGTACGATAATAGTTTAATAATTTTAATTATTCTGGATTTTCATTGAAAACTTACACCGGCTATCTCATAATAATATTATTACTATATTATAGTAAACTACAACACACGCTAGGTATCTCAGAATAAACTTTGCGTGCTACACCCGCTTACTCAACGTTGCAAACACCAACGCCGGCTATCTCAGCTGAATTTTCATTATTATTTATTTTTCGATTTTTGGTTTATTATTCTTGGAATAATACACCTATGTTTTCGCGACGGAGGTCTACGACTCGGATCGGCCTCAAAATTTGAAATTATCCTTCTCAAGAGGTCTAGATTCTAAATCCGAAATGTCCGTCCGCCGTCCAGGCCGTTTTGGGCAGTAGGAATTTTTTTAAAAATCTGAAATTTTGACAAAATACTTGGTTTCCATCTAGTTGTGCCCGCAAGGTTTTCAGTCCGATCGCGCAAACCCGTGGGGCGCTATGGGGCTATAATGGGGCTACGGGAGGGGTTTTTCGAAGGCTTTTAGCTATAGGATCGAGTTAGGTGTCGTTTTCGAAGTATTTTCAGACGTAGAATCCAATTTTGGGGGTCCCGGAACGATCCGATTTCACTGTGGTGATATACAGGGCTTTCATGGGGCTAAAAATGGGATTATTGAAGGATCCCAGGAGGTTAAATTTTTTCGAGTAAAAAATAAAGAATTTTTGAAAAATACCCCCCCCCCCCCCCCCCCAAAAAAAAATTTTTTTTGTAGGTAATATAAAAATACAAAATTTTTAAATTTTTTCATTGACAGAATTAAATTTCTGTACAAGTAACCTATATCAAAGAATAATAAACCCTTGTGTAAAATTTGCAGCGTTTTTTACGTTGAAATCAATCATTGCAATGATATAGCTATATCCCCATGGGGACCTCCTTGTCCTAAGCTTCTGACTTGCGATGAAAGTCGGTCCAGGGATTCAGAAAATTTCTAATTTCTAACTGATTTAATCAGTTTTTAGGCTCTCCTTAAAAGCTGAGAAACATGAGATAACAGATGTTGCCACTAACGTGACGATTTATCACGGCCTTATCACTTTTTTGTCACTGATTACCGAGTTTTCCGCGGGAACACGAGTCTGGGGCAACCTGTTCCAAAGCTAACCGAGGCTTAGGTAAGCGCCACCTTCAGTCTGATGGTGAAACGGAATCTTGCCTAAGTCGGACTTAACGTTAAATCCGAGATTTAGCTAAAACGAACTTTAAGCTACACTTGGTGAAATCCGGCATTAATGACTTCAAGACACCCCTAACCAATGATTTTATTTTCAGGGCCCCGAGGACTAGCTGCAAGGCCCCCGAAGGGCCGCTGGTATAGACAAAACAGTCGCTACACTGAGTAGGTATTACTGTGTGCTAACAATCTAATGTTTCCTTATCTACGCCTTCCAACACCTGAGCCAGAGAGTACCAACCAAAAGATTGATAACCATAGAATGTAAAAATTGAATGTTTAGTGAATGACAAAAAAAGAATGTGAATCACGCAAAAAACGCAAAGAATCTAACTTTACCTTTCGATCAGAACATGTTTACGGGGCGAATTTCTCCGCCTTATCGCACATCCAGCGACCGGTTCCTAGAGAGCTCACTCAAACGGAACGATAAAGGCCTGCATGAAAATAAGCACGAAAATGTCCTCTAAGGTTCCGGAACCTAGCCGATCAAGTGTGTGAAGTGTTTCTCCCTTTCATTGATAATCGCCAAGGTTCCCACCTTTCTCTTTCTCTTTCCTCGTTCCTTAGGGCGCCTCTCAGATAAACACACGATTTATGACCACGGTCTTCATCAGGGACCTCCAGTAGTCACGTAGGAAAATAGATTGGAGTGACTGGTTTAGAACGTTACCAATTTCTCCTATCTTATTCTAGACTCCAATTTCTGCCTATTTATAAGTAGGCTAATAAGCTATATCCTAATGTAAAATTTGCACCGTTTTTATAAAAACACAAGGGTTTAATAAATTATGAAACTATTTCTGATAAAGTTTCGGCAATAAAAAATCATTTAAAAAAAATCAAAAATTTAGAAAAAAAAAATTATTTGTGAACAGTGTTTGGAGAAATGTGGGACCTCAAAAATTAAATCTAGGTCCAAAATTACGTGGAAAACGAAACCACATTCGACCACTAGGCGTCCTTCAAAAGCCCCTTTGATCCTTACGGTGAAATCGAATCGTTCTCGAACCCCCAAAAATGGTTTTTACTTCTAAACCTACTTCGAAAACGACACCTAACGACCCCTTGGCCAAAGCCCAAAGGGTTAAAACCTCCATCGCCCAATAGAGCCCCACGGATTTGAGCGGTCGGACTGAAAACTATGCGGGGGCACAGCTAGTTACTAGTTAGAACCGAGTATTTTATTAAAATCTCAGATTAAAAAAAAAAAAAAAAAAAATCTTGCTGCTCAAAACGGACTGAGCGGCGGAAGGACATATATTTTTGAAATCTACTTGTCATGATTTTGAGGCCATTCGAAATTTTCGACTCTTATCGCGAATAGGTTGATTATTCTTAGAATAATAAGCCAAAAAGGATGTTAAAATTCGGTTAAGGATAATTTTGAAGATTGGGTCCTGGAGACCGTCCTGCCCCTTTTGCGGACATTACGTTACTATTGTCCGAACGTGACTACGGGATCTTTTGCCCTGTCACTCGTGTGAAAGTCGTGCAATACTTTGGACCTCAGCCGGTTGAGGTTCATCCCCTCAAACTGAGGACGTCAAAAGATGCTGTGACGAAACGATGAAACATCCCACTGTCGGAAGATATTATTAACAGTTGAGAACAGCTTACTTTCGGAGCTCTGAGGAAAAGTAAAATGCAGGTAGAGCTTTTCCTTTCTCTGGAGTGAGTGGACATCCCAGATGGGACCTTTTTGGAGAAAACGAATCTTACTCGTACTCATTCCACCATCTCTCCACTAGTACTCTGGAATCACTTGATCTCTTTTACATGCTGAACCTACAACCTTTTCAAGTTCGAGTGCCGGAATTATAAATACCATCCCTACAATCAGTGAATTCACCTTACTTAGTAGGTACTTACCGATTCACGCGTGAAAACAAAAAAGGTCAAAGATCTCCAAAGCTAATTCGAGCGAATTTAGGAGAAAGTGATTAGCCGAATCCCAAGCGAGTGGAGACACCCTTTGGGGAGAAGGAAAAGTTGATCGAAGTGAAAATAGTGCTGAGCTGTTACACACGATCGGGCCGAAGTTGGAGAGCATAAGAGAATCTTCTAGGGCTTCCGATCCGGCACGTAGGCGGCCCAATTCCCGATGAGAACCCACCAGGACCTTTGGGGAACACTTCAGCGCCAAGCAGGACTCCACAAGAGCACCTCACCGCCCCTCTCAGGACTCCAAAGGCCTTCACTTTTGCCATCCGGTCATTTGGCGTTTTGTGACTATTTTGAGCCGCTCTTTAATTTAGGAATGTGCGGTGAAGGATTACGGAGAAAGTCTGGCGGTTCGTTTGTGTAGATCACTTAGCACATGAAAAATACTTTAAAAAATCAAGCCTAAGATCAATTAACGTTGTCATTTGATGTGATGTTATACTACCTATGTAGCGGTTCCAACTCTACATACGATCGATACGATCAATACGGTTGTTATACCTTCATCGATTCACGATGTTCTATTTTACCTTGGTTGTCTACCGCACGATACTCCACATTGGAGGCAGGAGTCTGTGGACCCCTTGTCATTTCAGTAATCGCCGTGGAAAACGGCTGAATCGTCAGGGCCCGCGCCAGGTCTCTTGTTTACGAGCCTACTGGGAGCATTGGAGTCCAATACCACTTCGACGAATCGAACATACATCGTCGTGGGAACTGTAACTCCAAGTCACGTGCCTACACTCACAAAAACAGCGACAACTCACCACCAACCTAACTACACAAATTTCATGTCAAACCCAGAAACAGTACCTCGCACTATACCTACATCATTTTTCTAAATTTCACAAAGGAAAAATTTTCCTTATTTAATGTTTCATAAATACTTCAGGCATCGTTGGACACCGTGAAAATATCGAAATTTCTCATTTCATTTCAAATTCATTCCTCGAACTTTTTCTCTCATTATCCTCGATCCATATTGAGTTCAACCAAGCACGAGAAAGTGCGATTCTAAAGGAGCAGTATGATTTTCTCTGTATTGACCTTGTGCGGTCCTCAAGATCCTTTTGCCTCTCCGTTGGATCTGTAAATACGACTGCTAGAATAGGATAACCCACTTACTTGTGCTTTCGAGGGTTTTGAACGTGCTGGCGAGCGTGGGAGGGCGTGAATGATCGTATAAGGAGCTTTAGACCGTATAAGAAAGTAAAAGTCGGCTAGATTTGGCCCATAAGAGCCGGGCCATCTTGTTCTGCGAGGGACCGCTTTGGTGCGCAACACGAACTTCCTAGCTGAAAATATTAAAAACAATCTCCCAGCCGCTAACTACCTCCCGTTTTCATGAATCCTACCCTACCCTATATTATTTATTATTATATATAAATATTTATTTCAGGAACACTATAAATATATTCAAGTAATAAAGATATCTCAAATATAAATTCACCGAGGGGCATAGCCCCTTAGTCTAGAGATACACATCAATAAGTGAGTAATTATAAACTTATTTAGGTATAGGGACCTCCGAACCTTCTATGGACACTGAGTGTGAAGAAGAAATCTTCTTCAGGTTATCTGATGAGGGAAAATCCAACAATTTTCTTTCCGTCAAATATCGAGTGAAGGATCTGGAAGCTTTCCAGGTGTAGTGCCTCGGCAGGGATCAACCCCCCCCCCCCCCCCCCCGGGATATGAACGAGACGATATAAATCATTATGTAGAAAAATTATGGTTGCTACCTTCTGGAAACACGTCGACGAGAAAAATGTACCTAATCAACTTTCTTCTCCAGGATTGTCGAACTTTCTCAGTCCGACCTTTTCAAGGCTGGGTTTTTACTGTTTGAGCGCGGATGGAAGGGAAATTGCGGCACTTACTCATTCTGGACCAGCTAAAGGAACGAGCGGTAGCACTTGAGACGTCGATCACTCCGCTCCGAACCGGATGAGTCGGAATTCCAAGGGTGTTGACCTTTAGAAAATTACGATACGCATCCGGACACTGATATTGGGTGCTTTGGGATTTGGGAGAATGTACGGAGTGCTGATTGCCATGCTCTTGTTTTTACTCTTTGGGATAGAAATTATTTCTCTAGGGGAGAGTTTCTGACAACGAGCGCTTAACATTTTCGCAGGTGGTTCAGAATTGGAAATCGTAGCTGAACACCCTGCATGTTTGACGGAATGCTTCACGTCTAAATGGTCGCCCGCATTTCAATAACTTGGAACATCCTGGTAGGAATTCAATTTCTCAAGCCCACAGAATCCTGAACGCTCGACCGCATCTTTACAAACTACATCACCGCACAACGACTTCCTCAACTCCAAAGCTGTTTTTCTTTCCTCTTTTTTTAAGGGTTTTCTTCTTCACGGCCGATTTCACTCAGACGACCTTTGCTCCCCATTGTCGAGGTCCATTGACGGTTTTTTCCCCGCTGCAGGCCGGTAGCTCGTGAGAATCCGGATAAGTGGATAATGAGCCGTACCAGGTGGCCCGACAGGCCTCGCGCCTGGCGATCTTTTTCACGCCGCAGCAACACGATCGACCCATTGACGGATATTCAATAAAAGTCACCGGGATTCTAAGGGGTCTATTCTATAATGAAACAATACCGTATTGGCGGTGATAATCCGGCGACTTTGTCCTCTTTCCTTTGGCCGCGCGTGCGCAGCCGTCTTGAGTGAAATAAAACGTTCTCAAGTGACCGAAAAAATTTCCGAATAACTTGGTATCTAAACTCATCTTGCTCAAATACTTTGTTTATACAATGCACCGTATTCAAAGGTTTAGGTTGTCTATACAAGTAGCTATTTCTGAGCATAGAAACTTTCCAAAATGGCTCATTATCATTTTATTCTTGCATCGGCCGCACGAAACCAATAATTTTCTTTCCTTATGAGGTACAAGCAAAGTCATGACTACGAAATTGATAATTTGGGGAAAGATTGCAAAAAGGTTCAGAAACTACTCTCCAAGTGGAATCCTTTCTCTTCAACTCATACAATCAAAGAACTGGATGGAATGATGGTTCTTCAATCCGCTAGCCCTGCGCATATAAGTACAGCTCTGTTATCCATATCGAGAAGCCTTCATTGTCAGAAGATGTGCGCGGTTCACCGGCATAAGCGTTCTTTTTTTTTTCCTTCTAGTTCACAGATCGCGACCGGGCGAACACTTTCTAACCTTAACAGGATTGTTGTTGCAGACGGTTATAGGGCCGATGGTCCGCCCCAGCCCGTTGTTTGAGATTCTCAGCGGGAACCACACCTTAGAAGCTGGAATTAGGTCTGTGCGTAGCGGCTACTTCTCTCCTAACCTACCTGTAATTAACCTCGAAAAGTCGGTTTTGCCAGTTTCTCGGGGGCTGGTGGAATCTCAAGTGATCAGGTTCGCAAGTTATGAGAGGATCACTCATTAGCAGAAGCACTATGTAAGTCTTCTCCCACGGCGTTCAGCGTGTTTGGGGAAAATCGGAATATTTTTTCGAGGTTTTACGAATTCATAAAGCAATTTCGTTAAATGAAATCCATAAATTTTATGGATGCCACGGGAACGGTGAGTGAAATTTCTGTAGGTAGGTAGTATAGAGGTGCTCCTTAAACTTTAATAATTATTAATTCAATTATTGAATTGAGAATTGTATCGTGTGAAGTGCGGAGAGTGGAAGGCGCTACGTTCTTGTTCTTGCCACTGCTTGTTGCAGGTTGTCAAAGGGATTTCCAGGGAAGGTTGCATTGACCGAAAGACTTGGCGCTTGGTGAGAAAAAATAGTACTCAGCTGGAAATCGTTTTCCCCCTTTTGGGGGTTCCAGATAAGACCCATCTGAGGTTGCCACGGTTTCTATGCAGTGCTTCAGATGTGGAAGCCTAAAAACCTCGAAATTTTCGCTCTTCCGGGCTTTCGGGAGCTCTATGATGTCGAGTGGGCTATCGTTTATAAAGTATTTTTGGGAGTTCCAGAACCATCCGATCTCAATGTGTGGTCTTTCATGGGGCTACAGATGGATGTCAGGAGATTAAATGAGGTGTCGTTTTCCAGGTAATTTTTGACGCATAATCCATTTTTCGGGGGTCCCGGGTATTTTTTTATTTTTCATCTAATGAGAAATAATGGAATTAATTTAATTTCTGCTCAGTTTATAAATATAAAACAATAATGAACCCTTGGGTTTAGTTGTTTATAAATTAATTTTATACTCCACCAGTCTAGTATATTACAGCATCCCCTTTAAGGTGAGAATGTAGAAAAGGACTAAACAGCCTTTGAGAACTATTAAGAAAATGAAACTTGAGATCTTTGTCGTGAGCGCCAACCTCAAAAACAATTCCTGATGGGAGTACTCGGGTTTGCACTCGACGCGCTGTCTTTTGACCTTTGCCAGTGAAATTTAACCCCGGAGGAGAATTTCAAGGGACGACTGGTGAGGTCCGAACGGGGCGAAAGTTCTCGCATAAAACTAGCATATCTCACTCGTTTAGAAAGCCAAACCGAAAACGTCCGAACGGGTCGGATTTTCGGGCTATTTATAAAATCGCATCTTTCCGGATGTGAAACTAACTTGTTTACCTTCTGTGTGGGGTGGTTGTTGGGTGGTCATTCGAGTTCAAGTTGGAGAATTGATGCTGTATGGTGACTTTCAAACTTGCCGTTCAGGTTTGGGGGTTCAATTGGAGTTCACTTGGGGATCGATCCAGCCTGCTCTTTCGCAATTTACGAATATACATCCTGTTCCTTTTGACTCGTAAAAGTTTTCCTCGAGCAGTCGTTGGACACACTTAGTTAACATGCCGCTTGAAAATTGGAATTCCAATGGAAGTAATAAAGCTCTGGCCATCAAAGGACCTTCCAATCTTCATGCGGATTTCTCTTCATCTGAGCGACAATCCCGAGGCTAAGATTCGCCACAGTTTCTCGAACAGGGCATGATCCTATCCCGCTGTTTGGGACCGGACACGATGCACCCCCTCCAAGATCGGCCAGAAAGAGATATAGCAGTGTTTCCTCCCCATTGTGCGTAGAGGATTCCGAGTGAAAGTCTTTTACTTACCAACAACGCAGGACCTTCACCGGACGTCTGTCGGTCTGTCCCTCCGCCCAAAAGAAAGGGAAAATGATTTCATTGAAGGCGGGACAGCAGCGCGTCTTTTGGTCGGACACAGAGATGATGATGCTGAACTATCCCTCAAAAGCGACTTGTTTCCTTTTGAAGGAGCCTCCTCAGTTTTCAGGATTCTCCGGTATTCCGCCTGTTGAGGAGAATGATTTCCGCCCTCTGGTGACACCAAGAAAATTCACCCCTAGTCAGGAGAGAAAGCATTTCAAGCCACGTTTCCGAAGAATTCATCATTTACGTCAACGCATAATTCGTATTCGGCTGAGTCAAATTGGAAAATAGGTGTAAAAATAATGTACACGGATATGCAAGACGTTCTGGGTAAGATGAGCAGATAGTGAGTTGGGAAGGTGGACCCAACTCACTTTCTGCTCATCTTACCCAGAACGTCTTCAGGATTCAGAAAGGAAAAAACTGGGCTATCAGATTACATCAATCTCGGCTATAACCGCAGCTCGTAAAAGACCTGTTTACCATCTTCAGGACCTCCGTTGAGGCTCCACGTTGACCCCATCACAGACCAATTGAGCTGAAGCGGCTCGAAAACTGGGCCACAAACAAACACTCTAACGACCAGTTCGGCCTATTATTGTTTTGCTGCATGGCCAGTTTTAAGATGCATCTTAAGTTATGCATGCATAAGTTAATTTTCCGAGTATGCGAGGTTTCAGAGTAAGATTCAGACAAAGCAAAAGTGCACTTTCCCCTTGTCGGTTCCGTTGGCTTTCAAGCCCTTTCTTTTTTCTAATGAGTATGGTAAAAATCTCCACGTAATAGGTTGGCCCAATTCAAATTCCAAGTAAGGCTTGTTGTGGTGCACATCAGAACCGTTTCCCACCATAGTCAACACCTACCCACAAAACTACCCACTCCCATCTGCCTAAAACCGCGTGAAAGCCGAGGGATCTTCTCTAACCATGTTTGGCCCTCTAATTAAAGCCACCTGAAGGGAAAGAAAGTATAAATGCTCACGTTCATAAATAAGCGGAACCGATCTGGAACTTCCTTTGCACTCTTGGACGGGATCTGCACGTTGGTCATCCACATGCAAAAATTTCTTTTGCACGGCTGCATGCTTACGGTCTCGCTCGTTCCATAATTAATTTAATCTCTCTGAATCCCATTGCGTAACTGGTGACTATGATCAAGGTCCGTATAATATCCCCTAACGTTGAATCAAGTGCGTGATGCTTCCACTCGGCGCAGCTTCGATTTCCTGAACACGATAATAATTATGTTATTTGGTCCGAAAGGGCTTCAATTATTGAAGCCTTTTCGGACCAAAGAGCTTAAATTCCTTTTTCGAAGTTTCTGAGATTTATTTTGGGCCCATTTTCATTTTGAATTGACCGCCAAGTCACATTGTTACCAACCGCATCTCACCGAAATTCCCCACTTCGCCAATGTTCTAAGTCCAAGTCAGTACTTTAATCTGTGGTCCAAGAGGTATTTTGTATTGAAAGGGCCTAAATGCCATGGTAACGCTGTACCATATTGAATGGATTTTGTATTGATAAAGGTCCTGAATTCCAAGCCATCATTGTACCATGTTTACTGTTCAATAAAAAAACAAGCCATCAATTGAATTGAATAGATGAGCGCAACCTTTTTGTTATTACGATATATATTTAATGAGCGAGAGAAACTAAGAAACAGTAGGTATCTAGCGACCAAACTATGCCACACAACGCATCATCCACGTGATGCTCATTACGTAAACAACTGCACCCTAACGACCGATGCGTAAGAAAACCTTATGCCGATCCGAGGTAACGAACGGCTCAGGCTGCAAAAATCGTTTTGGAGTCGTTGGAATCAGCCTAAAAAGCTCATTCCATAGACCCTTGTACCAACGAAATCGGACAAAAACTTTCGTCCCCCTTTTGAGGCCTCCTTAGTTACACATCAGAGATAAACAACTTTCGTCGTGAAGGACCTCCCGAAAACCGATGAAGGGGATGAGGGAGGAAAAATCAAGGTAGCCTATAACCACCCCCCGAACTCGCTGATGACAATGAGACCACCCTCATGAAAATCTGTTGAGCCGCTCGGGCGTGATGCTCTGTACACAAACAAAACAAGCCATCAATTGAATTGAATAGATGAGCGCAACCTTTTTGTTATTACGATATATTTAATGAGCGAGAGAAACTAAGAAACAGTAGGTATCTAGCGACCAAACTATGCCACACAACACATCATCCACGTGATGCTCATTACGTAAACAACTGCACCCTAACGACCGATGCGTAATAAAACCTTATGCCGATCAGAGGTAACGAACGGCTCAGGCTGCAAAAATCGTTTTGGAGTCGTTGGAATCAGCCTGAAAAGCTCATTCCATAGACCCTTGTAGCAACGAAATCGGACAAAAACTTCCGTCCCCCTTTTGAGGCCTCCTTAGTTACACATCAGAGATAAACAACTTTCGTCGTGAAGGACCTCCCGAAAACCGATGAAGGGGATGAGGGAGGGAAAATCAAGGTAGCCTATAACCACCCCCGGAACTCGCTGATGACAATGAGACCACCCTCATGAAAATCTGTTGAGCCGCTCGGGCGTGATGCTCTGTACACAAACAAACAAACAAAAAAAAAACAAAAAAACAAAAAAAAAAACATACATGTCGAAGAGGTGAGCGCACCTTTCCATTTTTTGGAAAAAGGTTGCGCTAAAAAACTTGGAATGGAGTATTGTAACGCCAGCCATAATATGGCCATATTATGAATAACACCTACAGGGGTAATCGTTTCAGAAGGAAAAATCGTGATGTGTGTCACATTAAATGCTACTAGCACTGATAGGGGGGACTCGCTTCGCTCGGCTGACAATTTTCTCGGACAGTGGGGCTCGCTTCGCTCCCCCGTTTGAATAATGAGTCAAGTGATGGGGTGTCTATAGAACTATACCCGTATATAGAACTATAATAGTTTGGATAAATTTGCCGATTCGTTATTTCGGGATTTAGTATTAAAATTTGGATCTCCAGGTAGGGTACGGAAGAAACATAGACTCAATCAGACTGTAAACAATGAAGATAGGAGGAGTTGCGCTCAATGTGCTTATCGGATGTAAAATTGGCTGGGGAATTCAAATTTGCAAAAATATTTAGGGTTTCCCATTAAATGGATTTTAAATTTTAAAAGAAGAAAGTTGGGCGCTAATTCATCTCCGAGGAATCTCAACCCTAGTAGTAGTATAAAGAGACGATTCCAGACGACGTAGTCTATATGGAATAAAATTAAAATAAAACTACGATAATTTATCGTAGAAATAGACTAGGTACTTCGTCTGAAATCGTCTTTTTATAGGATGGATTCCCACTAGGTAGGTAGTAGTAGTAGTATTTTTATCACTTACCGTTTAGGAGGAGTGATAAAAATGTGATATGTTGTGAGTGCTTGTAACACACATACATACTGAGACAGCCCGAATTAGTGGTATATAGAACGATCGTAACTAAACTTTAAATGGCAAAAACTAGTCCAAAAAAAAAAAAAAAAAAATGCAAAAAACGCATTCCAAAAATGGATTCCAAGTTCAAAATTATCTGATAACCTCATTCGACCTGCCTTCCGTCAAAAACTCCCATTCGTAGTCCCCAGAATACCCCACGGTCAAATCGAATGGTTCTGGGTTCAAAACGACACCCCACTCGTGATCGTAGAAAAAAAAAAAAAAAAACTGAAACCCCTCTCGTAGCCTCTTTTTAGTCCCAAGGGCTTGAGTGATCGGGACTGAAAAGCTAGAGGGCTAGATGGAGAACCGAGTATAGTGTCAAAGTGTCCGATTTTCAGAATATTTCCTAATGTCCATGGAGTTTTGCTAAACGGCATTTCATTTTCGGAACCAACTCTACCTGAAACAAATTTTGAGGCCAAGTAAAAACGTTGACCGCCGTCGCTAACCCAGGTTGATTATTCAGAAAATAATAATCGATAGAAGGTATTAAGTTTGGCAATACAGACAATGAATGAAGTGTACCTATTGGGTAGATGAAAGTATCACAACCGTAGGTACTAAAAACTAGGGCAGCTGGACTCGAGCAGATCCACCGCTGAAAAAAAGAGAATAGGTACGCCCATCATTTATAAGTAGGAGTTGAGCCGTCGGAGCAGTTTGACTCTTAATTAAGTTTGACTTTAATTAAGTCTTGCACTCCGCTAATCCGCTGATTGATTGGCGCAAAGTGACCAATTATTAATTTCCAGATCGGTTAATTGGCAATTAACACTCGAAATGATAGGTTAAGCCAGTCGGTGAGTTGGCCCAAAAACCTGGCCATTGTAAAATCTCTGCGGGCTAGTTACATCTGCAGGTGGTTGTTTTCACTCGAGTCCTGAAGCCGGAACGCGGAATGACGCCTCGAGGTAATTTGCATCTCGGCTTGCAACTTCGGGTGGACCAAAAAATTTCAACTTTAGATTAAATGTGATAACTGCTGAATCGATCCGGAAGGAAAAAGGGGCCGAATACTTTGTGGTCGACTCAGTCTCTAATGACGGTGGATTGTGTCGGCCACACATCATTTAAAAGACGGCGTGGAGAGGAAAAAAGAAAGCGAAAATTGGTGATGAAAGCGCACTAGACCGTGGTTGCACCTTTTATGACTACCGCGAGTAAGGACTTGATTGTGGACGTTTGCAAGGAACAGGTGGGTGATCTTAGCTCGATTCTTGTCATTGAAATGAGACTACCTATTAGATCCCTTGTTAGGTAGTTTAGAAACTGTGGGAAAAATTCCACATGCATATTGCACACCCATCAAAGTCAATTTCTCTTATCTTGCGATCATGGAGGAAAGAAATTCTTCTATGCTTGCGATCCGTGTTCAAGCATCCCGTGCGGGAAAAGCGGACGCCGCCAATTCGCGATTTACATTACCTACCACTGGAGCGCTGAAGTCGTTTCCAAAATGGACGTCCATTCACGGCAAGTTGCCTCAATCTCAAGAGGCGATTTGGAGAATTTCTTCACAAAATCGCTCATAAATACTTTTTGGTACACCTAAACTCAATTGAGGCTACTAGGAGGGCAAGAAGAAGAAGAATAAGGAATCTCTTATCTCAGCTCTGACAAAATGATAATAATCCGTCCTTTCCGTACTTCCATTTGTTTCCCTGATTCCTGTTCCTATTTTCCTTACATAATGCTTAGGCTTAGTACTATATTCAAACACGCTAATTGCAATGTTGAGTCCCGTAATTTTTGCGAGGGGGAGGCAGTTATGAATGCTGGCCAAATAATTGTCTGTGGGGTTCGCCCGCTAGACGATGTTTGCACCAATATTTCGCATTGGTTCTGCAGAAAAGCAAATTACATGACTGTAATGACGTCGTGGAAGGAAAAATCAGCAAAAAAGGAGAGGAAATTTTATCATTCCCCTGTTCATGTAAGGCAGGACCGTCAGCGGAATGTAAACACGTCGTTGCCGTCTTACTTTATTGCTACAGGTAAGTTCCTACCAGCCTAATAATCAATTCCAATTTCAATCGTTTCCCCCCCAAGATCCAATCTTGTTCTGATTTTCCAATCCAAAAGCTTGTTTGGTTTATAGTGATAGTTGCGTTTCGGCCGCTAAAGGTTTTTAATCATCACGAAACTATTCTCAACTCTCGGATAACCATATTGCTTATAGGTTTATAAACCTATATAACAACAACAACAGGTATATAAACCTATATACAATAATATATATATAAATATGGCAATTATGAAAAACAAATACTCGGTAAATCGCCAGCACGACGAAGTCGACGGTTCGGAGGTAAATCCCTTTTTTTTTCTTTTTTTTTTACGCTCCCCAATCTTCTTAATTTTTCTTTTTGGTTCTCTTATATTATAGACCTCACACCGCACGAGGCGTCGAACGAGCCCTCATCTACTCCCGGGCCAAACAGAGGGAATAGATGACGTCTCCATTGAGGATCTTGAAGGAGTATTGCATCTGGACGTACCTATCCGGTGAAACTACTCTGTTCAGATCCTCTGATCTCTGTTTCCAGCCACGACGATTATCGAAAAATATCGAAAATTTCTATACCTATACATACTCTTTAAAACTATCGATGCATTTAATGATATTAAGGTATGTAAAGTATATAGGCGATTCTCCGAAAGTAGGGATATTCTTGAGACCCCTGATCAGATAATTTGTTTTGGAAAAATTCTTCTATTACAAAGCGACCTAACCTTCATTTTTTCCGAAAATAATTTTTTTAATGTTCGTCTTAGAATTTTTAAACTGTACTCAATTAAGCTATTTCGCAGACCCTCACATGTCAAATAATGCGCAACATAAAAATGAACCCCTGCTCTTTATTAGATCTATTGGGGTGTAAATGATGATAATGATGACGATAAAATTTTTCATTTAATGATGATTAACTATGGAACCTATCTAGGTACTTTCCATTGGAACTGACATTTCAGTAAATGATGATAATGATGACGATAAAATTTATCATTTAATGATGATTAACTATGGAACCTATCTAGGCGCATTCCATTGGAACTGACATTTCAGTACCGACACGTATTTGATTTAATTGTGATAATTTCCAGCTTATCATTATGGTAAGCTTCACGTTTTATTTCTATGATGCGAGATAGGTAATATTATTATTATTATTATTATTATTATTATTATTATTATTATTATTATTATTATTATTATTATTATTGCAATACAGTCTAGCAAATTTTTGTGTTGATTTAAATACGTTCAACTTCTTTGGTATTTTGTATCGAGCTCCTACCTATGGTTGTATTATGTGTTTTACTACTATGTATTACTATAAAATTTATATATTTAATATTCATGCTAAGCTAAAATTGTATTTTTATTTTTTGTAAATCTTCTTGAGGTAACCGACTTTTAAAAACCAATGTTTATATATTTACAAAAATAAATAAATAAAAAATAAAAAATAAAAATTGAAGATAAAGAAAATATAACAATTTTAGACAGTTGAAATGGCAAAAGTAATTATTAGTTCAACTATTTAAACCAGAAAAGTATCGATATTTTAAAAAAGCGATTATTTTTAAAATCTCTTATTTTCACCAACACAAGTGGTGGTGTGAACATGGAGTATGCGTCTATGCACCTCCACCCAAACACAAAACAAATCTCAATTTTAATTAATCTCTTAGTAAACAACACAATTGTATTTTGGGTTCAGTTCTCATTGAACTATCGTGTTTAACTTAATAGACGTAAAATCTTGCAGCTCCACGAACTAAATGGGGGGTAATTTTATTTTTCAACTCCTAATTTGGATATCTTATCTTCATAAGCTCATCGTGAGCTCAACGTTGAACTATTCCCTGCATTGCACGCTGACTGGAATTTCTGCTGAGTACTAGTTTTTTTTTTGTTTTTACCGCGGAGCGTCATCAGAGATATCACATCCCACTGCTCTGTAAAACAGTAACAGTTGGTACTTAGGTGTGGGAATATGACCTAACCAACCATCAAAGATCACACTAACGGCACTTTCATTTTCTGATGTCTCAAAGAGATTAGCAAATTATGAACTCCGCCTTACCAACGCTATGAATGTTAATTTGACGAGGAAATGGCTTTCTTTCACTTTTCAGACGGTCATCGCCCTTCAAGATCCGCTTTATGAGCCGTGAAGTGGATTATGCTGAATGGCGTAATGGTCTTAACCTCCCATTTCTCTCTGCCCATTCAAAACAAATAAAATACAATAGGTAGCCTTGGTTTATGAGTTTTGTTCTGGAAATTACAACAATGACGATAAAAAGGTAACTACGCAGTTTTTATATTTTCTTACTACTGTAGTAAAAGTGAGTGTTTTTATATTTTTCTTTTCCTGAACCTGAAGGCGGAATCTGATTTAGTGCGTGAGAAGCTTTCTTCAGATCCGTCGTGCCATCGAACGGTTGAGTCACCTTGAAAACTAGCAGCATTATCAAATTTTTTCTCCGGCAGTTTTCAATCTTCTGAATACCTTCGTCAGTTTCGCCAGGTTTTGATAGAAACTGTTGGCACGTGTCTGCCCGCAGCGGCGTATTTTCAGGAAGAAAAATTATTTTCTTTGGACAGAATCCTTAGTTGACGGATGGAAGTGAATTTAATTGGGTAGCTGCCGGCCGGGATTAACCACACGGTTGTCGACCAAATAATCAATTCACAAACCGAAAAGAAAGTCGGAAGCTGATGAGGATGCTTCGAGGATTCACTTTGGCCGAAGGGTGTTATCATTGCCAATAGCAGAGCCGATTCCAGGGGCGCTAATGCCAGGGTCCCTCTAACCAAGTCAGTGCCAGGGTCGTACCGGCGCTTCTAATCACGACCGACCGTGTTTGGGATCAACGTGCCCGATGAAAGTCACGAGGGGGATATTCAACTAACCACATTCACCTTTTTCCTTTCTAGGGTGCCAGTAAAAGTTATTACTTCTGAAGCCTCGCAGAATCTATTTTTAAAAGTTTACCTGAGGCACCTGGTCAGTCAACCACCAATGCGTCATTCTTCATTATCTTGACACCGTCATTCCACAAAATTGTCTATTTGAGCACACCAGCAGCTATTTGAAAATCAAAGAAATCGATTTTTTTTTTTTAAATAAAGAAAGTTAAGTTTTCATCGAACCATTCATTCCAGACTTCAATAATTGATTTTTTTTTTTCAATTATTGAAAGTCAAAATTTATGATGCTACCTTTGTACAGTCAAGATACTGCAGCCATTAAAGCTATTATTGGACAGACCAAAAAGAATTTCAATAGGATGAAATTTTGGGCGTCTTTTAAGAATATTTATATTTAATTACTCAAACCTTGACTGGTTTATTTTTAGCCGTACTGGTTCATTTTTTAGCCCATTATTGAGTTGGCATTCTCAAGATTAGTACACATTAAATGTGTCGAAGTGTCAATAATTGGTGATTACTCGGTAATTTACTTGCAAATGGTGCATAAGATCTTTTGTTTGCTGATGTTTATGTGCTAACCACATTCACCTTTTT
Organism: Pilophorus perplexus; assembly: GCA_955831195.1. Lineage (NCBI taxonomy): Eukaryota > Metazoa > Arthropoda > Insecta > Hemiptera > Miridae > Pilophorus > Pilophorus perplexus. The sequence continues at coordinate 21,086,553 of OY037015.1, forward strand.
CCTTTTTAACGAGCCAGTAAAAGTTATTACTTCTGAATTCTCGCAGAATGTATTTATTCTCTATATACATTTTATAAGTATACCAAAAGCACCTGGGTTCAATTCCACGAAATTGTCACCAGCAGCCATTTGGATGTTTATACCTTCAAGCCTTTTCGCCTTCTCACTTTCTTGCCCGACGGTTTTTTGTCCACCTCAACGCTCAATTACCTTCCGCGGCAAAACTTTTTTTTCCGAGGCCTAACGAGCACACTCTTTATAGTAAAACTGTTTTCTAAGTTGCTGAAGATATGAAGAGAAAAATAATGGAACTCTGTCCTGAGTAAATTATTATGACTAATATATTTTCCATGTACCTATTAAAAACTAAAAAGGCTCGTTATTTTGAGGGGGATGACTCTGTTAATTAAAAAAAGCTCATTGTTTCAATTTATGTAGCTGTTATCCGTAAACTGGCGTCACCTCCCACAACAGCGAACAATGTATTAAATACATCCCGTAAAATTTTTATCCTGAATTTCCTCTAATAAGTAAGAGCTGGATAGGTGGCCACCAAAACAAAGCCATAAAACGGTGTTTATATATTATGGTAACATGAAATAAGGGGCAGTCAGTGGTCGTCCCGTTACAATAAACCTGGCCTCAGTACCGTTTCTCCCTCACACTACTCAAAAACGTCTAGGTAATGTTACGAGTATTTCACATTCGTCTGATTTGCACATGGGAGTATTCGTGTAGCTCATGACTCATTCATCATGAGAACTTGAACTGAACAGTTATTTTGTAAGTAGCACTTGCAGTATTGAGTATGAATGTGGGCTTTAGGTAGTCCCACAGGTGGGTAGATTTATAATTAATCTCTGCAGGGGGTCTCAGAGAAAGATTATGATTATGAGGCCGTTTTTTTAAAAGAATGAAACCAGGTCGAAAAATACCGCACAGACGCGATACAGAACCTTTCCAATAGGAATACATGTTTTTGAAAACCACACGAACCCTAAATTGGCTCATTTTCGGCTCTCGGGCCGAGAGTCTCGGCTGAATAAAACCCTAGGGTGTCTATCGCAGGAGCTTCAACGTGAAATAATCTCAATGGCTCATCGGTTCAGTCAATTACTCCTTATAATGACGATCGGGAAATTCAGGCCCGCTAACTTCCTGGGCAATTGAGTAACCTCCGTCTCTCCATCTGCTTCAGAAGCGTGTGTCGAGGCTCATAAATGTTGCTTTTACAAGAAATTAGATGCGTCGATGGGCTAACAGGCTGGCTAATTCGACGCCACCGTAACCGGATAGTTCCTTGATAATCATCCCCCTAACTGTATGCTTAACTGACTGCTCACTAGAGGGTCCACTGACAGGGTTCTTGAGATGCAATTATGTATTTTTAATGGTCTGAACTCGATTTGCAGTTAAATTTTATTAAGGTAGTCATCATGACTATATGGGGCACATGGTTGGAAGCCGCAATTTGTTATGCAGAAAATTAAGAAACAATCAAGGCAGTGGTGGCTACTTTCGATCCAGAAGAGTCTGCTGCAGTTTAAACACAAACTTGAGTTGGCTTTCATTAGCTCGCGTTACGATGATTTGGTTAAAGCTACCTACCAGGTTTTTGGTGAACAGGGGACTCGAGCTCAGCCAGAGCATTGGAGAGGTAGAGAGAGAAATTGGTGAAAAATGGAGTGTATATTGTAACAAACATCTCTCGAACAATGTTTAACAACGTGTATTCCGTGATCACAACTATTTGACTAACTGAACTGCCATGTGGCCGTCGGGACATGTGATGGTTAGCATCACAATATTATACATTTTCACTTTGAATATGTCACTAACCCCAAAATATGCGTTTATAGGTCAAAAAAGTCGCAAAAACACAGTAAATTAGCTTTAAGAGTCACTCAGCTGATCCGGACCCTGGTCATCGTCAAGAAAATGTCCTAAAGAGGCTACATACGAAATTACAGCTTCCTAGAGTGTAAAGCATAGAAAAAAGCATTAGCTTTAAGAGCCATTCAGCTGATCCGGATCCTGGGTATCCTCAAGTAAATGTCCTATTTATCTATTTATTTGTCTCATTGTTTTCTTATTTTAATATTGGAAAAGGAAAAAAAAATTCTAGATCTCGCTGAGCTCGCTGAAGCTTTCCTTAAAACAAATCGCGATTAATAAGAAGCCGCGGCTAATAAGAAGCTCAAGCTTTGACATTATCCGTTTCAAGAGTCCGCCGTCCGAGCCGTAGGCTTTTTTTTTTTTTTTTTTTTTTTTTAGTCGTAAATTTTGACGAAACACTCGGTTTACCATCTAGTTGAGCCCGCAAGGTTTTCAGCCCGATCGCACAACCCCGTGGGGCGCTATGGGGCTAAAATGGTGCTCCGAGAGGGATTTTTGTACGTTTTCGGGTATGGGGTCGAGTTAGGACTCGTTTTCGAAGTATTTTATGACGTAGAATCCATTTTTGGGGGTTTCAGAACGATCCGATTTCACCGTGGGGATCTATGGCGCTTTCATGGGGCTACAAATGGGATTTTTGGAGGATCCGAAGGAGGTCAAAGAAGCTGTCGTTTTCCGGGTAATTTAGGACTCATAATCCATTTTTCGAGGTCTCACATCTGTCCAAACATTGTATAGAAATTTTTTTTTTAACAGGACGTTTCCATTAAATGGAAACAAATTTTGTTTTCGTCACGTCACGGGGGATTTTGAGCGCAACATGATCGCGAAAACTACAATCACATGATTGGTCTCTAAGGAAGTTTAGCGGTTGGTTACAAATAGAGGGTTGGTGTAAAATTAATCATTATTACCTAAATGATCTGACTGTAGAACCATCGGTCTACCGTCCGGGTTTTTTTTAATTGTTATTCAACTATTTATTTGTCTCATTTAGCTTTCCTGAAAATAAATCGGCTAGGTAATAAGAAGTTCATAGGTTTGCTATAATGTCAGCAGTTGCTAAGCAGAGCGTCGTGCATCCCACCTCGCGGTCCTGCAAAAATCAGATCAATAAAGTTATTGCGGGCCATCCTAAAGACAAAACATGTCGAAAAATGGAACAAAACCGTGACGAATCAACGGCAAGAAGAGGCTGAAGCCTTAAATTTTTTACGGCAGTTTCCAAACGTTTTTGAGAAAGGGCAGTGGTCCTCATCAGAGAATGGATTCTACGTCCAAAAATATTTCGAAAACGACACTTAACTCGATCCCATAGCCCAAACCCTTCAAAAAAGCCCTCACGTAGCCCCACAGAGCCCCACGGGTTCGGGCGATCGCGCTGAAAACCTTGCGGGCACAACTAGATGTAAACCGATTATTTTGTCAAAATTTCAGATTAAAAAAAATGCCTAATGCAAGTACCTACGGCGTACGGCGGACGGACCCTTCGTTTTTGGAATCTATAGGTACCTCTTGAAGCGAATAATGTCAAATTTTGAGGCTGATCAGAATTTTCGACCCCCGTCGCATATTATTATTCCGCGAGGTGTATTATTCCCAGAATAATAAACCAAAATTTACATTTGAAGTAATAAATAATGTAGTTTAATGTAATGTCTGTCCCAGCAGGGTTCCCCCAGCGTCATTTGGCATAAGCGATGCCATCATACATTAAGTAATGATGTGAGAAACGACAAAGAAAGTGTTTTCTTCAAGGAAATCGATGCAGAATTTTAGTAATTATTATTACTTCTTCATAATATTATAACGACCGAATGCTCTATTGAAGTTGATGCGGACGCGTACTTGCCAGTAGGAAAGAAAATCGGCCGGGTAAGTGAAACTGTATTGTTAATGATTGTTTACATGAGGCGGGAACTGTGGGATACTCCTGTGGGATACGGTGCGGGATAGGGAGGGGGATCCTGAGGGATGGGGGAACGGCCAGGTAGGTCAAGTCCAGGGTTACCATATAAAGGACGGGGAAGGCGGGACCGGGGTCCATACCGTGTGAAACCATCATGGAGCTTAGGCTGGTTTTAGTGTTTTCTTGTGTTCTTGCGGCCTCCTGGGCTCTTCCAGTTGACGACAATGAGACGGCAGACGACAACCAAGTGTCTGGTAAGGACGAGATCAGCTTGATGGACAAATTGAACGCCCGGTGTTCAAAACGCGAGCAGTCCGCCTGCATGATGCTCAAACTCGTCACTTACGTCAACCGGCTTCTCAAAAAATCCGAAATCCCCATAACCGAATCCCTCCAAGTGACTCAAGTTTCCGAATCCTCCGAATCCCTTTTCGCGTCCGCGAGGGAATCGAAATCCGACGAAGAACAATTTGGTGAACTGATCGCGGAAAAGTTCTACAATTTCGCGAAAACCCGCGCTCTCAGGTGGAACGTCGTTGACGACGCTGAACTCGTCCTCAGCTCATCCCCTGAAAAGGACGGACTTGGATTCGACCTTTCGCTGAGAGGAACCCCTAAAGAAACCGGTAAGCAGGCCTTTTCCGTGGATTCTACATAACCAATACTAACTTAATTTCACCAAATGTGCTAAATTCCCTTCCATGCTATTCTAACATCAACGCGAAAAGTACACAGGAGCGTGTGGAAACATGCGTACGTGACGCGCGGCCTTGCGTATGGCTAAGGGATAATTACCTACCATATTATTCAATTTCAAAAAGTTTACTTTTTTACTAATAAATGTGCAAGAATTCCTTCATCTAACCTTTGCGAAATCAACAATATGAAAATTTTAATTTTATTGTAATGGCACTTACTGCGATGAGATACTTGTGTAAATTCCCCCAACATTTAAATTCAATCTTAAGCCCACGTTTTGTTTGTTTTCAAAGTATTGCAGATCGAAAAACTCGAATTGTATCAGGAATCGGTTAGGATTTGTAATAACTGTAATTAAAAATGCCAAAGCATAACATGCATCAAATATTGAATTAAAAAAACTATTTTAGGAGTCTTCTCGTTTGTTGATCAGCGGAAATGTCAACCAAATCCTCCTATTTCTCATGATGAAAACGAATCTGAATTAGGCTCACGAATAAAAAATAGCAATTTTTTCCCCTTTTGGTTGCGCTTTTTGTTACTAACCACGCTTCATTAACCTTTTCAATTTGGTTTTGTTGGATGCCAATTAAAGATTCAGTTGCCTAGCATTCAAGCTGAAAAAAAGGAATCTACACTATAGTAATAAGATCTAACCATAGTAATATTATATCAGCATCTTACCAATAAAACAGTTGACAACAGTTTACAGTTAAAAACTGTTTACCTAGTCAAACGTGTCGACATAAAATTTTTCTTTATCAAGTTTCGCATTGCTTTCAAATCTATAAATTAAATGAACTCTTCTTTTCTTGCAAACCACTAAGCTTCAAAATTTTGTCAATTTGTTTGTTTCATCTATACCACTAATTAAATAAATTTTAAATTTTAACGATTTTTCACACTAATTGGTGAATGGCAGCAAAGCTAACACTACCCCTTAGTGTTGATTCCCCTTCAAGTATGTTTGAGAACCACGGAAATTGCATGCGACCGTTTCTTTAGACTGGTTTCATCTCGTACTTTCCTCACCTTACGATGTAAAGACTTTCCGTACGCGTGGATATATATGTCAATATTTGCGAACAATGTTCACACTCGTGAGAAGATTCCATTTTCAATGCAACGAAATTCATTTCAGCTCAAACCGCTAAAAATGTCTATTGCTGGATGAGAACGCGAATTTATCTGAAGTTCGGATAAATGCCCTCAGATGCATCAAATTGGTTAAATTACGTCTTAAAATTATGACCGAACTAGTGTGATATTTGTGATTCACTCAACGCTGCTCTAATGTTAAAATTAAATTTAAAATTAATGTTAAAATTAAATTATTATTTAACACTAAGTGTTATTAAACAAATTTTTTGTTTAATTCTCATCAAATTTAATTTTTTTTTACTGTAGACATCGTGTTGGGTCATATGCAACTTTAAAGGTACTTTACTCTCGCGGCGGTTCTTCGGTTTTGCAATGATTGTTGGATTAGCTTCTTCTATACAGCGTAAATTAATACAGTGACGTGCCGTCACTCTAACACTTGGATGTTGCGTTCTCATGTTTTTGCAGGGCGAGGCAAGATGAAGAACATGGGGCCTTTGATGGCCGCCGGTGCCATGAAGTTGGGTATGGTGGGAATCATCGCTTTCAAGGCTTTGGCTCTCCTGGTTGGCAAAGCCCTGCTTGTCTCCAAGTTGGCTTTCTTGCTCGCCGCCATCATCGGCCTGAAGAAGCTTTTCAGCCAGCAGAAACACGTTACGTACGAAGTGAGTATTTTGGCGACAACGACGCTAAAATGAAATGCAGAACTAGTGAGAATTAAATGAGAAATGGTCTAAAATTCACTATTTCGTTGGTTTTAATGAAAAACGGAATATTATTTTTGCAGGTGGTGGCTCATCCTCATCACGAGCACGGACACAGCCACGGACACAGCGCAGGCGGTGACACCTACAGCTCAGGATGGGGCAGGAGCATCGAAGTCAAACCGACGTCAGCCACAGTCGACGCAGACCCACATTCTCTCGCCTACAAGGCTCACGCACAATAAGTATGTCATTTGAGTACCCCCTTCCCCTAGAAACCCTTTCGAGATAATGAAGCTGCATTGAAAACGATAGTTCTCATCTTGAGAATCACACGGAACGATTCTATAGGAGCGAAGTCTGCGAATTGAGTTGCAGGCAAATTTAAAAACTCCTCAATTTGAAAACGAAACCACTTTTTACTTTTGAATAATTTTTCAGTCGAAACGAAGTTAGAAAAAAAATGGAATGTAAATATTCAAGTTAGGTTGGGATGTGGGAGGACGGTTTCTGCCACTTGCCTAACTCACTTTTCTTTCAGCATCAACTTCAAAAACGTTCCGTCCCACGGTTCATTTAACTCTTCGAGAAAAAACCTACCCTTTCCCTTACAGTATCACATTCCCAACTCTAGCAAGAAACGCTGGAAATAGAAAGACTTCAAGTTTCCGTTTCGCTCCTTTTATAAACTACATCTCGTTAGCCTCTGAAAAGTTTCATGAGGTTATTCATCCATCAAATACCGAACAATCCCCCCTTTTTTTTTTCAATATTCATTGTTGTCCCTCAAAATAATTTCAATGGCTTACTTTTTTGCTTGGCGCTTCGTCTTATATTGTCTGACTCGTATTTAGCTTAGTCCATTGGGTTCCAGCTACGATATTGCAGTAAAATCAGGTTCGGCTTAGTTATTTACCAACATTTTAGTAATTTATTTAATTTGTTTAAGGTTGTATCCTAAACAAATCATTCTTCTTTGTTTCAGGTGCCACCAAGTCATTCAAAATCGCCTGTGCTCAAAGGAGAATTAATTTATTGAATCCCTCTCCCCACTTCTTAATTTATTTAATTTATTGAAACAAACACCCGACCTTGGACGACGACAGAACGACTCCTAGTTTTTAAGTAAAAAAAAAAAAGAGCCCGCGCGAGGTCTAGTTACAATTTAGCGAATAATGGCTCGTGAAGGAGTAGGCAAACTTACAAACTGACACGATATTTTAGTCACTAAGTATAAACAAAATGCTTTTCCCCCCAAAAGCGATCAAAACCAAAGGAGACGGAACGTGATACGACAGACTTACACGATGCGCAATTTAGGTTAAGCCTCTACGATAGTACAAAGACGACCAGACTGACGGCGACGTGATGTCGCCGACGACGGATTTGACGATTTTGTTTAGTACCATCTAGAATTAACTGAGATGTCATTCCTATTGAGGTCACAGAAGAACCCTTTGCTTTTTCTATTGCTCTTTTGTAAATACCTCTTCACTGTATATAGTTCCATTGATCATCAATAAAATGTTCATGTTTTTGTTTTTATTGTTTATAACAAAAATTGCGTTTTTTTTCAAAATCCTTCGGGTTGAGTATAAGGAAATGAAAGACCGATTTGGGGCGCTAAAATATTGCTCATCGGCTGGAGAATTCCATTACAGTCATTCGAGAGACTCATTTCAAGCACCTGCAAAGCGAACGGCGCTGAAGATTATTATTGGTAATTTCGCAGCTTTCCCGTTATTAAGTAGGTATGTGCTCGTACAGTTGGGTGGAGGAGAAAACTTGATTAAACTAATTAGGTAACATTAAAACACAAATTGGCGCCTTAATTAGAAATCACTTTCCGACGTTCAGCCGGGCGAGTCAACTAGAACCCGTAGAAGAAGCGCTCAACTTATTCGTATAACAAGTGTTACAAGCCCTGCGCGCTAATTCACAAGCGTTACTTTTCACGTTGAAGAGCACCGTTCTTGACAGTTTTGATCCATCCAACAAAATTCACCGGGTTCAAAATGTTTCCTTTGCAAAGAGTTGGTTTTTACTCGCATGCCAACTTTCTATCCCGTGGGTATCCCCAATGTGATAGACTACAATACCGAACTAGTAGAAAAGGGGGAAAAAGAATGCGAGGCAGACGGTGAAAAACGCGAGAAGAAAAAGTCGTACCTAGCTTCAATATCGCTTCAGTTCGTCAAGTTTTAGAAAGGAGCGTTGAAAGAAAACTAGCGTGTGCTTGGGAAACAAGTATGTTAACTTGTTAATTGAGCGAAAAATCATAGCGGGATGAAAGTTATCTCTGGAGCTGTGCACAGCACATGCATGAGAGGTGAATATTGAGATGCTGTTAATGGTTAAAGCTGTACCAGAATGTCCCATGTCGTTAAAGCGATTGAAAAAAATCCTAATTTGTACTGAATCGCGATTCAGTGACAGCCCATTTTTACGCCTCAGATCTATCTGATCGTCAGTAGACTGATGGCAACATAGGAATGTCGACATCGAATGATTTGACTCAGCTATCGTTCGATTTTTCGCTGGTTTCACTTTACTGACGTCGACATTCCTATTTCGACTGAATCAGTCGCCATCATGAGACATATCCATGTTCAGATGTATCACGCAGTTTAGATACTCGTCATCTAATACTCGATGGTAGGCTTGGATACGAGGACGAATATATTATTGGAACGCCAGGCCGAAGTGGTCGATCGACGCAGGGGCAAGAGCCTGAACGGGAGCCCATTGGAGCCCCCATGTACGTATACTCTCGGACAGTCAAGCGTCGATCAAGGCACTAACAGCTCCATCCTCGTCAAGAGTGGTTCAAGACTGTGTGCAAATACGCAACACCCTGGAGAAAACGCAGGGTCTCCCTGGAGTGGGTGCCTGGGCATAGAAGCATACCAAGCAACCACCGTAGGTATGTGGCCAGAGAGGGCTCTCGGATCCCCTTCACGGGCCCAAAGCCAGCAGTTAGCCTACCACAAGCCTCCTTCAGAGGCGCCATCAACAGGTGGATGTCATGACAAACTGCCAATAGATGGCAACTCATCGAAGGTCACGCTCACAGAAAGCATGGTGGCGAAACCCAACACCATGAACGCTAAAACGCGGGGAACTAAGAAGGCTGGTAAGCTTGATAACTGGCTTTGCCCCCTGCGATTTCATTTGAATCGCATAAACACATGAATGCATAACACAATCATCAACCTTACGCAGGCTGTGCGATGAGGATGAAGAAACTGTCACCCACAGAAGGACATCACTGCGACCACCTAGTCAAGGATCTAAAAACCCTTATCAGGGGAACAGACTTCTTGGACTAGAACTAGGCGCTCAGGCAAAGCACAATAAGCCCAGAGGCTTTCGTGCTGGGAGCACCTCAAACCCCCTTCCAGAGCAATCCCGAAAACAATCTACAATCTAGGAACAACCTTCTATACTAGTGAACCATCTCCAAACGAACTTCGTTCATAAGTTGCTGAGAAAATTTTTTTGTGTCGCACTTAGGTGAAAATTTTCAAAATTACCCCAAGCCATAGGATGCATCTGACAAATACGATCTGCCAGATTTCAGATGCAGCTGATTTCAACTGCATGGACCCAGAACATGTAAAAAGTGAAAATGACCTAAAATTACACATAACCCCTAAAATAACGGGTTTACTTGTTCCATTGGTTTATTTGGTGAATGGGGAGTTGGCATTGTTTTTTTTCTATTTTTTTTCTGAAAGTACTCCCTGAGAATGTAGGGAAAACAGTAGTCAGCCGCCTGAAATCGTTTCCAGAAAATTCAAATAATTTAACGAAAATTACGGCGTTTGAAAAACCGGGGTCATGGAGGGAGCGTGACGTCACGTCCTCAATACAGCTGAAGAGCGTTGTCGATAGTGTTTTGTTCTTGACAGCTGAGGGGATTGTTCCGCCCAGTGTTGCTATTCCACTGCTCATCACTTAATAAAATTCAAGTGAGCCGTAAATCCTTCTGATAAAGCTTTAAACTTCAAGTATCATGAATTATAATTAAAAGTTAATTATGTTTTCCGTCGTATCAAGTTATAATTGCTATAAATTCATCTTATAAGCTGACGATACTAGCGCTCATGGTGAGAGATTCACTGGAACTGTGACGTCATGTCCTCAAACAGTGACTGGTGGGAAACGCCGGCCGATTCAAACTGTGCGTTTCGTTTTTTCGTTATATCTCCTACAATGATTTTTTTTCGTTGGTATTGGAGTCTGTGCACGTTACTTTTTAGCGATATTATTGAATGGTAGGGAAGATTTCCAAATCTAAAATCAATGCGAACTCCCCATTGTTTGTTTCCATGATTTCTGCACTAATTGAGTTCAGGGAAAAGGAGAAAAAACAAAATTTCGTTGACTTGACCCAAAGGTTGTCACAAGAACCACGGAAGACGTTTCGATTGAGATAGGTAGCCAAAATTAATCTGGTAACATTAAATGTTAATGGCGACATGAATCCCCATGGTTGGTCGTATAATAAGTGAATAACTGCGTGAAGAAATACCTGTTACTTATAATAGATATCAGTGACCTGTAGGAGAAAATTGAAACTCTGCGGGACGAGTATAGTAAAGGGCGATCTACAGACGAAAAACACTTCAGGCAGAGTAGGATGGACTGAGGACGGGATATGGAGGGCAAACTGAATCCGGGATCAAATATTTGTTCGACTGTTGGTAATCACATGTTTGCCTCGTGGGGTGAAAGAGGGGGCAAACTTTTCCCTACCGGGCACGCTCAAGTAAATCCACAGTCAGCTTTGACATAGCGTGATTCACTCATGAAATTGTCCAGTTTTCTATAAATTTCGGTATATTCGAAGGTCAGCGAGGTGATGAACGAGAAAGTGGAGGGGAGATTTAACTTGCCTGATCGCAACCTTTGTGCGCCGTTCGTGTTAGGTGATACTGCCCTCAACACTTCGCTGGGTGGAAGTGTAGGGTCGCGAGAACGAAATTAGTCAGAATGGTTTTACCAGGAACAATTCCGTAAAATTGAAAAAACAAAAAAAAAACAAAAAAAAAAAAAACACGGGAAACTACACATACGGCTACATAAATAAGCTCTGATGCCATTCCCCCGAGTGTTTTCCTGCTGCTGCCAATCGAGCCAATTTTCCTCCTAATTTCGTGAAAACCCACATAAAAAGCTGCAGGGAATGTTCAATTTGTGACCAGTGGATGAGAAAATGCAAGAGAGATGATAGCAAATTCACATCGATCGCGGATATAACTAAGGACTGGTATGTTTGCTGCAAACACTTCGATCCCGACGTTGTGCAAATTGATTTCGAGAAACATCTTCCCGGTGTAACAGTAAGAATCAACCTGTGTAACTCTATGTTAACTTATTTGATGGAAATTACATTCTAAGGGAAAACGCCCCCAAAATCGAAAATTGATCTTTTAACGTCTGCGGAAAGGCCCTAGAGGTTTTCCGAGTAAGTTTGGACGTGTAATCCATATTTCGCGGCCACACATCTGTCCAAACACTTCCAGGAATACACTTTAAAAACGCTGCAAATTTTACGAAAGGGCTTATTAATCTTTTGCAGAAATTTTGCTGTGTCAGGATACATAAGGGACCCCCAAAATTGGATTTTACGTCTAAAATTACTTCGAATACGACACATCATTCGAACTACTGAAAGAAGTTTTTTAAAAGCTCGATTTTCAGCCCCCACAGAAGCCCTTCAGAGCCCTATAGTGTGGTCGAAAGTGTCTGGGACTACCATAATAGGACTCTACGTCGAAAATACTTTAAAAACGACACCGCACTGGACACACTTTCTTAAATCCACCAAACTCCTCCTATAGCCCCTTGTTTGCCCCATAGAACCTCACAGACCCCGGAAATGAATTAATGTCCAAAACCCTTCCCCATTTTATCTCTTGACTATGTCTTTCAAAACCCGATTCGTATCATTATAGTCCTCGAGTCGCCAAAAACAGTTTCACATCGTCAATATCATTTTTCTCCACTTCAGGGGAAGGCAACACAGCGCCGGGCACGTCACCGGGAGTGACACTTTCTGTATGGAATTTTGGCTGCCATTTGGAGACTAGTCTAACTGCACACTACTAGAAACGACTAAAATATCACGACAAAAATTAGAACGAGGAAAAATAGGACGGGGTTGCAGTAGACCGACAGTGATAACAGCACTGATGCCAATGTAACAGCTGATCGGGGAGGGAGATGGTTTGCGCCTGCGTAGTAAGGCGACGCAGAATCGTCGGCCCGTGAAATGGTCTGTGCCTTCCAAAATCCAAGTGACCAATCCTGCCAGTGTTTCTGTATTAAATACAGACAAACAAATTTTGTTTGATGGTGCCGTGCACGTCCTCTGTAGCTGTCTAATGTTGACGTATTTATGAAAAAGTTGGACACAAATTTCTCCCTCTTCCCATTATAATGTAATGGGTGGAGGAAGAGAGGCATCATAATAATATTATGATCATAATATTATTAGGATAATGGAAGTAAACGGTTATCTGGGGTTTTAAAATGAAGTAGGGGGTATGGGAAATTTAAAACTCAAAGGCAAAGGAAAGCATCCTTCTGGAAGGCGATCAACTAGGTAATCAAAGCGCCCAGCCTAAGCTCAAAGTCTGACGCCAACGGCAGTTTGTCCCTCGATGATCCTGAAGAAAAATCCGGTTGATTTAACACAGACAGGAAGAGGTTCTAACGCTTCTTTTCGCATGAGTGACATTAAATCTAAGTGGGAGGTTCGGAGCTTACCAGTTTTTTCAGGCTTTGATGTACTGGCCCTTGGTAAATACAGGAACTGTACTCGTTGCGCTTAATATGAAATCGGGTTAGGTTACATTTGTTTTTCCGGTACCTAAGGGCCGTTTTTCTAGTAGGTAATATCGTGGGAAGGTAATTTGTTTACCTGGCTTGAGCTGGCGGAAATTCTTCCCGCATACGCCTTTCATTCCCCTCTCCATCCTTTTCCACGGTAGCTCCTTGAAGTTTATTTACATCCGAGACACGAACCCTCTTCACCGCTTCAGTTCAACCCCTCGATGCTACTTCAATCTCACTCCAATCGACGTAAATTTACTGCCACTTCACCCGCGCAGGTCGATTTGTACAAACGGAAGTAATCTTTGGGATTACGGTATTGTTCAGTTCAAGGGAAACGCTAAGGTTTTGTGTTATAGGTTTTGTGTTATATTTTGTGTTATGCCTACCTGGCATTCATGGAGGCATCATTTCCACGTCACTGTTTACCAGGAGAGACAATACCTCTCCACTCTAAGAACCACGACACTTGCGGGCAACCATCCCCAGGGGCGTCACTCTGTGATGAACGTACGTGAATGGAAGAGGGATGTGCTCCCTCGCTCGCCCGCTAGATGGGTCATTCCATGAAAGTCCACCACTTTTCTGGTCCAGTTTTTCAAATATCAATATCCACCGATGGGGCTGAACCCCCCCTAAACTTATTAAGGTTCTAAATGGACATATTGCAGTGCAGCGCAGTAAGATCAAAAATGACCGTCGCATACGATTTTGCAAATTTCAATCCCCCAGGTGGGTGAAACATTAAAATTTAATGTTCACTGCTTGTCTCTGAACTTCTCTTTTTCTCTTGACCAAACAGGAATCTAAAATCCTCCTTTCAGAGGTTGGACGGGGTCATTAAATGTAATATAGGTAATATATCGTAAACCTTAGTTCAACTATTCTCAAACCAACGATAATATTATTATTGAGAATAGTTGAACTAAGGTTTACGATTGATTTGCCAACTGACAGGATAGTGAACAGTAATAAAAATTCCCCCTCGCAACTGGACCATTGTTGAGCTGGAGCGCTTACCTACTAGACCCTCCACTGGTGCCAAAAAAAAAAAAAAAAGGAAGAAATTTCCTGAACTCAAAACCGCGCCGTAGCGAGGTTCAAACAGAATTAAATTCTCCAGTCCTGTTCTTCCTCCTCCAGTTCTTCATTCTCCTGAGAGTGAAGAATTCAATTCTGGAAATTTTCCAGGAGAGTGAATCAAAACCTGTGTGAAAGACCAAAATACGACCCCTCTTCTCACCATTTGCTCAAAGTTGTTTTCATGTACACAGGGGGGGTTTGTTGTTGTTGGGTGTGTGTTGTTTTGTTGGTCACTCTACACTTTCAAAAGACAAGGGGAAATCACTTGAAAAGGTCCTTAACCGTGCATGCTCACTTTTATTAAACGTTTTTGCTGCTTTAAGTTATCAACCTCAACCTTGTGACAAGCCAGGAGAGCGAAAAAAAAGGCCTTTCGATGGCGAAAAACGCATGTGTGGGTATATAATTAAGCAATGAAATGCTATGGGTTTCATAGCTTTATTGTACCCATACAATTTGGGTTTTTGGTTTTCTTCTAAAATGCCGCAAGTGGTAAGCGAAGAAAGTGGTGTACTTTGGTGGAATGACCCAGATTGCAAACGCCCTATTCCACGACTAGGAAAAGGAGGCCAAGTGTTACCAAACATTGTGGCCAACATCCCCTACTCTCGCTAGTTACTACAACTAACCCGTGATTCGAATTGTACTATTTTGGCTGAAAAGGGGGAAACCCTGGACCGGAGCCGAGGGCAGAGGGTTGACCCCTAGTGATCTCACTAGTGAGGGCTCAGACCTTGTAGGACCTTCTAGGGACCCATCACCAGGATCCTCTGGTGATAGGTTGGGAAGGTTGGAAGGAATCAGTGATGGCATTGGGAAGAAGATGTGCCGTATCTGGACATCTCCGGTGAAAACACACTACTCACCCGCAATTCCACCTCATTTAAAGCCTGCGCAGCGGGTCCAGGGGAGAAGCTTGACATGTCATGTATGTGATGTAAAGTGGGATTTTTTGTGTGGTGTTTGCCGACGGTGCAGAGGTCTAATCCAATGAGGTGGTTAGGGTGAGAAATGACTCCTCTGCTGAGTACTAAATTGTTTATTGGAATAAACAATTGTAGCGTAGATGAGCTTAGTTGCTCGAAACCGGTCCCCACGCTACAATTGTTTATTCCAATAAACAATTTAGTACTCAGCAGAGGAGTCATTTCTCACCCTAACCACCTCATGGGATTTTTTGTGTTAAACCATTTTTTCGGTTCTCACAATTGGGGCAGGAGCCGACCCCGCACTTGTACTTAGAAACGCTTTAGAAAATCTTGCTCCAGGGAAAGGATTCACATAAACTTGAGTTCAGAGGTGAATTGTCTGCCGACAAGTCAGGTATTACAACACGTGATTGACTTTTGGTCAAACATTGGTGTTCGGCCCGGATTTGAACCAGGCTGATCAGTGCTCCGACTGACTTTTAAACAGGCGAAGCTCTGTTGCCTTATTCCACTGGGCCACCCTGACCCCCACATGTCATGTATGTGATGTATCCCAATCATGGACCCTGGGAAAGTCAACCAGGCCCATCACAACACAGCGGCGGCCTGATTTTGGACACGGCGTGCAACTCCGCCCAACAAACAAATTAACCATTCTTGGGAACACATCCACACGTAAGCACAAGAAGGGTAGGGAGCATCTAAGTCTTACTCCCATAACATTTTTTTGTACTGGACGACGATCATAAACCAGTTCACTTCAATACAGTAATCCATGTGAGGTGGTTAGGGAGAGAGAATGACTCCTCTGCTGGTTTACAGAGAGTCATTCTCTCTCCCTAACCACCTCATTGGATTAGACCTCTGCACCGTCGGCAAACAACCACCTTGTAATCCATGTGTATACGTCAATGCTTCACCCTTTTCTCCGCGATTTCACTTTACCTCACAACCACTTCACCAACCCCTTCCCACACTTGTTCCGCAGGTTAACTTTAGGCAAAATATGCTTCGCCCAAACAACGACTCCCCCTCAGTGCGTTCACCTTGTTTACTCTCATCGATAAAGCCACCCTCACGGTCTAAAATAATAAACAGCGACAATGTAAATTTAGGGATTTAATCAATAATGAACACTTTTGTTTTATTTAGTTCGCTTCAAATATACCCAAATATCCGCCGCATTCCGGGCAGTTGTGCATTGTGGCGCCGCACGAGCGGATGAGATACGGCAGACAAGAGAAACAAGGCAGAGTGAATACCAACATAAGCGCGAGAAAATGAGTTTTGAAGTTGTAATGAGAGTCGGTCACAGTCAGCACTTTGTTGTTGCAATGAGGGCAGACCACAATCTGAAACATTCGCGGGGTGCTGAAAAGTTTCGTAATTACAACATTCTTGAAGAATTCAAAATGAGCAATAATAATTTTTTATAATGTTAACAAGAAGAATTTTGGATTCAGTCACACAACACCTAATTATTGTGATGGGGATGAATGTGAAAAATTCAGCAAATTTTTACACAAGAGGTTATTCTTTTTTAAAGGTAAATTGTGCACAAATTAATTCTACTACAATAAAAAAATATTTTATCAAAATTCGAGAGAAAAAAAATTAATGTTTTGACAGAAGTGGGACTCAAAAAAATGGATTATGCGTCCAAAATCATTAGTCCACCCGACATCCTTCAAAACCTCCATTCGACGCCTCACGATCAGATCCCCGCGATGAAATCGAATAGGTAGCTCTGGGGCCCTCAAAAATGGATTATACTTCCAAAAATACCTGGAAAACGACACTCTCTTGACCCGAGACGAAAACCCCCTCCCGTAGCACCTTTTTAGCCCCACAGAGCCCCTTTTCAGGCCCTCGGGTTGAAGCGATTGGGATGAAAACTTTGTAGGCGGGTGATTCCAAAAAAAAAAAAACGGAAATTTGGGGTTTCGTTTAGGCCGAAAATTTTTCCTTCGTTTTCTCTAGAAGTGTTATTGATTCCGGTCCAGGGAAAGCCCGAGTTTTCAAAAATATATAGGGTGAGATACTTTATGTAGCCCCCAAAAACATATCACTACAAAACCACGACGGATTTATGTGCTTTCCTCAAGACCATCACATGAATTGGTGTTGGTATAACTATTGAGGAACTCAATATATATTCCCAATTACTTTCAGTATCCGTAGCCAGTAACCGAATATAAAATATAATTAGGGTTAGAAACTAGATTTGAAGGTCAATTTCTGCAACTGAAATGGAGAAAGCTAGGCGTGAAGGACTTGAGTTTTCGTGATGGTCTTGAACTTTTGTGTGAAGGTTATGAACTCTTGAGTGAAGGTCATGAGTTTTTCACAATGGTCTTGCCTTTATTGTATTTATAATACTTATTATTATTACTTACCTAGTAATAATACAATATACGTACATATATACTACAATAACTTGGTCAAGTCAATGAGATAGGTTATTAAATCATCCAAACCTTCACTAATCCCTCATGACCTTCACAAGTTTGACTTGGTAAAGCGTGATGGTCGCGTGAAGGTTTTGAGTGTGACGGTCATGAGAAAGTATCTCAAAAAGGCTGGAAAGCTAACTCTGTTGTACCAGAAGGGTAAACTGGGCTTTCATCGCCACACGAACCCGTTTTATGTTCTACGGGTGATTACAATCTAATCAAACAATTTGAATTACTCATTTTACGAGCGTGAATGTCTGGAAAAAAAAGTATCTCAACAAACATGACTTAGCTCAGTAAACTCTGTGAAAATGTTTCTTTGGCTGCTGGAGATCCCCCACGAGCCTTATTTTCCCTTCCAGGGATGTTGGGCTACTGAACGGACTAGCTCGGAGATCGAAATAGTTAAAAACGCGCTCTTCAGGCGAAATGAAAAACTAACTTTTTTTCTTGTGCCGGTCTTGAGTCATCGTGAGTACGCAACTTTTAGAGGGTGGTTCTGCATTTAGATAATTGATAACCCCTTGAACGTAGTAAACTATTGAAATATGGAATCTCCTAATCACTTGGGGAGAAGGCGTTGACTGTAAATCCATGATATGGGATCTAAAATCGATTCCAAACTTGCTCATAGGTCTTGAGTACGCGTGAAGGTCGTGGGGTTTTCTGTAGTAAATCTCGATTTTCTCCTAGTACATTAGCCGAAATAATTCAGAAGTATTTAGAGTGGTAGAGCATTTCGTGTGGAGCTATACAAAAAAAAAAGTTAGAAGATTGGGTAATTTTTGGAAGCTACAGAGGCGAGTACTCACCCATTTCCGTTTTTTTTGGAATCACCCAGGCACAACTAGATGGTAAACCGAGTAGGTATTTTGTCAAAATTTCAGATTAAAAAAAAAAATCCTTCGGCCCAAACAGGCATAGGCGGCGTACGGCCGACGGACATTTCATTATTGGAATGCATAAATTTTGAATCGTGTAATTACTAAAAGCTTTTAGTACACTTTTAGTACTAGTACACATTTTGAGATTGATCCCGCCGTATATACGCAGGTGTATTATTCCAAGAATAACGAACCAAAACGAAGAATCCTAATTCATATTGTCACGTTTTGGTCTCTCATTCCATTCCAACCAAATTGGTTTAGTTACTGCCGACTTACTTGAGGATTTGGACCGTATATATAGTACGGATTCTGCATCATTCGGGTTGATGCGCCCACCAAATGAAAGGTAAGCGATTGACTGCCGGGCTTTGTGATTCCACTATTCGGTCTCGTACCAATTTGAAGTACTAGTCAACCACCGTGTGATGAAAATCTACGAAGCTCGTCTCTATGGTGTTGAGGTGATACGTTACGACGTGATGATTATAGTCATGGTGCATGCTGCGGAAATTAACATCGTAGGCAGTAAAAAATCGGTTATTTATAATAATTATCTTTAGATATAACTTTTTAAATTATTCTCTTTGATTTTCTTAATTTTCTTAATCTTAATCTCAATTCTTTAATGATTGTATGGTGTCCTGGTATTGTTTGAGTTCTATCTATATAAGGATAGAGAGTGAATACTGTCTTCTCACACGGGTTTAATGGGTATGTACAGTAAGGGACCGGATTCGGGTCTTAGCCCATCATCAGCAGGGCCGTGGAGAGAAAATCCGGGCCCGGGGGCAAAATTCATCGGGCCCCCTAAAAAAAAAGAAGAAAAAAAAAGAAGGTTGTATGAAAATTCATCGGGCCCCCTAAAAAAAAGTATGAAAATTCATCGGGCCCCCTTAAAAAAAAAAAAAAAAAAAGGTATGAAAATTCATCGGGCCCCCTAAAAAAAAAGTATGAAAATTCATCGGGCCCCCTTAAATAAAAAAAAAAAAAAAAAAAAAAAAAGGTATGAAAGTTTTTCCTATATTGATCTGTCCCTTTAGCCATTTTGCCTTTCCTACCCCCTTTAAAAAAAAAAATGCTCAAGAAAATCCGGGCTCCCCTACGAAGGCCGGGCCCGGGGGCAACGGGTCCAGTGCCCCCCCCCCCCCCCCCTCTCTACGGGGCTGATCATCAGCCCCGTTGCTATGTACTCATACATAAAACCAAATCGCTCGTTCGCACCTGGTTGTATCACAAGGGGTCACGCTGAACGCCAAATTTTTCATTTTCGGACTTATGGTTTGTTAGAGGTTTTGCGGACTGTTTCTTCACGAAAATGAAGTCGTTTCAGCTCTAAAAGTATTCTATCCATTGAAAATAAGCGTTTTAAAATTGAGTTTTCAACTTAAACGTACTAAATCCAAATTAAAACCAACCAAAAATTAAATTCACTCAAGTTGATAATATCCACTATATTATAGTACTTTTCTGATGCAACCTCCTCAATTAATATCTTAATTATGAATTTTTAATTCAGAAATTATCTTCAATCCATTAGTTTTGTCAAAACGCGTTTTTTTTTCGAGGTTCCAACATTGTACAGAAATGCAGGTTTCAATACAGGTTTCAAACATTGTACAGAAAAACTTGTTTTTCTCATTTTTCCAAAATATATTCTCAAAGACCCTTCAGTAAAATTTCCAGCGTTTTTTTAAAAGATTCATCTTTGATAAAGGCTCCATTTTCCATCCAACAACATCTCGTTCTATGGAGTCGACAGGGATTGAGGAATAAAAGGTGGTCCCCTCACCGCCTGAGGTATCCCTCATCCCCCAGGAGAATCCCTTCCCGCCTCCATGACAAGTAATCCTTGTTACTCTTCGCCGCCCCCGGGAGCGGTCCGCCCTACAGAGCGCAGACTCTCTTCCCCCCCATCTTCTCACTTGTTGCCTCCGTCCAGGAACAAGCAGCCCCCGTCCCGCCTTCAGTCCGTCACCAGTTGCCGGTGTAAACTCTCGTGACATCACGGAAATCGCAATCTCTCTTCCGCTCCAACAGAAATTGTTTTCATTTATAATTTATTCATTTCCCTCTTTTTTTCAAGAACGACTGTTTTCTATCGTCATTCTGGTAAGTTCATGTATCTAATGCATGGATGAACCAATGACACCACTAAACGTTTAGTTATGAACCCATCGAACTCTCAAGACAAAAATAAAAAACGAAATCAATCCTGGGCTGAAGGGCACAAGTACATTTCCCC
The DNA here is from genome assembly GCA_955831195.1 of Pilophorus perplexus. Classification (NCBI taxonomy): domain Eukaryota; kingdom Metazoa; phylum Arthropoda; class Insecta; order Hemiptera; family Miridae; genus Pilophorus; species Pilophorus perplexus. Next base: position 21,107,296 of record OY037015.1, read on the forward strand.
CCTAATCATGAGGGGAAAAAAGCCTCAAAGTAAAATTGTCATTATTTTGGTGATAGAAAAAAAGAAAGAAAAAAAAGTATCAATTTTTCCTTAAATCATGTCTTATAATGTGTAGATCCCAAAAAAAGCAAATTTTAATTATAATTATTTAATCATAATAATCATTATTATTTTGTATAAATTGTGCAAAATTGCAAGCCAAACAAAAAACTGTATCACAGAACATGTTCTGCTCACTTGCAAGTGAGGGAACCCAAAAAATGGATTCTTTGTACAAAAATAGCTGGAAAACGACACTCCACTTGAGCCGAAAAACCTTCTCGTAGCCTCTTTTTAGCCTCATAGAGCCCCACGTGTTTCAGCAATCGGGATGAAAACATTGCGGACACGAAAAAAAAAAAAAAAAAAAAAAAACACTGCCCAAAGTGACCCGCTCGGCAGACCCCATGTCGTTTATGTAATCTACACAACTTTGAGGTAGATCAGAAAAGTTTTTCCCCGGTCGCACAGTGGTCAAAACAGCCGGTCTAGATCGACATTGCTCATAAATCCCAAAAAATTTGTCAAAAACACTTGAAAACTTGAGGGTGTCTTTGTAAGACCCTCACGATTTGATAAGTAAGGTTTGGGATAGTTGCCTTGTGATGCGACCGCTGTGAAGCTAGTGCAACTTGAATACAGTGGCATCGTAGGCATCCTACTACTGCGAGTTTCGTATAGGTTTTTGTGTTTTCTGGACTGAACGGGTGTGCTGAACTGAATAGAATACCTTCTACATCTGTATCTTTGATCCTTATGAAGGTACAGTCGGTACTTTGTCGACGTAAAAAATCATAGTGAGACCAGTCAAAGAGGACGGAAGGAAAATACCTAATATGGCTTTATTAGGTTCAGGTTCACTTTTTAGAAGTTAGGGCCACGATTCTCTGTTCTACTCTCATACGCCCCAATGTGCCACCAACGAATCAAAAATTTCCCTTCGCGAAATGGACCTGGCACCTGAAAAATTAAGGATTCGTATGAGTTTGAAATGATAATGCACGTCCTCTCGAGATGTAGTTTTTCAAGCTTATACAAAAATAAGTTCCATTCCTCACAAATGTGGGTTTTGAGAGATATTTTAGCTTAACTTAATAGTAGTCTACGGGGTAAATCTACGACCTTTTCGAAGCTAATAGTTATATATTTATTGAAGGTATATACCTCTATTAAGAGACTCTAGACGCGCACAACTTTTACTCGCACATGTAAGGTGCGAGTGAACTTTTAAGTCGGGACTCAAATAGTTGAAGCACAGGAGACCACATCGAGTGCTGGGAAGAGAAGCTTGTTTGATCAAGTGATGACTGCTCAAATTCCATTCTCATTGAAGTTTCCCCTTAACCAAACACTCAAAGAACATTAAATGAAATTTTAATCTATCAGTTGACTTTATATTTTGACCCAATGTCCACTTTGATCGGCTGTTTTGGCCACTGTGCGTCGCCAAAACATAAACCAAAATGAAATTGTCCGTATTGTTCAAAGCATGGAAGAAATAGAAATTCCTTATTCCATGGTTCAAAGGCTAATAATTTGACAATATGGCCCTAGGTATTTTTTCAAAACTATGTCCTAGTTCTCAATCTGGTTGTACCCGCAAGGTTCTGAGCCCAATCCTTCCTAACCGTCGGGATCTATGGGGCTAAAAAAGGGCTGCAGGAGGGATTTTTGTAGATTTTCGGCTCGGGTCGATTAGGGGTGTCGGGTGTAGGGGTGGGCAGTAGGATTAGCTTTTTAAATCTGAAATTTTGACAAAATACTCGGTTCACCAAACTATAGCGAATATATTATATTCGTGCATGGTTTTCAGCCCGGTCGTAGGGATCTATGGAGGCTTACATGGGGCTAGAAATGGAGGCTTTTGAAGGATGGAGTAATTTTAAACGCATCATTCCTTTTTTCGGGGCCCCACATCCGTCCAAACACCGTTAGACAAAATAGATAACATATTATTATTTTTTAATTTTGTTTAAAATAATACTTTATTGACAGAAGTAGTCACTACTTGTTGCGCGATTTGTATTGAATAATAAACCCTTGTGTAAAATTTGCAGCGATTTTTTAACTTTAATTTAAAGAAGAATTACTTAATAATTCGTATAGTAACAAACAATAGAGAATTATCCTCTTCTTATCCGAACAACTCCAAAGGTGGTAATTTATCATTCCGTGTAACTACTTGTAATTCCACCCTTAACTCAAGTCCAAACAGCGGATTTACCTTACTTAGTGATTAGCTGATCTTCCTAACAAAGTACAATATCTAGCGAGGATTTCTGGGGTTTAGAAGGGAAAAGTTACGTGGCCAGAGAGTAAACCCTGCAAGTTGATGGCGGCTTCGTTTGGCCCACCCTTCCGTTAATCAATTTAATTGAATAAGGAAGATTAAAATATTAGCAGGGGGTTATTATTTATCGGAGTGGGACAATGTCGGGGGAAAACATGGTGCTTTCCTTAACACCCCCATCATGAGGGCCATTTGTGAAGTGTAAGGGTGCCTATGAGCGGTGATCATTGACCACCAATAAGTTTATAAGCATTTACATTTACCTACAAATTTTTTCTTTAAAAAAATTAATTATTTATTCATGAAATAAGTGAAAATCAACAACTTGATCTGGCTGAAATTAAATTCGGAAGAATTAATTCTTTTTTATAACCATTATCCGTAAATATAACACATCGACTGGGAAGGCGCCACAATTCCCAAGTCGATTTTTGGCCATTTTGAGTAAGGTTCATATTCTTATATATCACTGCCCAAGTTCAGCTATTAGACTTGACAAAAAAATTCCGGAAAGTTCCAAAGTAACCAACGGAAAAGATAGCAATAAGCATCCTAAGTGGGGCAGAGCGTGGGGCAGAACTTTTTGGTGGGGCAACTGAACGTCAAGTCTAGTTACTTATTTGGGTTTCCTGAAAAGTTGGCAAAGTCGACTTGGGCATTGATGCTCCTTCACAGTCGATATTTTGTTGGCCCGTCTACTAAGGTTGAGGTTCACCCGTCCACCTGGAAGTCATGCACTTACAAAATTAATATATAAACACACACAATCTAAAAACAATCACAAACCTCGTGTTGTAACAACATAGTAATCACAATAATTTTCTTATCTTTTATTCATAAACGTAAATATGACAGTAGCATTATTAAATAATGCTTAAATAATAGTTTCTCACTGAACCAACCAAATTGATTGCTTTCATCCATCGTTGCAGATAAAATAGATATTATTTTAACTGCAATGACGAATGCAATCAATTTGGTTGGTTCAGTAAGAAAGCAATAAAAATGGGGAAAAGTTGTAATTTTGTTTTATTGTTTTCGAGGAAAATTACAACCGCCAAGCTGTTCATTTATCCAGACGCACAATTAATTAACTGGGTAATTCGTTATTCTCGAACACTCAGGAACAGAATTCGATGATGTAGGAATAGAGCTAAAGTAATCAGCTCCAGGCAACTCCGACAACAATATCTCCGCCTCCCTCCTCGTAATACCACTTCCAGGAGATCTTCAAGCGCCTGACACGTTCCACGCCAACGCCATGAAGAGCCGCCGAAATCCCGTTTAAAATGGAGGTTTTCCTCACGTGGATGTTCCCGGTTTAATTCACGCCGGAAAATCTGGGTCACAAGGGATCGCTTATTTTGGTCCCTAGGAGAGAAAATTTGCCTTATTTAATAAGGTGTAGTGCTTGAAGTGTGAAAAAAAGAAAGTTTGTATTTGCGTCGTTTCTGCCTCAAAATTTATAAATGGCTTCTTCTTTTAGAAAATAAATTATGTTTCGAATAAATTGTCGCCGTTTGTGATCAGCGATCACTAAAACAGATCAATACTCTGTTGAATCGTGACGTATTCATTCGCATATTAAGATTACCTATTATATGGTGACAGCTCGACAGGCAGGCGACACTTGATAGACCACTCGTGCTCCTCCCTGAGTTATCTCCCTTCCTCAATTTATGTTTTTCCCTCACACAAAACTTTATTTTCTTCTCTCGTCGACTCGCCTTCTTTGAAACTTTAGAAATACGCTAGTATACCTATGCTTCATTCATTTCGTTCCCTTTCATTTCCGCAATATCCTCCGTACGACAGTTCGGTGATTCACGGCAGAAAAGAAGGCTCGGTTATTTTCACATGCTACTTCGAGCAAGGACTACATTTCATACTATTTGCCTCACTTACATCATTAGAGATGCTAAAGAAGTTGCTCATTGCAGTGACTTGAGAAATAATTTCTCAATGAATTATTCATCAGAAATGCGGAAATTCATGTCTGAGATGACTTCTGCAGTTAATTTGTCCCTTCGTAAGTAATTGAGACGCCCAGAATCTGATAATATCATTTTTGGATACTCCTTCATAACTCTCAGACGTCGCCAATTCCCTCATATCAGCCTGTACATGATATTCTCCCTAACCATCTCATTGGCTTAGACCTCTGCACCGTCGGCAAACAACCACTTCGTCTGCTCTCTTAGTGGAAGTTTTCTATTTTAGGGTGTTAAATCGAAATCATCAACAACTGATGAGTTTGAACAGGAAGAAAAGTTGTAGAGCAAAAATTTGGCGTCGATTGAACACCCCAAAATTGAAAATTCCTTTAAAAAAAAGCAGTAGTTACTGTTTATAAGGGTTCTTACCGTAGTAATCTACTTTTTATTCAAGGCCAATATCCTCAACCATTTACCAGGAGATCCCTACAGCAAATCAACGAGGTAAATCAATTCAGAAGCACCCAGATGGTGTCAATTTTTACCAGCCATGCAGGTGCAAAGCAGTGTAAGCTTTTTCGTGGTGGGTTTCCAAAGGTGAAAAGGACGTCCGTTGAGTCTATCCAGCTCCGAATTGGAAAAACAGCGAGTGACCCAGATGGTGAGGTCGGAGGATTAGGACGGTGCTTAGAAAAAAAAAAAAAGGCTTGGGTCCACAAGCAAGCCTTCAGGATCTCCCCTCAAAAGAGGACTTACGTTGATAAGGGCAACACTGTCAAGAGCAACGACCGGCAAGAACGTCTTTTCTGGACAAACTCGGGGGGCGAGAGAAATTTGAACCCGCATTCACTTAGAAGTTCCTTCCCACAGAATTCGCTTCCCCTTTGCTAATACCGTCAGCGATATGAGAGCAAATACCAGCATTGTGATTGAAGTAGACGAAATGTTCTAAACGTCGTCGAGAATATCTAAGATTATCGTTCAACATTGTTCGCCATTCTATTCGCTCCCATGTGGCGTGGTTCATCGGAAAAAGCGGGCTTGAGGAGAGCACACTAACCGATTTATTGAACTTCCTTGATTGGTTCTACCGATCGCGTATGCTCAGTAGGGCGGTGCAGGTTCCTGGTAAGGGCTGAGCTCTCAGGGGAGGAGCACTGTTCGGAAAAAAGGGTGAAATTTCTGGGCTCGAGGAGGTTTAGTCACTCAACTCTGACTCACCGAAGTCGACCTCGAAGGAAGCGAATAAGTTTGCCGTGCCACGCTAATGATTTGTAGATCGCGTAGATAAGCGCTATACTATAAAACGACGATTCCCCGACAAACTCAAGTCACTTATCGGATAGATACTATGCCGTACAAATCGGATCGTGTTTTTGTTCAGCAAATAGTACTCGCAAGGTAAGTTTGAGGATAATATTATAATATATTATAATAATATTATATATAATATTATTATAGTATATTATACTCAATTTTCCGCCAAAACACAGCACCTACCTTCATGACAAGCACATAAGGTTTCGAATAAGTTATGTTTTGGTGAAAAAAAAGCGATCTAATGGAGAAAGCACACTACTTTTTCTTCCCCAAAAAATGCATGTGGGGGGTTTTCTCCCCCACGTTCTTGGCTGTAATGCCAGCCCACCGGAGTTAGTACCTGCCATCGATGTATGTTAGTTTACTACATCGATGGTACCTGCAGGAGGAGCGGGTCGCGCTATGGTCGCGGGCTAGACCCCTCTTATCCCGCCGGCGGCCCAGTCGCCCAGTTCGAAGACGGGGAGAATTAAATTCTGATTGACATTGAATGATAAATTGTATCATTCAATGTTGTCATTTACTGGTCAATTATTGCGGCGTTATACAATGTCATCACGCAGTTAATTTTCAGGGATGGGACCCGACGGCCTCGATTACTGATAATTCGGTTGTCGAAGCTGAGCCGGTTGGAATGATCCCAACGTATAGGCCCGTTGCTCAGGACTTCATTACCGACAATTCGTTTGTGGACGCCGGGAAATCGGCATCGTATAATACTGGGTCCGCTGGCAGGCCACCTTTAGTGACAATTCACTTGAAGTAGCTGTAGCAGCGATTGTGTTGGGAATCGGCATCTCCTCGGTTCTCTTCCGAAGACTCTGCATCTTCACAGTAACTTAACATATCAAGCAAGCCTGTCGTATGCGAGTCTTCCAATACTGTGGCTGCATCTTCTTCTAGGTCAACAGACTACGACAAATCGTACGAAGCCCTAGAAAGAAATGTTCTCATACTCCCTTCCTCTTTCTAAAAAAAAAAAACACTCGCGGCGAAATCGTGGATTTAGGCCACAGACCTTCCGCCAAACACACTACACAAAATTTAATGAATTTATGTTCAAATAGAGTAATACGTATTACATATTAAGCTGTAAAGCTTCACGTATGAAAATTTAGGTCGGACTCAAAATTTGTCATTATGCGTTTCAAGATGTGTTTGATTCCAAAAGTTAAAATTTAATTTTTGGAATCAAACACATCTTGAACAATGCGCACGGACATTTAATGACCGTGCGCATTGTTTCAGAACACCGATTTAGCACGAAAAAATCGGGGGAAAATTAGGATCAATCTAAGTTTACTATAGGTACGATGTTCAGGGAAGTCCCAAGAATCAATCAATCTTTCATGGGGCCATTGAAGGATGCCAGGAAGAAGAGTACAGTGTGGTTTCCCGAGTAATTTTGGAGTTGTAGGTAAGCTATTTTTCGGGGTCCCCAAACCGTCCCAATACTTTACTGGAAAATTCAAAAAAATAAAAAATTTAGTACATAATTACTCAAGTCGGGGAAATGATTGGCATAGAATTAGTGTTTGCATAAATTAAAACAAACAATTAATGGACGCAGTTTTGAAAAATAGTTCTTCAACTGTAATATTCTACAATGCAAGGTCTTCCCAATCCTCCAACGTTTGATTTTGTACCTCACTAACAATGGTTCGATTCAACGAGTTCAAATGATCAAAAGATCTGACATCTCTGATTACAATTAGCGGCAAGGGATCAACGGCGTTACCTTTCTTACTTCCATTGTGCATTCCCAGAGATAAAACGAGATCCTTGATGAAGGGGGTGCCTGGGAGGGGTCCTTTCCGAATGACAAACGCCGGAACGAGAAAAAAAGAGAAAGAAAAAGGCGAGAGGAGAAGAGAAATGAAAAAGCGCCTAAGATTGAAAGGGGTGGAGTAAATGATTACGGGAGTCTATTGCTCTTCATGTTGGAAAAGGAAAAAGATTCTGGGGCGCTTTAATTGGTAGCCAGGTGGAGTCTATGGAGGTGTTGACTGAAGCGGTTTTGATCATCCGAAGGAAGACCATCTTTATTACGAGATATCACAGAGTTGATTGATCCTATAGGTATCACAAAAACCTTTCCCTCCGTCTTCAAGGATCGTAATTGGACCTCCAGGGGAGTAACTCTTTGAGGGCCCATGAGAAACCATCGAGCAAAAGGCGCGTTGCACTGCCATGACACAAACCAAGCATAAAATGTATGCTTGTAGCAGGATTTTGACATTAAAATGCTTCGATTTGCAGAATTTTGTCATTTAATGTTTCAATCCGTATATCAAAATTCTGGTTCAAAGTGGATCAAAAGAGCGAGAGAGGAAAAACTTTAAACTCGGGGAAATTACCGCGAAATTCTTAGTTATTGCTCAACGACGAGTTGATTGCAATTTCTTTTCATGTAATTTATATTTTTCAATATCGTATTTAAATACGTTTATTCACGGTGAGACCGAATACTAGTAACATAATACTTAATAGTTACTCCTAAATTAATACTTTTAACCCTTTTCCTAGCGAAAACAGAAGGAATTGTGGCATCTAATGATGAAAAAAAAAAAAAAAAATGTTTCCATTGTGACTTGAGTGGCTTGATGTAAAAATCAATAGGTTATTAAAAAAGATAAATAGGTACATTTTTCAATGTAAGTATTCCTTTTATGCTTTTTAAAATTTTTTTTTTTAATTTGTGAAATTGAGTTCAAGGCTCAGAAATATTAATTAAATAGAAAAATCATGCTCAGAATTCCCAAGTCTGGTTTTCTGAAATCCTGGCAAAGTGAACGAAGATTCACTACTTTAACCAGCTATTCCAGTGGTTCCCAAATTGTTTCGGGTCGCGCCCCCCTAACATGACATGTTAGGATACATTGTATTCAGGCGCGACTGGTGATGGCCAAACAAGGGGGTGCAATCACGGATTCGTGATTATATTATATGAAAATATTATTGCACCTAATAGGTACACTTTGAAAAAAATCTGCAAATTTTACACAAGGGTTTATTATTCTTTGATATAGGTTACTTGTACAGAAATTTAATTCTGTCAATGAAAAAATTAAAAAAATTTTTTTTTGGATTTTTATATTTCAAAAAAAATTTTTTTTGGGGAGATTTTTTCTTCAAAAATGTTTTTTTCAAAAATTATGTATTTTTTACTCGAAAAACATTAAACCTATATATTATTTCATTCTATCTTTTTTAAACGTAGAATTTCCTTAAACATTGGTATCACGGTAGTTTTCACGGAAATTTGATATACGCATTTAATGGGAGCCTGAAGATTCGCTTATAAAATCTAGAGAGATAAAAATAGTTGAAGTTTCCATGGGTATTGTCAGAACGTGTCTCTAATGTCTGTGAACAACTTGCATTAACGAGAAAATCTGGTGGACTGCAAAACGTGGATTTTATGAGTAAAACGAATACATTTTAGAATTATAATGATGAAAATAATTATAATGAATTCAAATTAGCGAATTAAATTATTAATTTGGCACAGGCACCACTTCAGCTCCAGTTGAAATATGACAGAGATGAAAAAGAAGAAAAAAACATCTCATTAGAAGAAGGGAGAACTTGGAAATGGAAACAGTACCCAGACAGAAGGTTTTCTAGGGCTTTCACGACCCCGCTTAATTATGCAAATGAACCCAAGAAGTTCAGGAGCGATCCGGTTGGACTAATCAGGAGCCTTTCATTCATAGCCACTTAGCCAGGCATTAATTCCACCCTCCTTCATTTCCGATCCACTCAATCTCCTGCGTTGGAAATTGCAGTTCCTTTCCTTTCATTTTTTCCCCATTCTTTTCCCTGCGTTTTATTTTGATTTAGATGACAACTTGTGACAAATGAAATATTTTGGAGAGTTTACAGTAACTGTACGCATGTGTGTATGGTAGGTACCTTCCTCTAAGGGGAGGACTCCCAATTGGGTGATTGTCCAATTGTACGACCACTTGGTCCGTGATTTTTCAGCTCTAATTTGGGTCGATCCTGACCCTCTCACGCGGCCTTCAGAAACCGCTGCGCTGCCTCGTCGTTTCAAAGGCTATTGCCAAATAAATAGCGAATGACACCGTGTGACATAGTCAGCAAACAAGTTTCGGAGTCACGTTTTTGAGCAACGAACCCGTCGAATAAACATCGACCGAATATTCCCCCTGAGATGACGTTCCTGTTTGGAAAAGCGGGCAGGTATCCGTTCGAATCAGCGGCTGACCAACCTGTTGGCTTTCCTGTGGCGTAAAACCGAATTCCACTCAGGGAACTGTCACAGAAGGGCTCTACCATCGGAATTCCACAGCTTGACAGGTTGGACGATTGATAGAGCAAAGCCACCAGGAATTTGTCCGCATTGCTTCGCAACGGGGACAATACAGCGACGCTGGAAAACCGGATACCTTCTCGTTGAAATTAAACGTCTGAAGATTTTGGTTGCACTGAATCTGCTCAAAAAAAAAAAAAAAAAAAATGCAAATTTTACTTAAGGGGATAGGTATTATTATTTTGTATGACGCTAGAGAACGGAAAAAAAAACAAGTTTGACTAGGATTTTTCTCTTCAAGGACCCCACAGTTTTTCTCTAAAAGAACTTCATAAGATCAAACAATAAGAGTGAGTTTTGGGCAGCTACGGTGTAGTGAGAATTTCAGGACGCTAAACTAACCCATGTAGGTACAATAATACAATAATTGTACAATAATTATTGCTCCTTAACCTTACGTTTTCGGGGAGTCATCGAAGCTCAGTCGAGACAGCGGCTGATTTTAGTGGTTGAAGTAGTGGGTTCGAGTCCCGCAGCGGGCTCGATCAATTTCGGTCCTGTTCAGAGCCAGATGGGGTTACCTCCGCCTCTTGTGACAACCGCAGACCGTTAACACATTAACATCGACTTTACTACAATTCTCATTAAAAAAAAACACGTTTTTCAGTTTAACCCCTCCTATTATAGGACTATAGTAGTCAGTCCCCTTAAGCTTCACGGGCTGGAGCTGGAGCGATCCGGTTGAAAACCAAATAGGCCTTCAATACTTCATTTTTTTATTTCCTCTAATATTTCTTCAATATTATCCTTTCATCCCTCGTACCCTCGGTATTCCTTTTTTAATATATTAATATTCCTTCAATATTCTCTTTTGTTTCTTCCGGTTTTCCGGCTATTCGTGTAAGTGTATTACTGGAAACAATTTCAGCTAGTCGCTAGGGGCCCACGTGGACCAATATTGTTCCTGATGTTATTAGGAAACATTTTGAGGACAATCGGTTTCATGGCAATTGAACCCCTACGATGATACCTTTATGGTTTATTTACTTTGAATATTCGACAGTGTGTGGAATAGTTGAAAAAAGAAGCCCTTACGCTTTTATTTGTACCTTGAAAAAAAAAAAAAAAAAAAAAATCAAGTGGTTTTTCAAGTGCTTTATTTTATTCATTTATTTATTTTTTAATTAATTAATTAATTAATTTTTTATTTTTTGCATTTTACATAATATGTATTATTCAGGTGTAGTTTCGGAAATACTACAAGAAAGTGTCACGAGCGAAAGGCACTGACAATGCTATATTGGCAATATTATTATACCTATTTATTATTGTGCACAATCTGTCAAAGCAAGGAGAACCAGGTACGTTTGTATCGAGTTTCCGCGGATCGCTCGAGCCCCAAGTTGGAAAGGCCACCCGGAACAATAGAGTTTTCTCGTATGGAAACGATAAATCCAGCTAAGGCGCACATCGTGGTCCCCCAGGAGGACCCGGTCAATCAATATTTCAAGTGGGTATCTCGGCCGATAGCAATGTTTGATCCTCACGCGATACCAACACAAATCCGCGAGCACCCACTCCATATTGATGCCCAGTCTTGAGAATATCGTGACACCGGAAGCACCGAGTTAAAATTTCACGTTTTGGTCGTAGCAGTAAAAGGTAGGAATGTAGAATTTTTGAGTGTAAACTTAATCTAGTTTAAATTTTAATTAATAAACAATTAAATTTAAATGATAACTTTTACGAATTGATTATCATAGTTAGGTCTTGATTAATAACCTAACAATATTTATTGCTGTCGGTGTCACAACACACCGAGCTTTCAGGAATTCCCGAAGATTAATCATCCGAACCATCATCCATTTTCCTGCTATTCTATTCCAACAATTCACGAATGTCGTGGGAGTTGAGAGTTGACGCTTTCGGAAAATACGAGGTCGAAGAAGCTGTGTCTTATGCGAGTGGCAGAGGGCGTGAGGCTAAGTGTGGGGATCAGATGAGACGCGGCTGGCAGGATGTCTCACATCACGTCAGAACGGCTAACGAAGAATAATAGCGCGGAGGGTGAAACACGAGACAATAAGACTCGGAGTGCTTAGGAGCCCCAAGAATAGGTAAGGTCTAATGGAAATCATCTACTGGGAGGAAACTAATTTTTTTATGAAAAATTCGTTGGAGGGAATTGGAGGCTGTGGTAGAACGTCCTATCTGGACATCTCCAGTGAAAACCCAATGCCTTCACTTCAAGTGCGTGAGCAGCAGACCCTCAGGGAACCCTCAACATCTCGAGTGTGGACCCCAAGAAAGCTAAGCTTGCCCATAACGTTCTCATTCCTCCAACAACAAACAGCGGCGTGGACTGGCGCCTTCAGATCTCCTCCCATCACACAAGAAAACGTAATTGCTTAGGAGCACACCCGCACGTAGGTAGGCTCCGTGAAGTCAGTTCCTAAAAAGGACATTGTAAAGAGTAGAAAAAATGGTTAATAAACTCTTACGCACAAGCAGTTCACACTGTGCACATTGTCAGCCACTATAGGTTTATTTACTCTACAACAGTTGACAATCAGGGATCGTATGATGTGCGTGAGATTGTAATTGCTGTGTCGTCAGTCAGGCGGCGATCGGTCAGTGTCCATCACGAAAGGCCTGTCCCGAGTCGGTAAGCCGATGGTCGATGTGGGGAAAGGGGTGGAGAGTTAATCTAATTTTCCTGCCCGCAGAGGTTTAGTTCACGGGGTGAAACATGTAGCATCTAGGATGGTTTCACCGTAGACCGTGTCCAAACGTGTACAACATCCCAGAGGAGTTCACGGGCTGAGCTCCACCCTTGGTGCACAAGTTCGCTTCGTTTTCCCACACCCACAAAATAGAGACTCACACCGTTCGAGAATGAAAAAGCTGCACATTTTAGACGAGAGTTTATTGATTTATTAAATAAACAATGGGCTTCTTGAAAAGGTCTGAATTCAGCATTTCTGACAACATATTCGGATTCAGCACCCTTTAAAACCCATACACCCCAATTTTTAGTTCGAAAACCCGTTTAGGTACGTGCTGAGCTGTTTTCGAAATGTTAGAGATTTTGAAATGAACGCCGGGCAAATTTGACGTCACACCTCGCCAGGCTGGGCGTCGAGTAGTTCTGCACTGAGCCGCCAGAGCGCTAAATAACAAATCTGAACAGAATCGGAATAAAAACACTCGGCCCAGGTCGATTTTTGAATAACCTTCTTTGATAATAACCTCGATGCTCAATTTTCGAATGACCTTCTATAATGATTAACCCGATTTTCGATTTTTGGGGTCGACTTTTCGCGTAGCAAAGTTGGCTGACTTGCGTAGATGAGAGAGAGAGAGGGATCTCCCGGCCAATCAAAAGACGACGAAGCAGCCCACGTCATGTACCCTCTCCAGACCTCGGAATTCAAATATCATATTTTTCCTAAGGCCCTATAAATAATTGAAAAGGGGTTTCTACAATATGGACCCGTTTTCGTAACTTTTGAAGGACGACCTTTGCAGGAAAAACATTTTCAAAAATCATTCAAGGAGCTCATTGTGCAAAAATGAAGGAATTCTTCAATAAAAATCATTAAAAGTAGAAAAAACTAGTAGGTAATCACATTCCAGTATTGAGGCGAAAACACAGAAAACACCAGCTCGGAACGTATACAGTACTGTATACGTTCACGTGTCTCTCAGACATAGAAATCGTTCCTGCTGGGTGTGCATACTGTGTCTATTGGACACCTAGTGACTTGGAAAAACGAACACGGACATTTTCCTACGTCACCTGGAGTAAAATTGAAGGGTGGAATCCACTTCAGAGGAATGGGAGGAAAGGTACTGATAGTCAGAGACTCAGAGGAATAAGGAGTGTTGGCAAATCTCACAAGCAGTTTTCCAAACCGTGTCTGTCAGACACGGTATACACACAAAGGGTATATTTTACGTCCTAAATCGCTTCGAAAAAGACAACCCCTTTGTCTTCCAGGCTGAAGGCTCTCCAAAGCCCCATTTTTGGCGCCATAGGTTCCGACGGTGGAGCCGGATGGGTCTGAGACCCCCGTAAATGGATTCTTCTTTCAAAATCACTTCGGAAACAACCACTCGACATCCTATTCAAACTCCTTCAAAACCCCTTTCTACGGCCCCTTTTCTTCGAGCGATTTAGCAGCTAGAATCTAGATCTAGCTGCTAGATGGAGAACGAGTATATTGTCAACAATAGAAGTATAAAGTACTTATATTATTCTTACATATAATATATGTGTGCCAGTATCTCTTCCAAGTCCATTGATCCCAGAGCAAGTTACCTTTTGCGCTCCAGGGCCTCACACTCGGGGAGGCATAGGCACAACAACTGTTGTGGTTAACTATTTTAAAGTTACGGAATGCCGCACAATGGCACAAATTAGTTTCATATTTATTTTTTAAGATCATTTAACAGGACAACCTAATGCACTACTACTAATGAATGATTGATTGACTTGATAAATGACGAAATTACGTATTGGCCCAAATGCAATCCCCATTCCGTGTCTTCAATTTGTGGCGCCCAAACCCATTACTTTTGAGTGCTTCCAGTTAGCCCAATGCCATTGCTGTAGCTCCCAGGGGTTGGCCCAAAGCCATCAAAATTTTGGCCCAAGGTCATTGCGTTTGGAAGTCTTTGGCCCAAAATCAAACCTCCCTATGTAAGATAGTATAATTATAAGTAAAACAAAGTGTTAATTGTCGCGTAAGAATTTATTTGACAATTCTCTAAAATTCAAATATAATGACACTCAATTAATTAATAATTACTCTCACTCACAGCTTTCCTTTCCTATGAATCTATCAATGATACTATCCCCTTCCTATGATTCTATCCCAATCCAGCCTTAAGATGCGTCTTTCTCGACCCTCATGAAACAACCTATTTCACCCCGTCTCCTGGCTTTCATCGTCTTCAACTGTCTTCACTTTAGTAGGTACCTGTCTTGCGGTCGATTGGATTTCAACGTGAAACGGATCCCTTTGAGTGCTCCCTCACCGCTCCTTCTCTGCGGCGCTGCTGAGAATACCTGAGAGGCAAGCGAAATGAAACACATTGTCACGACAGAGGACTCAATTTTAGCTCAAGTGCTTTCAGTTTAGACGTTGAGGTTCCTCATACCCTTTCATTCTTCCGTCAAAACTTAATCATCGCTGCTGACACGTTTATCTCACCACTCCCCCCCCCCCCCCCATTAATCATCCTCCTCTACGTCAAAAACGGTTAGTTAGTTTGTCCTATTTTTCAGAAATTTCTTCCTTGTAAAGTGCAATCCTCCAAACCGTTTTGGATTGGCTCAAGGCCCCTCAGAAAAGTCACAACCCCTAAGAAACGCGTTCCCTTTGTTCTCCCTTTTTTCGATTCAAAGAATTCAGTAGAGCCCCCTTTGAAACCCCTGCTTCGTGACGTTTGGAAAGACCTGTGCCGTCTTCATTAGCAGAAGCCCACTCTTCTTGTTTCATATTTGAATTCTTCTGAAGTTGCTGAAAACGGAAGAATGAGAGATGAGGAGAGAATTCTGGAGCAGCGGGTTGAATAGACAAGTTCTGCGAAGGGGGTGAAGAATGTGAGATGAAGGAAGGTATAGCGAAACAATAGGACTTCTGATTGGGGTGGATTTTGGCAGAAGATTGAAGAAAAAAGTTGGGTGACGTTCCAAAGATAAATATAATAGCATTTTTCGTAGCTTTGGAATGATTTACCACTTGTTAAGAAGCATTAGTGATATAGATTATCTCTTCGTATTTACCGGATAAAGACGAAGAAAGTCCTTGTCTTTACATTTTCACTACGCTAGAAACGAGATAGGATGTACCTACAGAGCTTTTCCTCGGGAAAGCTCTGTAGGTACATTATAGTGTCCTGGGGTTGTGTGAGGTCTATCAATAAGGATAGAGAGTAGAAATTGTCCATTCACACGGGTTGTATTGGTAAATTACATGGGACTGGTTTCGGGTGTTAGCCCATCATCAGCCTCTTCTAAATCGCTCGTTCACACCTGAAGCTGTTGAACCAAAAGTTAGTACAAGAAGTTTGTAGAAGTTAGTTAGTACTAACTTTTGGTTCAACAGCTTCAGGTGTGAACGAGCGATTTAGAAGAGGCTGATGATGGGCTAAACCCCGAAACCGGTCCCATGTAATTTACCAATACAACCCGTGTGAATGGACAATTTCTACTCTCTATCCTTACTTTCCCGAGGAGTCCGAAGTTTCTACGGTATGGTACGCCAGCCAAACACATCTTTGCCCTACAACGTAAAGCAGTGAGGATCCTCGAAGGCTCGAGGTATAGGGACTCCTGTCGTTTGAAGAATATGGAGTTGGCAATCTTGACTCTTCCAAGTCTGTTCGTCAGGGAGTGCTTGCTGCTGGAACATAGAACGTTTGAGCAAACTAGGGGATATCTGTGGATATACCTCCAGAAACTCCGAAAATGTACAATGTGAAAAGCGGTACGTGATTTGACTCAAAGTGGATTGACGAAGAGTGCTTCTATTATGCCAATGATGCGATTTGAAGCTACATTTTGAGGTGAGTCTTTTCTAAGTAGGTGCTGGCGTTTTGACAGATAGAGGGAATTTTGACAGGAGGTGGCGCTTTTACAACTACTAGTTCAAGGGAGGCAGACAAAGATGGTGGCGTTTTTGCACGTATTTTTCACTAGCACTGGCTTTTATACGTTTACCCCCAAAGTCCCAGCGGGCCAGAAAAGCCCCAGCGGGCAGAAAAGGCAGAAGGCCGCAGACTCCTGCTCGGTATGGCGGTTTCCCTCCACTGCCTTCAAAATGCATGCTCAATAATCGTACTTATGCCAGTTAAAAAACGCTTCAACTTTTCCACAGGGGTTAAAGTTAACTAAATAATTTTATTCTTTGGTATAAATTATTCAAATTAATTTTATTAATTTTATTCTTTGGTATAAATTATTCAAATTAATTCTTTCAATAAAGAATCATTAAACAACAAAATCAATTATCCCGTACAGTGTTTGGACCGATGTGGACCCCAAGAATGGATGTTACGTCCAAAATTACTCGGAAAACAACACCTCATTCGACCTCCTGGTATCGCTCTAATGGTCCATTAAATGTAAGTGGGCCTCGAAAACGACACCCCACTCGATATCATGGCCGAAAACGTTCGAAAACCCCTCATACAGCCGCTTTTTAGCCTCACAAAGCCCCATGGGGTTGAGCAGAAATGCTTTCGGGCACAAGTAGATGGGGAATCGAGTATTTTGTCAAAATTGCGGATTTGTGAAAAAACCTAATTCCCAAAACATATTTCATTGCCCCGGACATTTCATTTCGGATTAATGAAAAAATGCCTATAGGCATTATAATACCCAAAACATATTTCAATGCCCCGGATATATCTATCAAGATGTGTTGATTCCGAAAATTAAATATCTGGGGCATTGAAATCCGTATCAACACGGACACATTTTGAGGCCGATTAAAAATGTTGACCCCGCAAAATCATTGGTTGACTATTCTGAGAATAATAAACCAAAAGTGGTGAAATATTTCGTGACGTTCTGAGAAAAATGATCAACCGTGATATTGATCTCATAGTTGAGTGACATCGAACGACAAGGACATTATTGCTTTTCGTCCTCTCCCAGCCTCTCTTGTTTCACGCTTCTTCCAGCGATACAATTTGCGGGTCACCGCCCCTCACGCCCCCATCCACCATTCATGGGCCAACTTTTTTTTTTTTTTTTTTTTTTTTTTGACTCGGTATTTTCCATATTGTTATCGAACGGAGATTATCTATTTCGAACGAACAACAGACTCTCCAACCAGCCTATTTCCACTCCGTCAGACTTGGCAGAAGCAGGATGGAGGGACAAACGCCTAACAGAGAGCTGTGGCCAGTATTTATTTAAATCACTATAGTATTTGCATTACTCATATCAATTGAATTATCAACCTGTCGTAGAACATTGTTATTCCCTTTGAGTTGGTTGCCCCGTCGGTTTTCGTTAATTAAATTTTCGACGGATCCAAGTGAATCGCCCGAAGGGACTTCGTGATCAATACACCCCAATCACCGGCCAGCCGATATCGTACACTTCAAAGCCTTCAGTCCGCCAGCCCTTCAAAGTCATCCCTATGATCCCCTCCGAAATCGGTTTCTCAGTGGACGACCGTGTTTCGTCCAATTCGCCTTCCGGGTGTAATTCTCAAAAACGCTGCAAATTTTACACACGGGTTTATTATTCTTTGATATACGTTACTTGTGCAGAAATTTAATTCTGTCAATGAAAAAATTAAAAAAAATTTTTTTTTTGGATTTTTATCTCAAAAAAATTTTTTTTGGATTTTTTTGTTCAAAAATGTGTTTTTTCAAAAACTCTGTATTTTTTACTCGAAAAATATTTAACATCCTGGGATCCTTCAAAAATCCCATTTTTAGCCCCACGAATGCCCTAAACATCGCCCCAGTGAAATCGGATCGTTCCGGGACCCCAAAAAATGGATTCTACGTCCAAAAATACTTCGAAAACGACACCTAACTCGATCCCATAGCTAAAAGCCTTCAATAAACCCCTCCCGTAGCCCCATTATAGCCCCATAGCGCCCCACGGGTTTGGGCGATCGGACTGAAAACCTTGCGGGCACAACTAGATGGTAAACCAAGTATTTTGCCGAAATTTCAGATTTTAAAAAAAATTCCTACTGCCCAAAACGGCCTGGACGGCGTACGGCGGACGGCGGACGGACATTTCGGATTTAGAATGTAGACCTCTTGAAACGGATAATGTCAAATTTTGAGCCCGATCTGAGTCGTCGACCCCCGTCGCGAAAACATAGGTGTATTATTCCAAGAATAATAAACCAAAAGTGAGGATAAAAAATATAAAAAAATTCAGAAGTTAACAAAATGTGTATCGGTAATTAAAAGAAGCCTTGTCCTCATATTGTCTGAAATTTTGAGTCAAATCTGTTCAAGTTATGTCACATGCTTTAAAGTCTTAAAGCATTTCACATTAAGTAGCGCATGCCTAGAGCGTACCACTGATTCAATCTTGATGAAATTGATATGGGATCTTAAGAGCTCCTACCCGCATGATGAGCTCCTACCCTGTGAATAAATTTGAATGAAATCGGAGCGAAACTGAGGAAGTTATGGCAGTCTCAGCGCATGCGGTAATGTGGAACTCACTAAATTTCGTTGTTACAACAGTTGTAACAACGAAATTTAGTGACAGTTACTGTAAAAGGGCTTGTAAAATTTAATGACAGTTACTGTAAAATTTCTTTCAAATTTTCAGGGATTGCGCGTGACGGAGTTGGAGTGCACATGAATTTTAATACGCTTGCGCTACGCTTGAATGTACTCTCCGAATGTAAAATCCACAAAATTCGTACCTATATTCGGTGACCTAATAATCCAATTTGGCTGGATATCGGGGAGTCTTTGAACGCGAGGAAGCTATGTGTCATAATATGTTGTGTCATGATATTATCGAGTGGCAGTCGATTGACATAATAATATTATGTCGCAGCCTTTTTGTAATCAGCCGAGCCTTTTTTCAATATGCCGTCACTTTGTATTCAGTCTTTTTGTAATAAGACTATAATAAGGCTAGGCTTTTTATAAAATGACTGATTTCACAAAAAGGCGGTGACATGACATTGTGTAGGTACACACGTTCATCAAAGCAGGAATAACCTATGAACTATGGGAAATACTAACCCTCAATACTTCTACGTGAAGATGGAGAGGAAGCATCGGCCCCTGTTGAACATCAGAGGTGGGATCAAAAGTTCTGTTTCAGCACAAGCGCAAATGTTGTGCTCATGGCCGTCCATGTGCTTTGATTTTATTCCAGCCCAATTATTGAACAATTTGACTCGAAGATTTTATTTTCGCCATTTTCAAGTCTTTGCTCTCTTTGCTTATGTTACAGATATGCGCTGAAATAAGATGGACCATGAGGTGGCGGACCTGCTGCCCCCAGACGTGTCCCCAGGCCTCCTCTCTTCGGCCCCCCTTCTTCCCCTCCTCCCTTACAACAATTTCCCCTTGGCCAACGCGTCGCTGCTGGCCGGCGGCACTGGGTCCAACTGGCCCCATCCGTCCGTGGAGCCGCCGCTGTTCAATTTCTCCATCTACACGGCCCTTAAGATCCTGCTGGAGCACAAAGAGCGAGACGAGTCCCGTCTGCTCGTCCCGGACACTGAGATCGTCATTATCGTCGTCTATTCCGTTCTCATGACTTCCGGCATCGTCTCAAACGCTCTAGTTTGCTTCGTTGTTGCAAGGTAGGATTTTAAAAATGTCCCCCACACACTGACACTACACTGAGAGAAAAAAAGGGCCTATTCTAGGTTATTTTTCGATTTTTTTCTAGGTTAAATGCTGCCAACCTAGATTTTTTTTGGTTTTCATTCTAGGGTGGAACAATTTAGTCTAGGTTGAATATAATTTAACCTAGATTGAAAATACTGGTGAAGTTACCTTCCTAAAAATGCAAACAACCAAGATTTAAAATACGCCACCCCCACACTTTAGTTCTAGGTTAAGTTCACGGTGTGTTCCGCCGCCTCCATCCATTTACAGTCTAGGTTAAAAACATTAATGTCTTGGTTGTCTCACCCTGGTATTCAAGGTTTTTCACTTTCATAGACGGTTGATTTACCCTAAAACAAAAACGTTCTCACCCCACCTCAAACAATTTACAGCCATGGCGCGTTAACCTAGAACCCTTTTTTCTCTAGGTTGTGCCCCTTTATTTACGAGGTTGTTTCAATTACTATCCCTGTTGTTACAGTTAAATTTCTAGGTAGCTTCCTATTCTTTTCAGGTTGGTCCTAATAAATTACTAGGTGGTCCACTTTTCTTTCTAGGTTTGCTCCACTTCCATTGCAGGTTGTTTCTACCAACTTCAACTATCTTTCTGGGTTGTCTCTGTTTCCAACTCAGTACGAAAATTTGAATGTGACGTCATAATATGACTGCACACAGTGACAGAAATTAGATGATTAGAATTTGACTAAGATTTGGCCTCAACCCCACCGGCTAAATAGCAGGGGTGCCAAGACAACGAGAATTAACGCCCACCGCCTACAGTGGCGCTCTCCGCGGCCGCTTAGCGTACTGTAGAAACAACCTGGAATTTATTGAATGAATTACAATCACTGTTGTTTAAACCTAAAACTATTTGTGGTACTACTGTAGTTTTAACCGAGACTGAAAGTCTAACTTTTTCTTCTGGGTTGTTACCTAAAGTAACAATCTCGCCTTTTAAATCTCTCGGTTGTTTTCAGTTGTACAACCGAGACTTTAATGGAGGGGAATTATATGGAAGGTCAAATCATTCAATTCTAGGTTACCCCACTTAAAAGTCAAAGGTAGGTAATATATTTTCAAGGTCTTCACAGTGTCAACCTAGACCAAATGTGAAGTTCACATTTGGTCTAGGTTGACACTTTTTTATTCCAGGTTGTGGTCAGAGGGCGGGTAATAACGGGTTAGGTTGTTTCTATATGGGTCTAGGTAGTATTAATATTTTTCGATGTTACTTTAACCTGGACCTATTTTTTCCTAGGTTGAATCAATTGATTCTAGGTGGTTTCAATTTCTTTTCGAGGTTATTTCGGATTTAACCTAGCCACTAAAAAAATCTTTTCTCTCAGTGTACAGACACGGCCAAACATTAAATGAACATTCTAATTACTAATAACATTCAATAAATTTTATTGAATGTTATTAATAATGAACATTCTAATTACTAATAACATTCAATAAATTTTATTGAATGTTATTAGTAATTAGACAAATCAAAAGATCAAGCTCTCCAATAGACGTTATGAATCGAATGGGCTTGATTTTCAATTCGCGTTTGCTTCTGGTAATTTTCATCTCGGCTGCTTCCCTCTTTCCTTTGACTGTAAACCACTTTTCCACGTCAAGCACCCACAGCAAAACTCGGTTTCGCGTTTGAAGGAAAAGGTCACGGGCTATTGACTGCTAACTCTTGCTAAATCTCTCCGTTGATTCCCAGCCGTTGAAAGCTCGCAAAGAAAGCTTTCAGGGATTTTCCTATTCATTCAGGAAATACATGGAACTCTGCTGCCCGGTGCCACACATGCAATGTTGAAAAGATTTTTACGGTGCTTCAAGTGCACTGTACTGAATGTAACATACAACAAATGGAATTACGCGCGGATTGCTATAAAAAATAGTTCATGTCAGAAATGTTCTTCCGCCGTACCAAACTCGTGAGCATCAAGTATTTACCCGATATCGAAAGCCTACAACTTTCTTGACCTTGTTTTCCTACCTATGTATCTATCAAGCTGATTAACGGTTGGTGTTCAACCGGAGCGGTTCCTTTCAAGCAAAACTTCGTTCTAAGTTCTTCCGAACTAATGACGCTCAACTCCCCAGACTCCGGCCAACTTTCACGTTGAAAAATTGCGTTTACCCCGAGAAGCAATTAATCATGGGAAAACCCTCCCCTTTCGACGGGAAATAAAATGGCGAGAAGAGCTTCCTTTTATGATTTTAATGAGGCGGGACCGACGAAAAAGATGTCGAACCACATTTTGTGAAGAGGTCGTCGATCTCGAGTATTCTCCACACTGAAAATAGGTCGTTACGAACAACATCAGTGGAAGCGGGATCCCTTCCGTGTTTTATACAATCTTTCGAGTATTATGAACCCTTCAACGGCGACAAAATAAAGTTTTACGACGACGGAATTTTTCTTCGGAGTCGTATTTCGCTTCGTCATCAAAATAAACCATCAACATAAACTTTGTGGAATGTCCCCGTTGAGGTGAAGGAGAAGCACATTGTTTTTCTCTCTTAACTTGAACATTTTTTCAATTCCAATTTAATTTCAACGTAGAATAGGTTTTTATGGATACCTATTTGCCACGATACGATCCAAAAATCTGACACGACAATTTTCCAATGATTTTCACTTACACCCATCAGTTTCCTTCTAAGAAAATTCAAGTTCCCTATATCCTGCCCCACAAAACTCGTTCAAACTCGTTGGAAAGGCATGAATTTATTACACACTCTGACAGGGGGTCTCGCTTCGCTTGGTCGACCACTTTCTCGGGCCGGGGAGCTTCGCCAGGCTCATGGGCCAAGTGATGGTGTACCTATATACATTTTAAATGCCTAAAAACCTCCCAATCTTTGAAATAGAGATAGAAATCGTCTTCTCAAACACCTCCGAAATTAGTGTGGAATCAACCGTCTCCCAAATCTTGAAAAAAAAAAAACGTTCTCCAGAATCGCGGAAAGTACTAGGTAAACGATTTCTCGACCTGTGTCACTGAGGCACTAGAGCCAGTTGGGATTGATGGAGATCTCATTGACCTTGCAATCACCCCTATAAGGCCGAAGACACACCAGACAGACGCACCCTCCCCAACGAACGCGACACAGACT
Organism: Pilophorus perplexus; assembly: GCA_955831195.1. Classification (NCBI taxonomy): domain Eukaryota; kingdom Metazoa; phylum Arthropoda; class Insecta; order Hemiptera; family Miridae; genus Pilophorus; species Pilophorus perplexus. Next base: position 21,130,613 of record OY037015.1, read on the forward strand.
TCATAGGCCGCAAGTGTTCCAAACCCGGCTGTTTATTAAGAATCGCTCAAATTAAACTGACCGTCTAAATTTGCCAATCGTTGGAATTGTTCTTTCGGAATTTAGTATTAAAATGTGGATTTCCAGGTAGGATACAGAGGAAATGCCGACTCAATTGGATCCTTAAACACCGAAGATAAGTATAGTTGCGTGGATTTGAGCTCATCGAAAATAGCTCTCAATGGGCTTATCGCGCGTGGAAAATAAATATGGAGTTAAATAGGAAATTTAAAATAGGAAAGTTGAGCGCAAATATGCCGATTTGTGCGCATCTTGGGGGATCGCAACACCCTTATTAGTAGGTAAACGGGAGGCCGAGACGGTAGAAAAAATCGGCGTATTTTTATATCGCTTACCGTTTCGGAGGAGAAGGCTCGTGACATAGGTACTCTACCAGTTACACATAGCCACGGACACCCTGAGAACTTCCGGTTACATAATTCTTATAGTACAATTCGATAGTACAAATTTTGTACTACCGATATTATCGACATCGTATTCTTCATTCCTCTGTGTTTTCAGCCTTCTGGCTCAACTTGTCCTTTTTTTTTTTTACTGAAGTTAAATTGCTAAGTCACATAGAAACCAGTGTTTTTCAAAGAGTTGACCTTTAGGACATGAAGTCTACGCGAAGTCTCGGAATATGCAAGCGAGTATGTTGGCCTATAAAATGCAGAGGTGGAAAGTGACGGGAGACAAATGTTGACGTCATTATGAATGATGGCCAACCCTCGTCCAGCGTTCACAGCCACCCCCAGTAAGGGAAAGCTTTATTTTTCCGGTTAAAGCAATGACGTCATCCATTTGTCCCAATTTCGATTCTGACGGGTGAGTGATGTGGTTCACACGTGAGTAGAGGTCAACAAGAAAAGCTTTTTCTTTCCTTGTTTTATACGTGGACTATTTTTATCATGAATTTTGCAGTAAAACGAAATACATTAGGTATACGACATGACTTTAAAGATGACTTCAATTATTGATCAATTGAACTGTTCTAATGATAGGCGCCAGAAGAACCACAAAATGGATGTGATCACAAATCTACAGCAAGCACAGATGCTCAAGTTTCTCCACCTCACACTCTCTCCATCCAGCAACCCGACCGTATGCCTGCAAAACCATGACAGGGTATACATTGTACCTATGTTCCAAAATCAATATTTTACAGGAGACACTAAAAACTGCATAGAGACGGTTTGCGATGCCCAAAGCACTTCAAATTGACCAATGTTTATGAGAAACCTTCAGTAGAAATAATTTCTAAATAATAATTATTATTAGGGTTCAATATTCGCTCAAATATTCAAAAATAAACAGCTGTTTTTGGACATACGAGGATTTACACGCCGAAAGCTCGGACTTAACGTTCTTACAACCCTCGTTGAGGCATTTTACAACACTGAGAAGACATTTCTCACCGTACATTCACGAGACTTCATAGGATGGATCTAGAGCCTCAAATTTACCCAGAAAACTCAAAACCTTAATTTGGCCAAAAATCGGACTTGTTAGTAACATGGTTTTGCAGGTTGAGTCCTCCAGCCCAGAATTTGCGTTTGGTTTGCGGTGATGGCAATGAGGAACTTTACCTTGGTGGGCAACTCGCGTCTGCCGTAGGGCTCTGTTGTCACTGGGACGTTCAAGATGGTGGTTGGCGGGAAGTCAGTGGGTAGGTACTATTGAGATGAGGCCGGTCTGTCGAGGCTACAAAAGGAGCAAGTTCCCCAGAGTCAAGGAAGAATTCATTCTCCAAGGATGTGACGGCACTGGCGGTGTCAGCATCTTCGGTTCACCGTCACGACTGCTTCCCTGACGCACAGCACTGTGCCACTGGCCCCTTTTGCATAACTAGCGCGAAAAAACGTAATTTTCTTCTATGAAGCTGAACATTGGAGCAAATGAAAGCGGAAAAATTGGCAGCGCTTGTCGTCAGTTGATTACAAGGTTCCTAATCATGATTAGGAAGAGGTTTTTCTTGGTGCCCGAAATGAAATGGCCAGCTCACAGCAAGGTGAGAAGATGGGCTTTCTTCATTTTAAACGATATTAAAATTTTGATTCAACTGTTAGGTATCTAGAGCTAATTTAATTTTGTACGGAAAAATGTCAGAATACCGAGCTGAGCTCTAACAAAAATCGCACCACTTTCCACGTTTTCTCTGTGGCGGCAGAGTGACCAATAAGTAATAAATAAATTTTGAAAAAGACAGATAAAATGAATAGAAGCAAAATATAATGATGAAATAAAAATGAAAAAATAAGAAAAATGGGAAAGAATAAATTGAATAAAATATTAAAGTTTCGTTGCTTAGGTTTTTTTTTTTTTTTTTTTTTTTTTGAGGTTCGGTCAATAAATGAAAGTCTTGTTTCCAGACGTTTCGGCCGTTTATTCAGCCATTTTCAAGGGCTACAACAGATGAATGACAACAAATAATAGCTATGACTATAAAGGCTAGTGACAGGAAATAATGAAATAATATATTTTGCCTAAGTGCCTACAGAAACGAGTTTATGAGTAGTACCTACAAAAAATCCTAACTAATTATACGTAAATTCAACAAAATAGATTGGTAGGTACTCACATTTATAGGACAGCTTCATCCACTACCATAACACCTGATACGTTTGGAATTCACTGTACAACTGGTTAGGAAGAAGAAAAGTCAACTCCATTGGAGTGCTGGGTGGGAGAGGGGGGTTGTTGCAGGTAGTAAAGGGTCCTGCTGACTTGAATTTGTGGTTTTTAATGAGCTAAGGGGAATGAACCTGTGGAGTGGATGATGTTGCTATAACATTTACTGAGTTTTTGTACATCTGATCTCTTATTTATTACATTTTCCTTGTTCCTCTCTATGGAAAGCATTTCTTTAATCTCTCTTTTATATTGATTTTTCTCAAAGCCAATTATTTTTGTATTTTCAAATTCGAATTTGTGACCCTGCCTTGCATGGGTTCTCAGAGCTGTACAATCTACAGAATTAGGTTGTTTTTCCAAAGTGTCGATGCTGTGTTTGTGGTGGTACAATCTGGTTTTTAGATGGGAGTGGGTTTGACCAATGTAAGATTTTCCACATTCACAGGGAATCTGGTATACTAAACCAGATTTAATTGTTTTTGGTACTGGATCCTTTGTGTTTGTAAACAGGCTATTTAGTGTTGTAACTTTTGAATGCTATTTTCGCGGTGTCACTGCATTTGGTGAGGGTTTTCTGAAGTTTCTCAGATAGACCTCTGATATATGGGAGAGAATAGTACTTGTGAGGGCTTGGGGATGCGTTTGAATTCTCTAAATTTCGTCCTGAGGTTCTTTTCAATAGGGAACATATGAGTTTATGTGGAAACCCATTTAGTAGGAGAATATCAACTATTTTGTTTTCAGATTCTTTGAGAAATTTTTTGGAGGTGAGGTATCTAGCTCGGTTAATTAAATTCACTGCAAAGTTGATTTTCTGGTGATGGGGGCAGTCACTCTGAAAATTGACATATATGTCAGACAGATATATCTGCCTTTATTCTGCGGTTTTATTTTTCCCACCCAGCACTCCAATGGAGTTGACTTTTCTTCTTCCTAACCAGTTGTACAGTGAATTCCAAACGTATCAGGTGTTATGGTAGTGGATGAAGCTGTCCTCTAAATGTGAGTACCTACCTATCTATTTTGTTGAATTTACGTATAATTAGTTAGTATTTTTTGTAGGTACTACTCATAAACTCGTTTCTGTAGGCACTTAGGCAAAAGATATTATTTCATTATTTCCTGTCACTAGCCTTTATAGTCATAGCTATTATATGTTGTCATTCATCTGTTGTAGCCCTTGAAAATGGCTGAATAAACGGCCGAAACGTCGGGAAACAAGACTTTCATTTATTGACCGAACCTCAAAAAAAAAAAAAAAACCTAAGCAACGAAACTGTAGTTCATCCCGGTCGACATACATCATCAACTAAAATATTAAATATACAATAATCTTTTTCCAGGTTAAAATGTTCGTTTCTAATCTTTTCTAGTCCGCAAACGGTTTGCGCAAAAATGGTAAGCAAAAGTTTACCAATTCCATCTCGTTTACCAAATCCATCAGTTTGATCGTGACTGATTTTTTTCTGCGCTAATAACGCAAAAGGGCCTACTGTGTGACGGGAACAATTTTGCCAACACCGTCAAGGCCGCTGAGACACTTCATATTAATCCTCCTTTCCATCAAATCCCATGCAAATTTCCTCATTTCTCGCCATTGCCAACGGAACATTGGTAATTAGGGATTACTGAATGGGTTACCAAAGTGAAGGCTCAGCGACTTAGTACATGATTTTTCCAATTGTTCCGTTCCTGCCCGTGGCCGGTTTTCCATCGGTTGAGCCCCAAGCAGGAACCAGGGTCTCGTCCACAGCACCGGCAACCAGCTAGGGGAGTTCGTCCTCCTTCAAACTGGTCCCTATTGGGACATCTCTATAGATAAATCCCAAATCCCACTTCTAACACAATTATAGGCGTCAGAACAACACAGCATGCGTTTAATCAAAATCTTTTTTAATATCAGAATTTGTCTTCTTGCAAAAAAAAAAAAAAAAAAAAAAAAAAAAACAGTATTATAGATACCCTAACCATAGCAGAAGGTTGACTGCGTCAGTACCTATGTCATTTTCGACGCAACACACTCTCTTTTATAAGTTGCACGATGTGCGCCACCCACGAATATTCCAAATGCTGGTCTCGCCTCCTTTCTCCGTACATTCATCGTTGACCTCCCCTGCCTGGTCATATTTATACGAGCCAGCGCCACAAAGAGCCAACTAATCCTCTTCTTCGGTGTACCAAATCCTCCGCGCCGTAATAATTAATGGTCTCCCGCTTCAGCCACTTCGGAGGATTCCCGCCTTGTTTTCTCGTGGGCCACCACCCATAACACGCGAGAAAAAAACGCCGAGCATTGTAAATTCTTGAAATTGTGTTCTTTGAAAAGTACACAAAAGTACTAGAATATTTCTCTCACGTCATTTTTAAATCAGAACAATAGCAGAAATTTCTGGAATAGTAAATTAGTATTTATTATAACAACCATCGCGCATAGGTAACAAAATATGTTACTATTTAATAGTGCTTAATCTAGTATAAAAACGTGTAAAAACGCGCTATTCATGGATTCATTTTTTATGGTTAATTTTTCACGCCTCACTAGACTATATATCGTTAGGTATGATCCGCACTTATTTAAGATACATGACGGGATATTGTTTTGAAACCTCTAATAAACATGGTGGAAAATTTATCATCTTGAAGTGTTGTTGGGGAGGTTTCTTATTCCCACGAGGAACGACGCTGAGGATCCGACGGATGAAAAATCGTCCGGAAAAGGGAAAACCTGTTGAGTATTTGGAAGCTCGAGATAATAAATTTCCTCCTGAATCGACCGGAGGCTTTGTCAACTCCCTATTTCAACCTCCACTACTTTTCCCCACTCAAACCCTCAAGCCGAATGGACAATACTGGTTCCCGCCGCCTCTTCTACAAGTAATTAGGAGTTGAAAGCTTCGAGATAGAAAGAAACTTTCTGACTGATGAAATACTTAGGTCGGTACGTATTATTAATGAATTATCAAGAGTTACAAAAGGGGGTTTCTTACTTGCTTAATGTTTAATTCAGTCTTCCACCTTAACCTGTCCAAGAAAGTCACGGGAAATAAGGCAGCTCAAGTAGACGTGATTTGTCGATCCTGCCTATTACATTTTATTATGTATGTTCAAGATAGCCGAAACGAAAAAGGTGGGCCTTGTCGACCATTTTAACCAAAGTTCTGAAGATCTCATGTATACGGGCACTTATAAAAGCGCAGTTGTTGAAGTTTTCGCATCAATCTTGGCATGCTTTAAGTGGCCGGTGGCGATAATAAGTCGCGGAAGTTATAAAGAGCTTGAAAAAAGCTTACTATAATGAGATTGGATGTTTTTCAACCGAGTTAGCGAACGCTTGAAAAATGAAACGATGAGGCTCGTTTCAACGCTTTTGAAAGTCGAAGAGTGGAAGGAAATGAAAGGCGAATAGGCCGCGATTAAAAAAAAAAAACTACTGATTATAACCGTTTTTTTTTCACTGCTCTACAAAAAAACAAGTGACCTGAAAGTTGCCGGCCTCATTTCATCATGGATGGGGGTTTTTGAGGGTGCTGAATCCGAATCCGTTGTCCGTTTTTTTTCTGATTGGGCGATTTGTTCGTTTCGACGTTTTTATGGTTTTTTATTACTTTACGGTGTATTTTCCTGGTCATCACGAACTTCGTCCAAAAAAATAATTATAATAATATGTAAAACATTTCATGCTGAATCCAAATATGACTCCATTTATTTTCTCATTGATCCAAACCCTCCAAATCCCCCAAAAACCTATTGAAAAACTTTTCTTTTTTTACAGATTTGTTTGCCTATTTTTCACTTACATTTTTGTTTTGTTGACTCCAATGGACCTGCTAAAAAATATCGAGGGCAGCCATTCGAAAGTTTAGACTCTCCTGCGTCGAATGAGACCAAACGGAACTCTCAAAAGTTGTAATTAGCGACGTTAAGATAAAAAAACATAAAAACGTCGAAAAAACGAAAAAATCGCCCAATCGGAAAAAACGGACAACGGATTCGGATTCGGCACCCTTGAAACCCCCCATCCATGATAAATTGAAGCCGGAAACTTTCAGGTCACTTCTTTTGTGTGTAGAGCAGTGTAGGAGGAATGACTCGTTTTTCAACGTGGTTTACACGGAACTCTGCGTGAAAGGGATCAGATCAGGAGTTACGCCCTTTCACACAAAAGTGATGAATCAGGGGCAGGAAAAGTGATCAGTTGAAAAAGCACGGGGTTTAATGGGATGCTTCATCTCATCGTAGCACTGAACTACAACCAAACCTATTCCAATATTGGAGGGATGTATGATACTGAAATTAAAATTGAAAAATTAAAAGTGAAGTTCGTATTAAATACGCCAACTGCGCTGTTATAAGTGCCCTGTATACTTGAAATCTGCAGAACTTTTAATAATATTATTATTCAAATCAGCAGCTAAGGATAAGAGGAACGATGATTGTTAATAATTAACAATCATCGTTCCTCTTATCCTAGAATTATTCTAGTCTACTAGTTCCAAACTTCGTGTATCTAGTCAATTGCAAGGCAAGTTGGAAACCAGGGAGCTGCCCCTCGGTACAACTGCGGCAGCAGAAAACCTTACCCAACATGACCCTTCGTGCAGGGTAAGTCCGATTTCTCCTGCTCCTTCTGAGGATCGGCTGGACTTAGAACACCCCGACACTTCGGGTGATTCTAAGGAACCCAGATCCTTCATTTCTGCTGCTGGAGCATTCTCAGAGCCAGCAGATCGCAACAAATTGCGTTACGCCTCTGATGAATCTCCACCTGTACTCCCTCCTGCATCCTCCAAAAACATGCTGCGTCGAATGCATTAATGCGGCGGAATTCCGCCATTCATACCACAAACTAAAACCTGTAATCAGTTAGGAAAAACAATTTATGTAGGTACACATCCAACACACACACACCTGATGGTACGCTACACCAACTACTCGGGTTAGAGGATGAATTTCTGTGGTAAACCAATCTTTGACGACAATAGACAAATCGCTTGGTCAATGGATCTTCATGAAAAAAATTCCTTATTAAACTACTCTCAATGTATACATTATACATAATAAGTACAAAACGAGGGAAGATTGGAGGAACCAGCTTCTTTAATGTGAAGGAGTAATATTATAGCAGCGACAGCAGGGATAACAGTATTTTATCCAGACGTCATCGGTTTACCAACTTGGCAATTTTTAACACGGATATGTTTTTGGGTTAGGGTCAGTTTGAAATTACCGTCATCGAGACAAAGACAAGTGAGGATGCCAAACTAGTGACCTAGCGGCTTGAACTAGTGTGGCCTATAGTGGCCTAATGATGAAACAACAGAGGAAGCTACGCTAGTGGCATAATGATAAAAAAACTGTCGCGCAATGAACGATGAGACCATACCTATCCATGAGTCGATGTTTTTCCATGGAATGGAGGAACTGTGTTTCAAGATGATTCATTAACCAAGCACATTGTGGATTTAACTTCGGGAGTGGATGATCAAAGCTATAATTTGGGAGTTTCCGACGCTTAATCCACATTTTCCACGTCCATAGCAAGTTTCAAAGAAGCGCAGGCCCTTCCGTTGAATTTACGTCCCGCTAACGCGAAAAGCCTTTCTTGAAGCAAGGTTGGTCCCAATATTTGCTACAAGGGGATTTCAGCTGAGTTGTTGATTCTGGTTACAGGGTTGACTCCCCCTTCCCGCGACCCGTCCACGAGCACGGCCTCCCACTCCCTTCACTTTTATCGATTTGTGGAAATCGCTGATGCGGTTATACCAGGGCCAGTCGAAAATTGGAAATACTTCGACCCCCGTTTTTGGCATTCTGACTCTCTGCAATGAAACAACTTAAGGGTCGAGGGTTGGTTGATAGACCGTCTTGGTCGAAAGAGATTTCCAAGGTTCCAAACAACTCTCGTATCCCAGCCGAATGGGTAAACGATCTGTACTTCCGATTGTATAAATTAGGTACCGTTAAATTCAGTAATTAGCCATGACGGTCCTGTGAAATGTCCACCATTTAATGGTTTCGATCGCTTCTATTGGGCCCAAATGTGAGGAATCTGAGTTTGCACCATCGTGAGAGGTGAGCTGAATCGGGCCAAAGACTGAGGTAGGCCAAAAACCGCGACGTTTTAATACTTTTTTGTTTTTGGTAATTTTGGCACAGAAATAAGCGTTATAGTGAATGATTCTTATTATTGAATTGGCCAGACGGTCAAATTGTGGGATTTGTGAAATTAAGTTCCTAGTCAGTGGACCTTTTTTTAATGCTCAAAGAACTTCAGATGATTTAAAGTATGATAACTAGGTTTTTTGGATGAATTTGGCGTTGAATATGGCTCATCACTTACTTTTAACCAATTTAAAAAAAGTTGCACTTCAATGACGGTCGGCTTAACCAGATTGGGTTGATAGGACACACATTCGACGCAGAATTTTGTCTCCTTGAAAATAAAACCGTGTAACTTTTTTCTCAGACGCTTCTATCTGGATGAAAATGGCTGAAAACAAAAAACAAAATCATTGGTCACATACCTACTCAGCTCAACTCCCACGATGGTGCTAACTCAGTTTCCTCACATTTAGGCCTCTTTAGAGCCAAATATTTCTGTCCCCCCCCCCCCCTTTCATGAATTAGAGTCGAAGTATTTTAATCCTCACGAAAGCGAGGCAAAGTAAACAAAGAGCCTTCATTGGACGCTTGGGCGAGTTATAATTCAGTATGATTTCACCAAAGTATGATTTCACTCCCCTCGAGTCTACTCGTTATAAAGTTGACGATGGAACTTTTTCGGTGCCCACGGTATTACATTCTTGAAGCATCTTAGAAAGAATTATGAGAAACTTCTCCAGTTGTGGAGAGAAGGAAACATTCTGGACTTTTCACTGTGGACCTCGATAAACTTTTTACTCAATTGAACGATGGTGAAGTTCATAACACAACAATGCTCGTTAAAATAAAATAAAAACGCTGCAAACTACACAAGGGTTTATTATTCTTTGGTACAGGTTACTTGTGCAAAAATTAAATACTGTGTCAATAAAAAAAAGTTGGGAAAAAAGATGGTAAGCAAAGCTTTTCTGTTTTTTACTTGAAAAATATTTCACCTCCTGGGATCCTTCAAAAATCCCATTTAGATAGATCCCCACAGTGAAATCGGATTGTTCCGGGACCCCCAAAAATGGATTCTACGTCCAAAAATACTTCGAAAACGACACCTAATTTGATCCCATAGCCAAAAGCCTTCTTATTACCCCTCCCGTAGCCCCATTTTAGCCCCATAGTGCCCCACGGGTTTGGGCGATCGGGCTGAAAACCTTGCGGGTACAACTAGATGGTAAACCGAGTACCTATTCTGTCAAAATTTCAGATTTTTAAAAACATTCCTACGGCCCAAAACGGCCTGGACGGCGGGCGGACATTTTGGCTTTGGAATCTAGACCTTTTGAAACAGATAGTGTCAAATGTTGAGGCCGATCGGAGTCGTCGACCTCCGTCGCGATTACATAGCTGTAGTATTCCATCATAAAGGAACCAAAAACTGAAAAATGGAAGTACCTTTTAGGTATAGGTAGTATCATTGAGAGGTTTTGCGTTTTATTTTTGAAGGGTTCAATGTTCTGAACTGTGTTTTACTGTAGGATGGGCTAATAACGTAAAATGATTTGATGTTGTTCATTTGCAGACAATGCGCCAGGAAACACCATTCGGCGGGCCCTTCTCCCAGGAACATGTACATAGTGAATCTGGCAGTGGCAGACTTGGCTCTGTGTTTGGTCTGCATGCCGTTCACACTGGTGTCCCTGTTGAAGAGGAGGTGGACACTGGGGTTGGCTCTTTGTAAGATCGTGCCGGCCGTCCAGGGCGCCAACATTATGGTGTCAGCTGGGACCATCACGGCGATCGCACTCGACAGGTAGGAAAAGTTTCATTTTACCACAATCCTATGGGTGTCAAAGCGTATCATTCGCCGGTCGGAGGGAGATTAGTTCATTAAATTAGTTTGGAGTTCATAATCCGTAAACAAGGTTCCTTCCCTTGGGCGCAAAATGATAAGCGGAAGAGAATATTCGGCGCTGCCGGTCAATCAAGGCCGTTAGTTCGAATTAGGTAAATATTCCGACGATTTATCTCTATGTTATATTGAATTTTGACAAACATCATGTCTTGTCATCAACATGTGAACCATGTAGGGGAAGGGGGGGTAAGATTGCGAAGTGGGTAAGATGACGAGTTCTGATTTTCTGTAGATTAAAACAAGATAGAGACACCGTTCCAGTGGAACCAGTGACCTCTCGTGGTGCTCCTCCACATTCAACGGCAGTAATTCCCATCCATGTCCCCAGGCGCGAACAGTACAACAAAGTTCGATTTCGCAAGTAGGTCATGCAACTTTTGCTCCTCGTTTCTTAAGCGACCACGATTTTTTGGCAAGTCATTTGAATTTCTCTTTTCAATATTGTGAATCTATAAGTCAAAATCTACAGTTTCATTGCTAATTGAAGTCGTTTGCTCTAAAGTTGCATGTTGATGGAACTGTTTTGAAAAAATATGGCGTGGTGGGGTAAGACGACGAATTTCTTCCCTTCTTATGAAGAATCTTCGGATAGTGACAGATACTTCGAAAAAGATGATGATATGGATATGGAGTTTGATGATGAGGACAAAAACCCCATTGTCTGCGGAGAACAAGGGAAAGATGAGCTGTGGTATCAGTGCATTCAATGCCAATCTTGGGGCCACGCCGAATGCTCTGGTTGGGACGAGGATGAAGCCGCTTATCAGCCATGGAAAAACTTTATTCAAAATAGAAATTTAGAATAAAGTTTGATTGTTTTAGTTCATATCCTTGGCCATTCGTCATCTTACCCGCAAGGTGGGGTAAGATGGCGAAAATGACATCTTCTCGAAAATTCATTTTTTCTTCTTTCTAAAGTTGAACGTAAAATTTTAATAAAAAGTATGTTGTACTCGGACGTTTTATGAAAGGAATAGTTCCATTTACAACCCTCTCGGCTGCTTCCAGAGCTTAGGAAAAATCTTAGAAGCTTAGGTTCGCCAACTTACCCCCCCTTCCCCTACGTCTGAGAAATAATTTTTTTTTTTTTTTTTTTGCCCGATTTTCTACTGCCCTTTTTCTTCATCCCAGGTAATTTGTTATTTGCTACAGGTAGTTTTTCTACTTCTAGGGTGAAGGTTTGCGCCTAATTTTCCAATGCTCCCCCTTTATTCGCCGCCGTTCTCCTTTTTCGGCTCACCGAAAAGCGTTTTACGACCCAATTCCGGTTTTGCGGGGCTTGAGAGCCGTTAATTATGGCGCTTGATCTCCACCCTTTTCACCGGATACGTCTGATCTCGAACCAATAAGTCCACCAGCTTAACTCCCTCCAGTCGGCTCCCTCGTTACGGTCTTTTCACAGTGGCCTTTTCTGGATTTTTCTAGAAGCACCGTAATCTCTCTGACCTTTAGCGAAGCTCGTTTAAGCATTGAAAATGAACAAAATTAGTCAGTTTTGGAATCCAACCGTTATTTGTAACAGTGGTGTTATCAAATATTGTATACTTAATATCAAGATAAATATCATCCTTAGATAATGCTAATAATCACCACCAATCTCAAATTTGAAGGGTACAGAGAAAGAAGGCGGAATGTCAAGCACTGGGCAAAAATTAGATAGTGGAGGATCATCAGATCTACAACTCTGTTTAACTGTTTTGGGGAAGAGAGCGCCAGGTCCGGGGAAAGAAAAAAGAGAAGTTTTAGCTCACTGGGGAAGAAGGCGCCACCTATGTCAGCGCGATTCCGTGAACTGCCGTCCGTGAACGTTCCATGTCCTATATTTTGAGGCTCTGCCGCATACCTGAGGACTCCTCAGTGAGGAGTCGAATTTTGTAACGGAGGAATAAGTTTAGTGTCACGGATTTTATTTCAATATTATGTTCAATTGAACGAGTAAACAATTTTGATCATTTACCTTCACCTTATACCCCCCAAGGGCCTTTTCTAGAATTTTGGGGTAGGTTCTTATTACAAGCTGATTGTCTTAAAGCCAGATAGTTTAAGATTAATTGTGTAAGAAAATAAGGATAAAATTACACTGCTAACTGTATTTTATCGAAAACATTGAACGAAAAAGCTGATTTCCCAAAATGTTCCTCTGACTGACCATGCGCCTTCTTCCCCTGGTACCCTTCATTTGCGGAAATCAAGAAATGCCATCAAAAGTTTTCAGGTGTCACACATTTTGGAAGTAAGTGCATGATTACTGGTAGTGATCACGCAATCTTAATCTATCATCGGTGGAAGCCAATTTTGTCTACCGACTATGCGAAAGTTCATAATTAAATTCCTTATCGCTCTCCACCTTGCAACTTGGTACGCTGCCAATTATAGCGCGCTTTAATAGGGAACGATTGGCTGACTAGCAGACGATTCTAATCAGTTGGAGTGTTCTTGAGGCTGAGATAGTTGTTTTACAGAATAATCCAATCAGCCGCAATCCAACCTGGGGGGATGATTGACTGAGAAAAGGTGGACCTGCGATCGAGATAAATACTATTGAGGCTATGTGAGGCTTTGTATAATTACGGGTAATTATACATATTTATTTTGCTTTCCACACAGTAGATACTGTCCCCAGAAAAAACTCGATACGAATCGCCAGCCACAAAAGGATATTTTTCTTCTTCCTTCTCCCACTTCCCTTTTCCCTTCATACATCATTCATAACACAAGTATACTTCTCTCTCAATGGGGGGTTTCAGGGAGAAAAAACCCTCTCGTGTCGTCAGGTTTTTTATTCACTTATGTCTGAAACGGCCCTCCCGTGTCGGTCGCCGGAGGAATCATTCATGATGTGAGTGTCGGGGTCGGTTACACAAAGCGGTCCTGAATTTTTAAATTATGGATGTTGTGTTACCCATGTAGTTGTGTGACCCTATTTGAATTTCATGGAACAAGTTTCAAATTTGAAAAATTAAAGATACCTAGTAATGATTATAGCGTACCCTGGTTAACGGATGTTACAGTGTACCGACGTGCACACAAAGTGAGTTCCTAGTTAATACAGTCGACTCTCGATATAACGAAGCTGTGGGGACCAGCAGGTCTATAATTATTTGTGTTGTGTGATTGGGGGAAGGCGTAACTGGGATTTCGCCCCCGGTGTCTTTGGAGGAAAGTGAAGTGAGTACCTGAATATCCCTAGGGCATAACACGATGTGTCGTGAACTGCTGACCTGGGAGGCGTTAAATGTCGCCAAGGGAAGCCGGCCTGCTGTCACTGTCTTACCAAAACCGACCACAGAGGAATTGTTCACAATGGTTGCCAAGGGCGATGGGCAACGGATTCGCGCGTAAAAATTCGCCCCCAGAATAAATGTTGCCAAGGGAGGCCCGGCCTTTGGTCCCAATAAAAAATGCACTGCGCATTGACGGTCATGATGAATTCGGCGGTGTGTTTGTGGCCGTCTGCGTAATTAGCGGTGCTCCCGCTAACAAGAGAATTTAGCTTCCCCCAATTGCACCGCCGACGGTGGCGCTTACGGTGGCCCGGGTCTGCTCCGTGAGCGGCGGCGGGCGGGCAAATTTACCATAGAGTTTGGCCCATCGGCCACAAGGAGTGTCATGACCTGCTTTGCTCTCTGTTACTCTGTGGTCATGATATTGTTTCATGTTTTCTTTTCCCGGAAGCCCTTCTATGAATCACAAGAATTTCTTTGAGTGTCTCCTAAGAATTGAATTATAATTAATTATTATCTTCGCTCTATAGACTGGATTGAAGTGGGAGCCTTGAAGGATATTTCGGGCCATTCATAACCTGAGGCCCGTATTCCCATTGTTGAAAAGCTAGACAGTAATTTCGGCATCCCCCAGTCGGTTCGCAACTTGAACGAGCGCAGTTTGAGTTGGGGCGTTGGGAAGTTAAGAGAAAATTAAGGCCTGGATGTTTTGGGAGTTCGTGTTCAGCGGAGAGGACTTCCAAGGGAAAATGAAGCCGTAAACCACTTTGGTCCGTGTTGGAGGAAAGTGAAGGAAATGACGGCCCTTCCTGATTTAGGAGAGTCTGTCTCGCGTTAAGGACCGACGATATAAGACAACGATTCTCTGACACTCTGGATTGGCGCCCGTTATTGGAAACGTTACTGGCGAGATTAAATCTACAAGACTACAACTGACAAGACAAGTAGTGAAATTGTCCCTCAGGAACTTGCGTTATTCAAATTTTGAATTTGAACAATTTCACTACGTGTCTTGTCAGTTGTAATCCTTAGAAGTTTTGTACAAATTGATGGAGTTGTATTAGGAAAGTAGCCGGATTTGGATGTAGGTACCGATCAGTAGACGGTAGATACGAAATACCTTTTGTGTGCCCCCCCCCCCCCCCCCCTATGTGTCACTCTCGTCAGTCTGCCGAAGGTAGTACTGGTAGGAGGGACAGGTCGCGCCACTATCGCGAGTGATGGCATGAAACTCCTTTTCTCCCACTGTTACAAAAATCAATACAAAAGGGGTGTCTTAGGTATGAAATGAAAGGTTTCTCCGAAAGTTTCTCAAGGGTTTGTCAGTGATTCGAAGGCGAAAGTTTACTCTGTCAACTCGATCAATGACAAAAAGTTGTCGACAGAACTATTGGTGATCCGCTCGGGTTTCGTAAATCAAACGCTCATTCCGGGGTCTGCGGCAAGATCCATTCCAAATTTTACGACCTTGGTTTGTTGCGACTTCTCAACTTTGGATCTTTGTTGGGAAAAGAGTTGACAAGTTCGCCATTCCTCATAGGGGCAATTTGAGACTTATAAATTATGCACGTAGGTTCTGCAGTACACGTCAAGTTCCAGTAGGGTCCAACACTAACCTCAATGACCTGTCAACATTAATAGCTGGTAAATTAGTGACCTCACGTAATCGATCAAGTTGTCGATTAAGACCTAAAAGAAGTTGGGAACTTGATAACTTTGGCAAGCATTCATTCATCAACTTTCCTCACGGAATGGAAAGAGCCATCGACGAAGTAATTTTCAAGTTCCTACTTACCGACGCAATGAAAAGGCTGTACCTACTGTATCGTCCTTGACCCGTATGACGTCAGTCATGTCCCGGCCATCACTTCATCGTCCTTGACGCCCACCTCCCATTAATATATAATATTATAATATAATATTATTATACTGCAGAAGGAATATTCGAGAAGCGAGCCCCTGCCCGGGAAAGGCCTCCCTGTTCGCAAGCATTATCAGTAAAAATAAAATTAGACATAGGAACTATGAGAGCCCCGCATTTGCCATTCAGAAACTGAGGTTCTCTGGGGAAAAGCCCACATACGCAGGATAGTGCAGCCGTTTCCCTGGCCCAGATAAAGATTCTGAGGACCCCTTGTGTGTTTGCCGCACAGTTGACGCTAAAAGGTGGCGGAAATTCGAAAAATTAAAAACGCATCTGGCCGATCGGTTTAATGTTGATTCTTTAGTTGATTGATATTATACATTCATATAATATTGTAAAATGAAAAGATGGTTATGAATGTAGTACGTGAGTGCATGTGGTCACATCAGGTGATGTCCATTGCAATATAATATATTATAATATAATTCATATTCATATTATGAACAATGAACCGAACTGGTTTTGTCGCTTCGAGCTGTCTGGAGAAGAGCAGTAGAGCGGAAAGTTGGAAATGGGCGTTTTCACCAGAAGGTACAGTTTTTTCGCTGTGGCGAGCCCCACATATTAAGTCTTAAACCACGATTGGTTTGAATTCAGGCTATGTATCCAAAGACATTAAAAATATTCTCTTCATTAAATTGACCTTCATCTATTTTACAGATCATAAATACTGACAAAAAAAAAAAAAAAAAAAAAAATCAGAAAATCGACAAAAAAAAGTCGCGATGATCACCGAAGTGCATGGAGTTTTTTCTTTCTGTGTTCAGTAAGGACCCCAGAATGTGAAGTCAGATCGTCCAAAAACGTGCAAATAAGGAAAACATGATTTAAAATTTTATTTTTGTTTAAAAAAATTATAATAAACTGCTGAACATTTAGATTTTGCATTGTTTATGCAAAATTATTTTACATTAAATGTAAAATGTATTTTACATTAAATTTTAAGCAGAATTATTTATGCAAAATCATTTTTCAATTTGCTTCTGAAGTAGTAGGATGTTTCCAGTGACAATACTCTCCAGTGACAATACTCCAGTGGAATAGGCACTATAGACGCCCTCAGCGTCTCAAGAATAGTCCCTGGTAAACCTATCCTGGAACTCCCAATCATTTCCACCTACACGCGCGAGAACTTGGTATTCGCCACCGTACAACACAATTTTTAATTTAACATCTAACCTAAGGAACTAAACAAAACCTAGGTAAAAATTTACACTCATAATTTGGATTCAATTCCCAATATATTATAGAGTAGGTCCATAGTAGGGACTCCCTTACTCATGTGATACTACTATAATGGTATATATACCGGGTATATTAAGCGGGTGAGTGTGTTGACTATAGTAGGTATATATTACGGAGCCGTTAGTTGGTGAAATAGGCCCTTAATCAAGTTAATCATCTCGAGTTAGTCATTTCGAGCAGCGCTAATTCATAACCTGTCGAGTCTGATTTTGTGATACCTATGTTAACTTCGGATGTCTGAAAGGAAAAACGCTGCAGGTATGTAATAGGTATTTTTGTTATGAGTATGAATCTGGTGGTTATCTTGAGAGCTGTGTACGCCGAATTTCGGAGCCCATCGTTCTAACAAGGTCAATATTATTCCCTCTCAAAGGGTTCTTATGGACGTAGGTACCTAACGCAAAGGCGTTTCAAGGGAAAGGTTGCGCCACAAGGGAGGTATGTCCGGGGTTTTACCATAAGGTAGGTTGAGCCATGAGGTATTGGTGGCTCAAAGGGCTACACGCTAAGTGAGCTTGAGAGGTTTTGGCTTTGTTCTTCCGAGCCGAAACCCGCGACCTCGTTTTCCCGTCTGATCGGTTTCGATTTCAACCTCGCCGAGCACCTTCAACCAGGAAATTTGGCTCCTTCAAGGGCGACTTCGTCCCTTTGAATGAAATCTCCGTGCGTACCTGTCCAAGTTTCTTCGGTCGATTAGAAAATCGTTCACCGATCCCCTCAATGTTTGATACAAACAAGCCAAACCACTAGGTTGATATGCTTGTCGTCTTCGGCTGGACAATACATTTGTTGTGTTGAAGTTAAAGGTTCTAAAGAGCCCGTGTGACAAAGGAATACAGCAATCTCTGACATCCATTTTAAAGTGGTCCCCCTCCCCGCTAATTTGAATTTCAAGTGACGAGAAGCGGAAAGTTGAGTGAAGCTCTTGGGGCGGTGCTTTTAAACTCGTTTTCCAACTGACATTCAACCGGGATTTTCCCATGTTTTCTTCTCTGGCATTTTATCGTCAAGACTAGAAGCCAAACATTCATAATTGAACCGAAATGCTTCGTCACACCGATTTTGTCGTACATGGCTAACAGTACCTACCTATTTTGCTAATTAATTAAAAATTTCCCTCTCATCAAATAGGTTCAAATTTATTTGGTTAAAAAAATGTATTGCATCAAAACCTACTCCAAAGGAATCGGTGCATTGGATTTCGAATCATAAATTAAGTTAAGAGGGCTGCTGAAGAGAAGTTAGTCATCTATGAACTTGGAGTAGATTGGGTTCTTTTCAAAAGAATCTAGATCCGACTCAAAACCTATTCACGAAGAAGGCTTTCCCCTGGTAGCAAAACATCGAAATGCAAATGCTTTGCCTTTGACTTAATCAAAGGGAGCCCAGAGCATTAATTTCTCCCATCGAACGGGCTTGACCTCCCAGAGGATTCTTGAGAAACATAAAATGGCTCCTATTGAACTTTCCCGCTGGGTCGTCTTCAAGTTTTCTCAATCATAAACTTCGGATCAGTTCTCAAGTTTTTGTCAGCACCACCTTTTCTCCCGAATCTCACTTTTCCAATTTATCTCTCATGAAGTTTCCCTTTGGTGGTAATTAGTATTCGTGAATACAATTACCTATAGGAATTCCCGGAAACTTCAATCGGTGAATTATCGCTATCGAAAACTTATTTACAACAAATTTATGAAATTTAACTACCTATCTAAACTGAAAAGAACCTGTTGTTCTTGCATTGGTTTGTCCAAGGTGATTGGCATTTGCACGGACAGAGAGTTAATAGTAGGACAGAGAGACCCCCATGGAGTACCTATTCTCTATTCCTCCATGATCTACCCCTATGTGAGTGAGGCAATAGGAAAGTAACGGGAGTGGGGTCAAACCGAATTTTCAGTTTCGAAGCTAGCGTTTCGGGTAACAGACCAGAAGAGACGCTACCCAGCTCCTCCATCACGTAGTGTGGTATAATATACCATGGTGGTATATGTGGTATAATATGTATATATTATATACACATATCTATCTATCTATCTGTCTATATATAGACACTACAACGATGTATATTCGGCAAGAAAGTGCGTGCGTGTCATAGTTTTTGAAAAAAAAAAAATTAACTAGGCAATGTTTGGACAGATGTGGGACCTAAATAATACAGATTTTGCGTCCAAAATTACTCGGAAAACGCCACCTTATCTGACCTCCTGGGATCATTTTTAGCCCCTTGTTGCCCCTTGAACGCCCCATAGATCCCCACGGTGGAACCGGATCGGTCTGGGACCCCCAAAAATGGATTCTATATATAAAAATACTTAAAAACGACACCAAACTCGACCCCATAACCGAAAACCTTAAAATAAAAACCTCCCGTAGCCCCATTTTACCCCATAGAGCCCCGTAGGTTGAGGCGATCGGGCTGAAAATCTTGCGGGAACCGAACAAGTAGATAGATGGTAAACCGAATATTGATATATATTTTGTATAAACGGAAATTTTTTATACGGTATTTTGTATAAACCGAAACCGAATATATAATTCGTCAAAATTTCAGATTACAAAAAAAAAAATCGGACGGCGGACGGACATTTCCTTTTTGGAATCTAGACATCTTGAAAGGTAAGTATAATGTCAAATTTTGAGGCCGATCAGAATTTTCTACCTCCGTCGCCAAACTTTATTACATTACAAATTTTGCCGTAATAAAGTTTCGGAGGAAATCCCGGCACCATGGCGTCATTGGTCTCATGTTCTGTTCTCCAGGCGCCCCTAAAAAATCAAGTTATCCTCCATAAAATTGTGAACCAAGTTAAAAAGTGAGAAAAGTCACTTTTTTGCTCGTAAGTATCGATACATGTACAAATATCGATACTTTAAACATCGATACTTCACTTACGTTTACTTTTTAAGTTCTTATCAGATAACGAGTCTTTCCGGTGATTTTGCTAATGTAGATGTGTATAATTTAATTTTCTTCTGCAATCAGCTAGTGTTGCACTCGTTTATAGTTATTGTATACCTAGTGCGTTTTGTTTTTTAAATTTAGATCAACAGACGAACCATGACTTTCATTACGACTTTACTGGTTAACTATTTGAATTCGTGTTTCAAGTGAGTTTCATGGCTGGAAAAGTTTGATATTCCTGTTGAATCTACTATTAACTATCCTACTGATGCTAAAAATGTACGCACAGACGAAGGGAATAAGAACTTACTCGAAACGCCCCAACAATTTTCGACTGTTTGCACGGGCCTTCTCGGTTTTATGGCCTGTCCTTGTCAATAGGAACGAGTTCGGAGCTTTGAAGACCACCAATGATAATTTAACTCCCTCGCGTTTCAGGATAAAATTGGGAACTGGATGCATTTGCGTGTTTCATGAGTGTAGTCATTCAATTTCCATAATCGTGTTAGGCATCTCCCAAACGCCTGGGGACCGAACGCATTTGGTTATTTGGATGGAGGGCGGCGAATTTCGGACGAACCAGTTTGGTTGTTTGTGGTTAGATTCTCCGTGTGTTTTTGTTGCGAATTAATTCACCGAAAAGGCCAGCAACTCGACGGGCAGGACCACCCCCCCCCCCCCCCCCTAAAGGTTTCGAAAGGGTCTGAATCTGGGTCAGCCTTAATCTACTTTTGCGGGAATCTGACTAGGGACTAGACACTTTACCCAGCCGAAACTACACCCTCTGCTCCTTGCCCTGATCCGCTCAATTTGAGTTTTCCAGAGTTGGCAGAGGAACCCGGACCTACGCGGAATTAATTAGGACGGTGCTCGTCACTTTGAAAACAGCAGGCCCCTTCCGGGTCCATAAATTACCATTATTCATCGGTATTATGGCAGAATTGGATATGGTGCAAGCCTGGATGGTGAGGGGGAATGGGAGATGTTGTCACGCAAGCAGGACACGCGAATCTGTCCTCGATCATGGCCCTATGATTTTCTGGGATTTCAACTGTTCAAAAATATAATGGCTTCAGGTTATACTTCAGCTTCGAAATTTGGTTTCGTTCTTGGGGAAAGTAGGCAGCCCCCACCCTACCACTGAAGGATCCTTCTTTGAGGAATCAGGCACGGTGGGCTGAGGAATTAGGCACGCAAGATCAAACGACCAACTTTGGCTTCCTAGAAAGCTCTTTTTTCCATCTTTGATGGATTCTCTGGAGCAAGCTTATTGATTCGCTCGCAGGGAGTGACCCGAGATTGCTCGTGTAATTTCAGTTTATTGGCCTTGGAATTTTCCAGTACGACGTAAATATGCCTATAAATATGTATATAAATGGTCATCTTGAGAAGTATAATCAGAGGACAATATTTCTGTGTAATAATGGTGAGATGGAAACGATCACACGTCGGATGAGTCAATCAAATAGTTGTGGTTAGGAAATGGTTATTACATTGTTAAAGTTGGTGTATCACATTTGGCGTCCAACGAGAAAATGGACCTTCCACAGTCTTGAGGAGGAGAGAGAGAGAAGAGGAAAGAAATTTATTTATAAATCAAATAATATAGATACATATAGGTAATGGAATTTATTTTGTTTGAATACATTCACTCGCCACTAGGCCGGGCCTGTGGTGGCGAGCATAAGGGAGTTGGCAAAATTTGCCAACTCCCTTATATATTTACAGAGATATTTAATATCTCTGTAGGTACCTTCTGCGTATAACAAATTTATTCTGAGTCTCAGACTGTATGGCTTCTATTTATTCGCACTAATGATTTCCATGACATAGAGAAGGTATTACGACTGCGCTAAAACTAATTAAACATAAATACTATGTACCGAGAATATTCTCTGTAGTTTCCGGACCGAGACGTATCAACCATGAAAATATCAATCTCTTGTAGGCAGGGGGGTTTCAGTTTTGGGGTTTTTAAGAACATCAGGCAGGTTATTGAAAATTATATAAATTTGGTAATGGGGGCAGGTTGACAGGGCGAGATTTACTCTGGGATTTACAATATTATGATGCTGCTGGAAACGCACAATGTCAACTCGTCGCACACAAGCCACTGTTGACGACGTCCTGCACCCGCGGTTCTCAGCTACCCGTCAAGAAAAGGTGCGAGCATCCCCTCCGTCACTGGCTCTGGTGCGGAGAGAAGATCCGGAACAAGAAGGACGTTAACTGAGCACACTCCGGACCACCCCAGTTTTGGGGCCTCGGAGGGTGTGCCAGGTACGTCAGGGGACTTGAGGGCAAGGGTTCACGTCAGGAAAGGCGCGAAGGCGAACCCAAGGCTGTACCTACCGGGTGGGAAAGAAACTGTTGAGAAGAAGGTCCACGTCAACCAGCTGGTTGTCGCCGACGTAGAGGGGGACAGTGCAATGGCAACCGTCACATGTAGGATGTGTCAGTCAAATGGTTGTGGTTTGGAAATACAGGTGGTTATTAAATTTTTAAAGTTGGTGTATCACAATATTATATTATTGTGTTCCTTTTGAGCTGCACCGCGTTTAAGGCTGGGTACATAGTTGTTGTTGCCTCAGAATTATCGACGAGTCCATTGTGGAGTTTCAGACTATAAACTTATCGTTTCATTCTCTCCTCTATACTTCGGCCGAGGTGGAGGTAACTTACTTCCATCTTTGACCCAGTTTTCTTTGTCTACTGTTATGTTGAGCCGAAATGCTCTTCCTTCTAAGGGAGCTTCGAAACACGCTATCAGCATTAAACCGTGCCGACAACCCATGACTAAATTCCGAACAGCAAAGGGGGTTTAAGTGACCTGTTAGAGGTTAATAGATACACCGAGTGAAAATTGCCGCCAAGGAAGAGGGTACCAAGGAGAAATTCGACAGTGAATTGGCAAAACCATGTAAGTCTCAATTTTTCTGAAAATAAGAATTTGAGCTTTTCTGATACTTTGGAAGGCACTTGATCCACCAACGTAGGCCGTCTTCACCACTACTTAATAATCTCTTCTCTGTGCTCGAATGAAATAACCTGTAAGTCCGAAAACCTTCCCCAGTGGTGGTATGACCGTGTAAGTCTATGGAATTTCGCGCTGCCGAGTGCAAGTCAAAATAAAAGGTAAGTTTTCCGTTTTTTCTGGTTATTCTTTCACGGTTTCGCACATCCTCAAGTGAGTTCATAAAGTGAGGCCATTAGTTGGCGCTATCACTAAAAAAAAAAGCTCTAGAAGGCGCGTGAGAATCGGCTAGACTTACATGGATTTGTATGGCTTGGCTCCTAGACATACATGGTTTCACGAGCAAACTTGATGGAAACCCACTACGAAGTTTTTCTCATCTCCTGTGAATTTTCGGGAAAAATACGTACATGGTTTTGCCAATTCACTGTCGAATTGTCCCTTTGAAACCCATGTTGTATAAACTTCCAACAGATCTGTCGGTATATAGGATGCTGCCGCAATGGATTTAGGGTTAATTGAACTCTCGGGACCGTTTGATGCTGAGCAGGGCTACATCAAACACCTGCGCTCTGGCAAGCTCTGAGATGATTTTTTTTTTTTTTTTTTTTTTTTTGGATTCACGAATAGCGATGCGAGTCCTGCTTCAAATGTACATAAACTGCTGTACAAAAACTGCCATCAACCGAAGAGTTTTTACACCAGCGTTTTCGATTGAATGCGGTGCGAATGAAAATTGCCGTTTCCATTGTGTATTTGAAAGCCTCTACTTAAAGGGTATAAAAAGTCCGGATCCTGGTAGGAAAATGTTGCAACCCACGAGAAAGAGTTGGCGGCTGCGGCTGCACTTGTCGGATTACTTCTATCAAACTTGAACGCGCTACTGTGTCAAACATTAGTCTGTCAGTGTGTTGAGTCTCCAGGAAAAGTGTGCGATTTGTCGTTCAAGTAAATTTTTCATGACGTTTTCATGGACGCGGTGAACTATTACCGCCCTCAGACAACGACAGACGGCCGTACTTTTATTTTCTCGCAAGGCCAAGTGAATCTTCTCTTGGACTAAGGGGTTTTATCATCCAACAGGTAGTTCAAGAAGGTCGGAGGATGTTCGTCTCTTTGAATTATAGAGGAGGCGAACAGCCTACTAGAGCCTCACTCCCCGAGATTTATCTCATAAAAGACCTCTCGGGGGACACATTTTCATTCGGCTTACGGGAGCCGCAATTGCGGCAGAAATGCGACTCAACTAGGCACGTAGGTCATTGTGTGGTCAGGCGGCGAAGGTGAATCCCAAGATAAACCCAGTGAGCTCAAGCTACACCAAAGTCTATCAACTCGAAAGTAACTTGACGAATACGACGGGACGTTGAGATAGCTCACGCAAAAGAATCATTAATAACTAAACATGAGATACATTCAGATTTTTTCTCTCGAAATTTTGACATCTTGAAACACGCCCACCCTCTCCATCACTCCATAATTACAATACTGAAAAGATTTCTCAACCTCACCGTAATTTATTGGCTAATAACAACCAAAAAGAAACGAGTTTCCGCTCTCAGGGAAAACCACTAATTTATCCGGAGGGCCGGAAAAATCTTCGTAAATTAATACCTTCGCACCGAATTATAATTTCATCAGCCCCCCCCCCCCCCCCCCATAACCCGTAGTTGTGAGTGTGATGAAAGCTCCCCACGCACCAGCGCTCTACAAAAAACCTCGGAATCTTCTCAAAGCTTCTCTCTTTCC
This sequence comes from Pilophorus perplexus, assembly GCA_955831195.1. Classification (NCBI taxonomy): domain Eukaryota; kingdom Metazoa; phylum Arthropoda; class Insecta; order Hemiptera; family Miridae; genus Pilophorus; species Pilophorus perplexus. The sequence goes on from OY037015.1 coordinate 21,155,312, forward strand.
CTCTCGTTTCCCAATTTTATCAGCCTAAGCAGGTAAAGCGGTATTTAATGAATTTCAAAACCACTTCGGAAACTGTGTCTGACTACAGGGATAACGTAAAGGCTTAATGAACGCTATAAGCAATCAAGGTAGATAATATAGAAAAATTTTTAATGCCAAATTTCACGCAGATAATCATATTAGGTAGGAAGCCGATCACAGGTCTGCCATCATCCTTTTTTCCCACTTCAACGGGTTTTTCGTCTCTGAAAAATTATAAGGTTATAATTTCCCCTAACCCTTTCCCCCTCTCCCAACTCTCTTCGCTTTTATCCAATAGCAAAAGGGGAACCTTTTTTTTAGGTTATGGAAGAATAGAATGAAGCTAAAGGGGTTAGGTATATCAAGATTATGCAAAGAAGAATCTTATTTTAGGAGCTCCTAAATTTCCTATGTTATTCAACAAGATTACAAAATACGTTAATTCAACTTTATTTGATCAAACGCCTTTCTTTGGTATATTCGCTATATTCTGCTCTAATTTTTAATATCCATTAGCAACCTACTTGCAACAATATTCTCTTCGGGAAGAATGATAGCGACCTCGTAGACAATATGGGTTAATTATATTGACGTGAAGACGCCGGAGGTCAGCTAAATATTTCGTCACGCTTGTTGGAGCAAAAACTTTAATGCTCATTAGAAGGAACATGCCATGAAGAGATGTAATAATCAGGGAGTATCGGTACGTTACCAGGAGACACGACAGCCCATGAAAGTTGGGACAAAAAAGGGCTGTAGCCCCCTCCAGCTCCCTCTTTGCGGTACCTATATTAGTTTGCGATGTTTTCTAAGCTGTGCTTCATATTTGAGAGCATTTTCAGCTTTTCGCCAATACGAAATATATCCGTTCAATTTCAAAAAGCATTTGATTAGATTTCTAATTTCCTCCAATTTTTGAGGATTCTATAATTTTCGGCAAAATTGGTAAAAATCTTCTATCTTTGACGGGCTATTGCGGCTGAACGGCTAGACCGATTTCAAAGTTGTAAACGCCATTCAACGCGAACTTTAGTGCTAATTAAAAAAAATGAAATGGTGACATTTTCCATAGGATGCGTACTTTTCAAGTTATTTGCGAGAAATTGAAATAAGTGCGAAAATGTCGTGGTTTTTAGACTCAAATTTGAAGCAAAATCTAGAAATCGTTGCAAACTCGTATACCCATTCAGTACAGCCAACGATTTTCACGATTTTCAGCTCTCGAACAATTTTTAGGGGCTAGAGCGCTAATTTGCCTGGACGTTTTACATTAAACACCTTTTACCTAAGGAAAAATCAGACATAATATGTCTGTTTTTTCCTATATTATCCTTGTGGGTACCAACGTATCACTAGACAATGGGGGCAGTCCAGAATCGAATCGTGATCGCTATGAACCTGGCAGACTCAGATGCAACCTAGGTCCTCATCTAGGACCTAGTTTGATGCTCCGTCCTATCGATGGAGCATTAAATTTTGGTGTTCCTGTTTCGATTAATCGAAGCTCCTATTATCAAAACAAATCAAGTTTTCAATTTTCATCAATACACAATTTTCGCGAACGCGGCCGGTTTTTTCAAGTTGCTGTACCTACTCCCCGATGATGTATGGAGATGAAAAATCAAATGAATTGAGCTGAAATTACATCTAAATTTTAAAACCGCACTCTGCACCATCTGGCCTGGGGCATGACTGGGGGGGGGGGGGGGCACACCCTCTCCCGCGCATTCGAGAACGTTCTGGAATGTTTTGACTCGTGGAGCTAGTCCATGTTCTTGCAGGTCTAAGCACATCAATCCAACAGTTCTAGTTATGCCAAAAATTCCGTGCTGAAATTGTTAAGTACCTAAGTACTTGAAGATGTTGTCGAATGATTGGCTTTTGAATTCAAGCGGGATGAGAACGATGATAGTCGTGTTCGATATACGACCATTGTCGATATAAGACAAAATGGTAAATCGATACAGGCGTTCATTTCCTTGGTTGCTTCAAAAGTCCACACTGTGGAATCCACAGGTTGTCGTGAGTTCGCAATTCCCCATTGACGGGCTATGATTTCCCCCATTGTCTAGTCCGATGTATATGCATGTACTGTAGCTTCTTGAAAGGCTTCCATGATATACCAGGTATATCAGGATATATTATACTGTTCTTACTGAAGTTACTTCAGTCAGCTGAGTGGCGCGTTCACAGTAAGTGGTACATTTTTCCCCAAGACCTAATGGCCTCCTTACGTAAATCCTAACCCTTTCAAGGCTTTAATTCTTACCTCCTGCTGTCGTCGCTGACGGGAAAACACTTGACTTTCCATTAGCGCGAAATGTACAGTACAGTGGCTTTACAGTGGGGTTGGCCTTTAGTGTTGTTCTTTGCTTAACACTACTCGAGGCCCAGTTCTTCGAAAAACATCGTCAAAAGAGAAGGAAAGCTTTAGTCGTATAGGAGGGTTTGTGTTCAACTTCCGAATCCAACTTTAAACTTCCAATACTAATTGAACAGTCAATGAAGATGGAACAATATTGCATTTCAGTATGGCTAATTATTGCGGCCCTTGAATTTCCAATGCACCTTTGTGTGATCGGTAGCCGAGTCTGTTCTTGACATGTTTTTGTCCCCACTCTAGCTTCCAATTAGCCTGCCACGCCAGAAAGTCAAACACGTTTGACTAAAAGCGTGAGCGGTCGTGGGCACTCCACTCTTAGGATGACGACAGAGGTGAACTCACGACCACTCGTTAAAATGGAGGATATTCCACGCATACGAGGGCCACGCTAGCGTGTCACGCCCCGTGAGGACCCCCCAGAAGGGTGCGGCAGAATAGTTTAGACTGAGGACAGGTGCAAGACAAACCTGGGGGAGATACCATGGCTTGGTGGAGGTGGGTAGTTAAAGCTAGGAAGAGGGAAAGGGTAATTATTTGGTAAATCCAAACCAGATATTCTGAGCTCTGGAAAGAGTGTGCGTCCAATTCAGAGCATCCAAAACACCATTACATCCAGTTCAAGTTGAATTTTTTTTCCTTCTATTTAACAGTCACGGGTTCCACTGCAGTCCTTTAGAATATGATTTTGGCGAGATGCAGCACTGCATGTTTCTGCTTACTTGACTGTCTATCTGCTCCAGCAGAAACCAGTAGCGGTTGCTACCTTTGGATGCCGGCTAACTTAATTGGATAGTTCATTCGACAGGTTGGGCATCTGTGCCCTTCTTGAGAAGGCCCTATTGGATAGGAAAGGCAGAAGCTGGAAATCGCCCGTCCCAACAGATGTTCTAAATTGGACACACGCCTTTGCAGAAGCCTGAATAACTAGTTTGGATTTTCATTTTTTGTTAACATGGATTGGACCAGACTAGTCTCTTTCTAGCTTCAGTCCCATACATTTAGCGACGCATACATAGCTTCCTAGCTTCCTACTATACATTTAGCGACGCACCCACCTCCACCAGCCTCGGTGAAGCGTAGCAGTGCCCCCTGCTTTGTCTTGTACATGTACATGTTAACCATTTCAGCTGCATGCCTCCCATAGGAGTTCAGGAACTCCTTCTCATAATATTATCTAAGGCGTACTTTGCTCCAGCAATCAGGTGTTATATCTACTATATTAAAGCTCCAAGTAGAGGAGGAGGATAATTCTCATCTTTATTATTTGGCACTTCTAGATGTCGGAAAAATCTGAAATTGGTCTTAAAAAATCCAGTTTGGCTAGCGTAGTACTAGAAAATTCTGAAACCACCAAAAATTTGCTCCACGCAGCATTACATGTCAACCTCAAAGACTAAGTTGTTTAGGAACTTGAAATTTAAGTTCTTACTGTGGGAAAAATTGTTTGTAATCAATATCTATACCTAATAATATTGTGATGCATTCGCAATTTGAAGAATATTATGTTGGTCCAAACGTCTACGCAACCCAAATTATTGAGCAAACTCACCAATGGGCGTTGCTTCATGCCTACGCTAATCCACCCACCAAACTTTAAACGACTTTGAAGGCTTTAACGAAAAGAGCCGTATTTTTTACAAGAAAGTTTCTTTTCAACTTACTTGAAGTCGAGTTCCGCGTTATTTTGAAAAGTAAAAGGAGACGAGCAACAATTCTGGATATTTTTCATTTCGGCGAAACGCCCGGAAGTGAAAAGAAGAGGATGGCTGTCGCCATGGCTTGTATGAGGAGGGACTTTGAATGTGAAAGGGGGTGAAGAGTATAAGCGTAGAGTTACGACCGGAGCAGGCTGATATCGTCAAAAGATGTCCGGAAAAGACGGAAATTCCCGGCGAGGTTTTCCGATTATTCGTTCCTTTCGTTCTTTATTGGGTGGGTAGAGGGGGGAGGGGGGCATCGTTCGGAATTTCCAACAAGCACGTGGGAAAAGGAAAAATATAAAAAGGTCCCTCCCCTGGGATTTCAAGAAGAATCTTTTAGTAGGTAGAGGTAAAGAAGGATTTAAGAGAAATACTTACACAAATTATAATTCTATAGAATGGCTTTAAATAAAGCTTAAGTATCATTTAAGTCTTCCCAATTAAAACCTTTCTTGGACTTATTTTTGGTGTCGATGATGAAATAAAGGCATTGAAAAAATTGCCGAACACAAGTTACGCGTTTTATAACATCTCACCTAATTACTCCGGGTTCGCCACTAGTTGATGGATTAGAAATGGTCTTCATTCAAGTTCAGTTTATGATAAAGTTAAATCGTAAAACATCGCACAGGGCATCAAATGGTACGTCCGCATCAACGGAAGAACTGGAATTTTAGCCTGGCTATAAAATCCGTCTGCAAGGTTGTAAAACTATATTCAGTACCTATGAAGTTTTAGTGACGTTCAAGTTGACCTGGAAAGAGGATTTTCACTGCTAACTTTAAAACGCCCCATGAAAGTTAGTGGGATCGAAATATTGGTGGCAGAACTACCCGCTAACAATAACAACTCAATCCACAATTCAAAAATACCAATTACAAGTACGGAGTGGTTGCTTTGTCCCAATAATTCAATTATTGAAAATGAATCCTTTTGTGGATGAATGAATTTGATTTTCATTACCAGCGCACAGCCTGAAGTAAGCGTTTATTTCCATGGAAATGACCAGCAGACGAATAGGCTTTTAAGGCTCAAGTACTTCTGGTGTTTGATCAGCCGGACAGTGAATGTGAATTAGTTGATTTGCAGTTAGGTGGCCTTCCGGGAGAAATGTGGGTTTCCAAGGCCGGGAAACTAGATTACCTACCTACCCCACTTTTATTTAAAGCCTTGACGGCCCTTGTTTGCCTTCATTAATGTGCATGAAACCCTTCAAACAAAGAGAGTGGCCCTGCAAAATAACTTTGAAACTTGAAAAAAAAAATCAATCGACCTTCATAAGTGAGTCAAGCTTTGCAGAACCCTCTCCGAAGGCTCTTTGCTAAGAATGGTGAAAAACGGATTGTTTAGATTTAAATGCTACTTCAGAGAATTGACGTAGTTACTGTATGGGAGTGAGATAAGTCCAAGGTTTTGCAATCTATACCAGTAATTCTCATCGTCTCTGTGTGTTTGTTTGTCAGTTTGTGAGTGTGTCAATATAATAGCCTACTCCTCCTCAACGGTAAGCGATAAAAATACGACGATGTTTTATAATATAAAACACTATCGTCTCTATAAAACATATTATCGTTTCTGTGGACCGTTTTGCTACAAGTAGGGGGGTCGAGAACCCCCCCAGCCGAGCGAAGCGAGGCCCCCTGTCCGAATAAGCGGTTGGGTGAGCGAAGCGAGGCCTTATGTCTGGATAAGCGGTCGGCCGAGCGAAGCGAGGCCTTATGTCTGAGTTTTGAGGGTTTTTTGTGGTTGGCCGAGCGAAGCGAGGCCTTATGTCTGAGTAGTATCGTTCTATTGTACCTACAAGACGTTCGTTCTAACTCACTAATGTACTACTCGTTCTCATACTCGGAACTTTTCTGAAACTGGTAAGTAGGCTAGTATTTTCCGTTCGGCCGTAGATGAACTCTGAAAAGAAACTTAGGGAGGAATTTTTCCAAAATACTAGAGCATCTCTCTTACAGTTTGCTACCACTTCAAGATGTAGTGAAATGGAATGTAAACTCTGTCGTTAGGTACGAGGAGCTGTTGAAGTGCTAAGTTTGTTGGAGCAACTGTAAAATACTCTTCACTGTCTCACTTTTTTCTTTTTTTCTTTTTTTTTTTTTTGCAAGAAAGTTTTGAATGACGGTGGTCTTATTCTGGAATCAGGTGACTGGCTTATGGTTAACTTGCAACTTGGGTAGTATTGTACTGATGATGGTCTAATCAACCGAAACGCGTCTACAAGTTTATATATTTTTTATCGTGGAAATAGACTATTTCGTCTTAAATCGTCTTTTTTAAGATGGATTCCCACTATCTCGCCGCATCCACCTTACATTATGTCTGTGAGGGAAATTTTACTGGCAATTAGCGCCCTCCTTACATGCGTGTTGCCAGGTTGTTTTGGTACATTTTGCCGCCAGTTTTGCCTCCTTTCGTTTCGTTCGAGTCGAGTCCAATAATTTTCTAGTCATTGTGTGGGTGATTTTTGAGAGATGAATACTGTCATCCAATGCCTTCGGCACGCCACCCTTGGAAGACAGATAGGAAATGAAACGCATGGGCCGTATGTAGGGACGTGGAAAGTGAGTCGGTTGTATTTTTCTTCTAAAATAAGACGTCTTGCTAAAGGTTCCCAGTCGGGTCGTTTCAAAATTTCGGTACATTTTGAGGTTTGGAACTCATGCAAAAAAAAAGTCGATAAACACGGTTTTTTTTCGTCTTTTTGAATCTCTATAGGTATCAGTAAGAAGCCCCTGAAGTGGCAGCGCACGACTATGTAGGTATAGTTTTCGAGATTCGAGATCGTCGATTCTAGGGAGGGGAGTATCGTGTCTAGGGAGGGTAATATAACATATTATGTTATTGGCAACTCATCACTGGGTAGGATCTGGTTCAGCAGACCCACTGGTTCGTTATGGTTACCCAATGATATTGTAGCAATGTCTGGTGGTTTAAGTTTGAAAAAAAAAACGGATGAAAGCAAATTTTTTTTACCCTCCCTACATTATCACTCCCTCCCTCGACACTTAATTTTTCTGTGAGGTCTAGGGAGGGGAGTGGCGAGGGAGGGTGATTTCGGACTTCATTGTGTGTTGGAGGCTACCCAACCATCACTACCGTTCTGGAAAAAATTTCATCGATTCAGTGCAACAAATCACGCTTAGTACAGAAAGAATTATAGTGATATTACTTACCATGACTATTTTGATGAGGTCGAGGGAGAGAGTGGGTAAAAAAACACGCACACGTTTTTTGTCACATGACCTGAGCTGAGGCTCTTCCAACTAAAAAATGTCAGCTGGAAAAAGATTCCCAGGTTCGACAACAAAACAACATAACTTGCCAACCTGTTAGGATCCAAAAATTCCCTTCTTTTATATTTTTCGCGGGCATTTCAATTTGGGGTCTAGGGAGGGAAAAAAAACTTGGTGACAGGTATAAATATCGATGCCACAACTACTGCGTGTTGGTATGTGGTCATCCAAACCAATTTTTCGAAACTTCAGGTATACCTAAACCTCATTTCGGCGCCGAATTTTTTTAATTCAAAAAGCCTTATGGCATGCATTATCAAAGTTGTCAACCCCAGACCGGTGACATGTCTAGGGAGGGAATTTCAGCATACAAATATTTCGGGAAATGCCCGAATCATTTCTTGAATTACTACTCCCGATGTCCCTCGATTTCCTTCGTCGATGCTGGCGACAGCGCTTCCTGGGATCAGGCGTCGGAAGTTAGTTACCTGCCTTGCGTTTTCCACAAACTATGTAAAGGAGGGAGGTAGGTCTTGGTGCGGAGGGGAGGAACCCTCAGTTCAGTTCCCTCTTTGTAGTTGCGAAGTAAAGACGCATTAAAAGCTATTTTACGAAAACCTTTGTTTCGATCATTTAAATTTTAAAACCACGCATCCTGATATTCTATCAAAACGATATCAGAAGTGGGATGGTGATTATTACGCGTCCGCGATAAACAGTGATTAATAAATAATTAAGAAAAAAAAAAAAAAGTGAAAACGGATTGTTTGTTTGTGTCGGTGATCTCGGAAGTTTTAGTGCGAATTCGGCATCATAGGTGCTACCGCTTCACACGAGATGGAAGGTGAAGGTCAAGAAGAGAATGCTGAACAACATTTGGTAACTGAGTCGGAAGCTGGAGACATCTCAACAATGAACAGAGTGATTGAGATGCAATCCCAAATGTTGAACGCGATTTTGGACCGACTTCCTTCGAGTTCTCCACACAAAAAGCTCAAGTTTTCAGAGTTCGACACCGGGAAAACCAACCCAAAAGCCTGGTTACGAACATGCGACCTCATCATGACCGACCGACGGCACACCAAGTCGGATCTGGCAATGGCGCTCGCCGAAAGTTTGAAAGGAGCAGCTGGTGACTGGCTAGCTGAGATAATGGACGACGGCCTTACATGGGAGAATTTTAGAGAACTTTTCTCCGCAAAATTTTGTTTTGTGGACACACCTGCAGCGGTTCTGCATCAAGCGATAACCTCCTACCCTAAAGACGGGGACGTTTTGAAATTCACCGCCGAACACCTGGTGAAGTTAAGAAGTGCTTTTCGAGGCAAGGATGGTGAACAATGTGCCTTACTCCTTGCTACCGCTCTCGCTGCTCGTTCAGAACCCGACATCAGAAAATGGGCTTACAGACACGAACGCGTTAGTGAGGTTCATTTGATGAAGGAGCTAAAAGCGGCAAAAGCAGCTAAACCCGTCAACAAAAACAACCCAAATGGACAGCAACAACAGTCCAACCAACCTAACGGAGGCCAGAAGAGGCCTTTCAACGGTCCACAAGGCCCAAGGGACCAGAAACGATGGAGGTCCAACACTCAAAATTCCCAGGGACCCAGGGGAACAACACCATCCTCGACGACGACATCCTCTCCGTCTGGCTCTCAGGCTGGACAGGAAACGAAGAAACGCTGGTGCCCAAGATGCAGGAAGGACAACCACGAGTGGTCGTACTGCTTCCACAACCCCAGCAGAAAATCTTCAAGAGGCCAAACATCTGGCGCCGCCCCTAAGACGGCCTCTCAGACTCCCGAGAAGAGGGTAAACGCCTGTAGCGTCAACCCCCAAGGTGCACTACAACACCAAGGTAAAACTTTTCCTTTTATTTTTGACTCTGGATCCGAGGCGCCACTTCTTAAAGAAAAATTGCTATCACAGTTTTCGGGTCATATTTACGAAAACCCCGTTTGTCTCACAGGAATAGGCAAAGGGAGAGTCGTAATAAATAAACAGATCTCTGTAATGGTTTCCATTAATGACATTGATATTGCAGTGACATTTTTAATCGTCCCTGAAGATGTTTCTCCTCATGACATCCTTCTTGGACGTGAAATTCTTGAATATTCAGGTATTTGTATCAACGTTTTACGTGATCGTTATGAAGTAACAAGGGTAGATGATAAAGAGAAAGCTAGAGCCTCACGAATGAAATACTTAGAGCGGAAACGAAAAGAAAACTTATCAAAATCCAATAACCTTGACCCTAACGTAAACCCTGTAAGATACCAAAATAAAGTTTTGCCAATTCCTTGTAGGGAGCCTGTCGTTGATACCCGAGTAGAATCAATAACCGCGATTGAGGGTCCGCTGACCCAGCGCGACCTTCAGGGATCAACAGGAGGTGACCCTCAGCGTGAAATCTTCTACCCCAAACACGAAAATTTAGATACCGACCTAGAAGGGGAAGAGGATATTTTAAGGTTAAGAGAATTATTACACAAATATTCTGACACTTTCACTCGAGGCTTACCCAGACGTCAAGTGACTACTGGTGAATTTAAAATCAAATTGATTGACCCGACCAAAATAGTTTACCGAAGAGGCATCCGTTTTTGAGACCACAGTAGATGATTTTTCAGCTAAACAAACTTTGCCATGTTCTCATGAAGACTATCAAGTAATTGAAGCCAATATTCCCCGTATCACAGACATAACACATAATCAACTTATCGAGAAAAGAATGAATCTAATGGAATTAACTGGGGATTGGTTGTTAGCTGCTCAACAACTGGATACTGATATTCAAACTATAGTTCGACAACTAGAAAGTGATACAATGCCAACTGATTTAGCAGGAACCTACGAGTTAAGTGAGGGAATTCTGTTTCGGATTTTCCAACACAACAAAAGGAACAAGAAAGCTCCAATAGTCCCGAAAGCCTACAGATGGGTGGTGACTAATTCAGTTCATGAAGCCATTCTTCACTTAGGACTCCCAAAAACCATGGATAAAATTCTTGAAAAATTTTGGTTCCCGCATATGAATAGATTTGTGAAGAAATTCATTGAAAATTGTATAACCTGTAAACTTGCTAAATCACCCTCAGGTAAACAGCAAATGCAATTACACCCGATTGAGAAAAACCCTATTCCATTTGATTGTGTTCATGTTGATATTACTGGAAAATTGTCAGGATCAACTGGTACACCCGATTACTATATAGTCCAAATTTGTGCATTCACAAAGTATGTCATTTTACACCACACAAGGTCTCTGACCGCAAAGTCTGCCGTGAACGCGTTGTCAGAATTGATTCAATATTTTGGCCCGCCTTCGCGACTGATTTTCGACCAAGGTACATCGTTTACTGCTACTCAATTTACCGACTTTTGCAATAAAAATAATATTAAAACTCATGCGATCGCAACTGGAGCATCCAGAGCGAACTCCCAAGTCGAGCGAATCATGTCCTCAATAACAAATTTAATTACTGTCGCATTGAGCATAAAAACTCAATCGATCAGGCAATTAGCACCCAAAATTCAACTTATCCTGAATTCCACAACTAACAGAGTTACGACAATGAGCCCTATCGAATTGTTGACAGGAAGGAAACCCCATATTCCAGGAATGATAACACTTGATGAAAACATTTCTCCGCCAACACGCTCTGACTTATCCGAAATTCGTAATGTTGCCAAGCAGAATATTGACAAGTCGGCTAAATACGAGTTACAAAGATTCGAAGGGAAGAAAGCTAAGGTCATTCCTTTAGAACTAGGAGATCTAGTGGTTAGAATGGTCGAGCCACGCACTTCGCAGAAAACAGCCCAAAAATTTAAGGGAATGTACAAAATTATTGAATTATTGCCAGGAGACCGTTATTTGCTTGAAAATTTGACAACTAAACGTCGAGTCAAATATCCTCATGAAAGAGTGAGAAAAATTACCCAAGATATCGATTTAATGCCACAATTACTCTCTGAAGACGAGTCTTCGCAATCTGACTCTGACTAAATAATATTTATTTTGAATCTTTTGATCGAGAAACCATGACTGTACCGAAAAAAAAAAAAAAAAAAAAATTATCAATTTCAAAAATTAAAGCTTCATACACTTGTAATCAGAAAACTGGCTTGGATGGCGTTGATGCGCAGCAATGTCAGCCCCTCGTTGACAATGTGCTGTGTACAGTGACCTCTGCTCTTGGCCTAGCCTCGGTGACTTAGGCACTTGCACTTCACGTTTGGTAACGATGGCCATCCCTTTTCATGGTGTTCGTTTCAACTGGAACAACTCCATTAGGTACCGTTGGTCCGGACTGAGATTCATCGGCGCTCCCAGGGAATTTGTTAAATTTCGTCGTAATTCGGCGCCCTGAGAGTTATTTCTTTCGTCGGTGCTCTGAGGGATTTTCCTTATTCGTCGATCCTCTCGGGGAATTTACCCCAATTTCGTCGACTACTCGCCGGCGCCTCGAGAGTTACCACTTTGTCGACGCCCGAAGAGTTTTCATCTCAGTACCCTGAGGCGGCGGCAATTCATTTGAACTCTGCCTCGGTGAGCACTAGGCTCATCTTTGGATGGTTCATATGTGAAGCCATAGAACGAAAAAAAAAAAAAAAGGCGAACAAAACGCCACCATCTTACTGGTACCTTCGGGGCCGCCTGGTTGCTGATCACAACCAGGATAAACAAAAGCTTGAGTGCACAATAAGTACTCATTCAAAAAAAAAAAAAAAAAAAACCCAAAATTGATTTCAATGCGTATGGAAGCGAAACAAACCTATTTCGTACAAGGTGATATCCTGAGTTGGATGACAAAACCCTTCCAGGCCACCCTCTGAGACGAAAAAAGATTGAATTTTTAAAATTTAGGGACAAAGTTCCTTTTGCCAGAAAAGAGGCAAAATTTTGGATTATAATTCGATTGACATTAACATATTCGTTTACCATTTCGAACACTTATGGTATTCACAATCGATCATACCAACTTCCTATTCGAAAAGAAAGCAAATGTTGGTGATTTCTGTTTGCGAGTGCTGGCGTTACCTTCAAATCTTTCTTAGTAAAGCTATAAAAATAGCGTCAGAATAGCCGAGTGGCCTTTCAACAAAGAAACCACGAAAAAAAAAAAAAAAAAAAAAAAAAAAAAAAGGCGAACAAAACGCCACCATCTTACTGGTACCTTCGGGGCCGCCTGGTTGCTGATCACAACCAGGATAAACAAAAGCTTGAGTGCACAATAAGTACTCATTCAAAAAAAAAAAAAAAAAAAACCCAAAATTGATTTCAATGCGTATGGAAGCGAAACAAACCTATTTCGTACAAGGTGATATCCTGAGTTGGATGACAAAACCCTTCCAGGCCACCCTCTGAGACGAAAAAAGATTGAATTTTTAAAATTTAGGGACAAAGTTCCTTTTGCCAGAAAAGAGGCAAAATTTTGGATTATAATTCGATTGACATTAACATATTCGTTTACCATTTCGAACACTTATGGTATTCACAATCGATCATACCAACTTCCTATTCGAAAAGAAAGCAAATGTTGGTGATTTCTGTTTGCGAGTGCTGGCGTTACCTTCAAATCTTTCTTAGTAAAGCTATAAAAATAGCGTCAGAATAGCCGAGTGGCCTTTCAACAAAGAAACCACGAAAAAAAAAAAAAAAAAAAAAAAAAAAAAACTGCGTCACTGAAGCAGGTATACGGAAGCGACCCTTTTCCACTTCACAAACACCCAAACTCACTTTTCTTGAGTTATTACACCTTTCATCGGTTCCACGTCAAATACCTACTTGGGACCGCTCACCAGGGTTTCACATTGCATTTTTGAGTCTAACGACTTTCTCTGTTTCAGGACGAAAAGACCATGCCGATGGTCATAGCAGCGTTTCGCGCTAAAATTCTACAAACAAAAAATAAAATTTGTACATAGTGTAAATATTAATTATTAACGTATGATTTAATGGCACCAGAGGTTACAGGTTTTTTTCCCCGGCCACAACAGGTTGAAAAATACGGTTTTGGTCGGTTTTTCCTGTAATCGTCCATCAATGTTTTTGGACCCACCTCCTCGCGCGTTAGGTAGGTATTGTACCGTATAGGTTGAAGATTGTACAGTAAATCAAAAAAAAAAAAAAAAAAAAAATTGTTGCTTATTCCTACTTTTTCGCGATGGGCCTCGCGAAACGTCAGGATAGCCGTTTCGGGAAATGCCCGAATCATTTCTTGAATTACTACTCCCGATGTCCCTCGATTTCCTTCGTCGATGCTGGCGACAGCGCTTCCTGGGATCAGGCGTCGGAAGTTAGTTACCTGCCTTGCGTTTTCCACAAACTATGTAAAGGAGGGAGGTAGGTCTTGGTGCGGAGGGGAGGAACCCTCAGTTCAGTTCCCTCTTTGTAGTTGCGAAGTAAAGACGCATTAAAAGCTATTTTACGAAAACCTTTGTTTCGATCATTTAAATTTTAAAACCACGCATCCTGATATTCTATCAAAACGATAAATACATATTTTTAATACATAAACAAAATTTATTTCCGTATCAAATGAAGTAGATTACGTTGGTAGTAGTATGCACTATAACGCCATTTAAAAAAATGAGCAAAGGACATGATAGTTTGGTCAGAAACTTCCGGTGACCTAAATTGTACCGAAATTTTGAAACGACCCAGTCAGCAGACCTACTACGACTATACATTCGGGTGTGTATTAACTAGGTAATACGAGTATGTTATACGGCAGTACGTTGGTATTAACCCCTTAATTTTGCTGTTGAAGTACGGTTGAACCCCTTCTTGCATGTAGCACGAGCCGCCACTGTATTCTAACGACGTTTGTGGCTGCCATTTGCAAGCTGGCGGTAGTACAGTTATCATGGGAGTTATAGTTGATTAGTTGAATTGGATTACCAGGGGTCAGATTACAATAGATTAGATGGCCGTGTAGTTACACACGTATTGGTTTATGTGCCGGTCAAGTGAGGTGATGGAAGACTCAGTCAGATGGGAGTTGAAACTGGGCCAAATAGCTTGTGGGTTGCAATATGGGGGCTCCCCTGTAGATAATTTCCGATGCCGCATCGGCTGGTAATCTCGAAAGCTGTAGGGGGGTTCAATTCGACAACGTGCCATGATGTTAGTGATGGGCCATTTTGGAGTGAGGCTGTTCGCTGGGCGCAGGTGTTATGTTGGGTTGTTGTAGAAATTTTCCTTAGTAGAGTAAAGCCGTGAACCTTGGATATTTTTTTCGGGGGGGGGGGGGGGGGGGGGGGGTTATAGGCTACCTTGATTTTTCCTCCTTCATCCCCTTCATCGGTTTTCGGGAGGTCCTTCACGACGAAACTTGTTTATCTCTGATGTGTAACTAAGGAGGCCTCAAAAGGGGGACGAAAGTTTTTGTCCGATTTCGTTGGTACAAGGGTCTATGGAATGAGCTTTTTTGGCTGATTCCAACGACTCCAAAACGATTTTTGCAGCCTGAGCCGTTCGTTACCTCTGATCAGCATAAGGTTATCTTACGCATTGGGCGTTAGGGTGCAGTTGTTTACGTAATGAGCATCACATGGATATTTTTGATGTGTTGTGTGGCATAGTTTAGTCGCTAGATACCTACTGTTTCTTAGTTTCTCTCGCTCATTAAATAATATTTAATATAATATATTAAAATAATAATAATAATAATTAAATAATATATTATATCGTAATAACAGAAAGGTTGCGCTCATCTATTCAATTCAATTGATGGCTTGTTATTATCTGTTGTGTGCTGGAGAAAACACTGACTTTTCAAAGGAGGAAAAAGCTTAATTTCAGTTTCATTTAAGCCAATTTGCCAACTTGCATCTTCCACCAACTTACCAAAATTCAATAACCTTATTATTATCTGTTGTGCGCTGTATCAAAATCACGGAGAAAACTCCGACTTCTCAAAGGAGGAAAAAGCTTCTTTTCGTTGTCAGTCTCCTACTGCCGTAACTTGTAAAAGGATGATGCGCCTTCCGGTTCCTCCCAGCCACTTCCTTTCAAGATGGGCTGTTTGCTCTGTAATGTTATTATTGCTGAGTCTGACTCGCTCCGGGTATTTGGGAGAAGCTAACAAACGGCTCCGAAACTTCCTCCGAAAAAGCTCTTCCTAACTTTTAAATGAAAACGGAGACGGGAAAATAAGGAAGATTCATTGACACAAGCATTGAAACTTCTTCCACCCCCAAGCTTGGTTGGGTCACTTTCCGCACCTCTACAGTTCCGCCCAACTCCTTCTCCCATTGTTATAAATGAAGGGATTGGATAGTCTGTGAAATTGGGTCAGACAAAGTTGTATAGATTCTCCAAGGAAAACCCTTAGGCCTCAACCAATGCTTTGGAAGTAGACTAAATTAGGCAGGCCCTCTTTCTTGGTTTTGTCCTTTCTCTTTCTTCTCCTGAACAAAATAGTGGCTGGGAGGAATAGAGTCATTTGGTAATAATGACACTATTTCCACACTTGGTGACACTTACACACACACATACGCACCCTTCTATTACTTGCGATACAAACATTAATAATTAATTATCAATCATTGAACCTACCCCTTCTCC
Organism: Pilophorus perplexus; assembly: GCA_955831195.1. Classification (NCBI taxonomy): domain Eukaryota; kingdom Metazoa; phylum Arthropoda; class Insecta; order Hemiptera; family Miridae; genus Pilophorus; species Pilophorus perplexus. The sequence goes on from OY037015.1 coordinate 21,171,233, forward strand.
GAGAATCAAAATTTGATTCAGAAACAAATATTTAGCGAGATATATCTCGCTATAGTATATATACCCTTCTCGTGTCATCCACTTGTTTCTAATATATAACGTCGAAGGGTGATACAAATATAAACATGGCTTATTCGGCAAAAATGAAAGGCACCACTTGATCTTTTCAAATCCCTCTGTTTATCGTGTGGGTGCCGTTTTGATATTAATATATTGTTTATGAAAATTCCCCTTCGTGTATCTATATCGCGCGACCTACGTAATAAAGAATATAAACTCACCTTTTTTCCGGGCCAAAGTTGAAATTAAATTCCCACGAGGGTTCTTTTTTTTTTTAGACGAAAGGAAAAAAGGTTTCCCCATATTGTAAAGTGAAAGAAAAAAAAATCTCGGCCGGGAGAAGCTGAAATCCCCCGTCTGTTTCCTTTCTCAAAATAAACGACGGCTAAGACTTGTTCGGTCCACAAAAGGGAAAAATTAGTTTTGACAAGGGGAATCCGGAGCTCTTTGTAGTAAAAATGCGCCAATGGAAGACAGTTTTTACAGTATCTGCTTCTGAAGAGCTCAAACGACCTAAAGTGAGGTCTTTTAAGCTGTGAGTCTTTAAAAACAAACGAAGTAGAAGTCTTCCTATTTTGGTTCCTGTCACGTCAGAACTTCTAAATCACTTAAGTCTCTCCATGTTAGAAAAATATGCCATTTTGTGTGGTGGTAACTGCGTACCTGAGTTTAATTTCTGTCAGCTCTTCCAATTCAGTCCAATTCAGTCAACCCGTTCAAAGAGCAACCTCCATTGCTCTGCCGTTCCTGAAAAAGTTATAATATATTATATAACAACGCAAGTGCATGCCATGTAACAGTTTATTTTGAAAGTGTTGTCTGGTACATTCTATTTGTGAAACGTGCGAAGCCCTGCACTTTTCCCCCTGATATAACAGGCTAGGCTACATATTACGGCCTAAAACACTTTTTCCTTCCTTCCACACATAAATTGCATTACCCGGAACGTCTTTTTAATGGACGTGATGTAGGTAACAAATTCTACATCAACCCATTTTGTGCCCTGACGTGTCTTGTTACCTTCAGGAGCGTAAATTCCTGTCGCATCGAATTCTGCTTGTCGATGAAAACCACGTAGCGCAGCGACCGCGTTGAGGTGATCGTGAAAAATTGAACACCGGCGGTGTTAGAAAAAAAGCCGGAGAACATCAGAAGTCTAATAGGACCTTTTTTCGTAGTGTTGTTGTTGTACTTGTATGTACTTGGTCATTCCTGAAAGTTTAAGAAGTGTGCCCCGGGCCTCATTAATGAAGAAGGGACTCAGCTTTTATTTTCCTACTAAACAACTCTGACCAGGCCTATTTAGGCTTTCAGAAGTCGGAATTAACTGATTCGAAATATGTTCAAAAATTACCATCAAATTTATGAAAATTTAATAATGGTGCATTTAATGCATCAAAATTCATTCCTCTGGCATGTCCTTGATTCTAGGTAGCGACTTTTGGATATTCTTCTTATCTTCAGAATGAAAACACTTTTTGAAACGTACTTTCCAGGTGTCTGTTGCAATGATAATATGTAGTCCTGTTATGAAATTTATGGAGAGTTTTCTCGTTCATTTGAAGAAGTTGTGTATCGAATTTGATGGCTGTCCCCAACATTTCTCTTCATCCCTCTGCTATTTTGGAGTCGGTCTTCCCTCATCAAAAAGGTTGCAGTTGCAGTGGTATGTTCTCCACACTTCGGGGTATATACTTACTATTCCATCTATCGCTCTACACTATCCCCCCTCCCCTTCCTGTCACTCCGGTAGGGTTGTTGTAGTTTCTGATTTCACCTCGAAAGTTACTGATGGGAAATATCTTTTACTGCAGCCTCCCAAAGTTTCTTTCACCTGGAGGCAACATGTGCTGGACTAATAATGTGCTGAACTAATGTTCCTCCAGCTTCATCAGTCCGAAGTATAGTTGTGCACATCGATGAGGACGTTTTCTTTGGCACTACCACCATCGTGCACAGTGTCACATCCTAGTTTCCTTTTTCCACCAGTTTCCTCCTTTTTCTTATTTTTCTAGTTTCCTTCGCGTGCACTGCGTCGCATCCTGGTGACTTCATTCCTCTGATGTTAGTGGCCTTCACCAGGATCCAGTTTTCTCCCTTTTCCACCCTTAATTCAACCTGTAACTTAATTCAACCTGTACGTCCCTTTCGGGGGTATATTTCCAGCTAAATCAAAATTAACGAATTTTAAATTATTTTTTCATACCTGGGTACTATGTAAATTGTTAGGTCAATCTGCAAATGTATATTTTTGGTATCTAGGTAAAGATTTTCACATTTTGAAATCTGACTGGTTTTCCTCTTTAAAAATCCCTCCATCTCCCTTTGTAAGCCAGCGAAATATGTAATTTATTTGTGGCAATTTGATTCCCGAGCATTTCATCTGCTCTTGATCCGGTTACAATTTTTAGTTCTTATCAATTTTAATTGTCACGTTGTTTGTTCGTTAATGGTTTTTGTATTAAACAGTATCAGAATTTAAAATCATTAAATTTTGTGTTGTGTTTAGCGGAAGGTCGGTGGCGTGAATCCACGATTTTGCCGCTCCACAACACACAACCATCACAGTGATGGTGCGAGGTCAACGGAAGGAAACCTAGGAGATGCTGATACCCAACACGATATGTCGTGGTCGGTGTCAGTTCGCCCTGAGTTCGCAGCGGAACTGAGATCAATAGTTGCAACTGCCTCAAGCAAATTGTCGCCAAAGACGGCCTGACCTATTCTGCCGTCGTTTGTTTAAATCACTCTATCTCCATATTTTTATATCGAGAAAAAAGCTGTTGAATGAGATTTTGTAGGCCATCCACACTATTCGAGATAGGATAAAGTCTTTTACCGAACCTTTCAAATGGAGATAGGAAGTTCTAACTTGGTGCAAAAGACTCGCCACGCCGAAATCTACTCAACCATGCCCCTAACTCCAAAAAAACCAAAATGGTCGATAGGGTGTTTTATCCTAGGACGGCAGTATTGATCCTGTTACCCGAATCTGCTGTTGCAGCTTCCACGACCGAATTGTCGGCAATGAAGGCCTGTCCAGTGGACTCGATCTCAATAATTGAGAATTATTCTCTCACTGCTTATCTTATGCGTGTAATGTCACGAAAAATGAACAGCAAGGTATCAAATTCAACGTCAAATTTCCCCTCATCTCCGAAAATAAAGGCTGGGCCACTGACTGGAGAAGAGGAGTTTCGCGTCGCGACCCGCTCCTCCCGTCGGCAATACCAGCTTAAAACGTGGGAATTCCCCACATAAGTTCCTATAATTTTAATGAATTAGGGTAGGGTGGGGTAAGGTCCCGCAGGTTCGAATCATTTTTGTTTCTATTGACTCCTAAGCCACTATTCCTCCCATTTCTGAGCAAGGATGATTCATTGGAGCCTTGCTGAAGACATCTAACGCCCACAGCGCAGTTTGACCATTATTAGGATAGTTATACCAATTTTTCAAAAAATTGCTTGTGCGGGGCTTTGCCCCACGCGATGGGGTAAGTCCCCGCAGCAATTGAAAAATGGGTCTATAACAGTAACTGTCTATAACTGTTATAGATAGTTACTATCCTAATAATGGTCAAACTGCGCTGTGGGCGTTAGATGTCTTCAGCAAGGCTCCAATGAATCATCCTTGCTCAGAAATGGGAGGAATAGTGGCTTAGGAGTCACAGAAACAATAATGATTCGAACCTGCGGGAACTTACCCCACCCTACCTTACGTCAAAATACAAAAAAAATGAAAATCACCTCATTGTGAAGGCTTCACTTTGAGAAGCCTCTCCAAACTGAGCATTCTGAGTAGTCACATGATTGCCCTTACCTGCCCCATGGCGGACAACGAGGAAAGTTTTTGTGGGAGAGAGTTTCTGCTTTGCAAAGCAGTGTGCGGGAACTTCCCCCGTGCGGGACCTTACCCCACCCTACCCTATTTTTTTAAACATCTCTGCACTCAGGCCTTTTGTCTCCAATACCCTTCAATTGGTGTAAGGGATTTTTTGAAGGGTACCTACTAAATCCAAATATGATGTTAGAAATTCAAAACTCAGACCAATGCAAGTTTCGAGTTTTGTAAAACTGTTGAATGAAATGAACAATTTCTACGTTCCGTCGCTTTAAACTACAAATGAAAATCGTGGTTAATGGAATCTAGTTTCTCTTTTTCAGTCGCTGTCCCAAACTAGACGCTGACACTTTGATGGTTGACGGACGATATTAATCTTTCCGGAATGAAGTTACTAGAATGACGCGCAGAGGGAAGCCCATCACTCTGTCAGATTCGCAAACTTGGTTACATATCCGACGAACATCTCCCAACCCACGAACACTTCCAGGGAATCTCCATAAATCGTGGGCGGGTTCCACATTCAGGTGTTTCTGGCTTATCGGTGGGTCGAGTAGAAGTGGAGTTCCCGGTATGGAAATGTCGCGGTTTCGTCCGAACGCGGAAAATAAACAATTTTTCGCTTACGAAAATACAACAGTTGTTAGTGCTGACAAAAAACAAAAAAGCTGGCATATCTGGTTGAGAGATTTTAGAAAGGAACAGAATCCATTAGGGGCTTCCTTCCCATTATTATATCGACTTTGTCTCTGCTTGTTATCTCTTGAGCGTTGTATTACATTGTGTAGGAAGGGCCGTATTATTCATAATGCTACGATGAATATACGTTTTTCCCCCTAAATAACTCAAGTTAATTTGATTTATTTTTATTTTGTTTTCGCGATTGTACATTTCTGTGCCACAATTTGTGGGACGCCACTCTTGAATGGCTGGCAACCATAAACTCGGAACTTATCAATTAAATTATGAAAACAGGAAATGAGGAAAATCCTCATGTTAATTGTGAACAACCATAATGGTTGTACAATGAATGTACTCGATTGGTTGAAAGTGCTCTCATTTCACGGGAATCCTCAATTAGAATGATTATACCAGCAAAATGTACGAATAGCGTTCCTGTCCGCCCCTTTCCAGTCTTCGCAATTAATCAATTTTGGTGAACGTTACACAGGGATCATTTCCAAGTACGAATTATCCCGCGGAATCCCCTGGATATTTTCATTTGCAGTTTCAACCAACGGGGGTGAAATAGCGGATTACCTGTTCGACAGACCCGTATCGGTGCTTTTGTCATTGAAGCCTCCATTCCATTCCCTATAGTTTCTGTGATCGCTGTTCTCATTGACTTTGCCTCGCTGATATGTACGGGATCGCTTTTTATATCGTAATATATCAATTATGCTATAATATATATGCTTTTCATATATATTATATCAATTTTGCTATTTTGGCGTTACTAGTCAAATGCACCTGAAATCCCCAGGTTTGTCAGCCCACCTGATATAGTTGTGTGATGAAAATATATTCTACTCGGTACTCCATCCAGTCGTGTCCGTAAGGTTTTCAACCGAAAAGGGCTGCTGGAGAGGTTTCTAAAATGTTTGGAGTAGGTGGTCGAGGTGGGTGTCATTTGGTGGGGCTACAGGTTGAGCTTTTGAGGGAATATCGAAAGAAGTGTTTTCATAGGAATTCAGAACTTAAGGGGTTTCCTTATCCGTATATATAATAACAGGAAGGTAAAAGGTTGTTTCTTTACATTGATTTTCTCAGAACTAGGTTGATTGAAACATGCCAAGAGACTCGTAGTTAATAATTAACACAATTATTGTGATGTTGGAAGGCCAACCCAACGAATCCATTCGTTTAATGAACAGTTTCGTTGGAAGCCAGAACAGAATGTGATGATAGCGAAAATTCTTTACTGGCTTTATATTGAAGTTCCAAGATTTTCATCTCAAAGGAGTGAGCTACGAACCTCTTTGAAAAAAAAGAAAACGGAAGCTAGGGAGGTTCCAGGCAGTATCATTCACTGATGTTTGATGTATTCGTTTCAGTGAAATGCTTGACATACATTTAATTACCTAGAATAACGAGATAAAATAGGTTGATGATGACTGACGTAAGAAGTGTATACACTTCTTTCAACTATAGTTAAAACACGAAATCGCGTAAATAAAGACGAAAACTGTTTTCAGACATGTTGGTTTTTTTTTTTTTTTTTTTTTTTTTTTTTTTATGAAAAGTTCGACATTTTCGGGTTTCACAAAATCAACGTTTAAATCTCCGCTGAATATAATCCGAATAGTTTAATAAAAGCTTAAATCTCCCATAATATGGGATAGGTATTATCCTCCTCAAAATTCTTGTGAACTTAGATCATTCTTTTCGAGAACATTTCGGTGTTCGTCATCAAAGATCTAGGCTACGACAAGACGAAAATCAGATGGCAATTTTTCGTTGCTCAAAGGTCTATTTTGTTTGGAAATGCTGATGCCTTATGATGAATGAACGGTAGGCACGTCGAAGCCGTGAATAAGCGTTGAGAGTCGAATCTCGCTCTATCGATTTATCGTTTCCATTAGCAATTTGAGACTGAACGTTTTTCCGCCTCTCAGGAGTGAGTGTTACACTACAGTACGACTAGGTATAGTAGTCGAATCATTTCCATGTCATTTCAATCGTTAGTGAATTGAAATGACTACCTAGATTGTCTCTAAATGTAACCAACTCGGTTTTAAGCCAAAATAAGGGGTCCCTTTTCCCTTTCACATGGCAACGGTGATATTTGATTAGGCCTATTTCAAATATTCGAATGTCGCTCAATTACATTCGTTCCGGGGGTTCCCTTCTCCATAAAAACTCTGAGCAGCGGGCGGCTGCTCAAATAAGGCGGCCTACTGTATCTGTAACAGCCCCCAGGCCTACGGGCCTTGGAGCCCCTGAGGCAAGTGCTGGTGGCCCTGGACATGAATAAATATGTCCAGGGTGGAGATCCCCCTTCTGGGGGACCCGGTCGTGGCCATGGGCTGACATACCGGTGTCCAGCATTTGTTTCTTTGAGATTATTTAGTTCATAGATAGAAATATGGGATTTTCGGCTGACCATGACACGGTATCAAAATGTGAGCCAAACCAGTCCCTGCATGGGTTTTTCAATGGTTGATGAATCAATCGAAACTTCTGCAGTTTTACTGGTATGAAGCTTCTGGTATAGCTGGTGCAATACTAGCTATAATATAATATAGCTAGTATTGTGATATTATCACAACACTTTCTTCGAGAAGAAAGGCAAGGTCGCGTACCTACAGCTTCAGAGCAGCGCGGGGTTCAAGGCCTCCTCCCTGCTTCAAAGCAGACTAAGTCTTGCTCTTATTCGCCTCTTATAGTACATAATATATACTATAAGAGGCATATTATGCCTCTTATAGGGTTCTATTCTACTCGTCCAAAACTAAAAACTCTAAAAGCCAAATCATCCTCACATCAGTGGACTGGAAAAAAGAAAAATGGCAAATAAAGTCGAAAATTCAAGAGAGAAGTGAGGAAAAATTTATGTTTTGTGGTGGACCGTCATAGCTTTCCAACGTAAATCTCGATAATGAAAAATATCCAGCTCGTAAAACCAGTAAAGAATTTTCACTATCATCACATTCTGGTCTGGCTTCCATACATACGGTTTTACGAGTTCGTCCGCAGGCTTTTACGATCCCACTGGCCTCCCCTATAAATGCTTTACTGCACACAATATTATGCAGATATGCATTTTTTCCTCGTTTAATATTTTCTTTAAAAAAAAAAAGTAGTGATAGGTGGTGGAATTTTGTTGAATGTTCTCATGCCGTAAGTAGGATGTTCGCTATGTTTCATGTAGGTACTATATTATAGTGCGCGAGAAATGAGAATGGGACCGGCCGACAAGGAGGGTTGAGGAGACGGAAGATGTACCCCTCTCCTTCGAACTACCCTCTCTCCTATCATCTGCACTCTGACGGAAAAAGGTGTGCTACTGAGAGGGAATAATTCCCTTTCAACTGAGGGAAAATTCCTTACCTACCTTTCTTAGACGAAAGGGGAATGGAAAAGTCTCAATCAACTCATACCCATCATGTTTGAATACTTTATTCAGAAATACAAGAAAAATACTGGCACAGATTAAAAAAGTAGGTATACCTTACTTACGTCAGTGATATCCAGGGAAATTCCTTGTTACGTTGGCACAAGCGCCTCTCCTGTGTACAGGTAAAATGGGGGGGGGGGGGGAACTTCTGGTCCCATTCTCATTTCTCGCGCACTATAGGTTTCTTAAGAGGGCGCGGGAGGACTCCTCATCCGAAGAGGACCACGTTTTTTTTTTTTTTTTTTTTTTTTTTGTTGGGTGGGCTACGTAGGGCTAATACGAGAAAAAGGTCAAAATTTGATCTATGTTTAATATAGAAGGTGGGGCTTGGATACATCTTTCCGAATGTTTCAACCCCAATTTTATCAAAATCAGTTGACTAAGTCAATTCAGCGAAACAGGAGAATGTTTTGTTTTTCCGAATTTACTCGGTTAGTGTTCAACCGATTGTGATGAAATTAAAGTTGAACTGTTCGGACAGATGTGTCCGTTCAAAATTTTTCCGTTCAATATTTGACCTTTTTCCTGCATTAAGTAGCACTAGCTCAGAAAACTGCTTCCTTCAAAACGCTCCTCAAGAGAAATACGGTGACTTCGATTGTGGTTCACTAACCTTTTATAAGGCTTTGACGATTGATCTTGTTGCGACGAGTCCCATCATACATTTATACGCGAGATATCGTCTCTGCCGAATAAAATAGAGACCGAGTCTCGTCTTCGTATAAGAATTTATCAAAATAACGACACAGATCGTTAAAGTAAACAAGCGAAGTGACATCGACCTTTTAGCAATTCAGCAATACAGCGCCTGTCCTCCACTTGGAATCTTGGGAACGAAATCAAACGGATTTGACTCTTCCTTGCGAAACAATGTGAAAAAAGCAATGTTGCTTCCATGATAGGAAACGGAAGCCTCCCACCATTCCCATCACAGATCTGTTTCCGCTTTATCGTTTTTTTTGCTACGTTGTATTGTGTATCTTTTAACTCCGGTTAAAATCAACAGAAGATACTTTTTGAGAAGGAAATTAGCATTTTCATTTAACTGTGGTTCCCCGCAGCCGAAGCAAATGCAAATGAGCGGTTATAACCTTAAATGGAAGACGTAGCCGGGTGATAGTCTTCCGAACATGAATTTGCATAACAATTTCATAATTTGTTGGCCACAACTTCTTTCAACCCCGGCTGAAGTAGTCGGTGGGGTTATTGACTGTTATAATTGGGTGAAACTGAGAAGAGGGACCCCTGAAAAACTTAAGGAATGCAAATTTGTTTGAAGCGGTTGAATTTTTGTACTTGATTGGATTGATTATTTTAGCGAGAATTGCTGAGCTTGAATCGTTAACGTATTAAATTTTATAAACTTGATTATTTACTGTTGCAGATACTTCACGATAGTACAGACGCCGCGAGGTCAGATGGTGAAGAACGCGAGATGTGGAGTTGCCAGCTCTATCGCCCTCATATGGGGTATTTCCTTCCTGTCGATGGTGCCTCTCCTGCTGTACCAGGAAGTGGAAGTGGTCCATTTGGAAGGTCTGATCCTGTATGAAGTCTGCATTGAAAGATGGCCGTCGAGAGCGGCTCAAGGTTGATCTTATTTAATTGTCTTATTCTTTCTTCTCATTTATCGTTTCACTAAAGAAAGCGGTTGCATTATTCTGAAGCCTGTTTGAGATCTTTTGTGGGGGTTTCAATACGCCTTGGTATACGCCAATACTACCCCATGTATTTAGGTCAAAAACGGTCAAACTCAGCAAAAAAAAAAAAAAAAAAAAAAAATATATAAATAAAGAATCGTAATCAACGAACTGATGATTTATTTCTATTAGAAAATGATAAAATACAATTTAGAATTTGGATTTTCTTCGATTAGCATGCTAAAATTTGCAAATTTTACAATATATTTTAAAATATTTTCTCCTTTGCTCGACAATTTTTTCCACGAAATTGCGATTTTGGGCCTTAAAAAATGAAAAATTAAATACTAAATATTTTGCAAAGTCGTGCGAAAAAAAATCCGTTTGAATCCTCGCTATCAGCATTAATACAATGACAAATACATTGACAAACAGGTACTCTCATATTTTTTCTTTGATAACTTATATTATTCAATAATACCTACAAAATAAATAAATTCTATTTACTTATTCATATTGTTTATCTAGCTATTCATAATTTATTTATTAATGTAATAATACCATATTATAGCCTATAATTTATAGCTGCAAGGTTATATTTTTTATTTGTTAATAATTAATAATTATTATATTATTAAAATAAGTACCTACTTTTATTAATGTCTATCTTTTAATGAAAGCGTAAAAAAAAGAGAAAATAAAGCATGAATTGAAGATGGATGAACCATTAATATCCTCAGGCGAATAGAAGGAAATTAGAACTTTTTCGTTGAGAGAAATAACCTTTTTATTTTGTTTGAAAAAAATTACCAAAGGCGGGCTGCCCGAAAATAAGTTTCTTTTGGTTGATTTTGACTATATATAGATATATCCATATAGTCGGAACACTGTGCGCCGCCAGTCGACACATTTTAAATCGAAGGGAACGCTCGAAAAAAATCTATGTTTCGAAATATATCGGTGAATTGTTCCCAATCCCTAATTTGTACCTATGAATCCATGGAGGAATAGGGAGGAATCTATTCCTCCATGCTATGAATCATAAGTGAAAATTAGCTCCTTGAGAAGGTCGGATTTATGCATTTCAAACAACATATTCGGATTCAGCACCCTTTAAAACTCCATACACAAATTTTTAGTTCGAAAATCCGTATAGTTACGTGCAGAACTGTTAACAAATGCTGGAGATTTTGAACTGAAAGCGGAGGGCACGTGACATCACACCTCAGGGGCATCGGCTAGTTAGGCAAGTAGCCGTCAGAGCGCTGAATAATAAATCTGAACGGAATCGGAATAAAAACACTCGGCCCGGGTCGATTTTCGAATAACCTTCTTTGACCATAACCTCGAGGTTGGATTTTTGAATTACCTTCTCTGATGATTACCTCGTTGCTCAATTTTCGGAGTCGGCTATTCTCGTAGAGCTACGAGAAACGTAGCTAAAAACTTAGCTCTAAGTTGGCTAACTTGCATAGAAGCAAGAGAGAGAGAGAGAGAGAGAGAGAGAGAGAGAGAGAGAGATCTTTCGACCAATCAAAAGATAAGGTCTAAGCAGCCCACGTCATGTACCTCCTCTAGGCCTTTGATTCAAACATTATATTATTACTAAGGCCCTATAAATAATAGAGACGAGTTTTCTGCAATGTGGACCCATTTTCATAACCTTTGAAGCATGTCCTTTACCAGGGGAAAAAATTAAAAATCATTTAAGGAGCTCATTTGTGTTACCTACTGAGATGGCGAAAGTTTTACCTACTATTTTTTCATTTTTGGTTCATGCCTCTTTTTTACCTTTCTCAAATCCCATTCCATTTTTTTTTTACTTTTTTCTCATGGGCCTGCTAATCAACAACACGAATTTAAATTTAAATTTAAATCCATGTAATCTGGTTCAGTTCCCAGATCGGGTTCAGTTCCTACACCATTTTAACAGATTATTCTCTTCAACAAACTTTTAAATCCGCTCTTTGATTTTCTGACCTCGTTATTTTAATCTCCCCACCGACCAAAATACTCTCAAGGATTGAAATAAATCGAACTAAGCTCTTCTTTCGGCCTGTTATAAATTTGCGAGGAATGATCCAGATAAAGGAAAAACTCGGGAATTTTTTTCACTGGGAAACCGTCTGAATAAATCATATTTCTTATCTTCGTCCACTTACGCAACACTGGCTTTTGGAGTTTTTTCGATCAAAGCTCGAGTTCAACTATTTCTGGAGGGGTTGTGATCGGGAGTTTATTGGACCTCGAGATTTTGAAATCCCTTGGAGATTAATCTTTGAGCGTGTTGAACGTGTGAACACTCAAGTGTTTGATGTTTTTGCACGATTCGCACACATGCCTTTATTTGAGGAATCCCGTATACTTTACGATTAGGTCCTTAACATAGATACTTAATTTAGATAAGTAATCCGGAAGTAATCACTTCCGCCGTAACGTACTGATGAAACATTCTGTTTCTGTCCGAAGAGCGAGACAAACTGTATGGTTCCATCACCGGCCGCCAATTAGCTTCTCAAGTGTAACATCAAATGACTCCTAACCTGGCTTTTTGTCGAGTGGCTTGAAAAGTTTCCAGAGAAAAGGGATATAAAAGGGGCTCTTGTCATTATTGTTCCCCTTAGTGCTCGTTGGAGTAGATGAGAGTAATTAAACGAAATGGCCCTCTATAAACGCCTCTAACAAGGGCAGCTGGCCCAAGATTCCAGAAGGCTGACAGTCGACCTTGAAAAATGCACTTTTTTCCCCCATCCAATTTCATTTTCGACGCTGCTATGTTTATCAGTGTGGTCTCTCTCATTTGCGTACATTTCCGCAACTATTGAGGTGTTGCTTGAATCACGAATCAGAGGGTACTGAACCTTCGACCGAGGTGTAACACAGATTTATTGAAGGGGGTGTAATAGTATCGCCATTCACTCTCTCCCTGGCACCGATCATCCGTCACAAGGCCTGATTGAATCTGAACAATCTGTATCGGTTTGATCGTCGACGGAGTATAATGGGGATAGTAGACGATGGAGGGAAGATCAGTTCTGTTGCTCTAATTGGTAGGTACAGAAGCAGGCTAGAGCAACGACCTCGTTCCTTCTGTTCTCGCCATTGACTTTAGGATTCTGTAGAAAGCAGCTCTAATCTTAACTAATGAAGTTATAAATGACAGATTTTCTCTATCCCTAATTTTTTGTCTGCAATTTTTGATAAGTTTTTCAAAGATAAATGAAAATCTAGGTTGTCTCTACCCGTTTGATCGTCATTGTAGTATAATGGCAATAGTAGAACAAGGGAGGAAAGAGCTGTTGCTAATTGAGGCGTTTAGTTGCAAAACCTGCTTGTCCCAATTTTGAAATTTTAACAGGCGACACAAAAACACAAAAAACTTTTCTCGTTCATGCGCTCCTAGTGGTTGCTCTGGCCAGAGCAGTACCGACTTAGTAGAAACCCCAAAAAGTGATTTTCGGAAAAATGTGGAACGAGCTGGTTTTGCAACTCAACACCTCAAATGGTAGAAAAACATCCTCGTTCCTTCATTCCTCGCATTAGACGGTACAGCCTCAGAAAACAGCTCCAAACTTGACTTCATTGGCCACTCTTACGGATTTTCACTATTCCTATAGGAATTATAATTGTTTTTCCACAGTATTTTACAAAGTTTTCTTCAGGGGCGTGTTGCCCAATTGTTTAGATGGGTACTAATGCCTAATTTGAAAATTGTGGATGAACCATTTCAAATTCAAGTGCCTTTAAGACTTAGTGGTATTATTATCATCAACATTAAATGTTGATGATAATATTACCACTTATATTAGCAAATTTTGCTAATATAATTTATCTATATTGTGCCTGGATGTGAGAATTTTCCTGAGAATTTATGATAACATAATAAATGCCCTGATATGTTCCATTTATCTATTATTAAATAATAATAAATTTTACAATATACATTTATTAGCCACTCAACGCTAAACGGCAGATACTAATTCCACAACTAAAAAATATGTCTCCATTTACGGCGGACAAAACTGAGATTCGTGGTGCGTCTGTATACAGGACACGGGAGCTTCAGGAAGCATTTAAACAGGAAAGGGGTCATAAACGATGAACCCGCCTGTGGGTTTTGCAGAGATGAGGAGGCGACAGCAGATCACCTCATCTTCAAGTGTGAGGCCCTGGAACGCAGAAGGTATCAGGCTCTGGGATCAGTGGACTGGGGAGAGATACTGGCGCAACAGGACCTGGTAGGAGGACTATTGAACCTCTTCAAGGGCGCACAACTCCTATAGGATAATATATTATGGTATACCACAGTAACTTCGAGAGGCAGCACAATGGGGCTACAGGCCTTGGTGCGGGAAGAACCCCCCCCCCCCTTCAGAACCCACTTCCATACCCTCTCTGGTATCTACATTTCTATCACACTGAGCAGTTGTTATTATTATTAAAAATGATTAATTGATTAGCGATAGCCGTCTGCATTTTCGAAAAATGTTCCTTTTGACACTTTAAAATAAATAAATTATTATTGATATAAAAAGTGTTTGGTTGATAATGTTTACAATGTTGAACGATTTGCTATTTGTCGTGGGCACCTATACACTCGATATTTCAAGTCACTGATAAGTGCTTGGGCACACAGTAACGTCACGTTTCTCTGGATTGTGAGTGTACAGAAAGGTTTTATCTCACTTTAAGTCACTTACTAACATACAAATTATGTATGCTTTTCCACCCATCAGAATTTTGAAACACTCGGACTATCTGAAAACCATTTCGGTTTATTCTACGTCAAAAACTTTCCAAATAGGTTTCTTTGTCGAAGCAATAAATTTACGACAAAACACTCAATCCCTGGCTAAAACCCTTTCAAAAATCTCTCATGAAGGCCCTTACGATGCCCAGCGGTATGATAAGACAAGTCTGGGACCTCCCTAAATCGATTCTGCCACCAAAATTCCTTCCAAAGCCCGTTCACTCGACTTCCTGGCTCAAACCTTTCAAAACCCTTACCTGTGACTGGTTGAAGTCCCACTTTGTTGGGTGATCGAGCGGTAAACCTTGCGGGAAAATCCTACTATCATGAAATATCGACTTTAGAATATAAAGCAGTATGAATGTTGACGCTTCCTAGCAGAATATACATATAATGTATTGCGTACATGAGAAAAAAAAAATTGCTTAGAAACCTGGCTTCTATTGTGGAATGACTTTTTCCACCCCACGGGATCCTATAAGCGGGAGTCTCATAGTGGGGAAAGGGTTTCACAGAGTTACCCCTATAAACCCCTCGCTGATCCATCTGATTTCTCCATTCCCAAATTCAATAATTCTTTTTCTCTCCTAACTCGCGTTTGTGGGTTATCGACCTGTCCTGATGGGAAACGAGGTCGAATCCACGATTGGGCCAGTGGCCGCAGGTTTTGAAATTTTTATGAGACCTTTGTAGGCTGTGAAAGCTCAATGCGGTGAGCCCTTCGTCGATTCTGGAGCTAAAGGATCGATCGGCATTGACTTTGAATTATTTAGTGTTTAACGCTGTTAACTTGTAACATTTAAATTTAATCAAAAAATAATTTTTAATTTGCAGGTGCGTACACGATAGCCATCTCCATCTGCCAATTCGGGATTCCCGTTCTAGTATTGAGCACGATCCACACAAGAATTTCTTCCTACTTGAGGTTACACCTTTCATCGCCTCCTGTTGACAATTCGTGCAAACGAGGTGAGTGAAAAGTTGTACTGTTCAGTAATTGGTCCATAGACCTAGAGAGGCATACCTGAGCAAACGTTCTCCTCTTCGAATCGTCGACGATGATCCACTGCTCTACACTACAAGTTGGGATCGTCATTTCGGAGCGCCCTTCGGAAGCTTGACAAGAATACTGTAATCAGGGAAATGTTGAGAACTTTAAATCCTCTTGAACGGCTAATTGGTGTGATCTTCAAAGTTTGCTAAATTTTCACTAATTAGCTTGGCTGGTAGTTGATGGAATTCTCATTTAGAAATGAGGAAGTTCGAGTAAATCAAGCTTTGTGAATATAGAAGAGGTGAATTGTTTTTGGTACAAAGGGGCAGACTTTCTCAATTATTGAGAAAGTCTGAAGCGTTGTTTTAGTAGAATTTCTCGATTTTATGTGCCTCTTAGATGAAAATATTATGTAAGGGGCACAACGTATTAGGTACGTAATATTATTATGTATGTGGCTCGGCTCTCATCAACAAAACACTATCTCACATGGCAAACACCATGACCGCACCTTCTAAAATTAACATCTTTTGAGGTGGGTGGGATATCAGTGATGTGCCTTCAAACATTAGCATAAGGATATTGGAAGAGGGTTAATCTTTACTCTACTCATCGCAATATCGCCGACATGAGGATGAGGGATTATTCAGGAAAGCTGTCAAGTTTTGGAAAAGCGCCTTTGGGGGAGACGATTTTGAGGCGCTAGGCCGAAGACTAATCTTGTTATATTGAACGCCCTTCCCAGGTTCTCAGGACTATCCTTTGCTAATCCACTCTCATACCCCCGGAACCCTTTTGTCCTTCGTTCCAAGTCTCTCAACCTTCCTAACCACTTACCTTGCCAGTCTGCTCATCTGTATAAGCTGCTTTGTGGTTGAAACAATTAAGTATTCATTTCTCACGGGATGCGAGCCATTTTTGACATCCCAGCGGTCAACCCTTCGACACGACCATTTTGATTCAGTTTTTTCTGTGCCAACTGCAGACTTACCGCCGTTTCTTTCTCACATTTCAGCTAAAAGGGAATGGAGGCGTAATAGAAGGACTATGTTGATCCTGAGTTGCATCGCCATCGTCTTCGCCATCAGCTGGTTGCCGATGACCACGTTCAGCGTGATTGCTGAGTTTTCCCCCGGCACCATCACATCACCTTCGGTCCTCTACCTCACTTTTGCACTCTGCCACATGGCCGCCATGTCAACCGCAGTAACCAACCCTCTCATGTATGGATGGCTCAACACCAACTTCAGGTAAGCTCTAGCAGCCAGGTCGTAGTTGAATCGAAGAGGACCATTTAACTCCGCCAGAAGTTCATCCAACTCCACCAGTGATCAACTCCGCCAGTAAAAAGAGATTTACGCACGTTTGTGCCATGGGATCCCTGGATTTCTGGATTTCGGAATTTCTGGACTTCTGGAGCACTAAATCTGGATCTTTTCTGGATTTCTGGATCTCTAGAATTTGTGGCTCTATGTGTACCTGCAATTCTTGATTTCGGGATTTCTGTCCCTAAGGTACTGTACTTCATTGTAACAATGAAGCTAGTCACCTATTTCTGAAAACTGGGAACTGATCTGGGGGAGATGGTAGTCCCGACATTGACCTGATAACGCATCGCTGGCGGAGTTGGGAAGTTTTCACTTGCAATTAGCTGAACTTTGGCGGAGTTGGATCGCCCCCGAATTGAAATCTTTAGACGGGCTTTCTAATTTGACAGGCTGATAACCCCATTTCCTTCGTATACTTGTGAACAGTGTAGTCATCGCATATTCTCACGTTCCCTAGAATCAGTCAATCTCACGCAAGGCTCGTTACATAGATGACTTGTGTGCATTATATATGGGGCGCGGATTTCTGGCTCTTGACCTCTTTGCAGGCCTGAAGTTCACCAATCATTTCATCATCTCCTTCGTTTGCCACGAATGCCACAAATTTTTAATAAGCTCCTTCATTACCTACTCCAAATGCTTTCAATTTTAATTGTTGACCACTCCCCCCATTCTTGAAGGTTGTTTGTCCACCTGACTCCTTTTCTTTCTTCCGAACTAGGCCAGACGACATAAGAGCTAAACAACTGCCGCAACAAGCAGTGGGATCAAGTTTTACAATAGGTGAATTACTCGGCTAAATTTCCTGCACGAGTGGAAGATTCTTCGTGCTCTGAATAGAAGGAGCTCTGCTTACCAGAGCACTGAGAACTTTCAAAACAACTCAAAAAGAAATACGAGCGTGGTCAGGTTCCCTCGGAAGTTTTTAGGGAGTAACAGTGAGCAAGAAAAGTTGGACGTTGGAATTCGTAGACGGCTTGTCGC
This sequence comes from Pilophorus perplexus, assembly GCA_955831195.1. Taxonomy (NCBI): domain Eukaryota; kingdom Metazoa; phylum Arthropoda; class Insecta; order Hemiptera; family Miridae; genus Pilophorus; species Pilophorus perplexus. The sequence goes on from OY037015.1 coordinate 21,188,946, forward strand.
GTGAAGAAAGAATGCCTTAACTTGGTATGAAAAAGAGAAACTTTTAATGATTGCGTTTTTAAAATGTCTTTTAGGAGGGAGTTTAGGCTGTTTGGAGAGTCACGAAGCAGCGCCAAAGAACAAGAACGGCGAGCGGCAAGAGCAAGGAAAATGAGCATGGCGCAGAGCGTCGTCATCCGCCACGACAGGCGTACGTCCATGACCTGTTTTACGACCATGACGACATCATCCAACACGAGGCCTTCGACCACAATGACGCTGCTACCGCACTCGACCATAGAAGGCATATAGGGGTTAGCCAGTCGTCGGGCGTCAATCGTCATAAAAAAGACGGCTTCGGTCCGGCGGCGCTAAAACTACGAACAATATTGAGAACAGTTGGGTATCATAAAGGGCAACGTAAGTTGATTGTCAATTACAAAAATGTATTTCCTATTAGGCACCCAATTATAGTCTTACGATTTTTACGCTTGTATTACGATTATTATACCTAGAAAATATCTTTGAGTTAGGATTGAGGGCGTCAAATACAAAAAATTACATAACATTTTCTCACTGTTGAATCAACAACCATTCAGAATCACAATTTTCCTAAACCAGGCAATACTCCCAACTTCAAACTAACATAGTTACTGGTACCCTGGTGTTGGTGATCAAACGCCTAAAAATACCTCTGTGAATGTTTTCCAAAAACAATTTTGCGGACCCATCTAAAATTTTGTATAAAAATATCCTTTCCCATTAGGCCGCAAAGCCCGAAATTTAAGACTGCAAAAGAGAGGAAAATCCAATCTCCTGTTGATGAACAAATTATTGTAACCGTAATTTCTTTTGACACTTTCCTAATCTTACAAATTCATACTTGTGATACTAAGAAGATATTCTGTAGATAGCGCTTGGTTGTATTAGTAATTATATTGTGCTATTGTAGCGTGCATTTCCATCTACGTAGTGTGATCAACAATGTGATCGCATATTAATTTCTCCTTTGATATAAAGCGTGAACCAGACAAAAATTCTATTGCAGCTCTAATATTTTAGTACTGTTTAGTAGGATTTTTCAATTTCTTTGGATTAGTACGGTGTTTCGAAAGGATAACAGTGCCTAGAATTATTAGTTGATTTTGAATGTCACTCATTCAACAATCATGAGTTTTTAAAGCTTGTTACAAAATTCCAGTGTAATCGCGATTACACAGAAATTTTAACGCGTTAAAATTTACAATAATGGTGAGCAATTAGAGAGCGCACCTTCTTTTTCAAAGTTCCACTTTAGGTTACCTATTTTCAAAAAGACAATCGTGACAATGACGCTTTTCCTTTGGTGTAATTGCTGAACTGTGTGAATTATTGTTATGTTAAGAATGCGTAGGGTCAGTGCGTGAGGTATAAATAGAAAATTATCTTGTGGGGGTGCACGTTTGGGTTAGAAGCGTTCAACCTTTTTGCCTCGTTTCAAAACGCGCAAATCGGCTGAACGATTAACTGAGCCCCGCTTCTACCCAGCCCAACTCCCACAAAAAAGTAGCGAAATATATTTATATGGTAAAAAACAATATTCGGACCAAGAATTTATTTTAATACGTGTACGCGACAGATATTCGATAAAATTATACAATACTCAGATGAACTGTAAATATCATTGACATTTAAATAGGGAACTATGTAGCTTGTAAGTATGTGGACGTCGATAATAGATAAAAGATATTCAAACATTTTAAATAATGTTTTAGATAGTCAATAGTAAATATGCGAAGTAATTTATTTGTAAATAATTTGAGTGTACATATAATGCTATATAAACATTATGCTATACATCACGGCTGTTTTATTGAATTAACAACATGTGCCTAATCCTCATTGAAGGCGGAGCGGCGATTCATTCCAAGGACACTGTAATCTATTTCTGATCATGGAATATTATTTTCCAGCGGTGACACCGAAGTGGTGGATTTTGAAAGGAAGAATGTTACCGAGACGTCATAAATGTCAGGAACTCAGAACGAGGGCCCTTCAGAATGTACATGTTAAAATACATGTCCACCTAACAAGACATTTTCCGCTAGGTGACATTGAAAGAGTGTGATGCCTTATATGTTGGGTTTTTTCGGGCTGAGAGGGTCGTTACGAAGGAACAGAAGGTAGCTTTTTACTTTCTTAACGGGCTTACTTGAGGTCAGAGAGGTCCCTGGGTGCCGATAGTCGTTCAGTGCCATGTCAGGATATATCCTATTCATTCCAGCTTCGTACAATTGCATTACGCTACAAGGACTTACACCCCCCAAGGTCAGGTAAAGTATAACATTTTATGGGCAGTTTCCCCCGTGAAAGGACCCTCTGGAATGTAATTCATAGAAATTTATCATTTAATGATTTCCTAATTCAAGATATGAATTGATGACCGACAGAAAACATAATTTGTATTACAGGTAAACGCCCGTATTGAAATTGAACATGGTGGGCGGAAAATGGTCTTTGTTCGGACGCTACATGATGAATGATAGAAACCATCAAGGAAAACCTGCCAGGATAAATCCCAAACGCAACCATAACATTTCTGTTTGGAACTTGTTCTTCAGAGAGTTCTGTAGCAACACCAGCTTGCATGCAATAAACCAAGTGGCCAAACCAATTTACCGTCCTTACGAAAAGTAAAATCTTTATATCTGGTTCTTAGTAAAGTTTTATTTTAGTTTGGGATTATTATTCCCATGGGAATAATAATCCCAATTATTCTGCAGAATAACGTTATTGTAATCGAGGTCCTTCTGTGTATCTCCGTTCGTCCTAAATAATTCGAAATCGTTCGCTTACTTTCAGATTTCTTTGGACCATTCTATTCGTTCTTGGTGTTTTGGGAGCGTCGTTCACCTGCATGAAGACTTGGTCGAGGTACTTGAAGTAGTGAATTTCTTCTCATTAAGCGCCCGCAGTCATTCTAAAAACGCTCAGTGTGGTTCCCCCTGCGTAAGACCACTTCGTGGGTGTGAACATTACTCTCGCCTCTCCACGAAATGTGATTATCTTTTGGAACCAGTTAGGCATTTCCATTAGAGCCCATTTACAGCTTGAATTGAATTCGCGAAGGGCAAACTACGTCATCGTCGGATAACTTTGTTCTATTTTGGGCTTACTTTGTCTTACTGCGATATCCTTAGCAATTAGGATTTTCCCGTAGCTATCAGGCACCAGGTAGGTACGTCGAAAAAATGCTTTACCACCTATGACGGGGGAACCCAGACCTGGATTAGTTTTGTCGGTAGAGACTATTATAGTCTCTACCGACAACTCTAGATCTTTAATAGATCTAGGACGTACCTATCAGTCGAGAACATTGTACGTTCATTTCCCTGAGTTCTCATTTTCGACTCAGAGCTTAATTTCCTATCAAGTAGCATAGCACCTGGGTACTGTGGGGAATCTGGACTGATTTCCCCACTCTCTTCTCGCGGATCGCAAGCCCGCCAGAGCGGGGCGCACCACAGTCACGGCGCGATCGTGTAAACCCCTCTTCTCCTGCAGGCGATGCCGCATGTATTTTCGTGGACAGGAGGATTTTCTCCTGTCATTCATCATTCCACTGATCGACTAAATTCAGTATTGCATTACAGTTGAAATGCAGTGACTTTTTGATCTGTTGCCATTTCAACTGTGGTCACCAGGAGAGCAGATTTTCGTAAGGCAGTGTCCTGGCCTCCCTTGGTGACAATTTGTCTGGGGAAGCCAGATCTCTGATTCCCGTGTTAACTGTGGATTCGAAAGATCCAATATTGATGTTGACACATCATCTTCAATATTGGAGCTCCCTGAATTCTCTTCCAGAGATCAACGCATTCCAGACCATCCCTTTACTGCCTCAATGCCGTCTCCCAGGTCAGCAGATCACGACACATCGTGTTATGCCCTGGGCAGGGATATTCAGGTACTCCCTTCCTTTTCCTCCAAAGACACCGGGGGCGAAATCCCAGTTACGCTGGAGGCCTCGGAGGCGAGCCAGGGGTTGGCTGGCTTTAGCTAGCAGGGCATGATCCCCTAGTCACAGTCCTAGAACTGGCGCAAATGGGACATTTTGCCAATTTTTCCTTAATCCGATTGGCGCAAATATAGCTCATGCCTTCCAAAACTGGCGCAAACGTACGAGGACGCCGGCTCGTTTTCTGTGTCAGCGCAAACGTATGGTAGCCCTGTGGGACGGTGTGGGGCACAGAGTTTGCAGGCTGCTCGTAGCACCTATTCTTCTATGTCTATGGTGTCGTACAAAAGAGGCGTCTCGGTCATCAAGCCAGTTTACTCCAGGCAAAAATCATGCACCTAAATGTTTTAATTAATGATTTCATTATCGCATCAACTAAGTTCTAATAAAAACTGCAATCGTCCACACAGATATACGAAATCAACTACGTCCACTACCATCGAAACTACACGATACAGTTACGCCAATATTCCCTTTCCGTCGGTCACTGTTTGCGACAAAACCCAAGTCGACTGGGCCAGGGCGCTGGAACTCTCTAATGAGTAAGCCAGACATTTACCATTTTCCCTTGGAAAAAGTAGGTAAAGGAGCCATTAAAGAGCTCGTCTGAAAGCTGATATAATTTTACCTTATTTCAGAGACATTCCTGATCCGTTTGAAGATAACAAAGCAAAAATGCTGGCAATTTTAAAAAGAGTGGCCTACGCTTCGTTTGGCAATTTTGACTTTTTCAACCAGCTTCGCTTAGAAAACAACACGGATTTTACAGACTTGAATCACATCAACATGACTGGCATCCTCCTCAAAGTAAACATTTGGTAGTCCGAACTTAGCTCAACTGCAAATATCCTACGGGTTGATCCTTTCAGGTGATGAGGCCTTGTGAAGAGATGTTTTTTGAGTGGTGCTGGTTCCGGGATCTCGAATACGACTGCTGCAGCATATTTGAACTCCAGAAAACTGAATACGGCATGTGCTGGTCTTTCAATTCTGACACATCAGAGCCAAGCAGGAAGTAGGTTAAAAGCTGATCACTACTTTCACTATAGTATAATGTATTAATATAACATATTATGGACTGGTATTTTTCAAACTGTATGTATCAAAATAAGAAATCACTTTTCTCAGAAAGTTTCTAAAAAGGAGATTTTTGTAATATAAGACTATTATTTGCAAGTAACTTCCAATGCAAAAAGGGCGAAATCCCATACGCCTCTATTGTGCGGATAAGCGCGTTGCAAACAATTTCCTCAGCCGTACAACGCTAATGAGTTTTTTGCTCGGGAAGTTTGCAAAGAGTAGATTCCTATATTTTCAAGTGCCTTCATATTTCAACGCTCACGACAGACGTCACTCCGAAATTTCCCCGACGCTAATTTAAAGAGATCGAATGGCGAAACCTCCTGTACGCCCCTTTTGTGCGAGGAAAGGCGCGTAGAAACCAATTTCCACTGCCATTATAACCACCCATTCTCCCGAACTTCCCCCTTTTCAAAACTCGAGTTTTACCGCGTCACCGGAAAAGACTTTCCAGAAAACCAATTACCTTTTTTTCTAATGGATTGTATTATAAAGTGAAGATCCGCGTTGTCGCAGCATTAGCTCCAACTTCATCAGGAGCTGAGAAAGGCGATAGAGACAAAGAAATGGGAACAGTAATCGGCTTAATTCGCCACGTGGTTCCACCCCGAATTCTACGTTTTTAATGTTCAGACGACACACATAAAACCCATTCCTTCCCCAACCAAGTATCCTTTTTTGTGCCAGCGTACTCTACTATTGGGAGAACGCCCTCGCTCGCTTCAGTGTAATTAAATTTGTTGCCTAAAAAGGTCAAGTTCCGTCCTAATTAAGTTCAGGACGAACCTTGAACCCATTTCTTCACATTGAACTGCGTTTTCCTTTTTTTGATCACCCCTTTCAGTAGGTTAACGCCAGAAGGTACATCCATCTTCAAATGACGCATAATCCCATAGGTAGGCCCCTACGCCTCTTTTGTACGGATAAGCGCGTAGGAAAAAAATTCCACCGCCGTACAACGCTCGGGGAGATCTTTTGCTCGGGAAGTTTGCAAAGAGTAGATTCCTGTAGGTATTTTCAATTGCCTTTATAATGTTAAACCACTGCCTTTATAACAAAATGATAACATAAAACCAACAGTAACTGTTACTGTAGGTAGGTACCTATATGAAAGAATAGGCAGATACCTTCTCCCTAGGAATGTATTTAAGAGAAGAAATAGAATTATTTTTTAATAAACTGAAATGAAACAAAGCTGAACCATCACTTTTCCCTGGATTACTCATTTGACTCTTGTGTGGTCCATGATCACGGAAAACTCCATCAATTCTATTCTTACCAATTCGTTTTACCATTATTGATTGACAATAATAAACAAATTAAATTATTTAATTTGTTGTCCAAATTTATCGGAAAAATCGGCTATCGTGTCTAAAAGTTCACAAATGACTTGTCAGCCAATCGTACGTCACCAGGACCAACCCTGTCGATATTGCGGCATTTTGCCTCTTCATGTTATAATGATCATATATGAATTAGTGATATTTACATTAGGTATACCTAATTTTTTTTTAAACCATAATTCATTTCATTGAAAAGAAAAGAAATCAACCACTGCAACAACAATAACAACAACGCCGACATTATTATAATGTTCTATTCTTAATAAGAATATAAGTATTACCTACCTAGAATAGATTATATACATTTCATTATCGAAATGAAATTATTAATACCTAGCTGGGACAAATGATTTGTAATTGCCTTTCAGACCTTACAAGGTGTAAGGATATCATGTTATCCACTTGTGCATGTACCTATGTGAAGGCTTTCGAAAGGGTGGTACAGCTCAGGGCAGGACTACTGGGTGGACGCCCACGGCAGGAGACGGCCATGGAGAACTGCCCAGTACGGACCCTGGAGCGGCCTCAGGTTTAAAGTCATCGTCCTCCCCGAAGACAGACTACCACCTGACGGGAACCAGACCACAGCTGGATTTCACGTAAGGACTACCACCGTTGAATAGCTACTGTAGCTATTCAACATTCAATCGTAACGATTCTCAGGTGTTGCGTATTCTTCTCTCAATTGGCCACTACCCAGGGGGGTGGTCGCGAGGCCATCCGCCATGCCCCAAAAAATTATTGTCATTTAGCCAAACTGAGCGCGCTAGTGTCGTTGAATAGGCCTTTCAGAAGTTCAACTATGTGCATGCATCGGAAATGAAGTGTCCAATAAATTGATTTTTAGTTAATTCACATACATAAATAAAGCCTCTTTGTATTTTATTTCCATTCGACGGCATTCCTTGGTCGTTTTACATGGAAAAATGAACAAGCAAGAAAGAAACTTTCCTCATGAAAGTTAGAATTTACGTGGCATACCTACTCTTGACAACACTGCCCCTGGAATTGAGCATTGTGAATCCGTAACGGTTTCTCTCTGTTGTGTTTACTTGTTTTTGAATTTCTGATGTGGGTAACTTTCCCGAATGCCGTGTGCACGGCATTTATGAATTTTTTTTTTTTTTTTCTTAAACTATCAGTTATGACAAAACCAAATAATTCTAACTTCTCAAAAGTCAGTGTAATGACGACTCCTTCTCCAAAAGTGGCTCCAAAATGAAGAAACTGCGACGTTATTGGACGCCCAAGATGTGAAGTTTTTCCATTTCCCTAGGGAACATATCATGGAAAGGTAAGCTCGCCCATGATATTTACCTACTTACCTATATGTTGATGTTTTCATAAAAATTGCACTAGCAAAATCTGATTTTGCTAGTGCAATATTATACTGCATTTGTTTGAGTCCCCGACAATCAGAAGGCGCATTTAAGTAGACGTTCTTTCTTTCAATTCTAGACTTCTTCTGTTTTGGTTTATTATTCTTGGGATAATACACCTATGTAATCGCGATGGAGGTCCAAAATTCTGATCAGCCTCAAAATTTGTCATTATCCGGTTTAATGTCCGTTCGTCGTCCGTATTGATCAGTAGGAATTTTGATAATATGAAACTTTGGCCAAATAATTACCTACTCTGTTTACCATTTAGTTGTGCCCGCAAGGTTTTCAGCCCGATGGCCCAAACCCGTGGGGCGCTATGAGGCTAAAATGGGGCTACGGGAGGGGTTTTCGATTATTGGTTCGAGTTAGGTGTTGTTTTCGAAGTGGTTTGGACGTAGGATCCATTTTCGGGAGTCCCAGAACAAAAGGAGGACAAAATTTGTCTTATTTAATAAGGTGGTTTTCGAGTAGGTAATTTTGGACGCATCCATTTTTCGAGGTCCTACGTCTGTCCCAACATTATACCTACAAAAAGTTTTTATTTTTTAATTTTTCCAAAAATATTTTCCTAACGACAGAATTGATTTTTGCGCTATTAACCTACCTATATCAATGAATTATAAACCAAACCCTTTTGTAAAATGTGGAGCGTTCTTTCCTGGTTTTTGGAGCTCGCCTCTAAGAGTTCTGTTAAGATTCTCTACGAATAATTAATTTTTGCATGTATTTGTATGCATCTTTGCTCACTGAACATTAGCTTGCTCTTAGAGTTGCTCTGAATATAACGTCGCCTTTTCCATTTTGCCTCAATTTTTGTTCCATTACCTACATGAAGAGATTTCGACCCAACACTTTTCACTAATACATGTTCAATTCTTTCCAGGAGAAAGGCAACTCCTTACTACGAGCATCTTAGAGGGACATAGAACATGCTGTTGCATTAGACGGAAGCAGCGTTTCTTTCTGAGGCTTACCTACTACATAAAATTACGCCTAGCCACTTGAAGCCATGAAATTATGAACGTCAAATTAGCATCTCAGGTATATTTCCTGCCATCATTGATTGTAGTTGAAATGTGCCTACAGATTGCGAATATAATATATTTATGTTACTATTAACTCATTACTCCAGGTGTCGAGCAGTTCGGAGCCCACAGTAGGTAGTAGGTCCCTACTACTTCTGTAATAACTGGCCATCACGCCCAACTGAAGTTAGTAGCGAGAGTTCGCTAACGCCTGGTTATGTGTATGGCACCCAAAGAAGCACTTCGGAATGACCATTTCATACATCATGGTAAGCTTCTTTTTTCTCAGAAAGTGTACATATTATTGTTGTTCGGTCGCATTATGGGAATGGTATCGAATCGATAAACCCATACTACAAATTCCAAGTTCTATAGATATCATCACTGATCAGTAGCTTGTCACCTACAGAGATAAATGTGGATATTAGGGACAACTATTCTTTCGGGCACTGGAGCTATACTTCTTGGTATAAGTGCCTTAGCTGTGTGCTTTAAATCGTGAATTGCTAATTGTTGCTTTTTGTTTCAGAAAAAATGGAACCACGCCCGGCCCAATTCACTTCAGAATGGGTATGACTATGCAAGTGGTCCAAAAGGGATAAACTGTCGTCTCCTGGAACGAAGAGAGATCCTTCTTCACAAGGATTTTTGGAGTCCTAGCATTGAAAAGGTACCTACGTCAGGTTAAACGGAATTGTTGCTTCACTCGAGAATAGCCACTTGACTTTATGTTGTTCGGTGCTCTGAGTTCTAATTACGCTAAAAGTCTTATGGAACATCCTGGTAACTGTGAGGGTTTTTCGTTTTGCAGGTGGAGCATTGGTCGTTCATCAAGACGTCTACGAGTGGAGAGATACGTAAACACCATGTACCGTCACGGACTGGATGGACTGAAGACGACCCTGCTAGGAATACAGAGGAAGTTTGGAATATCATCAAGACTGAAGTCCCTCGAATTATCGTCAGTAAATTGACAAAGGGGTGTATAGATCTGCAATTTTTGGTTTTTTGAGTTACCGTCACTTTGGAAACAAATAGCTCTCGCCTCTATGAAGAGCTTTCGTAACACTGGTTGAGTCCGTCATCACTGACTGTGTGATACTCACTCAATGGCCAGACGATGATGTTTTCACGTCAAAACAGCCAGTGATGACGGACTTATGAAATCACTTACTGGCAGACTCACAAACCATTTACATTCCATCTCTATGAAGAGCTGCTAACCTCATGTCACACATTTCCTTGAAAACCAGTGGGAGAAACCAAATACATGAAACGTATTAAATACGTTTAAATTGCAAATTTTGCAACGGTATGTAGTCAATTTTGCGTCGCTAAAGAGTATTGGGGGGGGGGGGGGGGGGCTTGAAACCGAGCGATTTTTGCCCTGTTTTTGGATTTTTGCTCACGGCACCTAAAATACGCATCCTTGCGGTATAGTATAAGAGAGCCCATACCGCTAGGATGCGTAGTTCTTGCGTATTTCATAATTGATACGAGATTAAATTCGTGACAAGTTGAGCACAAGAACATCTCAGTAGGACATTCAGGTTCCGAGATACAGCCTTTGAAAGATAGCAGATTTTTACCAAAAAGTGAAATGTTCAACCATGTCGTGTCTTTGAGGGCTAATGTTTTGGTTGTGACGCATACTTTAGGGGATAGGCTTGTAGGGAATTTAATTAGCTTTCATTTGATCACTAGTAGAACCATGTAGCTCCAACAGGTCCCAGAAAATGAATTTAAACCAAACATAGTGAGACCCTCTTATTCATATGCCAGGGAACTTGGTAAGAGTCCCATGAAGCGACCTTAGCTTTAGTCCTAGAACTCGCTATTACTCATTTGTGTGGTGTTGAATGCGTGCATGACGTAGAGCTTTAATTGCAGCTGGTACAACCATTATTTGAGAACTTGGTGCTACTCTGATTATAAATTTATTCATTCAAAATTGTTGAGTCAACACGATGAATGCTTGGCGATGAATATTATGCTTCAGAAATGGCCTATCCCAGATGATCTCCCAGTTATTATAAACTCCTATAATAGGAGAATCGTTTTCATTGATTTGTCAAATCTTTCCAAAATGTTTGTCTTGCACGTAATGAAGGTCTCCTTTTAGTTTTAGATGCTTCCAATTAGCCAATGAAACGCGTACCAGGTTTTTGTCCTTTGTTGTAAAATTATCGAAATTATGAATAATAATTGTGGTCAGGAAACTTGTGAACCTGTAAAACTTAATAATAATCATTATTGTTCATCACCTCTTCATGATTTGCTCTATTGTATTGAAGTGTTTTAATTCTTGCACTTGAAAAAATAAAATACAAATATCATTGTGATATTAAATCCATTTAATTTTTTCTACTCCTATTCTCTCCATCGCGAATTTCACTTTGGTGAATATTCCTAACGGAATATTCCTAGATATTTACAAATTAAAACTAAAATTCGAATATTATCACTTTGAATGGAAAACCTCCCTATGTTTATGTGAATGTTTCTGTGATTCCATTGATGATTTTTCACCATCAGGATCATAGGCACTTGCGCCTAAAAATACTGGGTTCTTCCATTCAGAATGGTAATATTCGAATTTTAGTTTTAATTTATATCATGTCCTACTTTCCTAGTCGAGATTTAAATTATGGCGGCAATGGCAATCGCTAACGTTAACGTTTGAAACTGGGGCGTTGTTGCTCTGTATATTTTCTGTCTTGAAAAATATTCATGGAGGACGGATGTCCTAGCTGATAACGTCAGATAAGACTCGGTAATTTTTAGCCAAACTAAAGATAGCGCAGTTTTGGGGCATCCATTTTAACATTGAGTCGGCCATCTGTCAGTAGTTTAATCTGTGCCACTACCCCACTGTTCAAGGTTGGGGTAGCTGATCCAAGAGGTGAACTCCACAACGTATTCCTCCAGGTGGCTCCAGGTCTGGAGGTCCGCATGCCGGTCTGGGGAGAATCTGTGTATGCGACTGAAGATGTGCGAAAATTGGAACAGTCGTCCAGGTCTGAATTCGAACCCACACATCATGACTCATTTTTGAAACGATTATATTCACACACAATACTTTTTCGCCAATCTTTCTACAGGAACTGCCTGTTTCCAGAAGAGGACACGTTCGGGTTGCCGCAAGGCTACTACTTACCAGCAAACTGCCAAGCTGATTGTTATCAAAACTACACTATGCAGTATTGCAACTGCTCTCCTGACTTCATTTTCCATAACAGAGATAGTAAGGTTATATCAACCAGATTTTAAATCATGCTAAGTAGGTACATGGTTGAGGGATTGAAGTTTATAATAAACCCATTCCATTTTGTGCAGATCCACATGCACAAATTTTGTAATCAATATCAATTAATGGACATCTTTTCACAGCGAATGGGAATGTATTAAAACCTTGCAATGCAGAAGGCCTGATGTGCTTGAGCGAATATAACGGTAAATAGCTTTCATTAATAGCTCATAAATGGTGGACCTCTTCTACAGTAGAGCCCTGATGGTTCGGGATGAAGATGAAGAATTAACAATAACCTGATATTTACCTTAGTAGCAGAAGTATTTGCGGCTTATGTCACAGCCTCAGAATAGTCCTACTTAGATCTAAGTTTCGTCTAAATTTCAGACATTTTCACATATGAAGTGCCATCCGTGAAATCTGACTTTTTCCCTTCGTCCAAAGTCGGCATCAACTGCACATGTCCAGCAGGTTGTCAAGGCCAGCTTTACGTCACAGACATATCAGTTCCTACAAGCGGGTTTGTAAATTAATCTGTTGGATTTTTACAATTGCAATGGAATGGTAAATAATCTACAAAACAATTATTGTTTTTTGGGGTTACGTATTGTTTTCTAGAAACATATCGACGTTAACAGAAATAGACATACATTTTCGCCTGCCCGAGTGCATTCGATACAAAACAGATGTGGTGTACCAATGGTTGGACGCAGTTGGTAAGTGATGGTTTCTAATTAAAATCATGACAGTAGGACCTACTGGTATTAACTTTAGTGGTCATTTCCGTACATCGTACAGCCATTACTACTACAATGATTTTCTTGCATCTCCAGTGTCCTTTGGAGGCGTAGCTGGCCTTTTCCTGGGAGCTTCTTTACTGAGCGCAGCAGAAATCATTTACTTCTGCACTGTCCGGTGTGTCTTCATTTGGCAGCAGACCAGACGGAACAAAGCAAACATTGTTTACCCTTTCCTTCACTAATGGGCCATGCTAGTTGCACCTACATACAGAAACACATACATGTAGTTAGTAAGATATCAGATTAAAATATACCAATATATCATTTCGGTTCTCTCAAGGTCCAGTACGTACACTAGAGAATGACAGTTTCTTCAGATAAAAATAGAGTTATATGTACTTCCTTCGGTTGATTTAAACAATATTACCTAATTGTATCTCAAATTCAAACGTTTTGATAATACATTTTATTTCCTCGGATGTCCTTGCTCAATCCCCAACACCTACTATGTCCTTAACATGTCCTTAACTATAATATAGGTTTAACTATATTATAGGTTTATAGTTTATAGGTAGGTGTACTCGCCGACCTCAGAAGTAGGCACAGTAGGTATACAAGTATGCCAAGATTGGCATAGCTGGGGCTACCTTGAGTTTGCAGTGACCGTTATTAATAATTAATATTCAGGCATTATTATTATTATTATGCAAGGAATAATTATTATTCAGTTAAAATTCACCCGGAAGTCGGCAAACGCTGCGATTCACCTTTTCACAATGAAAAACGCTGCAAATCAATTAGGTACCACCTACATTCACCCCTGTCAGAGGTTAATAATCAAAGAAGGGTGTAAAGTATTCGGACGGGGTAAAGTATTCTGAAAAGGTGAGACGCAGCGTTTGCCGACTTCCGGGTGAATTTTCACTGATCAAAAAACGAAACGTCCGTCCACCGTTCGAGCCGTTTTGGGCAGTAGGAATTTTTTTTAAATATGAAATGTTGACAAAATACTCGGTTTACCTCCTAGTTGTGAGCACAAGGTTTTCAGCCCGTTCGCCAAACCCGTGGGGCTGAAAAGGGGCTACAGGAGGGGGGTTTTGATGTTTTCCGCTATGATATCGTGATAGGTGTCGTTTTCGAATATTTTTTGACGTAGGAATATTTTTTGACCTACCTAAAATCCATTTTTTGGGGTTGCCCATCCGTCCACAAAGTTTGGGCAGGAACAAGAAAAAAATCTTTTTTAAATAATTGAATTACAATTTTTTAAATCTGATATAGAATTAATTTTGGGATAATTTGAATCAAAAACTAATAAACCCTTGATTAAAATTGGCAGCGTTTTTTAAGTAGGTAGTTCCTCCACCTTCAACATCCTTAAGCTTCCGCCGGAGATTCCTTCCGACTGTTTCCTGCATCGCTAACCTGCTCCACTGCAACCTTATCATCTGTGTTGACAAAATGGACGAAGCTTGATCGGTCGATAATATAGTGCGTGGTTAGAGAAATCGGATTACTTGTTGAAGAGTTTCTCTGATAATTTAACAGCATTTCGCAACATGTTAGTCAACCAATAATGTGATAGTTGATTTAGACAACCGAGTGTTCAAAAGGCAGTATTCACTGCGAAATGACTTGTTGCTAATGCAGGAGTGACCTTTCTATTATTAGCAGCACCCCTTGGAATTGATTTGTTTATTCCGCGATATTTTTGAGTTTTCAAGTATCTTCTAGATTTACATGGCGTCAGAAATGGGACCAAATCATATGAAATCTGGTGAAATGGAACCGCTTATTACGCACGAGCCAAATTTCGACCACAAGTTTCAGACGAGGTGAGTAAAACATTCACGTTCTTCAGTTTCAATATTCCATGGAAAATCAGCGGTAGAATGTATTTAGGTAGGGAACCTGAATTAAGGGGAGATCAAATATTAATGCGTTAAAGGTAACTGATGAATTTTTCAACCCTTTGCGTCGTTGGCTTTAGTTTTCTTGTGTCTAAGCATTTTAAATATCTCGACCGTCAACATACAATGACCACTATTTTCTACACGCACAGAAAAGGAGGGACTAGTGGCGGTAGCTTCCATTCTTTGGACGAGAGCCATCCAGAACCGCATTATCATTTCCCTCTCCGTATGCTCTCTAGTGAACCTGCTATTCAAAATTCGCTCAACGGGCTTGGTCATCCACATTTCCCTGACGAGATCAGGCTGCGTTGCAGCCCAAGTAGACTGAGGAGTCTGGGAATTTCCCCAACAGCGTGGAGCCTGAATTGTAAACGTCAACCAGACGAATCTCACAAGAATGCCGACTTGGATTATTGCAAGCGGCTATACGCCCGTCTACGAATGACTTACTTGGTTAACAATCACATCAATTCCACAAGCAGCTTTTTCGAAGATTTAAGCCCAAACTCTTTTGTGAATTTAATATCTAGCAATGTGGTCAGGACAACCTTCCGAAACGCGAGAAAGAGGTTGGTGTGATGTGTTGGTGCAACCTTAAATACATCCTCGAACAAAATTTAATCTCACCCCGTAATAGGCAGTATTGCCTTTCAAGGTTACCTATTGGCGAAATTGGTTAACTTGGTTTTCGTCTTCTTCCAGAGAGGAGGCTGAGAATGAATGGAATCAAGTCCCTACAATTGTGGGGAAAGCATCAGACGACTCACCTCTCAGCTCGGCTCCTGTAACAGTAGACCAAGCTGTTCACTACTTCAAGCAGCTCGACCTGCCTAAGGTGAGTTGCATTTGTTCATTATTTAAGTTATCTGTCACTGCCCAAAAAGGCTGGGACGGCGGACGATGGACATTTAGTTTTTGAAATCTACGTGTCTTGAAACGGATAATGACAAATTTTGAGGCCGATTAAAATTTTCGACCTCCGTCGTGTATAATATATATTATTTAGATCTATAGGTGTATTATTCCAAGAATAATAAACCAAAAAATTACCCTACTAACTCCTCTTCGGAATCAGGTGAACCGTGAGCGAGAAAGCGGAGTGGAGTTCCGTTAAATTTCTCCCAGGTCCATTAAATACATCCCCCCCCCCCCCCCCCCCCCAACCCTGACGACATCGTCACCCCAAAATCCCCTGGCGACCAAAAAAAAAAAAAAAAAAAAATCAATCTGATGTCTGTTGTACCAGGTACAACAGACATCAGATTTCATTTTGCTATTTTAATAAATTGTATTATAATAACAATGCTGAATTATGTCATGTCAGATTTTTTCGTGAACAATTATGAACACCACTTTTAAATGTGGCCCGCGAACGTATTTGCACACTAAAAGATGCCACCACATGTCAAGAGATATCGGCTCTAAATAGTAGACGTTGCCTAGTATCTTGGCTATAGTATTACGTCGACGGATTATTAGCATCACAACGACGATCTCGCCATTACATGTCTCTCAAGCGCCATGAATAGTGGAATACAAGAAGGGCGAAGAAAAGAAGGAGCTTTCGCACAGCTTGGCATCGAACGGTGGTACTAATTACGTATTATTTTGCCACACCGTTAATGCCGCCCTCCGTTAGGGCTTTGGCCTCATACGATAACCTCATTGATGATGTCCAAACATACTTCTAGATTGGAGCCCCAACAGGTCCCTCGTTAATGATAATTTATTTTATAAATTATTAATAATTTCCGTCTGTTTAGTTTCAGGAAAACGATAAGCCGCCGCAAGAAAAGAACAAATTCTGTGAAGTGTTCAAGTGGTTCAAGTTCCCCGTTTTGACTGACGATCTCGCCAAAGAGTTCGAGTTCATTACGTCTCTGACCAAATGTGAGTAACCTCTTTGTGTGGTTGTGGCCCAGCGAAACATGTAGGGCGTAGCACTATGGGGTAGGGAACAAAGTCTAAGAAACGGAGAAATTCGGCCGAAAGTAGTTAAATTAGTAACAAGCAGTGCGATTGGTACTGAGAAATTACGTGTCAGAGCATTGAAAATATCTAGTGACAGTTTGGCATTTCGAATTCATGCGACTCCTCATTAAATCCATTAAATCTAATCTGCCACAGTGCTATAGCACAAAAAGTAGAAATTTTGGTTTGGAATATGTTCTGTCCCGTAACGTTAGCGCCAACGAGTGGGCCCCTTGAGTGAGCCCGTCCGGGGATACCCTATCCTCACCTTATTTCAAAATTGATATTTTCCAAAGTGTCCTAGAATTTTTTTACCCCGTAGGAGCCTAAAAACCCATTGCTTTTGCTTCAAATGATGAAGTTCTTTCTCAGAACAAGACAAATTGTCGAGATGCGGTTCCCTAGCCCATTGTATCATCTTGGAACAGATCGATGTTGTACAGTCGCAGCGGCCATTTATGTCATAATATCGAAGCAGCTGCTTACATAAATAGCTCCTTTATTGTGCTGTGGCCCGACTCTGTCTCATCCATTTATTTATAGGGAGACCTACTATTGATTTTTCTACTCACCCCGCCAATAAACAGATGAATCATGGTTTTACTTTTGTTCTATTACGCAGGTGCACTCAATTGGTCTGATAATTTTCAATGCCGAATGCTTCAGACTATTTACAAGAAGCTTACAGGCGCCAAGATAGACTGCCCTCAGAGAGGAACACATTGGCAGTTGATTGGATTTCAGGTTAACAGAGCTATTACCTATCAAAAACCATACATGTAAATTCCTCTTGGATTTTATCATTTTTTATTTTCGTTTACAGGGAAATGATCCTGCCACCGACTTGAGGAGCGTCGGTCTCTTCGGTCTGCTCCAATTTCTCCACTTGACTTCGGACAAAGTCCTTCCGTTGGCTCACAAGCTCTACAAAGTCGCCAACTCTGAAACTCAACCTTTTCCATTGGCTGTTCTCAGCCTCAACTTGACCAATATTGTTTTGAACGTCTTTAACACCGGACGTTTGAACCGGTAAAATGCTGCATAGTTATTCGTTCGCTAGTTTAACTTTCTGTACATTGTCATTGATATTTTGTCTTTGCAGGGAGTGTATTGCCAGGAAATCAGTTTTGGATACACTAAACTCGTTCTACAGTGCTTTGATGGTCTACACTTTTAACGTTTGGGTTACTCAGAAGAAAACCATTAAAGACTCTGGATACCTTCTAAAAGGTGAGCTTCTCGCTATGCAAAGTTGGACTTCCAGCCTCACGCAGCTTTTTCTATGTAAACCATTACGTACTTTTAAAAATGACATGTAAATTTCATCTATTCTCATGTAATGTAATCTACTCTAGATGCAGAACGATATTGCTCCAGAAATGTCAAGAAGGTGTTGAGGGATCTTCCGAAGAACCTCCACAAATATGATCAGTGACATAAGCTTCCATACTGCTCAGAATACATTCTCCACTGTCAATTAAGGTAATTCTCTTCAATTTAATCAGCTTTGATGTCCACTAACAGCGACTATGCATCCGTGTGCAATAGCTGGTTATTTTTAGCCTTTGACCCATTTTTATTTCGAATTTTTCAGGATTTATGTCTACAGGGTGGAATTTATGATCAAGCTGAAGGTTTACAATAGACGCAAGTAGTTTTCGTCCCATTACCAAAGTTGTAAGTTGATTATTCAAATTTATTTATGCACCAATTGGCATGTTTATATTACGAGGGGTCTATAGGGACGGCACGACACCACCGATTTATCGGAGTATTGATGCTATTTTGGTACCTGTACCAATATGGTATCGATATTTGTTCATTCTCCACATCCCTCATTCTCCTACATGTTGTAAAATGGGCTCCTTGATCCAGTCGGCATTTCGCATTTCTAAAAACATATTCGGATTCAGCGCTCTTTAAACCCCCTTTCACCAATTTCCAGTTAGAAAATCCGTGTATTTATGTGCAGAGCTGTTGTAGCATTAAGATTTTGAAATAAATGGGGAAAATATTAAGTCATGCATCGAGCCCCTAGAGCGCGCAGTGATGTTTTCACTTATCAAGCCCTTATCGCCACTTATCCAAAAACTATGGATCGCTAGGTTCCTTACTGACGAGAATTTGAAGGTTGTTGAGCAATGATTTTATTTTTGATGACGCCAAAAACGGCCTGACGCCTAACAAGGTTGGCTAACTTGCATCTAGCGAACCAATTAAAAACGGGTGAAAATTAGAACGTCTCATCCCGCTCTCACTCAGGCCCCAGAATTCAAATGTTTTATTTTTCCTAATATAAGGCACAATAGAGTTTCTGTAATATACCCGTTTTCCACGTAAATGCATAGACCCGTTTTATTAACTTTTGAAGGACCTTTCCAGGAAGAAATTGAAAAGAAATCATTCGAGGAGCTAATTCGATACGGCTGCCATACGTTTGCGCTTATCCGACCAAATCCGGCCCCAAAGTTGTTTCGTTTGCGCGAAATTCGACCATTCGTTTGCGTGAACGTCCTGCTTCACCTCCTATCGGCCGTGTATAAACAAGGGAGTGGGCGATTCCACTAAAAGTGGCTAAATCGACGTCCTGGAGTTTTTCATCGCTATCGTTCGGAGTTGAATTTTTTTTTTTTTTTTCTCAAGAAAAATGAAAACATGAGCGAATTTTCATTCCCCTGACGTGTCCCCAGCCATAGGTTCACCCCTTCTGACTGTCACTGCAGCCTTACATTTCAGTAGGTATATAAAAAAGGTGGAAGCCCCCTAGGTTTCATCTTATTTAGTGTCCTAACCTATCATTACTTCTTTAATTTTAGGAACATTCCCTGGATAAAGGTAAACAAAAACTACCTTGTCCGTGGGGTTCCTACCATTCCTGTGGTGGCTAGTTCAGGGGGCTGCAGAAAAGACGCAAGAAAAGGACTGAGCATCGTTCAAGACTCCAGCAGCGTCGGATTATGGGGGGGGGGGGGGGGGGGGGGTTGTAGATGGCGCTGATAGCTCATCCAGGAGGTTCGCGCAAATGAAAATTCGGTTTGCGCAAGCGAGTGGTGGGCACAACTCGACGGCTTAGCGCAAATGAATGGTGGGATTAGGGGTATTAGCGTAAGACTTACACTTAGTGTACGCCACTGATTGGATACTACAGTAGTAACGGTATCTCCTCAGCTCAAGCCGGCCGCACGCGCTTGAAGTGTATGGAAACTGGTGTTGATATCCTCTAGAGGCATGGAAAAAAAAACTTCTTGTGCAAGTCGTTTCTGAAACTTCCATGTAAAGTTCAGGATTGGGCCCTGCTCCATCGTGTAAACCAATCTGGTTACCACAACAAAAGCAACCACTTTGCTCCTGCATTAGGACTTGATACTTCAACAAATATCATCGGGGAGAGAAGGATACGGTATACCTACATGTTATCCAACACTTTATTCCAGGTTCAAAAAAATAAATATGTATTAGGTAATGTTAATAAATTAATGAAGAAAATAGTGAGAATGAATAAATATGTGAATTTATAAATAAGTGCTTAAATAAATAATCAATTCGTGTTTCTCAACAATAGTCATTCAGGATGACGAATCAGAAATTGACTTTTTTTTTTCATTGAGATCAAAAAAATTTTCCTACTTCAGGACATGTTTCATCAACATTAAATGTTAATTAAATTTTAATTCGTAATAAGTAGTTGATCATGAAACCCATTTTGTAAATTAAGGCGCATTATTGAAGGTCGGCGAGGTTTGGATGGAGGGTTGAGTGAAGGAGTAAGCTTCTGAAGGTCTAAAAACAGGGCGAATCGCGGCTTCGCTTGCTATCCGATCGTGATCGTGTATTTCATCCAAATACTCGATGTTCCTCCCGTGGACAGCGTGAATGTATTGAGTTTCTTTTCCACAGCCGCCGCCTCCTCCGCCGCTAGAAGCGCCACCGCCGCCCCTCAACATGCCGGCGCCGGCCAGCATCAGAGCCAACATCGAGGTCATCAGGGCTTTCCCCGACATTGCCGCCAGTGCCGCCAACCCGACAGCGGCTATGGAGCCGGCGGCCCACAGCGCGCCTCCCAAACCAAATCCTCCTTTTTTACGCCCAGCAACTCCTGAAACAGAACGTAAATGCAGACATCGGTGATTTATTATTCCCTTCCCCTGGTGGGAGAGTAAAATATGTCATGAAATTATTTCTTTTCAACTCTGTATAATATTATTAATATGTTTGGTGCACGATGTTTAGTCGAAATCTCTTCACACCACCGATCATTCTAATTTTTCACCCCCCCCCCCCCCCCCAATACTACTTTGCGTTTGTTGAAGATTTGGTTAACTTTAATCTGACAATAACAATGTTTCTGTTGATCTTTACTTGTTGCTTTAATTATGTAGTTTTTATGGATTGTTTGTGTTCTTTTACGAACAGATCTCTTGCAATGTTTTATTATATTTTTAGTTTCGTATTTTAGTGTCATCTATTTTAAGTTTGTTATGTTGATTGGTACTTTGTACTTTATATTTGAAGGAACTGTATGCTTTGACAAATTTGACGCTTAATTCAGTGATATTTTAGTAGTAATAGATTCTTCCAAAATCCCGCTTTATGATTATTAGTTTTAGTTTTTTTTATTTGGGTTTAACGTAGTCTGTCTTTCATCTATTTTTTGAAATGTTTGTGACATTCAGTATTCACTTGTGGTAAGGCTGTTCATAGTGTGTAGTTGGTGAGAAAATGGATTTTGCTGTCCTATACGTGAAATGAAATTTAAGTTCCTTGCTGGGCGCCTACTTCAATGTTTTAGTTTTTGGTTAAACAATTTCTGTTCTCTTTACACTTGCTTGTCTGCATATTATTTATTAAATAAAATGACGGATAATTTTTGATCCGAATGATGACTAAACTGTACCATGTGAATCCTATTTGATGCAAATTGTTCCAAGTGCTGAGGGCGATGCGCAACTCTCGCTCAATCGGAACATAACCTCACGTACACAATGGCTCCCCTTTTCTCCCAGTGTAGAACTAGATAATTGAAACAACGTCTATACCACTGTATTGGTGCGTTTTTAAAGACTCAAATCTAAGTACATAACTTATACTTGAAATTTTCTTCAGCGTACTGTTTTGTACCAAGTTATTAAGACGCACAAATCTGTATACAACTCACTCTTTTTCGATTTGCGTGTTTCGTAAGTACGAAATGATATTTTTCATTTCCATGAATCTATACATCGGCGGAGTCGGCCATTGCCAGACAAAATGTCTTCAAATTCGAATGAATTTCTGAACCGTATTAATATTTGAATGTAGACGCTTAGATAAGTTTGGTGTAATACAATCTAAGTGTAAGTGATATTCATGTTTATAATAACATTGTTATAGTTTGAAAATGATTGCCTGGAATTGAACCCGCAATTTATACAGATAATTTTTACACGTAACTGAAAGTTCACTTCAAACCACGATGAAAACTTATCATTATAAATTATTTATAATGATAATAATTTTAGTAAGTTAGCGAAATATAAAGTAGCCTACATTAAGCTGGAAAAGTGTTGCGTAAACGTGTAATAAATGTGGAATGTAATGCTACAAAGGCCCATAATGAGTTTGGACTTCATCCATCTCGAATGTTAGTTATTTTCAAATTAGTATGGGCCTAAACTGTGCAATCTGAGTATCTCGCAAGTAAGTTAGAACCGTAAGTTGACCCGTGAGAGTTTTATTGCCGCTGGCTTGTTGTAGTAGTTTGTTGCCGACGTTGATTTCAAGGAAACGGCCGTTGTTCGTTATTAACAAAGTTTATTCGAATTGAAGGGGGAATTTGATATGCCTAGGCCTGTAGACATGTGCCACGGGCAAAGCATGAAATCTGAGTATGCAGTAGGTTAACTTATTATTACGTTAGGAGATAATGTTGAAGTTCCATCAAGAACTAATTCGTAGTTGGGATTGTAATTAGTTGAAAAGTGAACGTACTTGAATAAAATTGGTACAAGCTCGTTGATTTCGCAAACTTTGGTCATTCACCTTCATCTCTCAAGCGACCATGGCCTTTAATTTTGAGTCGCCAGACTGACCGCAAAAGGAAATTGATGATTAAAAAGGTTTTGGCTCTATAACAAAAGGGTTTATTATTCTTTGATATAGGTTAATAGCGCAAAAAATAATTGTGTCAATAAATGCATTTTTGAAAAGAAAAAAAAATTATTTTCTGTTCATTGTTAGACAGATGTAAACGACACCTAAACTCAATCCATAGCCGAAACCCTTCAAAAACACCTCTCGTAGCCCCACGGGTTTGGGCGATCGGGCTGGAAACCTTGCGGGCACAACTAGATGGTAAACCGAGTATTGTCAGATTTTCAGAAAAATTTCTATTGCCCAAAACGGCTCAGACACGGTCGTACATTTCGTTTTTAGACATCTTGAATTGTATAATGTCAAATTTTGAGGCCGTGATCAGAATTTTCGACTTCCGTCGCGATTACATAGCTGTTTTATACCAAGAATAATAAACCGAAAGGAACAATGCAAAAGAAGTAAATCCTTTCGAAACAAAAAATGATTGGGGAACTAATTAACAAACACAATTAGCAAAAAGGTTTTATTGAATTTAGTAGAAAACATATTTATGCAAATAAACACTTCTATCCCTCGAACGGGTCCTATCTAAATAAAGTAACCTAATGAATAAATTAAAGTACCCTAGTCACAGCCTGTTACATTCATCAATATACATTTGTACGTGTGTACAAAGAAGTAGTATTATACAGACACTGAGAGGAAAAATAAGGCGATGTATCTCATACATAACGCTCATACATAAATTTTCTTACGTGTATCTCACAAGCTACCACTTGAAATTGGATATCTGATCAAGAACTGCTGCAAGGCACTGGCTGGTCAGTCTTCAATATGATTTCTTCTATGTTGAAATCTGGCAGTATTTATCTAAGCTGTGATAGGTTTCGACCTCACACGCTTCACGCTTTTGGAACGAGCAGGTGATTTGTCAGCATGGCCGAAGTCGGGATTGATGCTTCTGGTTGGAGGTTTTCAGATTATACGGCTTATTCCTGATTCACTGGGCAGTTCCTACGCGTGTGGCCGGTTTGATGGCAAACCGAACATTTTCGGGGGCCGCCGCCTCCCCTGGATCTAGCGCCTCTGGCCTGAAACTCCCCTGAGTTTCTGCCTCTCCCAGAAGACGGTCTGTCAGGGCCAGGTCTCCAAGTCTCGCTGTTTCCGGGGCCCCATCTTTGGTTACCGCTGGCGCCGCCCCAGCTTGAATTGCTGTTGTCTCTGCTAGACCCAGGGTTGTTCCAATTGCTATTGCCAGTGGTGGTTGCTTCTGCCCCGCCACTCATGTCCCAAAGGAAAAAATTGCATTGTTGTTCATCTCGGTTTTTCCCACACTTGAAAAACAGTCTTCCCTGATTTGGGCCTTCTTTTCTAACAGTTAATTTAACGGCAGGAACATTACACGTACACATGATACCATCATCACCACCATTGCCAACACTGAATTGCCTGCTGCTACTCCCTCCAGAAGGACCACTCCCATCGCTTCTCCCTGGAAACCGATTATTTCCACCGCTGCTTCCACCAAATCCCCTGCCTCCAAAACTGTTATCACTACCAGTTCTACCACTGGGTGCTCTACCCTGAGTACTCCCTCCACCTGCATTCCACACGTTGGAGCCTCTCCCCTGAGTGTTCAAGGAATTTCTGTCACTCGCACTCCTATTTGTACTATTGTTGAAACTACTAAAGCCAGAATCGTTTTGTGATGTTACGTTGGTAGTTCCAGGTTGGCTCCTTCTGGCATCCAGCATTTCCATGAAGTCGCTGTCACAACCGTTGAGGCAACCTGTGTACGAATTTGGATAGAACGGATTCATAGAGCCAGGTTGAAATTTAAAATCCAGCATTCGTATACTAGGACCGCACGTTGGACAGGTTTGTTCCGAAGCTTTGAGGTCTATGACTTTGTTGGGCAGCCAGATGGCGTTTTTGCAAGCAGGGTAGCCACTGCAAGATAAGAAGAACTTGCGAGTCTCGAGATTCCCTCTGACAACCATGTCCAGCCGACAAGAAGAACACTGAAAGATTTTCTGCTGAGGTGCTGCCACAGTGATCGTATCGGCAGCAACGGGATTTGCCGTTTCCTGAATGTACTTCCCGACGGCAGCATCGATTTTGTTAACTTGCTCTTTGGCGATCCGAAAAAGCTCCTTGTATTTCGTAACTTGTTCCCTGAGGACGTCTTCGGGTCGACGAATGCCATCGCAAATCCTTTTCAAATCAGCTTCCAATTCCGCCCGGTAATCTGGCTTGGACATGGCGAACCCCATTGTATCGTATCCTTCGACTAACCCCATACCGATGGCACTGGGAACGAAATAGGTATTGTTTTCCAATCCCACGTAAAATCTAGATTTGATGGTTTCTATGTGTTCAGCGTGAGTCGCGTCCGTACCAATACCGTGTTTTTCCATCAACGCAATCAAATCAGCTTCCGTCAGCAAATTTGGCGCACTCGTCGATCCATTGACAATGTCTATTGTGGTCGGTTGAAATGTTGATCCCTGTTGATAATTATTTATGCTTTTGGCATTCCACCCCTCGTAAGGGTAAACCTCAAGATAGTTCCTTTCCAAAATCATCAAACCGGAAGCCGTGAATTTTTCCGTGTTGATGTCAATAGTCACCGTCGTCTCGTGGCCTTTGGCATCTTTGGACACGCACGCCAAAAAATGCCGGACGATAAATTCGTACAGCTTGGCATCATTTCCTTGTAAATCCGTGGCATACTTTATGGGGTGAATAGGCGGGTGGGACTGATCAGATTTTTTGCCCTGTCTTGGATTTGCGCCATCCTGAAGTACCCGCTGCGCAAAATCTCCCCATCTGGAGTCAGATGTTTGCAGCTCAACTAAGTTGTTCAGATTAATAGAATCTGGAAATATATTAGTTTCTGTCCTTGGATAACTTATGTACCCTTTGGTGTATAATTTTTCTGCAATTTTCAGGGCTTCTTTTGCGTTGATTTTGAGCTTTCGCGAAGCAATTTTTTCCATTTCCGTAGTATCAAGCGGAGTGGGGCGCCATTTGGATTTCGGTTTCCCGTCCACCTTTTCGACTTTGGCAGTGGGACGTTCTTGGCAGCGAGCTAACAAAGATTGCACGATACCTTCGTCAAACAGACGGTCCCTAACCCAGCGAAATTCCGTCGTCAAATCTTCAACCGTGTGCGTGACTTTGATCTTCCAAAAGTCTTCAGCGATGAACCTCTCCCGTTCGAGATATCTCTCCACGACGAACCCCAACGTTGGAAACTGACAACTGCCGTAGCTCAGTAAATGTTCAGCCAAAGTGGGGAAAACCCTTTGGAGGCGGAGAGTTTGAAATCTGGTGAAAGCAGCTCCAATGCGGAGATCCAGTTCTTGGCGGACGTCTACGGCGTCGCTGATGTTTTTATTAGGCCTGCCCAAATTCGAAATTGCCCGACGAATGGACTGTGCGGTGATTTCAGAGAACTTGGCCCGGTATATATCCAGTCTGGGGTTGACGCTCGTGCAAGTGTTGATAATTTCGTAAGCAATATTCTCGCCTTCACGATCACAATCCGTCCATATCACCAAAATGCTCGCTTGCCGAGCTTCGCGCTCCAACGTTTTGGCTATTTTCACGAAATCTTCCGTAACGCGCTTGTGAACCGGCGCTTCGAAGAGCTCTTCCGGACTACAACTATGCCACCCTCTGTACGTCCCAATAAAGTCATAATTCATCAAATGTCCACTCACAGATGTCATAGACATGGCACAGTCCCTACCTAGAGCGACACAGTTGAAATCGTAAATCTTATTGTACACGGAAAACCCTTCTCTTCTGGAACTGTTCCCATTGGAGAGGAAAAACGATATGTTCTTGGCAGCGTCATTCTTTTCAGCAACGTTCAACACTCTCATCTTAACTTCGTTATTAGACGCACAAAAACGTTTACACAGATTGCCAGAGATAGAGCGAATTTTCAACCAAAACTGGTACGATACCATTGAAGTTCTTCACCACTTTATGAGCACTTTTCACTCACAGTTGCCGCAAAATACTTTCTGCTCTCACTTGTTTGTGAAATTTGCAGAAATTCCTCATAATATGAGCAGATATTATCTTACGAAGAAATAAAACTATCAATGTTACAAGCGTTGTTTTGTTTTGAACCTCTAGACACGTTAGCGTTGTGCTTGATGAATAGGAAGGTTATGTATGCAATTGTTGTTGTTAATGTTTTTTCGTCCGCTCGCAATTCTGATCAGGGACGACCATGCCTCGAATGCCAAATTTGGGGTTTACTTACCTACGGGTTAAAATCATTTTATGAGTTTTGAACAGATGCATTCATTTTGTCGGACAAAAACTGATAAATTCGAGGGGAAAGGTGTCGATCTCCACCGTTAAGTAAGTAAATAAGAGAAAAATAAATAAAATAGCTGACCCGGTGCGCTTCGCTGCACTCAATAACTTCTATTTTGAAAATATAGAAGAAATGTTGAAAATAGAAAATAATTTTAACAATAGAATTATTCTACTTTTATTGAGTGCAGCGGGTCAGGTAGTAAATAAATAAAACAACTTGACATGGGTAGGTAGTGAAAATACCATGATTCTAATACGAAGAAAAGGTATTCTAGTATTTTATATACTAGACCAGCGCTACGACTCATCACCAACTCAATGAAATGGAACTCAGTAAGTACGGTTAAACTGCGAAAACACACCGACAGATTTTGAAAATTCCATAGGTACCTATCTCATTAACGGCTCGACCGATTTTGTATAAACTTCTTAAAAACCATCTACAATGCTTCACAAACATTCTCACACAATTTGGTGCCAAACACTCCACTGGTTTTTAAGTAGTGAGTCCTCAAACAGATTTGGCAGTCATTTTTATAGATACAGATAAAGTAAAAATAAAAATAGGATAAATTAGGTAAGATAAAATAAATAAATGAATTCAACAAAAATAAATAAATAAATCAATAAATGAAAAATTGAAAAAAAGAAAAATGAGGGATAAACAATTTTAAAGCAGTAAAAAATATTTTTTAAAGTATTATTATAATAATAATTTTAGAAAAATCAGAATAAAATCACGGGGAAAAACATGAAGGCAAATAAAATATAAAGAAGAATTAAAATAAAAACATGAGTGAGGGTGGAGGGAACCCCTTTTGTTCAAGAACATGCAATGATAAAAAAAAAAAAAAACAAAAAAAAAAACAGGTACTATCAATGAACATGAAATAAGTAAATATTAAATTGACAGAAAACTTTTTTTTAATGCTTTAAAATTTTGTATTTGCAACAGTTGTCAGTGACTGTACAACTGTTGTTGACAGGGATAGGTCTTTTGGCTGGGGGTCATGGAAAAATGTTGACGAAATATTCACCCCAGTATCTAGGTTAAACAAAATCATTGCTAGTGTACACAATCATAATTGGTGTGATGTACAATACGTTTTCCTACGATAAGAAGCCACTAAAATTTATTGGATTTAAAATGGATTTTAAATTTAGTGGATTTAAAATGGATTGGTTTTTCTCAGCAGTTTCATTTTTCGACTGAAGTGCGATGTTGCTTCTACGGCGACGAATTATTGGATAAATTTGTCTACTGGCTTTCAGATGAAAAAAACAAAACAAAACCTCATTACCCCAACCCCATACCTACGTTGTTAACTAGGGGAAGTTTGTGCCGAGAAAAGGGGAAAACGGGAAATTCAGGTGGTGGAAAGGGGAAATCTGTGAGGAGCATGTGGAAACACTGACATAGGTGCACGAGAGGCTCGCGACCACACCCGGACCACTGGTGCTGATGTCTAGTGGCCAGCCGTGACACTACGTTAGCTCCACAAACGGTCTGCCTTGCACCGGCTCCGGCGTGTGCTTGACTTTTTAATCGGGGTTGCCTTTTTACCAAGTGGAAGAAAAAAGTACTGTGGGTATGGCTTTTGAATTTTCTTTCATCGCTAATGCGATTAGGTAGGTAACCAAAAGACTGAAGACTAAAATTTAATTGAATGTCTTTAAGTGTCTAGTCATTTCAACGACGTAGATATCATTCTATTTCGTTAAAATATTGCTGTTTTCTCTTTCTTATATTATTTTCAACGTTTTATTTTCAAGTTGCTCTTTTCACTCTACTATAATCTTGGTCATTTCTGAAAAATTTGTGCGTCTTTTTTCTGTTCCGATGAATGGTACCAACTTATATAGTCGGCATAAATTTTTTGTTGGTATCGAAACGGTGAAGCGTCGTACCTAAATAAATTTGACTTTTCCTGCTGCTAGCCACTTGTAAAGACACGTGCAAAGAGTCAGTTGCCTGAAACTGAATAATTCAGTTTCATAATTATTATGATTTAATAGGTACCTCTTCTAGTGTTCGTGAGCAAGTAATAAATTATGTACCTACCTGTCTGTGTTACTCCTCTAGTGATGAATGGTAATACATTCCAACGGTTATGTAACCATCTTAAAATATTATTTTCTGCTTTTAGTGTCCTTGTGCAATGGAATTAATGTGTACGATTTTCGTAGTTATCTCCTGAAGGAAGGATTATAAATAAAATACCTAAGTACCTACTGTTATGTTCTACTGACTATTCATTGAAATTACTCGATAAGTATACCAATCTACTACCATAAATTTTATTCATAATATATTCATTCATTAAATCGGTAGGATTCCAAGGGGGTGATTCTACGCTTCAAAATAGGTAAGAAAAATACCGGACGGCTGATGGACATTGCAGGTTTGTACCTATTCTACACAATAAAAAACTAAATTAATACCTATGGATTTTAAAACCTTTATCATCATCGGACAGAGCCCATAATAATGAAATGAATAAGGAAAATGTCGCGGCGGTACCTATAGAAAAGAAGGAGAAAACTTCGCAGATCGCCTTTCGGGTGTCAAAAGTAGTGTCACGGCTGGCCACTATGCGTCAGCACCAGTGGTCCGGGTGTGGTCGCGAGCCTCTCGTACATAGGTGCTCTGTTCTCCATTACTCCGTGGTGCGGACCTTGCTATTTGGAGATGACCACTTTCTTTCTTTCAGTAATACGAGTGATAACATTGGTAATTAGGTTTATTGAGGGTCAAAATAATGTTAAGAGTTACGTTCAAGACATGTGAACTTTTGTTTTAGTGGTATGGAAATTCGTATTTTGTTACAGGTTCATCTTGTAAAGGAGATAAGTACGTACTCACTGAGACACCAGTACGTACCCACTGTTCGTACTCAAATGTCCTCATCTCTGCTTTGAGTCCCGTTTGTACGCATCATCGTTTCATTGACCAACGTTTTGCTCAACGGAATGAGTTGATACCACACTGAGTTGATGATGATGATCACTACCTACCTGATGATGTTTTGACGTCGAAAGCCCAGCAACAAGTAATGTCGGTAATGAACGAGTTGCCAATGGTAGAATAGTTATTGACTTATTACTTACCTATTTCAGCTGGCATAAGGTGTGACAAGATTTGCTCGCTGATTTTCCTCGCATGGTTTACCGTCACCGAGTCGAGCACCTTCACACTGAGCGTCAGGGATGATAAGTACTGGTTTATCCTGAAACGGAGGAACATCATAAGGCAGGATGGAGACAGGTATCTAATGATGATTATATTTCCATGATTATTCGACTATCTGAAATCAGTTGGTTATGCGGGTGGCTGCAATGACTCCTCGGTTGAAGCTGATAGTCTCTACGGTGGTACTTTTCTTTTCAATGATACTTTTGCCTCTGGAGTTGACAAAGTGCAGATGTCAAATCCTTCTTCTGCTTCGACCCTCTGGTCCTGTTTGACCATTTATAGGCTATTGCTAATAGGCAGACTTAAGAGCGAGTTCAGTATGTACCGCGAAGATATGTAGGTGTCCAGTTCCTTGGAGTGGTTCCCCCTGGAAATCTCTTCCATGATATCCTGTGGAGGCGATGATGTATTTAAGTGATGGCTGAAGTAGATCCCTGGAAGTAATTGGTACTCGGCACCTCCTCCCATCCGCTCCACTGCTCCCACTATGTCCAACCTAAGGCAGGTCATGCTGTATTCCTTCCTGCACACGGCCTGCAACAACAGTCAATGAGTGTCTTTCAATATTGAGCACTGAATCCTCGAAGCCAGATTCTGTGGAGAAGGGACTTGGCCACCCACCCATTACTAGTTTGCCTTACGTTATTGGTTTCAGATCTCAGTAGATAATATCTAATATTATTAGGTTTAGGTCCGACTGGCTGCTTACGTCGCCGACGTCGTCAGCCTTCATCGGAACACCTAGAAAGAGTTAGGTACTCCTTCTGACGATTGAGCTCATCCCCCCCCCCCCCCATTTTAATAAGTACGGGAGACCAGGGCCAGGTTTTTGGAAAAACTGCTGGCGTCGGCTGTGTCGATTATAATTTAAAAACAATTCAGCCCTCGAATCTGCTAATGTTAGGCTACAACCCCCCCACATGTTCGATTCTCTAGGCGATGCTGTACGATGGTTATCATGCATTCTAGTCAGCTGGTCGGCATGCCAACCGACCTCGCTGTAGGGGGCAGTTGGCATACCTACCTACCCTGTGGGGTTTGTTGGCATACGTCCCAGTCGAGAAATTACTGTAGCCGACTGGTTGGCATAGTCGCTTTAAAACCTCTCCTAGAAGAGTGGGAGGGCTAACCCTCTAGACTAGAAAGTCATCACGTGACTTTCTTGTGGTTGTTAAGTTTTGTTGGCATCGGAGGAGTTTGCGCCCGTCGTTCAGGAGAAAAACCACCGCTAGCGTCCAGTATCTATGTGAAAAACTGTGATACACACAGCGCCAGGCAAGAAATGGTTGAACTTGAAATTTTTACTTACTGGTTACAAGAAAGATTTTTCGGAACAAACTCCTCCAATGCCGACGAAACTTTGTGGCAACTAAAATACCACTAGAGAGTCACGTGATGAGAGTGGTAGGCCTCCCACTCTTCTAGGAGAGGTTTTAAAGTCCTATTGTTTGCCTGTTGTGTAGTCCTTGAAGTCAATGTAGGGATTTCAATTGGTACTAAAGACATCTTAAAAAAGCTTGCTGCACAAACAAGATTTATTACTTTACAATTTTAAATTGTAAAAATATGATAACATAAACGCAAAGATATTATGTTTATCTAGGTATAAATCAATACTTTCCCTATTCATTTTAAATTGAAAGAGCTGTAGGTACAAAGGGAAGTTCATGAACCCTCCTTGTATATTCATTCATTACTCTAAAACGCACGTTTGACTCATTTCCATCTACATTTGGTAGTGATGGGCCTATTGGTACCTTTTCGAAGGCAAGAACGATATCCTGCTTGGTGTTTTTGGTGGCGTTTCCTCCCGTTTAGGCTCCATTGAGGCCAAAATCCTCGACACCTGTTTCTCCAATACCATTAGAAACAAGTGAACGTTGGAGAGAGTGACCTTCTCTTTGTCTTCTACCAAATAGAAAAATGGAGAGCTCTGACAGTGGGCAGCATCAGTAATGTCCTTCAGCCGGCTAGTGATGAGTTCCAAATCGGCTAGAATGTATTCGCGAACTTTTTTCAAATTTTCCACTTCATTTTGTACTCCCTTGAGCTCATCGTCGAGCGTCTTAACGTCGTCAGCTTGCTGAGCAACTCTCTCCACTTTTAGCGCCTTTTCCTTGTCGATTTTCTGTTTAACAGCTTTGGCAGCATCATTCAGACTCTCTGCCTCACAATTAACTTCGTTGACATAGTTAAAAACGGCAAAATTCTCATCTTCCCCGGATTTAAAAGCATCACAAATTCCTTCAATGTCCGCTTCAGGTGGCACGTAGTCAGCAAGTTCGTCCATGATCTTGTTGTAGGTATTGGTCAAGTTCAACAGGTCCTGTTTCTCACCACGAGCCTCTTTCTTTGATTGTGAGTCCTCGGCCTCTCTTGTCCTCACTTTGATTGTCAGGAACTCCACTCTTTCAGTGTCAGTGTAGAAAAGTCTGTCCAAATCCCTCATTTGCTGGGTGTGCATCTCCTTCAGCGTTAAATTTTTCTCCATCAATGAATCTAGCTTTGCTTGAGCTTCTTCCCTGTGTTCGAAAGCTATTGTAGCTTGTTCTATCATGTCCAAAACTGTTTTCTTTCCCTCATTGAGCAACTGTATTCTTTCATCGAGGAGTTCTTTGAAACGGTATCTTTCTTTTAGCAAATGTTTTATGTCTTCTCTGTATCCTGTGTTTTTTGTCATAACTTTGTTCATTTCTATGTGGGCTATGTTCAATTTTGACTCGAGCAGGTGCATCCTCTTCAGCAATTCTTTTGTGAGCGCAGGACTGTTCTTGAATCCAGTCATCCTCTTGGTTCTTAGTGTGAGTAGTTCATTGTCAGCTTTAAATAGTTGCACTTTAGTCTCATTCAAGTCCGTTTTGGCCAGCCTCACCTGCTTTTCCAGCAGCTTCTTCTTATCGAGAAGTCCCATAATCGCTTTCGTTTCTTCTTTGAGGCGAATCTTCCCCGCTTTGGATAGCCCGTCTGCCGTCCCCAAACGCTCTTTTTGTTCCAAGAGGTGATGCAGCTGGGCTTTCTGTTTGGCCAGTTGCATATTCATTTCTTCCTCGTACGTGACCCGACTCCCCTCCATGACTTTGTACTGTCGCCCCAGTCGCACAATCTGTGCTTTGGCCATTTTGGTGGTATCATCACCTTTTGCCTTCCTTGATCTTCTCGCGGACATTTTTAAACGTTCTTTATTTGCACTCAATAACAGGCGTACTTAGTTGATTCTAAATCTCAGTCTTCATCAAATTCTCTTTTATTTTTCCACCTCTTGAGCGCTTTTGTTATTTTTGGAAGTGATTGAGGTTTAAACAAAGGTCATCAGTCATGCTCTCGTAGTCAATTTAATAAATAATTCCTTCATGATTGAGTTCTCTCAAAAACATGAATGGTTATTGTAGTGAAGGTTTTTCTTGGAAAGTTGCCATACCTCATCATGCTGTGGCGGGGGACTTTCATTTTTCTTGATGGTTTCAGTACCACATTTTTCGTCGACGTTTCCGTGAACTCTCGCACTTTCTCATAGTCCACATAAATTGTTAATTCGCGTAATGAACTTCGCTATGACCAGTCGGTAACCGGAAAACTTTCTTACTGGAGCTCTGCAGTCGCGTCAATCCTGCTATGTGGGTTTTCATGTTAGTGAGGTGGTAACCACCTTGACAACCCACAAACAACTCGGTCGGTGATGGGATATCAATGGTTTTCATCACGCAAGACGATTTTTCGTAATGGTTAGAAACTTCTTTTTCAAGAGGGAATATAATCACATCTTATATGACGCCAGCCTCGCAGAGCCGAACGTTCGTGGGGTAGCGATATATTTGACTGCAGTTTTCTGCAAATTGAAAAACTCACTGCCTTTAGGGTTTTCCCTTCAGGAAAAAATCTCTCGTTCCCCAGGGGGCCCTTCACTTCGCCCTAAAACCTGAAGAAAAGCGGCAATAATGTCTTACTCTGACAGCATCATTCAAATTGTGCTACTTTCGTTTCGTGGGTCCTGATGGCCCGTGGAAATCGAGCCGCGGTTGAGTGACCCCCGAAATATCCTCCACTCGTCAATTACGTTGCGTGTCTTTTTTTTTCGTCTCTTGGTGAGTTTGGATCCGTGACGGATGCATTTTTATTTTGTTGAAAAAAAAAAAAAAAAAATGTTGCTGACCGTCCGTGCTTTTCTCACCATGGATGGAATCCATTTTTGGGGGTCTCAGAACGATCCGATTTCACTGTGGGGGATCTATGGGGCTTTCATGTGGATTAAAATGAGATTTTTGAAGGATCCCAGTAGGTCAAATAAGGTGTAATTTTCCGAGTAATTTTGAACTCAAAATCCAGCTTTTTGAAGTCCCACATCTGCCCAAACATTGTACAGATTTATTTTTTATTTTTTAAGAAATAAATTTTTGCACAACTAATTTGTACCAAAGAATAATAAACCCTTGTGTAAAATTTGCAGCGTTTTTCTTCTTGACGTGGGACTTCTACCTCAGTTTGGCATCCAGCGTCATTCCAAGGTATTTTGCTTCATTGGCGTATCACCTTGTTATCGAGAGAGGCTTGCACATGGTTTCATTGGCGTTTCACCTTGTTTTCGAGAGAGGCTGGCACATGGTTGATCCTTTTATTCGTGAAATCATCATGCACGGAGCTCGTCTCGTTCATCCTAACTCTCCATCTCATTGTCCGGGAGATAGAACGGTTTAACTTGGTAACTTCTGTTTACAAATCAGTCTTAGCGCTGATCAGCCTGGTTCAAATCCGGGGCCGAACATCAATGTTTGACCAAAGTTCAATCACGTGTTGTAATACCTGTCTTGTTGGCAGGCAATTCACCTCTGAACGCAAGTTTATGCGAATCCATTCTCTGGAGCGAGAATTTCTAAAGCTTATCTAAGTACAGAGCAGACTTTCTTCTCTTCTAGCGCTCTCTCAATACTACTTGTAATTCTGTGAACCTGGTCTATAGTGGAATGGTGTTTTCTAAACCCAAACTGATGATTAGGAATTAATTTGCGTTCCTCTATGAGACCGAGCAGCCTCTTTTGGAGGAGTTTTTCGAATAATTTAGACAGAACTGGTTTGAGTGAGATAAGCTTGTAGGACTTATTAGCAGAATTGCCAAGTTTGGGAAGTGGGAATCATGATTACCTCTGAGATTTTCCATAACTGTGGTTCATAGCGATGCTTGAAAGTACTATTAAATAGTAAATTTTATGATCTTTGTTAAATCACGACGATGACTGATGGGTCTTTTTAGTTGTCTGGTAGCTTCCCAGAGAGAATATTCTGTATTCCTGTGATTTGTCAGGGATCCAACGAAATCCTCAATGGTAGCATCATTTATCTCTATTTATAATTGGTGACTGTAGAATGAATTTCATCCTAGACGTGGGTATCATTATAATAAAATCGATTTTATATCGGACCCGAAACATTGATTCTCAAAGAATCGGGTAATGAAACATTCTTTTTTTTTTAAATTTACCGCTCACTGAGTTTGGTTAGGGAGAGAGAACGACTCCTCTGCTGAATACTAAATTGTTTATTCAGGTAAACAATTATAGCGTGGGGACCGGTTTCGAGCAAGTAAGCTCATCTACAGCCCAGAGTGACTTGAGGTTGTTGAACGTACAATCAGTTCTGAACCACCTGATTGTACGTTCAACCACCTCAAGTCACTCTGGGCTGTAGATGAGCTTAGTTGCTCGAAACCGGTCCCCACGCTATTATTGTTTACCTGAATAAACAATTTAGTATTCAGCAGAGGAGTCGTTCTCTCTCCCTAACCAAACTCATTGGATTAGACCTCTGCACCATCGGCAAACAACCACTTTGTTACCGCTCACTGTCCTTTTTTTTCGAGAAAACTGTCGTCTACATCATACTCTCCCAATAGTATGAAACTCACTTATCTTAGTTTGTCTGTCGATACATAGCGAATAGGTTCTAATTATTAGTACACCAGAAATTTTTGGAAAGTTAACAATAAATTCATTGGCAAAACGTAAGGAAGTAACGAGTCACTTATAAAAATTACCTCTAACGCTCAGTTCCACCAGAATTTGAAACTAAGATTTATCACTAAAAAGGTGATTTCAGTGAAGAAAAGATACTACTGATTTAATGTTATTCTTGATTTTACTTCGTGGTTAAACCAGCTCTAAATGACAAATTTGCCATTCTGTTCCATGCCTTATCAAAATAATGTATTTATCTTTTCTGTTCTTTATCATCTGCATTCCGATTGGTGTAGGTTCCTTGCGATGGATCTGTCTGGGCCACTAGGTAGTTACATTAAATGTAAAATGTTTTCTTCATTTTACTTTACTGATCCAGAATTTCAGGGGTTGGGAATGTGAAAGTTCCTATTCGACCGAACGTCCGCATATTGCCTCATTCCACATTAAAAGTATGCCCAGGGCTGAAAATGCTTCTTTTCTCTTAAATCGCGTTCTTCTTCTTTTTAGTAGCCTTCATCGATTTTTTTTTTCTTTTTGGAAATCTCAAATTATGCGCTAGTTTTTTTCTAAAAATGAGTTCAATTCAAAATACCACACGAGCGACACTGTAGAGTTTCCTGCCGCGTTTGACGTGATGATGCAGTGCTTGGGCCCCATACGGTATATCGCTGGACATCCATAAAACTTGAACTAACATCCAAACAAAATAAAAATGCTTTTTCTAAATTAGAAGAATCTGATTGATTGGATTTTAATCCGATTAGTTTTATTTTTATAATCATTGTTTGTTCAACCATGATATCTGTAATAATTATTGTCAACTAAATAGGATCACGACTGGAAAGGTTTTCCCAGAACAAGTAAATTGAGAGAATTTAATTTTTTCACAATCACACGACAACATCTATCCGCGAAGGCAGAAATTCCTGTTTGTTGAATCATCATGGAATAGGTATGTGTGAAACCTCGAGCCTCACTCGCATCATCCATAAGTTTGGGGAAAATGTAGACGTTATGGCAGTGACCATGGAAGAAAGGAATTCCTTCCGACTAAAAGGCGCTTAGATATGGAGTTCTAATCCTAGCCAAATTTTGGTTCTTTATTTAACGGAATGATCAGCCTATGTGTTCGTGATAATGTTGGTTATTGAGTTAAATGAAAATGGCGTTAGGTATTTCATGTCCAGTTGAATATTTTTCGCTTACCTCTCTAATGCGGGTGGTCGAATCCGTGTTGTTGAACGAATTGATTCCATAGGCGAAACTGAACTCCCAGCCAAAACACAACAGAATCAGTAGAATCGGGCGGGTCATCTTGGGACAACTGGTTGCTCACCGCCTCCGGATCGGTCCATTTATTCGGACCGCCAAAGCCGTCTCCCCTCCCGCCGCCACTTGGCGCGTGCCGCCTCCCAACTCACCTTAAGGCCCACCGCGAGACAAAAGGTTCCACTTCCTACTTTCCGGAAGGACATGGTGTATTCAATTGTCTTGACCCCGAACTCAACCTATTTCACTAAATGAAGTGGAGTTATTTATTCATAGAAACAGTCATTGAATTTCAACATCTGCAACTACTTATCCATTTTTTATTTCTCTTTGAATATCAACCTGCGTTTGCGATAGTCCTTAAGCGCCTGAATCTATAATAATTTTTCCGGTGTTTGGAGTATTTCTAAAAACATGTAATTTTGACTAACTATTCGGTTTTTCTTCTAGTTGGTCCTCCAAGGATTTCAGCCCTCTCGCCCAACGTGGGTCTTTGGTGAAGCTACTAGTGGTGTTGTTGATGGAAGGACTTTTCTGTCTCAGTAAGTATAATATCATGTATATCTTATTCCTGTGGTAGGGCCAGACAATAATAATTATTACCTACATAATGATATAACAATGATAATAATTATTATCTATAATAATAGACAATAATAATTATTACCTACATAATGATATAACAATGTGATCTATAACAGACGGCGAAATAAATGAATAGGTAAACAAAAATCTACCTGTGGAATACAGGGGAAACTGATGCCTGCTCAAATTGCTTGGTATTCCCTAAATGGCTAACAGTGTACATAATATGTGCACTATTCTTGCCATATTATGCCAAGAACTGAACTTGAAAATGCAGTCGGCTGTTTGGTGAGATAATGGGCGTTAAACAGCGGTGGCATTTTCACTGTATTCAATCATCCCACTTCTGCCAGCCCGGCCAACCAATTCGATGCAATCCATTCTACGTTATTCCAATTTCTAGACTATCTACTGTTAGACGCCCACTGTTGATGTCCGCTCAACTGTAAAGTGTCTGTGAATTTTCAATTTCCTTTGCGCTAACGGTTGGGACGGTGCCAGACAATTGTTACTTATTTCCCTGATTTTTCCAGTTTCAGTTTCCCTTCTCAAACCACAACAGAGATTTCCTAACCTGAAAGAGAGAAGTGTCGAATAGTCCTCTAAATATCCGCTTTCAAATTTGGTAGGCTCGTTCATCAGATGTGTACTCCGAATCCACGGCGTCCCAAGAAGATGTCCATTCGGCGGATCCTTCCTAAAATGCACACATGGAAAATCGGATAAAAAAAGTATCGATTTTTTAAATCGATCCAAAATTGAAACTTTATTTTAAGTTTCAGCAAAAAAAAAAATTGAAAATTATTTTAAGATTTCGAGCAAAAATCGTTTTCAGCAAAAAAAATTGACTAGGTATAAAAAACGCTGCAAATTTTACACAATGGTTTATTATTCTTTGATATAGGTTACTTGTGCAAAAATTATTTCTGTGTCAAAAGAAAAAATTTGGAAAAATGTTTTGGATTTTTTTTTTCAAAAATTCTTTATTTTTTACTCGAAAAATATTTAACCTCTTGGGATCCTTCAAAAATCCCATTTTTAGCCCCATGAAAGCCCTATAGATCGCAACAGTGAAATCGGATCGTTCCGGGACCCCAAAAAAGTGGATTCTACGTCCAAAAATACCTCGAAAACGACCCCTAACTCGATCCCATAGCCAAAAGCCTTCTAAAAGGCCGATCGGAGTCGTCGACCCCCGTCGCGAACATATAGGTGTTTTATTCCAAGAATAATAAACCAAAATTGAAAAAAAGAAGAAAAAAATGCACATTGTGCGGGCAAACGTAACAGTTTTTTTTTTTTTTTTTTTCAAACATTTTTTGTTACTCGGCAAATATTTGACCCTCTGGGGATCCTTCAAAAATCCCATTTGCAGCCCCGTGAAAGTCCCATAGATATCCACGGTGAAATCGAATCGTTCTGGGACCCCTGAAACGGGATTTTACGTACAAATATACTTCGAAAACGCCTAACTCGACCCCATAGCAGAAAACCTTCAAAGATACCTCTCCCGTTGCCTCATTTTAGCCCCATAGCGCTCCGAGGGTATGGGCGATAGGGTTGAAAACCTAGCCGGCACAACTAGGTGGTAACCAAGTATTTTGTCAAAATTTCAGATTTTAAAAAAATTCCCACTGCCCAAAACGGCCCGAACGGCGTAAGGCGGACGGACATATCGATTTTGGAATCTGGACCTCTTGAAACGTATAATGACAATTTTTGAGGCCGATCTGAATTGTCAACCCCCGTCGCGATTACATAGGTGTATTATTCCAAGAATAATAAACCAAAATTGACGTTAAACAGGTTCCTTAAATACATTTTTTTTAATATTAATCTTCATCTTTGGGATTTTAAAAATTTGATATTAAGATCCCTACTACGGTTGTGATTATTACAAAAGCTAGGCAGGACTGTTCATCTTTGCAGCTTGCTTTGTTTAAAACATATTCTGCAGTTTCTGAAGTCTGCTCTGAACACAGGCTTTTTGCTATATAAATATTCAAAGTTTCTGGAATACGTGGAATCGAGATCTGGCACGACAATTTCAAGTTATCCCCGGTTTTCAGTTTTCGCAACTATTCTCACTCCGTAATGGCAGGAAATAAATCCTTAGGCCCTTTCTCTTGTCCTTTTTTCATAGTTAAATTCATTCATCAGTCCACTTGGTCGTTGTTTCACTCAGTTTTTACTCGGCCTCTCGGGCAAATCATCGTTTGGTTCCACCGGTTTTCCCTTTCGATGCCGCTGAGACGGACAGGTTGATGGTCAACTCCGTTGAGTCATTAGGGAACACCATAAATAATTGTTTAATTTGATTTTGCAATGGGCATTGTCTCACAGTTAGATGACCCCGTCCTGCGGTAACGTTAATTTTACATTGTAGAATTTCTGGCAAACAGGAAATCCGCTTTTGGGAATTGAGCTGTTCAAAATGTATAGTTGTTGTGCTCAGTGTATTATGCCTAGGGGTCGCAATCCCGCAATCCCGCAATGCGGGATCCCGCGGTGGTTTTCCAATCTTGAAAATGCGGGATTCTCAACGCGGGATCCCGCGGGATTTTGCGGGATTCCTCTTGTTTAAAAAAGTCGCGTTTTCTGTGGTGTGAATCGCAGCCTGCACACTGTAAATCACATTCTCATTGCCTGTGATTCATATAAGTCCTCCTCAAGCCTGTTGTGCTGTAGTTCACAATATTTTTGCGACTATTGTGGTAATTAAATACGTAAATTTTACGATCCTGCTCAAGATCCAGATACTATCTAACCTATCCGAGGGGAAAGAGGGGGCGCTGTCTCCAGTTCGCATAATATTCAGTAAAGTTTAATATTATTTTACATTCTTTTTGACGATTCCTCTCACAAGTGTGGAGTCAGAGAGAGCATTCTCTACAGCTGCCGCTGTAGGTTCCCATGGAAACCTATTTCTGCAATCAGCGCCGATCAAATTTGGGTGAGAGAAACTATTAACTCACTGACCTTCTCTGGTGGTATTTCTTTCAGCAAGTTGGCTATTTCCCAGCTGCAGAGGATGACTCTATCTCACTCCTTTCAATGCATTTATTTCCTTATATTTGTTAAAATATTTTAAAATACATTTTGGTTTATTATTCTTTGAATAATACACCTATTCAATAGCGACGGAGTCGAAAATTCTGTTCGGCCTCAAAATTTGACATTATACGTTCCAGGATGTCTTGATTCCAATAACAGAATGCCCGTCCGCCGTTCTAGGCAGTAGGCATTTTTTTAAATCAGAAATTTTGACCCGTGTGGCTTTCATGGGGCTGAAAATAGGATTTTTGAAGGAACCCAGGAGGTCAAATAAGGTGTGGTTTTTCGAGTAATCCGTTTTTCGAGATCCCACATCTGGACAAACATCTCACAGAAAATAAATTTTATTTATTTTTATTTTTTCAAGAGTATTTTCTTAATGGCACAGTATTAATTTTTGCGCAATTAACCTATATCAAAGAATTGTAAACGCTTGTGCAAAATTCGCAGGGTTTTGTAAAGAAATTGCGGTTTTTAAACAAAATTATGTTATTAATTACAAAATTCTGCGGGATCCCGCGGGATTGGCTTGAATCCCGCGCGGGATCCCGCGGGATTGAAAATCGTGCGGGATTGCGACCCTTAATTATGCCATTATGTTGTGCTCAGTTTGAAAAATATTTTGTTCAAATCAGACAGAAAATGGGTTTCTTTTGGTTGTGGTAGGTTTTTATTTATTTAATTTTTTACTGCTGAGCGTCCATTGCGATAAGAGCGGTCGAGGTGGAGTGAGGAAGATCAAATTTTCAGCATGGTGTTTTGGTGTTCTACACCTGGATCTGCCATGGATGGTGAAGTTGATTCATGCATCTTCGGCCCAAGAACCAGGATATCAGAGCCAGTTGGGGTATGGCTCCTTTCAGGCGCGTCACCAACGCCAATGGTATACATATTATCGGCTGTGTGGTTGGTGCATACATGGGGCCAAAGTCTATGTATTGTTAGGCTGATTTGAAGGCCTTGGCCTCGTTTTCAATCAAGTGGATTGGGGCTGTCTGAACCAACTCAAAATGTTTGCGATGACAACAGTGATCCTTGCATGTGCCCAAGTCACCAGGGCATTGATGGTAGTGAACCTGCTGACTCCCTTGCAAAGGAGGGGTCATTATCCATCATGTGCTGAGCCCTTTCTGGAGACGATCAGGCGTTTTCTTAAACAAAATCTCCGAGGGAGAGACAAAAGAGAGAGTGTTTCCGTGGCAACGGCTCCCAGTTCAGAGGCATGCGAGATTTTCATTACAATCTCCAAATCAACGGCAAGGGAGATGCTCACCCTGGAAAGGAGTATTATGCTACTGTGAGTGTTTATTGACCTTCTTACAGATCACTGCACGTTTCGGTATCTCCTTGAGATTATCTGACACCGAGCAGTGCTGTTTCGTACAATGTCCCAGGAAAGGGTGTGTTTTTTACCCAACGAAGTCGTTTCAGGAAGGGTATTGGTGCTTATCCTGTCGGATGACCCCATCCATTCAAGGCCACCAACATGACATGTTGTGACACCAGGTGTCCTGCTGCTAATATTAAAGGCAGAAAGTCAGTGGCATGTTTCGCTACTTACCGCCACTATCAGATCAGAAGAGACTGCAGTGGTGCCTTCGACCGTACAACAAATTAGAAAAATTGTAAAACCTAATTTATTAATGAATAATAATTATTATTCATTTGATTATAATCAAATCAATTCATGGACTACCTCATGATCGCCAGTTACTTGTTATGAAAATGTCTTCGGACACACTTCACCGGCTCGTCGCCGGTTAATTTCTACATCATTTCACCGGAAAAATCCCGTAAAATTATAAATTAGGAAAGAAATGGCTGGAACTTTCGGATTGGTATTGTTCGTCAAAGGAGAGAAGTTAGGAGATCTTTTCACTGCTTCAGTGTCGCTAGTCGTCCGTGACTATTGAAAGGGTCGGAGTATCCGCGGAAGGGGGAACAGCATGAAATAACAATTTACAAGCATTAAACATTCGACCGCACGATGATTTTTTTATGTGTCTTCTACGCAACGCAGGTTTCTAAATAAAATTGTGGTCACGTGAAATCAGAAGCCAGTTAGTTGATAGACCACCACGCTTGTTTGTGTACTGTATACAGTACAAAAAGTGGCAGAGCGTTTAATAAGATAATAATTATCTTATTAAGTAGCTCTTAGCAAGTAATTATTACTTGCTGGACCTGTATTGTTCTTACCAGGGCAGATAATATTATTATGCCCCAGCGAGTAAGTAATTTGCTTTTAAAAGCTTTGCCACACTTTTGTACTGTGTACAGTATAGAAACCATTACGCTGGACTATTGACTCGCTTGTGGTTCTCAGTGTTCATTCTGAGTACTCTCAGTATTCTTTGACGTCAAAGCTGTGCGATATGTGGAGTGTTTCGAGTAATAATCGTACGTTCAATTGTTAATTTCTCGAATTATTGGGTTTCGTGCCTTCTTGAAAGCTGATTGAATCATGATGTGGTATTATGTATCTGCCACGCCTCAAATGTATAATGTTTCCTGGTTTGCCGATTTTCGTTGATTCACATGAAGTTCTCATTGCACTCGTATTCAAAGGTCAAAACTGTGTAGAATTGGCTTCAATCAGATATGGATGGATGGAAGACATTGAAAACACAGAATATGGCTAGAAGGTCGTTCGTTCAGTTTGTTCAGATCCCTTGAAAATTACGTTCTCAGTGCTCTCACATTTCACTAAGTGAATAAGTCTTATTAATATGAGGCTGGTCAGGCATTTCGAAACATTCGTCAAATTTGCCTAAAATTGGTATTTTCGTTGTTTGTACTTTACTACAGGACAATCTTAGCTATTATCGGTCAAGGATTGTGACAGAATCTGTCATCTGATATTACGAGTTGCGGTGCGCTGATTTTTAAACGTCCCGCCTTCGTGGGAGCCAAGCAGTTTACTCAGCTGAACGGGTTCACGAGGACGACCGGTAGATGGCGAGCTTGTCCACTTTCGCGAACAGAGCTGCGAATAGCCTGAGACACCTCCAGAGACTGAA
Organism: Pilophorus perplexus; assembly: GCA_955831195.1. Lineage (NCBI taxonomy): Eukaryota > Metazoa > Arthropoda > Insecta > Hemiptera > Miridae > Pilophorus > Pilophorus perplexus. The sequence continues at coordinate 21,233,102 of OY037015.1, forward strand.
ACAGAGGATGAAAATATGCATAATTAAATCATGTTATGTTGTGTGATGTGATGTGGTTTTGGTTAAAAATGTTTAGTCCTTAAATTGTTGTTAGATTCCTGCTGTGATTGATGATTTTGAGCTCGGGAGCTGTCTTGAGTGTGTTTTTGAGTTGAAGAGCTGTAAGAATCGAATATCCTGTATGGGCTGGTCTAGAAGGTAACAGGATTTGTGGAGGAGGGTGGTTACTGACCTATTGACATCCTGCTGATAGGGTAAAAATGGCAAAATTCTGTCCACAGTAATTTATGAGTTTTGGCATTCACTTAGCGACTATCCACTCATTCGAACACACTCGGACATTTTTTTAAAGCGAGGGAAATAAGTAGATTATAAGTTGGAAAACAGGAGTTCGAAAGACTTTTAGATGGAATTCCCGCCTTTTCCCCTTCAAAACCTTTTGCAACCTCCCCCGTCGTCTCACCACGTACTCAGTTAAAGTTTTAAAGTGGAAGTGTGTCTACAACCTGTTTCGACCTCCGTCGCGATTACATAAGTGTATTATTCCAAGAATAATAAACCAAAAGCCATGTTCTACAATGCGGATCGTAGATATATCATCACTTTTGTGGGAAATCCTCACACCCTTGGACGTCACACCCCTTGAGCATCTATTATCAGGGGCGTGAGGTTTGTGGCCAGGTTATGAGACTTCTTGTTTCCTTGCGCTAATTTCATCGTTTCGTCCCTGAATCCTGACTGTATCTGTACGCCTTCTTACTTTGATGAAATTAGGTGGTACCATTCCTGAGACAGTGTGCCTAAATGACAAAGTATCGATCTCATACCTGTGGAACATCAAATTATTTTTAAAACTGTTCAAGAACCTAAGTCGATGAAAAGAAAAAGCACTTTTTTTAAATCTCTTACGACTAGCTAAAATATACCACTTTTCGTAGAACTAGGTTACTAATTTATGGAGGGGATGTACTCAGGTTGGCCAACACCAATTATGTGAACATTCTCCTCAACATTTGTAAGTCCCAAAGAAAATTGCCTGCATTTAGCAATTCTGTGAAAAACGAATTTAAGGGATAAGGAAATCCCATGAAGGGCTCCATAGTTATAGAAAAGAGTTAACAGGCTGTGAAAAAAAAAAAAAAAAAAAAAAAATCGACGAAATGATTTGAAAAACCGATAGGCCACAAATTTTTCAGTCTTGACTTGAAGTGAGAGATTCTTTGGTAGACCTTGGCTCTCATAGAGCTTTTTCCGATCGGGGTGATGACATCCACCTGAGGCACGTAGCTCATTAAAAATGAATTAATCAACGATGTGGATTTCGTCGTGATTTAAGTAGAAAGGCCTTTTTATTTGAACCCCAGGTTCACGGGGATTACATAAATAAGGTGCGTGCTTTGAATGTTTTAGTTATTTCGTAAAAATATATCCGTTGTGTTGCAAATTATATGACGTATCATGAAAGGTGTAAAGGAATACTGTATTCCGAATACAGAATCCAGTTTACTTTTCATAGGTTAAGTTAAGCTGGTCCATGTTAAGTTTTGTCGTTTTAGTAAGAGTTGTCGGCCTTGAGAAATACTCTAAATGAGAATTAGCGATTCCGATTACAGAGTCATCACGCTCGCTCGTCTTTCACTTTTAAGGTCAAGGCTCGAGGTGCGTCCCATCCTAGGTGGTTCCAGTGTCGCTGAAGATTTACGACTTTTCGGCACGAAAAGTTTTTCTCATTGAAACAACGAGCCAGCTTTTATCAGATGGATAAAATGAAGATGATAACATGTCCCACGCCAAAACCTGGAAATGATCATCTCGGGTGTTAGTAGTTTCACGTGTGATTGATGACTTGATAAGTAGCTCAGCTGTGAAGAGCGCGCAGGCGGTTCAGCTAACCTCGGTACATAAAAAAAGGAGGACTTATTGTGTTCGCTGAGTTGGTGTTCACAAGGGGTTGTGCGAACTCCCGTAATGGTCTGACGAAGGGTTACAGAATTACTTGCTCCGTTAGCGTTGGGAGTCGAACCCAGGACCCCATACACCACATGGTACGCTAGGAGTTCTCCCTGACCTTGGTAGATGTCCCTCATGTCAACCATAGACTCAACCAAGGAATTCCTTTTTGTTCTTTCTGCCCCTACTTCATGCAAACATGCTCTCAGTTACGTGGATTGGTTCCATCCGTTTAAACTGGTCCATTCGATCCGATTCTCTAGTGCGAAGCTGTTTATGGGCCCGCGAAAGTCGCTGGAGCCACGTCAACTAGGGCCTCGAGGGTATGCGATAAATCACGGCTTACATAGTGTAACCCTTTGTGTACTGGCTTTGAGAAAAAAAAAAAACATTCATCGCTGGCAGCTGGTCATGTCGTAATTGTCGTGTCTTATAGTGAAGTGCTGGTGTATTCCAATGAGTTTTGGATCATTCCAGTCATGATCGAGGGCTCAGTGTGCACCAGCGGTTGACTGTACGTTCCCGTTTTTTTTTTTTTTTTTTTTTTTTTTTTTAAATAAAATAACATTAACTGATAATGAACTGGTTTTAGGCCGGGGAGCACGTCGATTCAAGTTAGTAAGTTTGGATGTAAAAAACATAAAGTTGAAAAAAGATTGTACCTACTGATGTTGAAAATTATTGAAAAAAGAAGAAAAAAATTATAAGATTTTAAGAAAAACGGGTGTATAATACATCCACATATATACATACACAATTAAATCGTGGGTGGGATCGATTTCTCAAAATCAATATAATCTTTTAAGAAATTGAATGTTAAAAAAGTTGAAAAATAAACAAGAAATAAAATTAAAAGAACTAAAAAATAAAAAGAAGATGAAAAGTAAATTTCAGGGGGAAAATATTCGATTTTTTATTAGCCGATTATATTATTCGAAATTGTCCTGAAAGAATTGTCTAGAATTGTCTTGTTGTTGTTGTCGTCGAATTGGAATCGTTGTTGTTGTTGTTGTTGTTGTTGTTGTTGTTGTTGTTGTTGTTGTTGTTGTTGTTGTCGAATTAATGGACACATGAGTGTGTGTCAATTCAGAATATCAATTGAATGACTCCTTTTTTGTCTCAAATCTAATTATTTTTTCCTCTTTTTTGAGTGTACATGAGGCTCTCCGGCCTGAGATTTGAATTGATCATCTGATTCCTGTAATACCGTTGTTGCCCTTGAGGGCTCTTACGTCCTGCAAACGCCTTCGGGGATTGCCTGATACCATACAACCTTTTTTTCTGTCTTACAGGTAGTTAAATGAGAGTCCGAATTAATGATATAAATATCCAAGTAATGAGGCATTTTCTGCTTTGTTCCGAAATTAATTGAGCTGGTTGCTGCCTGGAGGATGGCTCGCATGACAGTTTTCCAGGTCGGCGTTAACTCTTGGAATTCACTTTCGATTGAGTCTGATCGCGTGCCCGTCTGTTGCTGAATGAGCACTTTCCTTGCGTAGTTACCTTCTGTTTGTGAGGCACGTGTAACACCGATTAAACTTTAAAATGTAAGAGTAACTTTTTCTTTTTTAGGAACTGCCAGGTTACGTGTTCATCAAAATTGTGAAATTCCCTTTTTCTGGTGTCAAATTAAGTCAAGTAAAACAAAGGTACCTACTATTCTTTCAGACTTTAGCCAATTACTGTCACTCATAATAACTTTTTATCTTTTATAACCACTCGACACTGGATGGTCTCCCTTGATTTTGAATTCCTTGTTGTAACGAAACCATAATTTTAGACGGGTTCTGTAACTCGATGCACGCGTAATTGACTCCTTGACGTAGGCCCTTCTTGCTCAAATTGTAGAAAATATTTCTTCAGAGCCAACGGAATCCCGACTTGGGACATGCAAGTTGCCTAGTTCCATTTCCCACTGATAGGCAAGATTCCACTCAGTGGGTCGGATAATTGATAGAGAGGTTGTTTTATCTGCTCCCACGCCTCCGACCCCTCAGGATGGATGTTTCCTTGGCATTTCTCCTCGTCATTGTGGTATTTGGATTGGCTAATAGATCCTTTATGGCGACCAGAGGCTGTCATAGAATGTAATTCATATCGTGTCATTCACCTACGTCCCCAACCGATTGCACAAAGCTTGTTAACTGTCGTTAATATGACGTCGGTAATATCATATTTTATTAGGTCACGTCTATTGATATTTTTAGCGTTTTGGTAGATACGATACAAATTATACGTTGACGACCAATATAGATTCATAGATAAATTGGATTCATGCCGGTATAAGTGTATACCAGACGCCTATCCAACATCTAAACATGGATTAATGGTTGCCGATGATCTCATATATCACAAGGGCTCTGAGAAATCGGCCTGACTGGGTCAATTACTCAACATTAGTCGAGATAACATCGTGTGAACGGGGCATTTCATCCTTCGACGTGAACCACTCAAAAGCACACCGGGGATCCGTCGCTACAATAGACTCGAGATGATCCTGTCATCACCGGCATGACTGAAATTGCTTCCGGAATGAGGAAATATTGTCGCACAAAGAACGGAACATGATACGGCAAATTTTGAATTTGGCGCACTTCCCTCGATGACGGCGCACAGTGGTCTGTGGGTGGCAAAGACCCCCTTTTGGTTTATTATTCTTGGAATAATACACCTATGTTTTCGCGACGGAGGTCGACGACTCCGATCGGCCTCAAAATTTGACATTATTCGTTTCAAGAGATCTAGATTCCAAAACCGAAATGTCCGTCCGCCGTGCGGGCCGTTTTGGGCAGTAGGAGTGTTTTTAAAAAATCTGAAATGTTGACAAAATACTCGGTTTACTATCTACTTGTACCCGCAAGATTTTCAGCCCGATCGCCCCAACCCGTGGGGCGCTATGGGGCTACGGGAGGTTTTTTTAAGGCTTTTGGCTATGGGATCGAGTCAGGTGTCGTTTTCGAAGTATTTTTGGACGTAGAATCCATTTTCCGCAACGATCCGATTTTACTGATGCGATCTATAGGGCTTTCATGGGGCTACAAATGAGGTTTTTGATGCATCCCAGGAGGTCAAATATTTTTCAAGTAAAAAGCAAAAAAATTTGAAAAAAAAAAGTTTTTTTTTTTTTGAAATGTAAAATCCAAGAAAAAAATTCTTTCATTTTTTTTCATTGACAGAATTAAATTTCTTCACAAGTAACCTATATCAAAGAATAATAAACCCTTGTGTAAAATTTGTAGCGTTTTTCAATTATATTGTTGATAGAATTTGAATTTACATCCAATGTTTGAAGAAGTAAACTAGTACATTCCATGGGTTTATTGGTAAAAATAACGATTTTACGACGTTACACAAGCTTAAAAAGACGGGAAGTCGCCCTTTTTCCGAGAATTTTTGTCTAAGGAAACGTAGAAAAATGGAACGCTTTATATTAACTACGAAAATTTATATTATTTATTTCAAGTCCATACACATGACAAGAAGTGAAAATGGATTTTTTAAATTAATTTTTCCAGTCGGTTTCAGCTTGTGTTTTTGGATAAAATATCGAAAAATACTATGACGTGACGAAATATCATACCAATGACATTTCTCGATATGACAAATAAGCTTCTTCTTCTTTTTTTTTTTTTTTAAATAAGTAGTCTTTTATTCAATTTTATAATTTTTGTTGAATATCAAACTTAGTAGCAACGGTTTTGCCGGAAAAATTTATGGCGGCCAAAAAATCCTCGATTTTTCGGACTTTTTCCAGTTTTTTACCTACCTATAACTCGAAAACTAAGCATACTCAATAGAGAAAACTTTAAATGATTAAATTGAAGATCATAAAATGCTGCGTCGAATGACCTCCTTAACATTAGGATAGGTTCAGCCGTTTAGCCACAGTCAAGTGTCAAAAATAGTCAACTCAAGCCACAGTCTAGTCAGTGTCAAAAATAGTCAACTCTAGCCACAGTCAAGTGTCAAAAATAGGCAACTTTTTCCAACTACTGTTCAATCTGTCGTATTCGATGCTATAGCCGAACCCTTTCAACAACTCCTCCCAAAGTTCATTTTTGGCCACTCAGAACCCCATGGGTTTGGGCACTAGGTGGACTAGACCCCCATGAGAGAATCACGTATATGTTCAGTTTATATTTTAAAATTTGATTTGATTGTATTGCCAGTTTAAATTCTTGCGTGGACGGTTCCTAAAAACAGTTGACGTTTTTCTTCAACTGACGTGCCCTGCAACATTGTTGTTCTTATCAATGAGTTAGATCAGAATGAAAGCGCGGCTGTGGGACCTCAAGGGCAGAAAAGAGCGCAACCATTTCCGGAGCTCTGCCTGGGGGTTAAAAAGGGTACCATGGGCTGCTCTGTAGGGATGGCGGTTGAGTACTCGGGGGTCGAAGAAGTGGGGGATTATGAGGATGACGAGATGGTTACGCAGTCGCGTTCAGAAAAAGTACTGACTTCCAAGGGCAGGTGCCTCACGACCGTGGAGATCTGAATCTTCTCCTGAGATAGCTTGAAAGACGTTGTGCTCGTGGATGTGCTCGAGTTGGAGATGAATGCAGCGTTTCTTTCGTGTTGGGTTGTTGACGTAGACGGTTGATTTTAAGTACTTTTGGGGATTTTAAAGTTAACTTACCTTTACTGAATCAATCAATCAATGTCTCAATCAATGTCTGAATCAATGTCTCTGCAGGAACACAATTCAACTTGCAGTTCTGCTGTTGTCCAGGACGGTTACATTTATGGATGTGCTTAGTGCCTAAAACAAGCCCGAGCGTCCAACAATGTTTGCCCTGCGCGCGCCCCCAAAATAGAAAATCGTTGCGACACTCGGCCCCCTCATCACAATTGCACTGGTTTGTCCTCTAAATACCACCTTCTCCGAAAAAAAAAGTAAGAGCGTCATTTCTCACGACCCCGTAAATCCCTTCCAACCCAAGCTCATTCTTGCCTATAAATGTGCACATTTTTCAACGTGATTGTGGGTTTTGCATTCTGCCAAAATGGGACGTTGTTTGAGCGGCGATTCGAGCTGAATCTGGGTGAGGACACTGGCAAAATCCCTGGTGACTCAACCAGCGTTCAAGATCAAAAGCCCCTCCATCGTCACGCGCGAGATAACTGTTTTGCGATTGATTTAAGAGACCAAATAATTCACTGTGTTGCAATTATACCAGTAACTTAATGTCCTATAGAACAGAACAACGCACTCTATTAATTCAATAATCTCAGTCATGGGCCCCTAATTGATTATTTATTTATGCTAATCAAAGGTGAACGATAATTATTGAAATTAAGCTCTTGCGCCGACCGCAGACCTTCCGAAAGGATTAACAAGGTGTGATGCAAGGGACGATTGTGAAGAGGATTTCTCAAGGTGCAGCTTTAAAACAAGAGAAAGAATCGAAAGAAAGATGAAGGAGAAATATCTCAGTGCAGCGGTCTTAGGAAACCCGGTCTTCTTCCCCACGTTACAAGAGCGCTTGCACCAGGCCACCCCTCAGAGTAATTTGTACTAGAAATAACAGGAAAGGTGAAGTTCTTCCAAGAACGAAGTATTCCTTGCAACATCAGCGACTCATTTCATTTCGAATGATTTCATTTGTGCTACTGTCCTCCTTTAGGAAAAAAAAATCCCCCCTTCGGTGTAGTCGGGTGGGTCTGCGAACCCCATAATTGAACGTAATTTATTAGGTATTTCGAAAACGACACAATACTCGACTGTGGGCGATGGCGTTTTCTGTGAACGAAGTCTGCTTGTCCTGTGGAACTCAGATCAGAATGCCTCAGGTCGATTGTAAAATGACTACTATAAAATGTCTACTAGTTATATTAAAGCTGCAACACGAGGAGGAGGAGGAGAACCATATAAATTATAAGGCCTTTCTAGATGTTGGAAAAATCTGAAATTGATCTTAAAACGTTCAGTTTGGCGAGTAGATAACGAGAAAAGTCTGAAACCACCAAAACGTTGCTCCACGTGGCGCATATAAGCTCCAAATGTGGAGAAAAACGGGATTTCAAACTTTTTCTAAACATTTGAAAAAAATACCAAAAATTAGTTTTGGCGAGTAGATGACGAGAAAAGTCTTGTATTTAATTCAAGGGAGAAAAGCGGCTAAAATGGGGCTATGCGAGCGACTTTTGAAGGGCTATGCATTCGAGTCAGATGTCGTTTTCGAAGTATTTTTGGACGTAGAGTCCATTTTTGGGGGTCCCAGAATGATCCGATTACACCGTGGGGATCTATGGGGGCTTTCTTGGGGGTACAAATGGGATTTTTGAAGGATTCCTGGAGGTTAAATATGCTATCGTTTTCTGAATAATTTTGGACGTTTAATCCATTTTTCGAGGTCCCACATGTGGCCAAACATTGTTCAGATTTTTTTTTTTTTTTTTTTTAATTCTTCCAAAACTGTTCACACAGAATTAATTTTTTTCACAATTAGAGTGATGGCTCCTATTATCGCCATGTCTTTTATTATTGACAGTTCCACTTTCGTACCTATATGAAGTGGATCTGTCAATAATAATACATGTCGATAGTAAATAGGTGTCACCACCCTAACCTATATCGAGGAAAAATAAAATCTCAAATTTAAAAAAAAAAAAAAATCCGTCCCAACTTTATTTTTCACTCCAGGGACATTTTAAAAATGCAGGAAAATTTTAATCATAGAAAAGTAGTATCAGGCTTGTTTTTGGTGTGTGAGTGTGAGGCGATGTGAGGGGCTTGCGCTTGCTACATCCTTGAAAAATCCTTCCCAGCAGTGTGAGCGCGTTAGCATCCTCACGCCTTCACTTACATCCCCTCATACTCACACTCAACTTACACTCACGCTCCGGGAACAAACAACTTTGTGGAAGGTGGAAGCGGAAGAAGACGTAACCTACTTATTTAGTTAGCGGGAAAACGGGAAAACGTTGCAACCTGCATGCAGGTTAGTTAGCGTGATAATATTTGTGTTCAGTTTTGGCCGTCGTCGAGTTCTGAGTTCAACTCCGTCGCCACTTGAATTTGCGTGAGTAATTTGAATAGGTAAATTAATAATTATATGGCGTGTGAAGTTGTGGACTGAGGTTGTGAGGCACCAAGGGGTTGGAAGACTTTCTAAAATAAAACAAGCCGAAATCAAATTGAATGGAAACAAAAATTATTCCACTCTGGAGACGTTCAACTTCTGGGACAATCTGACACTTCTGTGTCTCTTTCTTGTCGAAATTTGTGCCTTGTCTAAAATTGTCTTTGTCTCTTTCTTGTCGAAATTTGTTCCTGGTAAAAAATTGGGTTTGTGATATTTACTGTACAATTGTAAGACTTGTGGGAATTGTTGGAATTGTTATAATACAACTAGCTGGGACACCCACCCGTGCTTCGCACGAAATATCACATTCCCGTCCATCCCCGATGCAAACACCCTTAGCAACCCGTCGACTTGTAATTTTCTTAGCCCGTTTCTCGTTGCGAAGTATCAAATTCTCGTCTATCACCCCAGCCCATAGCATAAGCAGCCCATAGCAACCCATCAACTCAACAATGAAATTACCTATCAAACTAATCGAAGGCTCGCAAAAAATGCTCGTACCCACCAACCGACGATCTCTGAATAACTTGCGAACGGGTTATCGCACAGAAATCGTTTTGCAGTCGTTGAAATCAGAGTGAAAAGCTCGTTTTAACCGACGTAGTTTCGTTCAAACCCGACGCCAAAAGTTGTACCGGGTTTCGGCGTTTCGAAAATTTTCCTAGCAATCCCTAGAAACGACGCTATTTGACGCGGCTTTTCGTCGCGAAGGAAAGTTCCGTTCGCGATGAAGGAATAGAGTTCACGAAATCTAACATAGCCTATTATCTAAGTCGGAACACGCGGGTCAATTTGCGCCCACCCACTGCGAAATTGGTTCAGCCGTTCGGCAGTTTACTGGGCACATACATACATACATACATACATACATACAGAAAGAGAATTTTATACAATAGTAATAGATAGATAGCAATAAAATATGTTTCAGTCAATGTTGTAATTTGCTCTGTTTCTGGGTTTTTCTCGGGTTTTTGAAGTTATTGACATGAAAATGTCTGCTCACCCCCCCCCCCCCCCCCCAGATGTTGTGTAACGATTTTGTGACGTCCTCCCACAGAATTCAGCAACACAACTACGAGCGAATATGAAGTTCCGTTGTTGACAAGATTGTTCTTTATAGAAACAACCGCTTCATAGCTACCGTTGTTTCGTGTGATTTGAATCAATTCGGGACCAAAAATGTTATGAGTATGATAAGTCTTGGAAAAAATCAGCGAAAAAGCGGAAAACTTGAACACAACAACAAGCGTACCAATAAGATATTTTCATGTCAAGGTTCGAGACTCTCACGAGGGTCTCTCTTTTGGTTTTTCCCACTCTGGAGACTGATGATTCCACTCCGTTGACCCCCCCCCCCCCCCCCCAAAATTAAAGTGGTCGAAACTTTGCGAAAATTGCTCAAAAAACTCGATCACTACTTTACTTTTTCCATGTTTGTTGATGAGTAAGATATATTTTTTCCCATTGTTGCGGGAACGAACAATTCTTTCGTTTGCCACTCTTTCCTGAATGACCCTTCTTCGTTATACCTACTTAAGAATATTTGGAGGTTTTGGGGTAAAATTCTTGTTGGTAGCTGAGCATTTCCAAACTCGTAGATTCTCCGTTTTAATTACAGTATCCATATTGATGATTTCCAGGTGGCGCCTTCTTGTGGTCTTCTCGCCAGAGAGCCTTCGACGTTGTCGTACATCAACTGTTGGGTTTCGAACGAACTCAATCAACCCCGTGTTCGAATTTCGACATTTCGGTCCTGGTCAGGATCCTCAGGATGTGGAGGAAGGGTCGGCCTGTCGGACGGGGACGTCCGGACGGAGGGGAGAGCAACACATTGAAGGTACCCCTCGGGACCGCAGCCAGTTGCCAAGATGGTTCGGTTAGGGGCACTCCTAGTAGGCATCGCCTTGGCTCAAATCCGTAAGTCACCCCCTTTTTTTCACACCCCTAATTTCCAATTCTCACCCTCTCAGGGGCGGGCTGTTTCACCCTCGTCTCCTTGAAGCGTTCCAGAAAAGATGTGGATTTAAAATTTTAATCCATACATTTAATGCGGCCTATTTATTCTATTTAAATTGGGACAAAGTTTAAAATTTTGTTCCTGTAGTTCAATGAACTACCTGCATTGGCATATTTCTGATGAGTTGGGAGGACTTTCCAGGCACCTCCTCGCATACGACATTGGTAGTGATTTGAACGATGGGACAGACGGGTAGTGAAGTTCTGACGTATATTATACGGCGAGCTAATTATAATAATTTTATAATGATATTATCAAAATATTATAATGATATTGTAATAATATTATAGTGGTATTATCATACACTAATCATAAGTTGCCGGGTGTTTTAATATTAAATTTTAGTTATTTTATTATTTTACATGATAGTTTAGTTGTAAAAAATTTCATTTCATTATTTTATTTTACTCTGTTAGTTTGACGGAAAAACAAATGAATATTTGAATTAAAAAATTGTTTTTTATTTATTTTATTATTATTGTTATTATTATTATTATTATTATTATTATTTTTTATTTTTTTTTTTTTTTGCACCTTACATTACCAGCAGTTAATTTTCCTTTTTCTTCCGGCAATAAGAGTCATCTTCTCCTCTCGTTTGTTTGATATATTTTTACATAATCTCCTAGCAATAAATATGCCTCGAAAAATTCGCTCCGAGAAAGCCCCGCCGGCGTTATTTGCAAGTGAAATAGAAGGACAGGGCTGACCTGAATGCAAAGTGTTCATCCTTAGTGATGCAGCATTGGGAGTCAATCTGTGATGCCCTAGTGATCGCATTCCGCCCGTGTTACAGCTCTCCAATCATACTAAAGTGGTACATCTCGGGAACCACCAGCTGTGACCAACTAACTACAGTTTCGCCTCAGTCTTAATCACCCTGCCGACAGCAGTCGTTCTAAAAACAAAAAACAAAAAAAATCGTGTCTAGCAAAAAAAAAAAAAAAAAAAAATCACAACAAAAAGTTGTTTACGCCAAGTTAAATCCGAAAAAATGGGACTTGTCATTAAAAAAAAACGCACTGTTTCAATGTATGTTTTGGACACCGATTTCGCCAAAAGTAGTGTGACTCATTCACGATTCAGGCAATTTACAGCGATAGGAGTAGCTGCTACCATTCGGGTTTATCACTTTATTACGACCTGGCACATTATAAAATGTGAACACGCTTTGGCTCGGCCAAGGAAACCTGAAATCTATAAGCAGGAATATAATAAACTGGCCCCGCCCTCTGTAATGACACATCTCGGCGCACCCTTAAATTGATTAATCCCCGACACCCGTTTATGAGCACCTACTTGATTTGGTGAAATCGGCGCAGAAATTCGAGGAGTGTAGATTTTATGGGATGATAATTGAAGACAAAGGGCCTAAAAGTCATAATAAATTTTAATCAATGAATTAATTTCAATTAATACTTGAAAAGAATAATAAATTAATTGAAATTAGTTATCAACAAAACTATTGTTGTGAATTATGAAATTATTTAAATTAACTTATTATCAAGTATTGATTTAAATTTATTTTGGCATTTAGCCCCTTTGCGCCCAAGAGGCTTCAATTGTATGAATGAGAAAGATGTCATCTGAACTTTATTGACGTTTCAAAAATATAGTTTAATTAAACTTTTGACACCATAGTAATTTTTTGGAATATTGGCGTTCTTTCAAATAAATACCTGGGCTTTATAAACCAGGTTAGCCCAGCCATTGCCACCCTTGCTGGCACCTCTGTCCGGTCGGTGGGGGGGTTCTCCTCCATACGTTGTTTAATTGCGACAATGACTATAATAATGAAAACGACTTTACCATCAGTATTAATACACTGATATAATCACTGTTTTTTTACTGTTATTCCTAGAGATGAAGAAATGGAGAAAATGAAAGACCACGAACAAACAACGGGATGGGTCTGTTAATGTCAACACCTTGACTCCTCCGCTCGTTCGTTTTCGTCTGATTTCCCACTCAGATTGGGGGTTTTCGCCGCCCATCGAATTCCACGATTTCCCATCAACTTGGAGGACCGTAATTGATCGCGCGACAGCACGCGATGCATCTTTTTCTGTCGAAGGCCGTCTAGTGAGAGGAAAAATAAATACAGCCAATCACAAAACCAACAAACTTGACAGTTCGACTGAAATCCCTGCAAGTCTATGTGGCCAAATGAGCCAACCGCAAAAACATCGAGATGTCTCGATATGACCTTCACCAGTGAAAGGGATATTGCGCCTCTCTCTTCTTCGGTCTGCACACTAGTTTGCTAGTTCAAACTGAGTGATTAGTATTCTGACGACGCATTTTAATTTTAAAGCGAATCACGAATTGAGCCAAGTAAATTCATTCGCCTACTCATTCGATTTAGCAAGATTAGATTGAGGCTCCAGAGTCTAATTCATTAGGGAGAGAGGTCTTAGAGGGGTTGCAAGTGGATTTGTAAGCTGTTTTTGTTTACCCCGTTCAGCCATTTCAGTACTTTCGTCATTCCCCTATCAGCTTCCACATTTATTGAATTTGATTGAAGGGGATAATATCCCTCATATTATGATTATTCAGGTTTTCATGCTCAAGATTTGGCCACTGACCGGTCAGGCCCTCCTAGTTACCGTTGTTAGGGATGAGGAGTTTCAGATCTGGATGAAATTAAATTGATGTAATTTACCGAGAAGGTGTGGTCTGCTTACAAAGTACGTTAGTATTCGATGCACACTGGTGTTTAGTAGACAGTACGTGTCGTATGTTCCCGTCGGGCTTTCATGGCCGGTAGAATTCAAGGAGAACGACGGGGGTCTTGCGCCAACAAAAACGGCAGGTGATTTTTCCTCTCTTTATTTGTCAAGCTTTCGGCTAAGCGCCATCTTCAGGAACAACTGTGCAATACACGTAAAGGTTACTGGTTATGAATAGGGAATATAGCAGCTTAGTTTACCTAGAGACATCTATTGAACATACTTAGTTGTTGTTAATCCGCCTCCGACCTCCATCCGTCGTTCCTCCTGCGAGTCCCCTTGGGACCCTATTCATAACCAGTAACCTTTACGTGTATTGCACAGTTGTTCCTGAAGATGGCGCTTAGCCGAAAGCTTGACAAATAAAGAGAGGAAAAATCACCTGCCGTTTTTGTTGGCGCAAGACCCCCGTCGTTCTCCTTGAATTCTACCGGCCACTGGTGTTTATAAAAAAAAAAAAAAAAAACTTCCATAGCCTCATACTTGAACACATAGGTGATCTCGGGGAGGGCTCGGTGATAAAGGCCGGTTTCGTCAGCGTTGAATATGACATAATGTGAATATCACATTGTGATATGGGGGAAATTTGGATTAATAATCAGGCCAAACATCTCTCGGTTTGCAGAACTCTGGCACTTCTTGAAAAGGTCGAACCATCCCTTAGAATCAAAAAAGTCGTCTTTACCCACTTATGATCGCGAAAGTAGAAGGTCCACCAAAGCAAAACTGATAACATTACGCAGAACTCCGATAACAATATGCGGGGCAATTCCTGGGTATTTAGGTACGTCCGTTCCGTTCTGGCAGTTTTGATAACAATAAATGGGTGATAATAATAAGCGTGATCACATTAAGCGGGGTCTACTGAAGTCACAACTAATGTAGTGTGAAGGTTTATATTTTCTTTTCCTTTTTTGCTTCCAAGCTGTCTGGAGCTCATAGCTGGTGCCCGTCTCGCTTCATTTCTCGCGTTCCCAACTACAGCAAAACATCGTGCAGCTTCCCTCCCGGTTTCCTGAGGGCCTGTCAGGTTTCCGGACTTGATTTTCATGTCATTTCGGAGCGCCTGGCCGTCGGGGGGAACTGGTGTACCGTTGTAACGTAGCGGGGACACCTCCAGCCTTCAAGGCCGCTCCCCCCGTGTCATCCCTCTGCTATATTTAGAGCTCAATTCGCATCATTTCCGGTCCAGTTACTTCTTACTTGGCGCAGCTTCTTTTCAGTATGTGGGTTATGGGTTTCTAAGCCCTCTCAACTTGTTCAAGAATTGGATATCTTCCTCGAAATTCTTTCCCCTTTAGCTACATAAAATGTTCTCCCAGGGTAAATTTTCAGCTGAAATTGCAATGCTTCTTCATTAATGAGTAACATATTTCTTGAAATTTTCTTGTTGCAGATGGCACCCAAGGAGCTGCCGAATATTACGGTCGGTATATTGGTCCTTTGTCGCGGATTCTCCATTCGGTCAGTGGAGAAGTGTATGCCGTGGACGCGCGCACGCTCCACATCCGAGACTTCACCTACGACGGCGAGGCCCCTGGTAAGTCCTGTTTTACGCGCAAAAAATCCACGAACTTCAACAGCTTTTTAATCCTGAAATGGGAAGAAAACAGACTTTTTGGTCGCTCTTGCGGAATTAGAGCTCTTTTTACGACAGCATCCATTCTTTGAAATTTGCTTTCCCACGCAGATGAACTCTAATTTTCAAGTCATTCGAAACAGCTTAGCTGCTTTTCAACGAGGTTACCCACATCATGTCCCAGTTAGCACAATTAGTCGCCTCGTCATCCATATCACGGCATCTGTGCTCATCACGTCTTTCTGTACGGATTGTGCAAAAGCCTTCCTCTGGTCACGATCGGCATTTTTGCCTGTCGTGCCGTGAAAGTTACACCCGACTCGACTTCCTGCTCTTCCAGTATTCCCGTCAAGTTGATCCCATCGGTTCCAAGGAGTTTCCTTCGAGCGCGTAAAAGTTGTGTGCAGGAGTGAGCGATCTGTTGACGGAATGAGCTGGTATAGAACAATGTGTTTATCACCCTAAAGAAAATTTGTGTCTATTGCTGCTTCTTCGATTTGAAATTTGAATGAAAATGATTCGGTGCATACTGCCGACCTAAGAATATCTGGATTTTTAACCGAATTGAGTTAGTGGCGAGGTAAGTTGGGGGAAGTGCAAAGTGTAAAATACTACAGAACAATTTCCACTGGATGGCATTTAGTGGCTACGTTTGAAGCGTGACATCACGTATCCGCCAAATGGTGTCAACGCAAATGGTAATTTGGCTTGTAGGTTGTGAAGTACATTGTGCCATTTCATTCATCTGCCAGGTGGCTCTGTTAAAAAAAGTGTTTTATTGTATGTTGTATTTTGAAGTGTTTTAAAGTGTGTTTATTAGTTCAGTAGTTGTTCTTAACTCCTTTAATTGAAATTCAGTGTTATCTTTTATCATTTAATAATGATTAACAGGACGTTTCCATTTGTTTTCGTCACGTCACGGGGGATTTTGAGCGCAACATGATCGCGAAAACTATAATCACATGATTGGTCTCTCACATGGTTGGTTACAAGTAGAGGGTTGGTGTAAAATTAATCATTATTAAATGATCTGACTGTAGAACCATAGGTCTACCGTCCGGTTTTTCTATCAGAGTTGGGCCTACCATGCATTTACCCCATTCGCTTTTTGGGAAGGGGCAAGTGCGTGGTGATAATTTGGGAAAATGCGTGATCCCCCCCCCCCCCCCGGAGTAAGTACGTCATATGATGCACTTACCCCCTGTAGGTTTTCAACCAAACTAGTTGCCTTTTTGTGTCAGTGAACACCTCATTTTCCATGTAAACCATGATGTTCTGGCAAGTCTTTTTGCAAGTTTTTTGCACTAACCCCAGTGGACCAGCATAAGTTTTCCAAAGATTGAACAGGCCGGTTGTGCTCTTACCTCACTTCGACACTTCGATGGGGCATCTGCGTCGGACTTGGACAGCCATTTCGGTCATAATGATCACAATTGATAAGCTACGGCTATCGTACATCAAAAAACAATGGATTCAAAGGTATCTAGGACAAAATAAAAATAGACGTAACACCAACGGTCGATTTTTGAGGTTTTGTTGAAGTTGAACTTTTCAAACCATACCACGCACTTCCCCCACCTTACCTCATACAGTCGTTGGGAGGGGGGGGGGGAGACTTCGACTTTGAAAAATGGGAAAATCGATAGGGAATAGGTAGCTCCCAAAACAGCTGGATACCACTCACTGCATTCAGCTAAAATTTGAGATATGGTATAATATGCCGTAAACAACATAGTATATGCCTTATTATATGCCGTGTGTTTATTTTGTTGTTAAGACGGCATAAGCTGTGATAGCTTATGAGTTTTCGTTGTTTGATGAACTATTGATATTGAATGATTATTGACAACAATTTCAATGACAATTTTGTTTTCAGCTGCGTACTTATATGCTGGAAGTACAAAGAGTGTGGGGCCTGGTGGCTTCTTCCTGAGGGACGAGAATGGATCGTGAGTAATTTTCTCTCTGTATGATTTTTTTATATTTTATAAATGAAAGGAATTAAGGTCTGTGCTGGCTAAGCTAAAAATAGGTTTAAGATCTTTTGTCAAATTCTGTGTAAATTCTGCTGTTTCTTCTGGTTGTAAATACTGCCAGGAAACTGTCTCCACAGAAGGCCATCCCTGTGCCTCCTAAGGTTTCCGTAAATGCCTTCCTTATTAGAATTTTATGAGTTCACTGCGTCATAATAGGCTGTTGGTCATCGACCGGGTTGGGTTCCTCGCCCTGCATGGACCAGACGAGCTGCCGGGTTTGATACCAGACGATTTGGTAGGTGTGCACACGATCCGGGTGAGAGGCGATCAAACCGGGAACAAAGCAGGAAGACGGGAGGCGGCCGGCGATCTCCCCCGTCGGAATCCCGGTAGATCCACGGAGAAGGGAGCGCCTTTCCAGAACCGACTGCGTAACTTCACTCCAACTGCGGAGTGAAAGAGTACGATGACACGGTAACTACTGCTGTCATGTTATGGCGGTCAAAGTCAAGGACTTGCCAAATCAAGGACGTCACTTTCTACCCACCTTAGCTCTGCTCTCCCTGCTCGATACCCTTCCAGCATCTACTGATCTTGATTGAAATGATAACTTCTGTGCTAATAGTCACTTGGATAATTTCCCACAGGTTGGAGATACCACATTATGGTACCTATATCATGTGGTTGGCAAATTTGATGAGGTTCGATCAAAGAATGCGAGGAATATTCCGACGTTCAGGATATTCTTTCTCCTCGCTTCAGGGCATACAGTTGCTGTGACAAGAGCAGAACCGAAGTGGTCTTATCGTACCAGTAGTGTTTAGTTAAGTATTTGTACAACGTCTGGCCACTTTGGTTCTGCTTTTATCACTGCGCTTGTATGCCCTGATGATAGGAGAATAAATCTTCAGAAACATCAGCATATTCCTCGTTTTCTTTGACCAAACCTCAACTATTTCATTTTTCATTTTTTCAAATATGTATAAAAGATATTATTAGTAGAATATTATTAGTATAATAGGGCAACTTATGTTTATAGACTAGTAAATTACGTTTTCAAATCTCGGGACGCGTTTAGGCAGCATGAGGTGGTAAAAAATACAAGGACTAGTCAGACAACCATTTTGCGAATTCCTCATCCAAAAGTTGACTTCTTCACTCGGCAGTTACCCTGGCTTGCGCCTGCGCTATTTGAAACCCTGCCTTTCTCGTCATGGACCGCAAGGTCAACGTCAATTTTCAAAAAAGAAGCGCTACTTTATTTTAAGAATTTAGAAAATACAAATTATATTTTAAGTCGCTATAAATTGTAAATTTAATTGGTATGCAATATTCAATAGCTATTAAGGGAATGACAGACCTGGACAGGTCAGAGACCTATAGGCCAAATCAAGAAAAATTGGTTCCTATGTATACAAATCATGACTCTCTGCCTTATTGTGAAAATGTTTTTATGTTTTATGACTAAATAAATAAATAAATAAATATTATTATACTTAATCGTTTCACTCACTATCAACTTTTTACTTATCCGGGTTTGTGCTAGTTCACACAATGAAAGGAAGTTTTTAGAAAAATAGATATAAATAATTCATGCGATTATTATTGCATAAAAATAATTATTTATTGCATAAAATTCTTACCTAATTATCATTTGTTAGAAAAAATTATGACTGGGAAGACAACTTCCCGCATAGAACGCATAGAATCGCAGAAAAATACTATTTTTCCCTGTTTTGTTTATTTTTTTTATTTATTTTTTTTAATTTTTATTTTTTGCCTCAAAGAAATACAGGTTGATTGTTTTTTGAAAATCTGATTTCAAAATTGGATTTATCGTGAAAAACGCTATGGGAAAACGATACTGACTGATGTACTGACTGATAATAATTTGAGGGCCTCAAAAATCATTGAATAAAATTATAGTACTGAAATGAACAATAAATTATCAAGGTCTAACGACAGTTATCGGCTCACTCCGCCGGCTGCTCTTAGTTTGACTCTTTAAAGTTAGGTTTGTTGGTTTGTCCTTTCGTGGAGTTCACATGAGCAGGTTTCTTAAGGTGGTCTCATTCAAGAAGTTAAATAGGGAGTTTGCCAAGAATGTTACGACCCGAAGGATGACTCCCTTAATGTCATAGTTTGGGTAAAAGACAGTCTGTAGAGCCAAACGCCTGATGAGGAAGTGTAAAAGCCTGTTCAGGGCGAGCCGAATCAAGCCACTTTCTACCAGCACTCCATCTGTAAATTACACCCCAATCTTCCGACTCCCCTCGTTATAAGCCGCGCCACATTTGAACAAGCAAATCTGACCCCCTCAGGAATGGACGTAGTTAGCAACATAACGTAACTTTCCTTCTGGGCGGTTTTTGTCAGCAAAGGTCGACGAAGACCCTGAAGGATGTGCCAGTGAAAGGATCTGACTTCTTATGGTCTGTTGGCTTGTAATTGCGTTTGGTCAACCTTACACGGCTCAACTTCTCCAAGGAAAAATTCCTGGCAATCCTACTCTCCCGCTCCCCTTCCAAACATACGCTTTATCGCCCCACTCGATTTTTTTTCTCTGTGTTTCTTCGATGTCAGAACGAATAGCGATATTCAGTGAAAGCCTTGTGAGTTGGATCAGACCTATAATCACCTGAGTCCCGAACAAGCGACATGGGCGGAGTCTTCATTTCTCTGGCTCATGTCCTCCTACATGCCGACGATGACTTTTTTTCACCACCAGAACTTCTCACTACTTCAACTTAATTATGTGATCGTACATCTTCTGTAATTTTCGCTCTGATTGTGAAATCGAAAACGGCAATTAGTAATCTCACGTGAAAGTGATCTCGGTTCAGAACTCTAAATGTTTTGCGGTTGTTTGTTCAATCGTGCTGATTGAAATAGTTTTAAGCGGGCTTATTAATTTCTATTACTATGTTTTTTATCACCATTTCTCGTTCTTTCTAGCTGGCAGAGATAGAGTCTGATTGAGAGTAATTTATGATATATTTCTCATTGGAAAAAAGGAAGAAAAAAACATCGGATTCTGAGGGTTTGGACGATTGGGCTGAAAACCTTGTGGGCACAACTACATGATAAACCAAGTATTTTGTCAAAATTTCAGATTTGAAAAAAAAATTCTACTGCCCAAACGGCTCGGACGGAGGACTGACATTTCGTTTTTAAATCTACGTGTCTTGAAACGGATAATGTCAAATTTTGAGGCCGATCAGAATTTTTGACCTCCGTCGCGATTACATAGGTGTATTATTCCTAGAATAGGTAGTAAACTAAAATGTAGTTTACTACTGCCTAACTTTGATGTGCGGTGGTAGTAGTAGTGTTATTTCTGTCTTATTGGAGCTGCAACTCAAAAGGTCAATTTTCAAGGAAGTTGGGGACCATTGATCTCTGAAAATTGGCCAAAGAAAGAGTAAAACTGGATTTTACCTTCCAAATAAATCCTGTCACTTGCAACCTTTTATATATATATATTTTAAATTTACGTTGAAAATTATTGATCATTGAAAAGTGAGTAGAAGAGGTCGGAGGCCAGGGTCGGGGGTTGGCTGACCTCAGCCCCCTTATGCCGGATTTCACCAAGTGTAGCTTAAAGTTCGTTTTAGCTAAATCTCGGATTTAACGTTAAGTCCGACTTAGGGAAGATTCTGTTTCACCATTAGACTGAAGGTGGCGCTTACCTAAGCCTCGGTTAGCTTTGGAACAGGTTGCCACAGACTCGTGTTCCCGCGGAAAACTCGGTAATCAGTGACAAAAAAGTGATAAGGCCGCGATAAATCGTCACGTTAGTGGCAACATCAGATGATAGCAGATTCTGCTATCTCATGTTTCTCAGGTTTTAAGGATAGCCTAAAAACTGATTTCTGAATCCCTGGACCGACTTTTATCGCAAGTCAGAAGCTTAGGACAAGGAGGTCCCCAATGATTGATTTCAACGTAAAAAACGCTGCAAATTTTACACAAGGTATTATTCTTTGATATAGGTTACTTGTACAGAAATTTAATTCTATCAATGAAAAAAATTTAAATTTTTGTATTTTTATATTAGGTACCTACAAAAAAAATTTTTTTTGGTTTTTTTTTTCAAAAATTCTTTATTTTTTACTCGAAAAAAATTTAACCTCCTGGGGTCCTTCAATAATCCCATTTTTAGCCCCATGAAAGCCCTGTAGATCGCCACAGTGAAATCGGATCGTTCCGGGACCCCCAAAATTGGATTCTACGTCTAAAAATACTTCAAAAACGACACCTAACTCGATCCCATAGCTAAGCCTTCAAAAAACCTTCTCGTAGCCCCATTATAGCTCCATAGCGCCCCACGGGTTTGGGCGATCGGACTGAAAACCTTGCGGGCACAACTAGATGGTGAAGCGAGTATTTTGTCAAAATTTCAGATTTAAAAAAAAATTCCAACTGCCCAAAACGGCCCGGACGGCGGACGGACATTTCGGATTTAGAATCTAGACCTCTTGAAAAAGATAATTTCAAATTTTGAGGCCGATCCGAGTCGTCGACCTCCGTCGCGAAAACATAGGTGTTCCAAGAATAATATGATAAAGTTGATAAATTGAGAAAAATTAACTTTTTTCCGGTAAGTACCTAATTTAATTTATTATTCAAAAAATAGGAAGGCGAAGGCACTTAAATTACAAATGAATCTCCAATGTTTCTGCATATTTCAGTCGATAAAATTTAATGGATAAATCGATAAATGGACTAGTCATTAAAAAAATTGGACTAGGGTATATTATCTTATTGAGGACTCTTCGCAAATTTTTCCAACAGTTGACGAAAAGAGAAACATAATTCGATCTATTTGAAGCCTCCCGGCCGCCTTTGCAACTGAATAATCATCTCAATTTCCTCGTCGTCATCCTCGAATGTATGCCATTCCCAAACACGCAGTACGAACGAAATAATTAACACTCTGGTAGAAAAAGCGAAAATCACACCGTTCGAGGGAAAATGATAATGAATAAATCCAACGAGGTGGTTAGGGTGAGAAATGACTCCTCTGCTGAGTACTAAATTGTTTATTGGAATAAACAATTGTAGCGTGGGGACCGGTTTCGAGCAACTAAGCTCATCTACAGCCCAGAGTGACTTGAGGTGGTTGAACGTACAATTAGTTCTAATTGTACGAACTAATTGTACGTTCAACCACCTCAAGTCACTCTGGGCTGTAGATGAGCTAGTTAGTTGCTCGAAACCGGTCCCCACGCTACAATTGTTTATTCCAATAAACAATTTAGTACTCAGCAGAGGAGTCATTTCTCACCCTAACCACCTCATTGGATTAGACCTCTGCACCGTCGGCAAACACCACACTGCAATAAATCCAACTATCAAATCCGATATCAACGAAATGGGCACTGCTGCTGTTGGTGATAATTGTAACAACAACTACAACACACGCGTAAATCTCAGATTTAACGCTTAAGACGTGGATGAGTAGGGACTAAAATCTGAGGCTTAACCTCAGACCGTAAACCGAGGATTAAGACTAAGCGGGAGTGGTGAAACGCATCTTTTTCTTATTCTTCGGCTTACCGGTAAGCCGAACCTTAAGCCGAGGTGGTGAAATCCACCATTAGTCGTACATAAATGTGAGCTCAGCATTACCCAGAGGAGGTTGCTCACGTTGTCCCCCAATATCAGTGTCATAAGCCACCTCGTAAAATTCGTTTAAAAAAATGAAATCTCGGGGGGGGGGGGGGGGGGGATCATGAGTCTGAAATAGCGTAAACTTTTTACTGTAAGGCGAGTGATGAGAACTAGATACCAGGTTTCTGAATGTAGTTATATCGACTGATATATTTCACTCCCAACAAATACCAACCAATATTCCCGTGAAGGCGCTCGCCTAACACTCGTCCCTCCTCAAAAGAAGAGGGTATTGTGTTCACACAATACGCATTTCAGATTTTGTTAGCGTTTGTATTGTACGAAGCGAAATCAGCTATATGTTTGTCCATTGGTTACAAATTTTGTACCTACTTGATGATGAGAGAAAATTCAGAACACCTCCACCTATGTATTTTGTCCAAGTGTAGAGGAACAATAAAAAGTAGGTAACCGACTCACTCACTGATGGACAAGTTGTTGTTGTTTGTCTTTTTTTAGCATCGCCCACTACGTAATATGTAGATAAGAATAGTACAATGATATTATCATGATTCACCTTGCTGGGTTTGCTACTAGGTACTTGAACAGTCTGTTTCCACTTCTTTTTGCGCGAAATTTAATTAGTGTTCCGACTTATAAAATGGGGTTCAAGTGCAATGAATGTTGCCTTCTTTATTGTGGCAATTAGGAATGGAAGCGTTTCTGGATTATTTTTTTTTATCGATAGAAGGCGTCCAAATAATACTAAAAATGGGGTTAAAACACAAACTGCAAGCTCGTGTGAATTTATAAAATTTATGGAAAAATTGCTATTTGAATTTTGGCGGGAACCCGAGGTCAGCTCCTATTGGTCGACACGTTGGCCACCATTACAAAACTAAAAACTAAAGAATCGGTCATTGGAATAAGTTAATTTATATCACAAATAAGTTGAATAAATAAGCATGATCACATTCAAAACAAAGCGAACACGGCCATTTTCTCGTTACTCCAGTGTCACTAGAGCCAAACACCAAAAAAAAAAATCGAAAAAGAAGAAAAAATCGACCTGCACTCTGGTGTCTTTTGATTGGAAACCGGAACACCTGTAGGTGACGTCACTCACAGTGGTTTTTGAATCGGCCTAAATTACTTAAGATGTAATTGTAAACTACGTGAAAGACTTTTTGTCACAAAAATGATGTATTTTTCCCTTTTTGACTTTTAACAACACGGTACAGGATGATTTAACCCGAAATTCGGGAGCACTTCCATTCCTAATTCTTCCCTCGGCCAACTCGGACCAAAATCGCCAACTGATCGGCTTTGTGCCGCTTTTGCCAGCAAGCATGTACAAATGTGAATATCTTCTTTCATTTGAAGGAGAACAGTTCTCCTTGTGTCACACTGAAACGCCCATTTTTCCTTCACCAGCTGAAGAATGATTTTGGTTTATTATTCTTGTACTTACCATGACAATGTCATGTAGATTCCAAACGCTGCAAATTTTATACAAGGGTTTATTATTCTTTGATATAGGTAGGTAGGTAAAGTTTTATCAATCACCAGTGAGTAGGAGTTACAGGACTGGTTAGCGCTACCTATCAGCTATGAACTAAATACCTTTATCAATCACCTAACTGCTACTAGGTAATTTTAGTCAGTCCTCAGAGGGCCAGTTAAGCGTTAACTGTTTGTTACTGGACTCGTGTCGTCAGGTCGGGGACAGGTTCGGTTTTATATTTTTGAGTGTTTACTTAACAACATCAAAGTTATCACTGGTATCAGTTGCATGTAGATTATTATTATACTAGCCACTAATAAATCGATTATCGTGAGATCAATGCTGGGTTTTAGGTCGAGGGACAGCAAGCGTAAATGTGCAAAAATTAATTTTGTGTATTAAGAACAATTTTCTTAAATATTTACCTAATACTTTGAATTTAATAGTTTTGAAAAAAAAAAAATTTTAATTAAAAAAAAAAACAAGTGTGTGAACAGATGTGACACCTCGCTCGATTCTACGTCCAAAAACCTTCAAAAACCCCTCCCGTAGCCCCTTTTTTTTTATCCCCACAGAGCATCACGGGTTCGGGTGATCGGGCTGAAAACCTTACGGGCACAACTAGATAGAAAATCGAGTATTTTGTCAAAATGTCTGGCATTAAACAAATTCCGACTGCCCTAAACAGTGGACGGACTTTTGATATTTGAAATCTTCGTGTCGTGAAACGGATACCTAATGTGAAATTTGGAGGCAGATCTAAATTTTCGACCTCCGTCGCCAATGCATAGGCGTATTATTTCAAGAATAATAAACCAAAAAAATCGATACATTCATTTTCTATTCCCCCCCCCCCCCCCCCCCCCCCGATGTATCGGAGAACCAATTCGTAATGTCGAGAATCGGCCCGATTCTTTTCATTTTGAAGGAAAATGTTTGACATTTTTTGTCTTTTATAGCCCAAGAACTTCTTTTTAGCCCAACAGTGATTTCTAGCACAAAGTTGTGAAAAATTGCCATAAATTAAGTGTTTTGGGATGTTATTTGCAAATAAAACATTTTCAGGGCTGTGAATATGGTTCTCTACGGTGAAACTTTGTCAAAGATGGCAAAAGTATGGCAATTGGGTTTTTTTACTCCAAAATCGGGGATTTCACCCCACTGTGCGCCGTCCACCCTCCGAGCCGTTTTGGGCTGTAGGATTTTTTTTAAAATCTGAAAACGTGACAAAATACATCTAGTTGTGCCCGCAAGGTTTTCAGTCTGATCGCCCAAAACCGTGGGGCTCTGTGGGGCGTACAAGGGGTTACGAGCGAGGTTTTTTGAAGGGGTTTCTGCTGTGGGATCGAGAGGGGTGTTGTTTTCGAAGTATTTTTGGACGTAGGATCCATTTTTCCGGGTCCCACATCTGTCGGAACAATGTACAGATTTTTTTAATTTTATATATATTTTTTTATTGACACAGAATTTCTAGTCAACTATATCAACGAATAATAAACTCATGTGTAAAATTTGCAGCGTTTTTTTAGGTAACTACATTTTTCATTACATTTGTCATAAGAAGTTTCTGCATATTTAATGCGCTCTGACTCGTTTCGAAATTTGAAGAAGTATCGATCCTTGAAAAAAACGCTGCAAATTTTACAAAAGGGTTTATTATTCTTTGATATAGGTTACTTGTGCAAAAATTTAATTCTGTGTGAATACGAAAATATTTTGGGATTTTTTTTTTTTTTAATTTTTGTTTCAAAATTTTGTTGTTTTTACGCGAAAAAAAATTTGACCTCCTGGGATCCTTTAAAATCCCATTTGTAGCCCCTTGAAAGCCCTATAGATCGTCACAGTGAAATCGGATCGTTTCGGGACCTCCAAAAATGGATTTTACGTCCAAAAATACCTTGAAAACGACACCTAACTCGATCCCATAACCAAAAGCCTTAAAAAAACCCTCCCGTAGCCCCATTTTAGCCCCATAGCGCCCCACGGGTTTGGGCGATCGAGCTGAAAACCTTGCGGGCACAACTAGATGGTAAACCGAGTATTTTGCCAAAATTTCAAATTTTTAAAATCATTCCTACTGTCCAAAACGGCCCGGACGGCGGACGGACATTTCGGTTTTGGAATCTAGACCTCTTGAAACGGATAATGTCAATTTTTGAGGCCGATCGTCGACCTCCGTCGCGATTACAAAGGCGTATTATTCCAAGAATAATAAACCAAAAGCGATACGATATTCTTGAAAGAATCGATGAAGTATATCTTATTAAAATTATTGAAAAAACGCTGCAAATTTTACACAAGGGTTTATTATTCTGTGATATAGGTTACTTGTACAGACATTTAATTCTGTCAATAAAAAAAAATTAAAAAATTTTTTTTTGGATTTTTATATTTCAAAAAAAAAAAAATGTTTTGGGGGGATTTTTTTTTCAAAAATGTGTTTTTTTTTTCAAAAATTCTTTAATTTTTACTCGAAAAATATTTAACTTCTTGGGATCCTTCAAAAATCCCATTTTTAGCCCCATGAAAGCCCTATAGAACGCCACAGTGAAATCGGATCGTTCCGGGACCCCCAAAAATGGATTCTACGTCCAAAAATACTTCGAAAACGACACCTAGCTCGATCCCATAGCTAAAAGCCTTCAAAACACCCCTCCTGTAGCCTCATTTTTGCCCCATAGCGCCCCACGGGTTTGGGCGATCGGACTGAAAACCTTGCGGGCACAACTAGATGGTAAAACAAGTATTTTGCCAAAATTTCAGATTTTAAAAAAAATTCCTACTGCCCAAAACGGCCCGGACGGCGGACGGCGTACGGCGGACGGTGGACGGACATTTCGGATTTTGAATGTAGACCTCTTGAAACGGATAATGTCAAATTTTGAGGCCGATCGGAGTCGTCGACCCCCGTCGCGAAAACATAGGTGTATTGTTCCAAGACTAATAAACCAAAAATCTGTACTTTCATGAAAAATCGATACGATGTCTCATTCTACGATGAATCATTTCAAAATTCGAAAAAGTATCGATTCTTTTCGGTTCTTATCTAAAAAATGATCGATGCGGTTTAAATCGATTCTTTTCGTAGAATCCGATTTCCCTACAAATTAGGGATGTCCGATTCTCAAAAATGAATCGATTTAAATTGATTCGATTATTTATAAAAGTATCGAAAATAATCGCGATTATTTTTTCAAAAAGAATCGATACATCTGAGAATTGATTCTTTTTCCAAATTATTTATTAAATTTCAAATTTATCAGAAGAAGAAGAAGCATTATTACGTTACGAAACCTGAATTCCAATTACTAATAAATCCAACTGCAAACCAGCACTATTACGTAGGAAAAGGTAGGTAGGAAAGCTTCAGCTGTGTCAGTGGTTGTTGTGCAACTGTTTCCGTCTCTTCAGCTGTTACCTATGGTCGTTGCAGTGACTCAATTTAGAAAATAATATTGATTCTTTTATACATGGATCTGTTTTACAGAGTAACTGAATATAAAAATACTTGTTAAGAGCAGAAAAGAATCGGTTTTCGATTCTGGAAATTTAGAATCGAATCGGGCCGATTCTTCAAAAAAATAAAGAATCTAAAAGAATCGATTATTTTTTCAAAAAGAATCGATTTTTTCAAGAATCGATTCTTTTTGAGCATCCCTACTACAAATACCAAACTGATGATCAAACAAGAAGAAGATGCGGTTGTGTTCATTTTTTATTAGACTTCACAATGTGAAATCTAATAAGTTAAGTGTATTATGCTTTAAGTATATATGTAGGTACTGCATTTCTCGTTAAATTTTAATGAGAAAATGATGGGAAGTTTACTTTAACCAGCCGCCAAGTTTTTAAACTAGTATTTTGTAACAGTAGAAAAAATGTAGGTAGGATTTTAACTGAGGTAGGTATCAGTTAATTTTGGGTAAGGGGTCTCTTTCCCAAAATAGTTTGGGATTTCCCTGTTCTACAGAACACCAGAACGCCACTCATGCTCCAAAAACCGAGTCCTCCTGATTGACTGGGTAGCCTGGGCGTGACCAAGTATTTTTATCGGTTGCAGACCAAGATGTGGCTTTGCTTCCACAGACTGTCTGACAACTGTTATTGGAATATGTGGTGGGCTTCAGGTATCCTCTGTCCAAATCCCAACGAGTATTTCTTGGTTGCCTTCGTCCTAGGAGGATGGTGCTTTTGTGCAAGTAGCCTATATTGCTCGATCATGAACCTTCGCCTCAGGGCTACCTATCTGAAATCTAACGGTCTTAGCGATTCGTGGAGGCTATGAAAAAAATACAATAAGAAGGTGCGACAGTGGCGAACAATAGCCGGGCTTGAAAGTGTATGGGCGTGATAATCTCTATTGTGTTTGTCTTCGGTAATGTAGTTACACTAATTCGATTTAGAATTTCCCATTCGCATATTTTTTGTTTTTGTTTTGTTTGTTTATTTCAATTATGATTGAGGTTTTGTTTTTGCTGATTCACGCTGAGCTTTCACGATTTTTCAAACCATTTTAACTATCGTTTTCAGGGAAATTCGTTCTATCCTTTCTGCGGTTGTAGAAAATACTTTCGCTGCGATACAAATGTCATTCGAAGGTCATTGTCAATTACCGCCTCCTCAGATCCGCCATCCGTCAATGTCAGTGCAAGATCTACTTGAAACTCGCCCTGGCTGCCGGTGAAAGTTCATTGTCATTGGCGGCACGTATTACTCCCGGGTGTCCTGACAGATCGTGCTAAGAGCGTAAACGTATCTCCAAACGATTTCCGCGTCCATTGACTATTGTCGGATTTATTGCTCGGCAGGCTGGCTACTTTTAGAAAAGGGGAAAACGTTAAAAACATGAACCAACGCCTTTTCAGTTTAATTAATTTCAATGAAGCATGAAACCCATTTGAGTTATATCTAATATTTCGTATCTTTACTTGCAGAAATGGGGCCCTGAAAAAGTACAATAAAAAACACATTACTGTCACCTTACCTGAGGGCAAAACCCTTCACAACATCAAGTGGTTCTCAATCTGGTGTGAAGAGTTCCAAGTAAGTATAGATTACACTTATATTAAATTTTGAAGCCTAATTGTTTGGGTTGATTAAGAAAGCGCCGATCCCCTCTGGAATGCGGTGCGACAGCGCCTGGAACGATTGCGATAGTTTTTAGAGAAAAATCTTATCGAAAGCGCCGAGTAACAGAAGTCCTACCTTTCTGAAAGTACGAATTTCGTACTTTCGTACTACGAAAGCGGCGAGCGCATAGACACATGGCAGTTCTGTGGTGGATGATCTACAGCAAAGAGGTTTAAAGCTCAGCCAATGTGTCAGTAGTTCCAAGCTTATCCTGAACTCAGTGGATAGCAGAGATGGTGTGTCCAGTCTTCTTTGGGTGCCATACCCGTAGCCAGGCCTTGGCGACCCCTGGCTACTAAATTTTGTCTAGCGTGTTGACCAGTTGCTACAGAAGTGGGCGGCTGGATTCGCTGAAGTTCAGAGGTTCCTCATATTTCTGCTTGCTGGCGCCCATCTGCCAAGTTGAATGGTAGACCATTACCACAGGACATACCTTCATCTGGGGCTGTCGCCAGCGCATTCGTACCTTTTTCAGTGGCGCTTTCGTACCTTAAAAACTGACAAGAAATGGGAGGGACCGGAGCATTCATAATTCAGAGAATTGCTTGGGCTATGTATAGTTTCCAAAGCAAATGGGAAAATGTTTTATCATTTGAACGGCAAATGCTTGAATTCTTCTAAACTGCTACTGCTCTGACATTGAATGTTTGAAAATTTTCAGGTTAACTTCGGTGACATCCAGATCCCCCGAGGTCTGGACTTCCCGAAACCCCAAAAAATCGGCGCTCTGTCGGGAGTCCACGCCGTCTCTTCGGACAACATCGTCGTCGTGGACGCCCAAACCCTACTGATCCCTTCTTTCTCGTATGACGGCGAGGCACCTGGTGAGTTAACGTGTTAACAAATCATTCAAAAACATCAAATTAATCCGATTGAGTTGTGAACACTAGTTTGGATGGCCTCAGGTCGAATACCATTATTTGGTAATGAGACGTGGGGGACCTTGGGACTGTTTAGGGACCTTGAGGGAGCGAAAAAAACAGTTTTTAGTTAGCAGAAACAGGTTTTCAATCTGTTTTTAGTAAAGATGACCAGTTGAGGGATGGGGTTATCTGTGCACGAAAGAATGGACAATTTAATTGCACTGCCTGATTAGGGAGTTAAAACCACGGCATGACTCGTCTCAACGACCTGATATGTATACCATCAAGGGAAAGGAGTACTATAGAAGTAACAGTTCCGTACCAAATATTTTAATAACTTCCAGCAGTAACATTGAATTGCATTATTTA
The DNA here is from genome assembly GCA_955831195.1 of Pilophorus perplexus. Taxonomy (NCBI): domain Eukaryota; kingdom Metazoa; phylum Arthropoda; class Insecta; order Hemiptera; family Miridae; genus Pilophorus; species Pilophorus perplexus. The sequence continues at coordinate 21,263,917 of OY037015.1, forward strand.
TATTCTAATAACTTTTACTACCAGAACCCAGACTACTACTACTAACTTTCTCTCCGGAACAATGTTATTGATTTTTTTGAAGCATTTTGGGAAACTTGGCCCATTTTGGTTTATTATTCTTGGAATAATACACCTATGTTTTCGCGACGGGGGTCGACGACTCCGATCGGGCTCAAAATTTGACATTATCAGTTTCAAGAGGTCTACATTCTAAATCCGAAATGTCCGTCCGCCGTCCAGGCCGTTTTGGGCAGTAGCAATTTTTTTAAAAATCTGAAATTTCGGCAAAATACTTGGTTTACCATCTAGTTGTGCCCGCAAGGTTTTCAGTCCGATCGCCCAAACCCGTGGGGCGCTATGGGGCTATAATGGGGCTACGGGAGGGGTTTATTGAAGGCTTTTAGCTATGGGATCGAGTTAGGTGTCGTTTTCGAAGTATTTTTGGACGTAGAATCCATTTTTTGGGGTCCCGGAACGATCCGATTTCACTGGGGCGATGTTTAGGGCATTCGTGGGGCTAAAAATGGGATTTTTGAAGGATCCCAGGATGTTGAATATTTTTCGAGTAAAAAATACAGAGTTTTTGAAAAAACACATTTTTGAACAAAAAAATCCAAAAAAAAATTTTTTTTTAGATAAAAATCCAAAAAAAAAATTTTTTTTTAAATTTTTTTATTGACAGATTTAAATTTCTGCACAAGTAACGTATATCAAAGAATAATAAACCCTTGTGTAAAATTTGCAGCGTTTTGAACCTACGTAACTTGGTAACTATTTGATCGAAAATTAAACTTAGGTAGTGCAAATTGTTCAGAATTTTGTCCTTTTCAACTTTTAATGCGACCAGATTTTCGATTGGTTGGATAGGAAAAAAGTTATAACCCAAAAACTGACGTTAGTACAATGTTAAACCGTCCGCCTTCTTGAATTTAGTGTCTGATGGGTTCCAATCGATTCACCAAAATGTCGGAAATAATTTTTTGCAAACTCAAAAGGATATATTGACTGGACCAGTACTTGAAATTGCTCAAAACTTGCAAGGTGTGCCCTCGCTGGCTAATTATTTCTCGGAGGGACACAGTGGACGGAACAGCTAGACTGACTGAATTCAACGTGGAACAGAGACGAGTCTGGCTGTTACTTTTTGTGGACACAATAAGGGCTAAGAAGACCAGTCGGGCGACCATTACGAACCAATAATATGAATACGGAGACGGGAAAGGTTGTCTAACCCAGGAATGGATTATTTTTGAGACGAGACGGAAATCACCCGAAAGAAGAGTCGTTTGCAGTATTTACATTGCTCAATACGAGAAGAGAATAAGTTGCTCGCGGCTTTTACATTGGCCAACCTACAATGAAAATTATCAGTTTGTTGTTCTCTCGAAATTGAACAATAGTTTGTGGCGGATGAGGACCATTTCGAAACTGGACGCAACTTCACCGCTCTCGAAATGGCACGCAACCTTGATCTATTGGGTACCCATTTCAGACACCTGTAATTAGGGTCGTGTGACTTTCAAAGTGGGTGGCATTCAAAAGGCTCCGCCTGTGTGCCTTCTAAAAGTCAAGAGGTCCCCCTAGAGAGGGATCAGCGTCAATTACCTCATGCCCGTCATCATTGTGTAAACTGTAAACAATATATCACTCTGGGGCGATTTTTAAGGTTGGATTGATTGTAAAGAATATTTTTTCATCATGAACGCACGCATTTCCATTTTCTGGGCCCCCAAAGGGTGTTCATATCGCAGATGTCGGTCGTTTTGATCCGTTCACCTCGGCAGGTTAACGAACGGAAGGCCACGGGAGAAAGTCGAGAAGAAATCCCTATCAAAAAATATCGACTCGATTCGTAAGTGATAGATTTCTTCGAAGAACATTGGAAAATGACTGAAAGGGGCAGGTTGTTCTTTCTATAAATGTCTCTAATGACGAGTCGACGTTAGTGACTGTGAAGGCGCTGAAATCGCAACTTTTTCTTGCTTCCTGCCATAATATACGGCTATAATAGTAGACCTTATAAAAATGGCATTCCCCCTGGTAGCTTTGTTGTTTTGATACGAAACTGACCAACTGAGAATTTTAACCTCGAGGCCCTCAGCTGAAACATGAGGTCAGCCTCATACGTGGGATCCCCTGCCGTTTTTTACTGGATCTTTACCTACCTTCCTATCGGGACACGCATTCCTTTAGGGATTTATAGTGCGCGCGTGCGTTAATTTCGCAGGCGTTCTAGATCGCCCTGGGGAGAAAACCGGCGTTAATCGAGGCCGGCCAAGAGCCTGCAGAACCATCGATATATGACGCTTCTTTGAATGATGAATAATTGCTAGCATAAATAAACTTGTAAAAAATTGAAAATGATAAATTTCAAGTTATAATTTAAAAGGAGATATTTTTTAGGGTTTTCACAAGAGGTAAAATTCTTGCGAGATATTTCAAGATTGTAATTTTAAGCTTTTTGTGTGATCTACGTGAATCCCTGGTTGTATGTCGATGGAAAGGAACGGTGATGCTGGAGGCCAGCGAAATTTGCTCTTCGTCCGTAATAATTCTTATCCTTGTAAATCACCTTTTCGTACCAGAAACTGGAACTTATTTTGAGACCGCTTCTCGAATCTATTTTTAGGCTCGATGGGTTGATGGCTTTAGGCATCGTTGAGTATGCGTATGCGTGCATTCCATTAAGGCTTCAATAGTAGAAGTTCCTCAACAGCTGGCAGTGTCAATTCAGTTGTTGACTATTGATTGACCCAAATCGTTTTTACTGCAGGGTTCAGCAAGTGTCATGGTGTGGCCACTTAGCGCTCTTCTGTTTTCGGCCCTCTGAGAGATTAAAAACCGAAAACTCTTTGTATATATGTAGAAGAATAGCTAGGAGATTTTATCGCCGTAGCCGCTGATTCCGAGAGTATGCATGCGAGCTCGCGCTTCGAGATGCTGCAACTCAGCTTATGGAATGTCGACTTTCTATCGCGAACTGGTTGCAGAGCCGCGAACCAACAGGAAGATGAGAAAGAAAATTGAAAACTCACTATCACGGATGGTTCCAGTCACGAAAAGGGGGTCACCCCGCTGTTAAAGGGTGCTCTTGGGAGTTTTCGCCCCCACCTGACCCCCAGGGGTCATTATGTAAAGGGGACGGCGAACTGGGGTTGCACAACTCGACCCTTGGGGTCTCGACTGGGTTCTGTAGGTCTTCGAGTCTCCTGAGCGACAAAACGAGAGGTGATCCCTGCATTTCCTCGTACGTGAGAGCGACTGGGAGGTCTTCTTACTGGGACTCCGAATAACTTTCCAGTGTTCTAAGCGCGTGCCTGGTTCAGTCTCGCACGATTGCGGATTAAAACAGCGTTTACGCCCTACCGCATCGTGAGGGCGCTTGTTACTCGTGAATTATTGATTTGAAACCATGTCAAATCTGAACCGTTCAAAGAAGGCGAATAGATGCTTTCAAAAAAGGAACTCTGCATGTTGTTCATGTGGGTGGATCGGAGGTTGCCGTCAATTCGTCAAGGTCACATCTTCGCCATAACCCTCCAACTCTACACCTTTAACCCCTTGAGACCCCGTGGAAAACATCGCACTGTTATACTGGAAAACATGTTATTTTATCTCAAAGAATTTATGAAGAATTCCAGAAGAAACATTTCGAAGATTACAACAAGCCCAGGAAAGATAGTGCTAAAAAGGGGCCTAGGTGAGAAAAAATTGTACACAGCTGGAAATCGTTTTAACCCCTTTTGGGGGTACTATGATATAGTACCGTCGCAAACTGAGATGGGTCTTATATTATAAGAGCCATCTCAGTTTGCGACAGTTTCTATAGGCTGTGCTTCAGATGTGGGAGCCTAAAAACCTTGAAAATGTCGCTCTTTTTCAGTATTTCGCTTATAACGCGAAAAGTATGCATTCTACAGAAACGTTTTCTCCATCCTTTAAATTTAACGTCAAATGACGTTTGTTGCATTTAAATCGGTACAGCCGTTCAGCCGCAATCGTTCGTCAAAGATTGGTGATTTCTGCAAACTTAGCTGAAAAGTTGACTACCCTCAACTTCTAACGCCTGTAGGTAGGTCCCAAATGACTGCACCGATCAAAAAATGTCAAAGGACCAAACTTGTTGGATATTCAATTGTGAATCAGATGCTTCTTTTTGTTTGAAATTCGCACACTGCAGTGCTGAGATAGTATTTTAAACCGAAAGGGTTCGTAGCGCCAAATTTCCACTAAGGCTGTCCAACGCAGAAAGCTTCGTCTGTACTCAAAACTTCTCACGTTCATGCATTTTGGTTTATTATTCTTGGAATAATACACCTTTGTTTTCGCGACGGGGGTCGACGACTCCGATCGGGCTCAAAATTTGACATTATCCGTTTCAAGAGGTCTAAATTCTAAATCCGAAATGTCCGTCCGCCGTCCAGGCCGTTTTGGGCAGTAGGAATTTTTTAAAAAATCTGAAATTTCGACAAAATACTTGGTTTACCATCTAGTTGTGCCCGCAAGGTTTTCAGTCCGATCGCCCAAACCCGTGGGGGCTATAATGGGGCTATAATGGGGCTACGGGAGGGTTTTTTTGAAGGCTTTTAGCTATGGGATCGAGTTAGGTGTCGTTTTCGAAGTATTTTTGGACGTAAAATCCATTTTTTGGGGTCCCGGAACGATCCGATTTCACTGGGGCGATGTTTAGGGCATTCGTGGGGCTAAAAATGGGATTTTTGAAGGATCCCAGGATGTTAAATATTTTTCAAGTAAAAAATACAGAGTTTTTGAAAAAACACATTTTTTAACAAAAAAATCCAAAAAAAAATTTTTTTTTGAGATAAAAATCCAAAAAAAAATTTTTTTTTTAATTTTTTCATTGACAGAATTAAATTTCTGCACAAGTAACGTATATCAATGAATAATAAACCCTTGTGTAAAATTTGCAGCGTTTTCTCTCATACAAATGCCATTCGACGCTACATTTAATTCTCTTTAAAAAAGGATGGAGTAAACTTTTCTGTACGATGCGTACGTGTCGCGTTATACGTTAAAATTTATTTAATACTGAACAAAGAGCAAACATTTCGAGGTTTTTAGGCCCCCACATCTGAACCACAGCCTACGAGGAACCGTCGTATAACCTCGTAGAAACCGTCGCAAACTCAGATGGGTCTTATTTGGGACCCCCGGAAGGGGTTATAACGATTCCCAGCTGAGTACTATTTTCTCTCACGTACAGCACTAATTGGCCTGCGCTAAACCAAATGCTCGACACGTAATTGCAGCATTCATGAAAACTACTAGAACCGCTCACCCTCAGCATTTGATATCACGACTGCCCTTTAATTTCAGCGTTCTATTAGCGATGATGGAAGGTCAAGTGCAATTGCCTAACTGTGGGACAGGTCAGTGGTGTGCACTGAGCGTGATCATCAGTCGTGTTATGTCAAGTGCCAACCTTTCGGGGGCAACAGGCGCTTTGCTCGAGATTACAGAGCAGATTGCCACGGTCCAGCGAGAACGTTGATGGTGATAAGAAATATAAATGCCGAATAAACATTGTAGAGGGCCAAGAAAAAAAATGTAAAAGCTCTGGCCGAATGTGAGAGAAACACGGGCATCGTGCCATGAGAAATTGGTAGAAACCTCCGCCGGGATCTGGTAGGGATTTTGAAATTCCGGATTTAGGGCGAGGCGGAAGAGTTCTGGTGATCACCCGCTGGCAAAGAGAGGGCATCGGCATCTGGGTGAAATGAGTGAAAGTTTTAGCTGTAAAAAAAAGCTGAAAAAAATGCCAAAGCCCTGCCAACTGGGCTTTTGAACGATGAAAAAAAATGACGGCGCTGAAAGCTGTAAACGTCTTCCTCTTGCATCCCAGTCTGAGCTCTTTGCATCCTCACTGGTTGTAATGATATACCTAGAGAACCCGGACCATCAAAATTAATTTTAACTGGTTGATGAAAGGTTCCCACATCGCCGAAATAAGTTCCTGAAGCAACCGGGATCAGTAACCTTAGTGTAAGTGGATTGGAATTGCTATATTTCGTGTTTACCAAACAGGGTTACGTGGGCGTACTGCCTTTTCATTAGTTTACTTTATTTCTAAATTCGCCGATCATATAAATTACCGATTCCGGTTATGGCCTTTTTATTTTTGAAGCTGTCTACCATTGTGTGTGGTTTTCATTACAGTCTCTTCACTGTTAATCTATGAGATTTTCTCTTAATTAATTTACCTCAAGTGGTTTTTTGGTAAAACGTCAGTTTTGCAGTGAATACTTGTATAATAGGTACTTGGAACAAGTTTTCGGACGGCGGCAGCTACGGTAATCTGATTTTTTGCCGGGGTCTGTAACACATCAACGTCCCAACGAGTAAGACTGAGAGGGCTTATTCGCTGCCGAAGAACGGGGTGGCTCTCAACGAGTAAAACGGCATTACCCATTATATTGTAATACGCATTTTGCACTAATGGTCGGAAGTGTAAGAGTTACACATTTTCAGTTACTCGACAGTAACCTAATTACTCAGTCATTACTAAAAGTAGTAGCATGGATTTCGTGATGCCGAAAACAAGTGAAACTGGAAAAAGAAACGCGTGATGGAGAGATTACAAAAATCAGTCACGCGCAGTGTTACCATCTGGTCTCTTTTACTCTTAGTCCTGGAGCCGAGCCCGAAAATCGCATTTCATTTTGGGAGAAGGTTTGACCATAAATATTACAAATCTAGTCGATTCTGAGAGAGGAAATGCTAGTCTGCCATTTCAAAGCGGGGGCTACCAAAAATGGCGGCCATGTAAAATTTTCAGAAAATGCGAAAAATTTACTCATTTTAGGATGGATGAAACTTTTACACATGATAGTTTATGTGGAATTAAGGATGTTTCCATAAGTCTGCCTAATTTTACCGGGGGCTAAACCCCGGCAGACTCAAATTCAAAAAGTGCACTTTTAGGGTTCAAAATTTACAGACGTTGGGACGGTTCAAAATTTTACACGTGATTATACATGTATAATGAAGGACTTTGACACTAGTCTGCCGAGCCCACGCGGGTGTTCAGTACTGGCAGACTTCAATTGAAAAAGTGCCAAATTTTGGAATAAATTTCATCAATTTTGGGAGGTTTGAAATTTTTATGCGTTGAAGATCTAGTGGTGTAAGAACGATTGAGCGTAGTCTGCCATCGATATTCGGGGGCTTTCCATTGGCAGACTCGAATTCAAAAAGTGCAAATTTTGGAGTTAAAATTCAACTACTTTGGGAAAGCTGCAATTTTGGTAAATTGTAGTGTCTAGTGTGTGTATGCTTTGTAACGTAGTCTGCCATCGATATTCCGGGGCTTTCCATTGGCAGACTTACTTTAAATAGAAAAAAACCGAAGTTGCAAATTTCAAATGTAAAATTCAACTACTTTGGGAAAGCTGCAATTTTGGTACGTTGTAGTGTCTAGTGTGTGTAAGCTTTGTAACGCAGTCTGCCATCGATATTCCGGGGCTTTCCCAGTGGCAGACTGACTTTAAATAGTAAAATACGGAATTTTTCCACTTTTGAGGTAAAATATTACCTTCCTTGGGATGAGTCAAATTTTGATATTTGATTACATTGTAATACTACCAAGGCAGAGGATACTTTCTGACATCGTCTGCCAACGAAATACAGGTGTTCTTCTCGGCAGACTTACACTATGCTCTTATAGGTATTCATCACAATATAGGCTTTTTATTATTATAGTCCAGTCAAATAAAACATCTTACCTTGCAAAATGGGGGGTGGTAGATCTTTTTTGATACGTTGTCTGGGTGGATGTGTACATGAACAACTCAAGTTTGCGACCTCGGAAGCCGACTGGAACATTCTCAAAAACACGAAAAACCACAAAATTGCCCGTTTTTCACGCCGAAGGACCACTTTTTCGATAAAAACCTCGATATCATTTTTTATAGTAGGTAAACAAAATTTATAACAATAATTGTTCAAATTATTTGAGACAGATTGGTTTTCCTAGCATTCATAGATCCAGCTACTCAATATTTAGCACGTTTCGCATATTTGGCCAACTTTAGCGATTTTTGCGTTTGTATCACTCGGGATAATTGTACGATCATTTCTATTATCATATAAACCCACCCAGAAGCTTCAGAGAGGTCTGAGAGGATACTCTCCCGTCCCTCCCCCCATCCACTTTATTTTTCTTTCTTAAATTTTATATATATCATAATACCCAATTAAAGATCGAGATAAACAATTAAAAAAAATACACTACTACCAACCGAGAAAACGAATTTAAACCAAAATATGAAACGTCCAATCTTACACCGCTCTGTAAGCGTAAGCACGTTTTTCAAAACGTTTTTGGCTGTAGCTCTGAAACTATTGGCCCGATTCCAAATTTCTTTTTTTCTCGTGAAAGCTGATTAAATTCCCCGTCACAGTTATTTCATGTGAAATTTTGATTTGATCTTTGATAAGGGAGGAGTGGGCACGGCAAAAAAGTGGCACATTTTTAAAGAAAAAAAAAAAGTGTTTCCTTGCACATCTCTGCCTATAACTCGGGAACGGTTTGTCTGATATTACTTTTCTTTTCATTTGGCGAAAGCCGATTAAATTTTAAGTAATGGATGACACATTGCATGTCTATTGAAACGACAACAGTGCCACTAGTATTCGTCGCAAAGGGTGGAAACAAGAGATTTGACCATCCAAGACCACCTTTTCTAGACATTTTCTTCGCTCCCTCCGAGACTATTTCTCCGATCGAAAATTCATTGCCCCCACGCAAAAGCTGATTGAATTTCCTTTCAAAACTGATATTAGGATTTTCCCGGAGACCTCAGGAAAAGCACATAAAATGCCTCCCCAAATAGGTTTTCAGAGGGAACATAGCTGATTACCCGCAAAATTGTCAAAGAGCACTTCCAGCTGTTATGGGTAGTCCTAGTCAAAAATTGCATAGAATGAAAGTTGTAGATCATGAAATTTTACATCATTTGATCATCCTAGTTTTCAGATTAGCAGGTCGTAAAACATATAAAGACAACAAACACGGGTTTGCACCACCAAAAGAGATCACTTTTCACCGTAATCGCTGCTACGGCGGCAGCTAATCTAGAATGATCAACTAACTAGAATGATCAAATGATGTAAAATTTCATGATCTACAACTTTCATTCTACGCATTTTTTGACTACGACTAACCATTTCAAAGTTATAACAGCTGGAAGTGCTCTTTGATAATATTGCGGGGAATCAGCAATGTTCCCTCTGAAAACCTATTTGAGTAGTCATTTTACGGGCTTTTCCTGAGGTCTCCGGGAAAATCCTAATATCAGTTTTGAAAGGAAATTCAATCAGCATTTGCGTGGGGGCAATGAATTTTCGATCGGAGAAATAGTCTCGGAGGGAGCAAAGAAAATGTCCAGAAAAGGTGGTCTTGGATGGTCAAATCTCTTGTTTCCACCCTTTGCGACGAATACTAATGGCACTGTTGTCGTTTCAATAGACATGCAATGTGTCATCCATTACTTAAAATTTAATCGGCTTTCGCCAAATGAAAATAAAAGTAATATCAGACAAACCGTTCCCGAGTTATAGGCAGAGATGTGCAAGGAAACACTTTTTTTTTTCTTTAAAAATGTGCCACTTTTTTGCCGTGCCCACACCTCCCATATCAAAGATCAAATCAAAATTTCACATGGAATAACTGTGACGGGGAATTTAATCAGCTTTCACGAGAAAAAAAGAAATTTGGAATCGGGCCAATAGTTTCCGAGCTACAGCCAAAAACGTTTTGTAATACGTGCTTCCGCTTACCGAGCGGTGTAAGATTGGACGTTTCATATTTTGGTTTAAATTCGTTTTCTCGGTTGGTAGTAGAGTGTATTTTTTTAATTGTTTATCTCGATCTTTAATTGGGTATTATGATATATATAAAATTTAAGAAAGAAAAATAAAGTGGATGATGGGAGGGACGGGGGAGTACCCTCTCAGACCTCTCTGAGGCTTCTGGGTGGGTTTATAATATAAACCCACCCAGAAGCCTCAGAGAGCTGGGAGGTAAAAGATCGAATCCACCGTTGTATTGATTTTGGGAAATCGCGATTTCCTCTAGATAAATAGGAGGTAGTTTTCCGTTATAACCCCCCCCCCCCCCCCCCATTCGATTTTGGTTGGCTTTGGGTGCCTTAAAGCCATCGGGAGGGACTAGAAATCGAGTTCGGGGTGGTGGGGGGGGGGGGGGGGGGGGGGGGTTATAACTGAAAAGGACTTGAATTTGGGTGTCTTAAAGCCATCGGGAGGGGTGTTTATGAACACGAAATCGAGTGGGGGGGGGGGGGGGGGTATAACGGAAAAGTACCAAATAGGATTCCTCTAGATAAATAGGATTCGTCTAGATGAATAGGATTCCTCTAGATAAATCACAAAATTGGCAGATTCGCCCTTTTACCTCCCAGCCGACGATATGATAATAGAAATGATAGTACAATTTTCCCGAGTGACACAAACGCAAAAATCGCTAAAATTGGCCAAATATATTTGGCACGTACATATGCGAAACGTGCTAAATATTGATTAGGTAGCTGGATCTATGATTGCTAGGAAAACCAATCTGTCTCAAATAATTTGAACAATTATTGTTATAAATTTTGTTTACCTACTATAAAAAATGATATCGAGGTTTTTATCGAAAAAGTGGTCCTTCGGCGTGAAAAACGAGCAATTTTGTGGTTTTTCGTGTTTTTGAGAATGTTCCAGTCGGCTTCCGAGGTCGCAAACTTGAGTTGTTCATGTACACATCCACCCAGACAACGTATCAAAAAAGATCTACCACCCCCCATTTTGCAAGGTAAGATGTTTTATTTGACTGGACTATAATAATAAAAAGCCTATATTGTGATGAATACCTATAAGAGCATAGTGTAAGTCTGCCGAGAAGAACACCTGTATTTCGTTGGCAGACGATGTCAGAAAGTATCCTCTGCCTTGGTAGTATTACAATGTAATCAAATATCAAAATTTGACTCATCCCAAGGAAGGTAATATTTTACCTCAAAAGTGGAAAAATTCCTTATTTTACTATTTAAAGTCAGTCTGCCACTGGGAAAGCCCCGGAATATCGATGGCAGACTGCGTTACAAAGCTTACACACACTAGACACTACAACGTACCAAAATTGCAGCTTTCCCAAAGTAGTTGAATTTTACATTTGAAATTTGCAACTTCGGTTTTTTTCTATTTAAAGTAAGTCTGCCAATGGAAAGCCCCGGAATATCGATGGCAGACTACGTTACAAAGCATACACACACTAGACACTACAATTTACCAAAATTGCAGCTTTCCCAAAGTAGTTGAATTTTAACTCCAAAATTTGCACTTTTTGAATTCGAGTCTGCCAATGGAAAGCCCCCGAATATCGATGGCAGACTACGTTACAAAGCATACACACATTAGACACTACAATTTACCAAAATTGCAGCTTTCCCAAAGTAGTTGAATTTCAACTCCAAAATTTGCACTTTTTGAATTCGAGTCTGCCAATGGAAAGCCCCCGAATATCGATGGCAGACTACGCTCAATCGTTCTTACACCACTAGATCTTCAACGCATAAAAATTTCAAACCTCCCAAAATTGATGAAATTTATTCCAAAATTTGGCACTTTTTCAATTGAAGTCTGCCAGTACTGAACACCCGCGTGGGCTCGGCAGACTAGTGTCAAAGTCCTTCATTATACATGTATAATCACGTGTAAAATTTTGAACCGTCCCAACGACTGTAAATTTTGAACCCTAAAAGTGCACTTTTTGAATTTGAGTCTGCCGGGGTTTAGCCCCCGGTAAAATTAGGCAGACTTATGGAAACATCCTTAATTCCACATAAACTATCATGTGTAAAAGTTTCATCCATCCTAAAATGAGTAAATTTTTCGCATTTTCTGAAAATTTTACATGGCCGCCATTTTTGGTAGCCCCCGCTTTGAAATGGCAGACTAGCATTTCCTCTCTCAGAATCGACTAGATTTGTAATATTTATGGTCAAACCTTCTCCCAAAATGAAATGCGATTTTCGGGCTCGGCTCCAGGACTATCTGTGGTTACCATCTTTTTCGTAGTTCTTCAGCATTGATGAAGATCGCAGATGTTGGGGTTCATCCAGTTTTAAAGCTTTTGGATGTCGAATAGGTTAGAAAACATTTTCTGCGCGTTCCACTACTTTCATCCACACGTCATTCATTACTATAAACAGCATGAAAGCTCTCTATCTCTCTAATAATAACTGCAACAACATTGTGTATTACTTTTAACTTATTGTTTTTGAAAACTTTCAGTAGATTATTATTTGTTGCTAGGTAGTGTAAGCTTGCACCTAATTACTTAGCCGTTTGAGGGAGGGTAGTCATATTTATTACCCTCCAAACACTAACTGGGACACCCCGTACTTTGCACGATATACCAAAATCTCGTCCATCATCTGTGAATAATGCAACCCATGGTTCACTCGGAACACCCAAGCTTTAATAAGCAACCCGTCAACATTGTAATTTTTCTTAGTAGCTTGTTGACCCGTTTCTCTTTGTGCAGTATCAAACTAACTCGATTCGAAGGCTAGTTAAAGAAACTTGTACCCAACTTAACTTCCGAAAGGGTTATCTCACAGAAATCCTTTTGTACTCGTTGAAATCAGCGTGAAAAGCTCTTTATAACCGACGTAGTTCCGTTCAAAACAGACGCCTGTTACACAGCCCCACAAAAAAAAAAAAAAAAAAAAAAATCTGTTTAAAAAAGTTTCTGCTTCGGGGGTCTGACTATGGTATTCCTATGTATTTTTCGACGCTGAATCCGAATCCGAGGTCAAAAAATTCGTTCACCCCTTAATTTTTTTGTGTTTTGTGGAGGGGCGGTTCCACCCCACAGCCCCACAAAAAAAGGTTTCTGCTTCGGGGGTCTGACTATGGAATGAATGAATGAATGAATGAATGAAAAACGTGTTTATTGACCAAGAACAATGGTTAGTATAAGTAGTGAATTTACACGACTATGACTATGGTCTATGCCCGTCTGTCAGAGGTCTACGCCTAGTCTTAACTCTAAGTTAACTAGTACGATTCTAACAACATTCTAGAAACATTCTATAAAACTTTAAATTATGCAGGGGGGTCATTGGATAGTGCATGTGGGAGAGATTACAATGTTCAGGCCAATTTCGACGATTTTATGGTTGACCTCCTGGGATTCAAACCTAGGACCAGTTAAACTCGGCCACCAAACCCAATCTATAACCCCATGCAGCTTCACAATAGTTCGCCAAAGGGAGCCAGTTAGTACCATTCAGCACCGTCATAACATCTTCCCACACTAGCCTTGCTCTGCCGAAGCTGGCCACACGAAACTCGCCGAGGATGGGGCAACGCGCGATGAAATGCATCATATCTTCTTTCTCGCCAAGGTTACACAGGGAGCAGGTTTCTCTAGCAGGGTCATCGTTTTCCCCAAGACCATGGGGCCGGCCATTTAGCACAAGCAGATCACCTCGAACCCTGCACACCCATCTCAGGACAAACATAGAAGCCTTCTGTGTGTCAACCGTCAGATCTATGCAGCGAACCCCCAAATCCAGGTGTTGGTAAATTCGATCCCGCGAGGCCAAAGCCCTTGCCATGACTGCCTCCTTCCATCCTGCTTCTACTTTCTTCTGTAACACATCCAGGCGAGACTTCCACGACTCCAGACCAGCAAAAGAAGTATCCAGAGAACATCCATTCCGCTCACAAAGCTGCTGCAAGTTTCTGTACCAGTACTGCCGGCGGTTGACCACCTCAGCCGCGACCAAACGAGGAAAACGTCTAGCTGGCATTGCAAGGACCTTGAGCAAGTACTTACAGTGGAGAGACAGGGTGTACAAAAATACCGGCGACACGCCCGACTCCAAGTACACAACGTAATCGGGGGTCTGACTATGGTATTCCTATGTATTTTTCGACGCTGAATCCGAATCCGAGGTCAAAAAATTCGTTCACCCCTTAATTTTTTTGTGTTTTGTGGAGGGGCGGTTCCACCCCACAGCCCCACAAAAAAAGTTTCTGCTTCGGGGGTCTGACTATGGTATTCCTATGTATTTTTCGACGCTGAATCCGAATCCGAGGTCAAAAAATTCGTTCACCCCTTAATTTTTTGTGTTTTGTATAGGGGCGGTTCCACCCCACAGCCCCACAAAAAAAGTTTCTGCTTCGGGGGTCTGACTATGGTATTCCTATGTATTTTTCGACGCTGAATCCGAATCCGAGGTCAAAAAATTCGTTCACCCCTTAATTTTTTGTGTTTTGTATAGGGGCGGTTCCACCCCACAGCCCCACAAAAAGATTTTCTGCTTAGGGGGTCTGACTATGGTATTCCTATGTATTTTTCGACGCTGAATCCGAATCCGAGGTCAAAAAAATCCGTTCACCCTTTAATTTTTTTGTGTAGGGGCGAAATCATCGCCCCTACACACAAAAAATCAACCCGAAGCAGAAACCTTTTTTTTTTTTTTTTTGTGCGTTTGTACACTCCAAAATACTCATATTCATCAATTTACTCCTCCTGGAGGGATGATTTCGCCCCTACACAAAAAATTGAGGTGTGAACGGATTTTTTTACCTCGGATTCGGATTCAGCGTCGAAAAATACATAGGAATACCATAGTCAGACCCCCGGATCAGAAACTTTTTTTTTGTGGGGCTGTGTTATCTAAGTTGGAACTCGCTCGTCAATTTGCGCCCACCCGCACGGAAATTGGTTCTGCCGTTTGGGCGTGATGTTGGAACAAACATACAGACATCCATTTTTAGCAATATAAAGATTGTAAATTGTTTTTGGGGTGCAGAGAAATTACAAAGAAGTGTTCCTTATGATTAAGAGTTCTTCCAAATAATACAAAATGATACGAAACAATAGGTTTGTTCCCGGTGACGGACTGTCAACAGAAATCGACGGAGACATGACATGTCTACACATTGTGTAGTTAACTGCTGTTCCAGGTCGCTCCAGCGGCCTCACCGGCTGTTCCAGGTCGATCTGTTGGTTGACAGCTATTCAACTGAAGTCGGAAGGAACCGACAGCTCAAATGAGTTTGGTTAAGAGCTATCGAACTTGATAACACAACCCAGTTGAAACCTCTCTCACAACCTTCTCACTTTAATTTGTTGCTCAGTGTGTCAAGTTGTCCGCTCATCTCTTCCAGACGATGATGATCTACAAATTTTGTAGCCCTCCATAGATCCCCATATCAGATGGTTCATGGACCCCCAAAAATGGATTCTTCCAATAATACCTTCTACAACGATACCATATGAAATTTACAGTCACGCGAATCATCGTGAAGTAACGATACAGCATTGTTCGGTGTTCTAGGACCCCCCCCCCCCCCGGCCGAGCGAAGCGAGGCCCCCCCGTCCGAATAAGTGGTTGACTGAGTAGGGGTTTGAACGTGTCCATCGATGCTACTCACCACACCGGGGGGGGGGGGGGGGGGTCTGGGGGGACGGAGCCGGAGCATAGATCTAGTATTTATTTAAAACACAGTTCAGTCCCTTGGTGCTATTTTCCTCTAACCTCTTTGAAATTCGAGAAGCCTCGAAATGGGCGATGAAATTAGTGACAACCAAGCCACGAACAAACCAACTGAGAAGAAGAGGAATGGAGATTTTGTCAGTTTCCCAGTTTACTTTGTTTGGACTGTTCCAAGTTCGGCCTTTCAGTGCTGATAAGATTGAAAATTAGGTGTGATCTAGCCGTCGAGATGTATAGCTATCTGCAGCTTTTCTAAGTGGCCATTTGAGTACCGTGATGACTTCTTGATCGCCGTATTGACCGGTCTGGAGGGTCGTTGACTTGCCGGCGTCTGAGAGGGCATATCGGTACATTTACATAGGAGTTGGGGGTCCCCTCTGACTCAACCCTGGCCTAGTGATCGAGTCCGGCTCGGGATTCCAGGGCATAACCGTTCAACGGGGCACATCTTCTGTCGGAAGGACTGGAACAGAGTAAAAACAACAAACTTGTGGAATCCGAAGAGAAAATTGGAAGGAGTGTTTTGAATTGGCTAGTTAGCTCAGCTGGTGATCAGATTTAGATTAGATTATGCACTTGAGTGTTTATGATGACCTGATTCCTGAGATAACTGCTGTAGGAGATCTGTACCCTTAAAACGTTCAGCGCCCCACCACTAGATCCTTTTGCGCGAGGATCTAACCCCAGACTGTTGATCCCTGGGTAAGATTTCTTTGTCCTAGGGATTTAAATTCAAAAATAAGGTTGACTGTGCTGTCTCATCATCTCTGCATAAATGTTTGGCTCTTCATTACCCTGATCTTGTAAAGATGTTCTTGAAGCTGTCTCATCTCTTGTGCGCACGATTAGCCGCCAGTGTTTCAGCAGAAAATGGTCCCTCCACTGTCAGGGCCAGCCTTGGTGGTATGCTCGTGGTGTTGATGCGGGGTTCTTTCCCATCTCTGGTGGTGCTGTGTCTTTTGCTACTGCTGGACCACTTTACAGAAGAGCGTCCCATTAATCTGCAGGGCTCAGGTTCCATAGGGTTCCTGCTACTGTAGCGTTGTGACAACCCTGCTTTATCAGGGCGTCTGCTCAATCCCCTCGGGATTGTCTGGTATCCATCTGAGAATAATCTCATTGGAAGCCCCAACTCGCCTGTCAGCCTTAGAGACTGTCGCGCACCAGTTTTGAATTGGTGGACGTTCTCGCCAGTGATTTCAACGCCGCTTGGCTATCTGAGAATATGTGGATCCGCCTTCTTCCGAGGCCTATCCCCCCACTCAACACTATGCTGGTGATACACGTGAAAATCTTTTCTTGCTTTCAGATTGGCTATTGATTATATTATAATTACCTCGTAATGTCCTGTTTCAGATGCCAAATTCTGGGTTGGTAGAGGGCCCAAGCCCAGTCCGCAAGGAATCCGAGTGCCCGACGAGAACGGAAAGACTGTCCCTTTGAGGAGGTAAGTATTTTGTTCTCAAAAAGAGTTTTGGTTTATTTAATACATTATTTGTGCTGTGTTCAAAGGATACCCAGGAACTAATTTTTAACGCTATTTTTTTTTTTTTAGATACGATAGGAAAACTATCGTTCTAACTCTTCCCGGTGAACTGACTATTTTCGACATTGGTCACTTCGGTGTCTGGTGTGAGGCCTTCACCGTTGACTTTGGCCACGTCCAGATCCCTCCAGCACTCAACGTGCCGCCGTCTCTGAAGATGCTCGGCGTGTCTCCTCAGGTACCGAAAAATGATTTTGGAATCTGCACACGGTGAAGGCTTAACTTGACTTTTGACCCTCGGGGTTTCCCAGATAATTTAGCGTGAGAGAGAAAAAATAAAAATGTTCCCCCTTTGTGTCCAGATTGTTTCCAATGGATCCTAAGGGGGTTTCCATATTTTCAAGCCGTTCAATAACACCATTGATGAGGGATACCTTTGGGCTCAAACCGGTGATACCTTGATCACCTACATACGTGACAGACGTACAACGGTCCAGCGGAAGGTGAACCGCAAAAAACTTTGTCACGATGGCGCCAGGGAGGAGCTTATCTTCCCAACAGCTCACTTAACATCGTCTCGCCACTGTGGGGATTGGGACGCGATTTTTTACGCATCATTCATTATAGATTTTTTTTTCCCAGTCTGGAAAGGCTCCTGGAAATGACTGCTCACTTTTGCACTTGGTCGCCTGCTAAATATTTTATCGTTTGAGGTCATCGCGTAGCGAGGATTTTTCAAAACCGGAACCTATTAATCAAAATAACTGCATTCCGCAGAAGATTTGCCCTCTCGCACTCAAGCCACTTTGTAATCATCTTTAATTACAAGGCACTTCATATTAGATAGTGCAAGGCTTGAGTTATATCATAAATTTATTATAGTGGATGCTTGCAAAATTGTTCCTACATGAGATTTAGGTATCTCGTGATCTATGAAGCTGGAGGAGCTCAGATTTCACCCCCTCCCCACCCCAGAGCGTTACTCTCGCTATAGATTATTAAAGTTGTGCATGTTATCATTATGCTTTTTTTACTGAGTACATACAACCAGCTCAATGATATACAAGTTTCAATTTATATGAAGCATTAAATGTTGAGTTGTATGTTTTCTCATTACAGCTTGCACCTTTTTATGGCTTTTCTGTTATAACTTTTTTCCTAACGCTAAATCAGTATCTGCATGACATACAGCTTTTCCTTCAACTTTCTACTTGAAATTTACAATTGAACCTACTAGTTTGGGCTACTTAAAGAGGCTCACATTCCAGACATCAACTCGTATGCCGAAATTTCCCGAGGGGGTGCAGCATGCTTCCCCGTTATATACCTAACTGACGGGTGTAACGTTATTTACGGTGATAAAACTCTTAGCCGAAAGTGCTTTCTGTTGGAACGCTCGTTTGATTTCGGAGCTACCCAACAAGGATTCCCACGTATTGTTCAGTCGCCATAATAACCCAGTGCTATTAATGTGGAAAACCGCCACAATTGTAATGTTGAGGAAAACTGTGTTTAGGATGAGATGTGAACCTTGTCTGTACGTACGATAGACATTTGTGAATTTGTAGTATTTTTTTGTGACGATTTTTGAGGCACTTGACTGTATTTGGAACTGTCCGCGGATTCTGCACCGCTGTACTAGTATGTCATCATGCTGTACTTTACTTGTATACCTAATTCTAAGGTCATAACAGTTACTACTTTGACTTCATGACTAGTGCTGGACTGTTTAAACAGATAACTTGAACATTACGCTGAGTCTTCCTCTTCGTGAGTAGTCTAGTTTGCTTTATCATTTAACCCCATCGGTTTCTTGTTATCATCTGAAATTGCATAATTGAAAAATGATTGAATGGGTGGGTGCACGTACTTGATCCTCATCACTCGAGCTTCCCTGGTTCAATTGCCCGACTATTGTTGGCGATGGAGTCTGTGAGATTCACACGGGCAGACAAGACGCCCACGCTCCTCTACATTCTCCCTTGTGTAACGTTTACATCATCTTCCTTTTGAACTGTCCGCCCGCGTTAAGGAGAGATTGAAACCCCAACACCTTCTATGGGAGTCGCCCGATTTGATGTACCGATGACAAGGCTCGTTAGGGGCGGTCTCCTTGACATGGAAGATGAAAAAGAAAAAAATAACACTGCACCTAATAATGGGCTCCAGTGAAGGAACAGTTAAGTGCATTTCTCATTTTCAAAAGAGCATCAATTTCCGGAATTTAGTCGAAACTAGAATTTGCCCAGATCAATCAAGAGTGGCGTATTTGCGCAGGTGAATAGGGAAAGAGGAAACTGTTTTATGAACTGTAGATTTAAACAAGTTTACTTATGATGGTAACCAATTTTTATTTACGAGTTTCAATGAGCCTCTCAACTGTTTCCAGAGGATTAAATTTATCCATCATGGCATTAGGGGGGTCACGGATGTAAAGAGGGCAAGTACCCGGTAGGTCGGGTATTTAGAACTGGGTATTATTATATACCCAAGCCTCCTACAAATACCTTCCCGTTAAAACCCAACCTCCCAAACTTTTATTAAAATTTTTTACCTAATAGAATGGTTAATTTGCTGACAAAAATTCAGCCCATACATTTTGGTTTATTATTCGTGGAATAATTCACCTATGTATTCGTGTCGGAGGTCGAAAATTCTGATCGGCCTCAAAATATGTTTCTAGTTTAGATTCCAAAAAGCGAAATGTCCGTCCGCCGTAGGCCGTCCGAGCTGTTTTGGGCTGTAGGAATTTTTTTTTTTAAATTTGAAATTTTGACAAAATACTCGGTTTACCCTGTAGTTGTGCCCGCAAGGTTTTCAGCGTGATCGCCCGAACCCGTGGGGCTAAAAAGGGGCTACGAGAGGGGTTTTTGAAGGTTCTGCTATGGGGTCGAGTTAGGTGCCGTTTTCGGACTATTTTTGTATCCAGAATACATTTTTTGAGGTCCCAGAACGATACGATTTCACCGTGTGGATCTACGGGGCTACAAATGGGATTTTTGAAGGATCCCAGGAAGTCAAATAAGGCCTCGTTTTCCGAAGTAATTTTACAAAGAATTATAAAACCTTTAGTAAAATTTGCAGCGTTATTTTCCCTTCCCTGTGGATGGATTATTCACAGGTTATTCATGTCCTGCATGGATGTGGCCCAGACTCCGACGTGGGAAGAAAGCTAACGTAACCCGCGTTTAATCGTTTAATCGTACACATCGTATACGCTGCGAATGATTTCACGATTATGAGCTGTGTGTGGGGAAATCGCCATCAAATTCACATGTATCTACACCCCCTTTAATGAAATTTTCTTCATTTGGAGGAAGAACATGAACTTGAAAATTCATGAATTTGAGCGGTAATCTCACGTTATATTGTTACGTTTTTTATTTTTTATTTTAATAAATTTTTTATCATTAAGTTTTTTTTAGAGGGTAAATTAAAAAAATGAATTAAAAAATACCGAAATTATTTGGTATTTACCCAGAAAACTAAATACCCGAGTATTTGACATCTCTGAGTGACAGAGATGTATTGTTACATCTCTTATTGGCCAGAAGGTTTTGTACAAATTCTCGATTCTCGACTCCCTGGCTCATAAAGCCTCACTTGAAACAGGACCGTTGAAAGGTTTATGTTTACTAAAAACCATGTTGGGAGGATTAAAAACCGGTTTCTGCGGTCTTAAAACTGGTTGATGCTCCCTAAAACCTAATTTCTACCGATTGAAAACTGGTATCTCTGTTAACTAAAAACTAAACGACACGAGCCCCATGGTGTAATCTTCTCCTTAGCGGTATTTACATTGGACCTGAGGCCCTCTTAAACGGGATCCACATGTCAAGCAGATTACTTTCGCGGTAAGATGTACAGCGTAAAGTTTTAATGCCGCTGCCCTCTTATCCTTATCAAAATTTCCTGTCAGGTTGTTATAAAGTTATACGGGCGTCCATTCGAGAAAGTAAAGAATTTATGTTCCCTACCGTTCGGAATTGATCACAGTATTGAAAATGAATGGTTGTCCAACCTAATTAATTTGTCTGGTGTAGGCATAAATTGGAAAGGGGACTACTCTATCGTAGTTGACTTTGATCGTGCGAATTAATTAAACGGAAAGCGAAATTTTCAGGCTATAACCGTTGGAGAAATCATCTCGGCGCGGAAATCGTGTATTGTTGTTAGGATGGTTGAGTCTGTACTGTGGCCGCCCGGAGGATGTTTTCCCTTTCTGCCGCCTCCCGGAGGTTTTTAATAGCGCGATTGTTTGTGCGGTAAACAATAAAACCGCCGTAAATCGAAATTCTCGGTGGGGTCTTTGAAAGGTGCAAGGGTAAAAACGCTTCGAGTCGTTAGAGGTTCGATGAACCCCCGAGTTCTTCTGGGAAGCTGAGGAGCCCTTGAGGTGCACTCCAGGCATAATACTGAAAAGAGCCTACTGTTGAAGATGCATTGACGTTGTCGAACGTGTCTGGGGGTTCAAAAAAGTTTTTCATGGGTACTGAAAAAAGAAAAAAAAACGAAACGAGAAAGTCCCCGACCTTCCTTCCCTCGATGCCTCACCTGCCTATCCAGGTCTGAAAAGTTGGACGGTCCTGAAAGAGAAGCCGCGTTATGGGCGTTGGTCGTGTTAATCGATGTGTTACTCGCTCACACGTACGCCTCTAGTATGATCACGACGCGTGACACGGCCCTAAATATGTTCTCACCGTAGGTACCTACACTGAACGTACAGAGCCCGTCAATCGAGTACCGTAGATTGCTTGTTGTGATCGAATTTATGATATCTACCGAACGCCGGTCTCAATTTAAAATCTGCACATCTGATTTTTGGTCAACAACACTGGCCCACAAGAAAAAAAAAATGTAGAAAAAAGTTTTTTGGATTTAAAAAAAAAAATTTTTTTTCGAAATTTTTTCGTTTTTTACTTGAAAAATATTTGACCTTCTTGGTTCCTTCAAAAATCCTATTTGTAGTCCCATGAAAGCCCTACAGATCGCAACAGTGAAATCGGATCGTTCCGGGACCCCCGAAAATGGATTCAAGTGCCAAAAATACTTCGAAAACGACACCTAACTCGATCCCATAGCCAAAAGCCTTTAAACAAAACCCTCCCGTAGCCCCATTTTAGCCCCATAGCGCCCCACGGGTTTGGGCGATCGGGCTGAAAACCTTGCGGGCACAACTAGATGGTAAACCAAGTATTTTGTCAAAATGTCAGATTAAAAAAAAATTCCTACTGCCAAAAACAGCCCGGACGGCGGACGGACATTTCGGATTTAGAATTTAGACCTCTTGAAACGGATAATGTCAAATTTTGAGGCCGATCCGAGTCGTCGACCCCCGTCGCGAAAACATAGGTGTATTATTCCAAGAATAATAAACCAAAGGGTGTTGTTTAGTGCCGAGAAGATGAAGATTGGTGTTGGGGTTTTTCAGTATGCTGAATCCAAATTTGAAACCCGTTTTTGTTGAGATTGAGATTGAGATTTGTTTAGATGACAAATGAAAGATAGCAACTCTTACAGGATTTTTCATGCTGAATCCGATTTTGGAATTCGATTGTTTCTATCTGCCGTCGTTTTTTTTTTTTTTTTTTTTTTTAATGCATTCAAAAATGTATAGAACAATGTTTTTGTGTGGGTGTGTGAGGGTGGGTGTGAGGGTGTGTGTGTAGGTACTTTGTCAACTTAACTACTTTTTCCCGTGGAATGGAAGAAAATAGCTAAAATCGGGTTTCAAATTCGGATTCTGCACCTCCTAAAACATAGAAAGAGCGGTTGAAAGTGCAAAAATTAATTCGGATTTTTGAAGTGCTATCTTTAACACTCAAACGTAGCTAGAAAATAGTTATATGCGCTATATCTCAAAAACTAGACCTGATCGGGAAAAACGGGATTCAAATTTGGATTCAGCACACAGAAAACCCCTAACACCAACCCTTCGTTCCTCTCCTCCAGAAAACGCCTTTTTTTCGCCAGCATGTTGGATCGGTAACCGATGAGAAGTCACTCGCCAATAGAAGTCACTCGCCTACCAGTTTGTCACACCAAAATCACAGTAGTCGCCATTGAACCTTCCCGAGATCCCGGAAACCACATTGAAAGTCGCTATCATTTTGAGCAATTTGCCTCAGTTCGATTCCACTTCTACGCAATAGATTGCCTTGCATTGTGACAAATCCACAAAGAAGCCGGTTCAGGAAACCGCGGGATACCTGATTCTTTTAGCGAGTCCTCCGAATCGAATCTCAAAAATTTACCGTTTGAAGAAAACCATTACGTTTTACTTTCCAAACACTTTTCGTCGGGGAGGGGGGTTCGTCGTAAGCTGCACTCGTTCATTCCAAGAGAAAACTCAACCGCATGTCGACTTTGCTCGTAGAAGTAATTTGTGGTGTGTTCTGAACCATCTCTGTAAAGATACCTATCGTACGTGACCATATTTATAGTCTTTCTAAAGACCAAAGGCACTTATACATTCGAACGAAAAAGTACAAATTACCGCGGATTCTGAGGAGCTCTGCACTCCATCGTTCGAAAATCATGTAATGGCGTTCGAGTTACCCCGAGGCTCTCATTGACGTGAATAATTTTACACTCAACTGCTGATTCACTTCGCTTTCCATTTATCGAAGTTACAAGCTTTTTAGTGCTTCAGCTGGAACGCACCGTGATTTATTTCGAAGCGCACGAGACCTCCCACACTGTCGTTATACGGAGATGTTGCTGGCGAAATCGGCCTTGCAATGAGCCCGCAATCTTTGAGAGGCTTTAGGATAATGCTCGTCCACTTTTGCTCAAGAATTTCTCAAAAGCCCTCTGAGTGAAATGTCGAGGAGTCAACAAGAAGTGACATTGTGCAAGTGAGGCTGGGGGATGGTTCTGAGAAAGACGTCGTATGGGGCTGATTGTTGAAAAGCAGGAATATCTGGATTGATGAAAATTTGGCGATGACTCATTACGTGAAGGGGGTCTCGTTTTGGGTTGACCGAGTGATCTTTCGTGTTACAAGCGAAAATCTCTAACCGGACTGCACTCTTTCCGATGAGAGACATCACCAAATGTATAACTAGTAAGGTGAGATTAGGTAGTTCCATTTTGCAGATGCTGCATTGCCAACTTTACATTTGCAGCTTCTGTTTTTTCGAACTTGATAGTGACCGTGTCATGCTCTGTTTACAACTACGGGACACACTTTAGGAATGTTGATGAATGGAAATCATACCTTTGTGGTCGGCAGCTGATCCTTAATCCTGAATCTCCCTCCGTTGCGGTTAGAAAGCGGAAAACGAGAATATAATAATCCTCGGAAACTCCAAACTTCTGACATTTCACATTAAATATATCCATATAACGGACAACTGCAGTTGTGTTTTCCTTCACGGCGTCTCTGGTTTCGAGGTAATTGAATTTGAATCGTTCTAATTCCCTAGTTATGACCCCTCGGGTTCCTGCTCTCTCAAATGATGCGGAAACTCGGGTTTGTCCAGGCGTTAAAACCGCAATTACCAGAATTGTTATCTAATAACTTGAAGCTCAGAAAATTCAGGTTTTGCATTGACGCCTCTGCAGGCTCGTACTGGCATTATAAATGCAATAATATTGCATAACATGTTATCATTTCCGAGGTTATTAACTTCTATTAATTCACCTGTCGTCCTACTTTATTGCTACGCATAAAACAATACCATCGTTATTTCGCTCATGTTCATGAACTCAAAGCGTCGTATTTTATTTGTGAAATTTTCACGTGCATTTAACATTATATTGACGGTGGCTCTCAACGAGAGATTTATTTACATCTTCTTCCTTCAGAACTTGCCCACTTATGTGGTTAGTTTTTAATGACTGTACCGTAATTACCATGTTTGACGAGTCTACTTTCC
The DNA here is from genome assembly GCA_955831195.1 of Pilophorus perplexus. Classification (NCBI taxonomy): domain Eukaryota; kingdom Metazoa; phylum Arthropoda; class Insecta; order Hemiptera; family Miridae; genus Pilophorus; species Pilophorus perplexus. Next base: position 21,288,816 of record OY037015.1, read on the forward strand.
CTCGTCGAGGTCTCCAAATTGTTGTGATGCAAACTTTTAGCTCTGCGAAAAACTAGGCGGGGCGCAGTTTTAAACTACATTTACCCCAATTATCCTGGAAAAAGTCGACAGCTGAGATTTTGGGGCGAGCTTGAAAGCCCAAGAAGACATTTGTGTTCTTTCTTCGACACCACGACAATTTCGGACTTCTACTTACTTCGACTTCATTCAACAACATCACGGACCTACCAACTCATCGGTTCTACATCCGACAAAAGAAGACATCATACGGACTTCACGTTTGACCTTGACCTTGAGAAGACGTTCGCACTGTCTCCCCGCTACTGTGTAACATCAACTTGACAATTCATGATCGCTCCGTTATGTCCCGTTCATTTCCAACTCGACGGCTGAATGTTGATGAAACGCTAACTATTGTATTCCGGTTACTTGGTATTCGTTACGTTTTTTATTTCTTAATTTCACTTTCACTCGTAATACCTCAGTTGTTAACTGTGTGGTAATGAAATACGACTCGCCAAGACATAACAACCTTTCCTGGAAACCTTTATTGCGTTGCAGTAGGAATAAATTAATTTAAAATCCAGCCAAATTGAGTATAGTGAAGGTACAGTTTAAAAGTTGTAATTTTGTATTTACAGACCATGAATTGTCAAATTGATGAATCGTTCTTTCTCAACCTGACTACCAGTTGGGGTCACGTTTAATGGTGGATGGGAGCACCGGAGATGGAAATGTTCACCGACTGCTGCTTACTGGGGCCGGGACCTAACAAGGTGAATTTTCTTGTTCCAGAAACGATCCCCGGCCCTTCAGCAATATCTAAGTCAGCAAGAGTCTTCCAAGCAATACCAAAGTCAGCAAGACCCCCCGCCGTCGTCAGACGTCAGTTACGAAAGCGTCGTGTCCCTTTTCAATAGTCAGGAAATCATCCCGCCGACGACTTTCCGCCCGCCGACGCACAGGTTCGCGCCCCCTTTTGGGAGAAGTCTGTTCGGTGGTCAGAAAGGGGTCCAAGTGCAGAGTTCGGTGTCGTTGACTCCAGAGCCGATTGTTTTCACGCAAATCGGCAATCAGCCTTTGCAAAGAGTGTACAACTCGCAGGCGCAGGAACCCCAGCAACAGTCGAACTATCCAGGAAATCAGCAGCTCCCACAGGACTTCGTGCGGTCTCAAGAGTATACTTTCCAAGATCAGCAGACATTACAGCGACCCAGCCAAATACAAGCAGTTCCTGGATTCTTGGTGCAGCCGAGTGTTGGTTTTGCTCATCAGCCTTTCACTCTCTCCCAGCAAATCCAGCAAGAGCCGAAACCCATCCACGTGCCCAGCCAGTTTTTGCAAATCCAACAAGAACCCAGAGCCATCCAACCGCCCAGTCAATTCCTTCAAATCCCAAACTCCGTCGTACCTCAGTTCACCTACAACACTATTTCTGAAGGCCTGACGCCCCCTTTGTATTACCAAAGGCCTCCTGTCACTGATTCTTCTCCCGCCTTCATACAGCCATCAATTCAATGCATTCCACCTGCATGCAACGTGCCAAGAGAAGCTCGACAGTACCTTCCCAGATCAAACCAGCCACTCCAAGACTTATCCAACCCTTACCACGAGCTGGCCGCCCGACGGTCTTACCAACAACAGCAGAGTCGGCAGTACACGTTTTAGGCACTCTCGTTTGTTAGATTAACGGAATATGATGTTAACAAGGCCATTGCCGATCTGCGGAGTTATGTACTTAGCCATTATGCGACAATCTAGCATCGTTTAAAAACGTCAACGATCCACGTGATGAGCTGTGAATATTGAAATCCCACTTAGCTTTGCGTTTTTTGCCTTCGGACAAGGACCAAAGTTAGGATATTAGTTTTTAATTAGAGGCAATCTAAATGTTTCTTGCCATGATGGACGACCACCTACCTTTTAGCACGATACCCTTTCACATGTCTCACTATTTTAATCGTTTATGATGTACATAATTTTCCCGTTCCTGATGAATTTTCACTTGTTGAGTGGTCACTATTTTATCAATTCTCAATTTCTCGCCAATTTTAGTCTTCATCAATTGAAATGTGAAACATTTGCTTGATATTTATTTCTCACCTCATTGGGTGGCGAATTCTAGCGCGTATTTCCTCTGTGTTTGAATGAGTTATTTGTAATTACCATTTCATTCGTCATCACTTCGTAGACTGTTGACCAATTTCCCACCTTTTCGAAGTTACCCGTGTGATTGTGTCCACGTAGAATGTGTAAGTTACCACACGCTGTGATTGTACAAAATCCGCCTAAAAAAAATTGTATAGTGAATTATTTTTGTAAAGGTAGTTAAGATATTGTCTGTAAATCAAAACGTGTATCTTGCCTATAATTTATTAGCGTTGTTTATTTGCTTGCATTTTTTAAATAGTTTTAATCGTAATAAAGTGACTTCAATTCGATGTTTTGTCCTTATTTTTATTATGAAGTTTGAGGTACAATTTGTCTTTGAGGGTGAACATCGACTTGGACGTATCTACTGAATTCATTGATCATGATTTATTGGTTTCAATACTGATCAGTTTTTAGGCTTCAGTTTGGTATGAAATGAGTTCTCTAGGTGCATCAGACCGCATTAAATAGACATTTTATATCTTAAAAACTGGCTCAATAATTTAAATCTTGAAAAAAAGGCTTGAAAGTCTCGAAAAAGAGGAATAATAAAATACAAATTTTCGACGATTCAAAGTTTTTCACGAGAAGTTCTGAAGTGGGACACAAACGATGCCATGAGAAATTCTTCAAACCGAAGTCGGGATTCTCAGGTCGGGTTGATGTCTGGAAATGAGCGTCTTTTATCGGCACGAGTTCGTTTTATATTCAAAAAATCCTTTCACCTTCTTACCGCTTCATACCGGTATTCTGCAAGAGTAACCAGCTTGTTTTTCTCCTCATTATGTGCTCGGCAAATGTGTCAAGAGTTCATTTGTTTGGATGTCATCAACCAAAAACTCTGGGGCAGGTAAGGAAGGTCAATTTTTACCAAATCTGAGTGATTTGGACGCTGGCGGGCTCCATGTAGCTGTTGTTTCTGCATTCTACTTGCAGCTTTAAAAGAACTTTTTTTGAAAAAGTTATACTTGTACTGTTTTGATAATAGAAACAATTTACTGCCTTGTACGTAGCTCTTGAATCGCTTAAAAATAGAAAAAAGTGTATTTGTGCTGATTTTTGCAGTCCAAACTCAACTGTGAGGTACTAAGTGACGACTTGGCGTTTGAAGTCCGGTGGGCTGTGGCTGGGGATAGCGTTGTCATTCAGTTGGTCGCCAAACTCGGTAAGTATATCCTCATTACGAGGTGATTATTATTTTAAACGCAATTTCCAATGTCTGAATTTTGAGAAAGAAGAACCTTATTAAAATAATGTCAAAAAAATTCATAAGAAATCCTGATCGTGTGAAAAAGAATTTGCAATGGCAGACACAGCTCTATTTCAATTGAGGCAAAACCTGGAATCACAATTAATAAGTAAGACTACATGCAAGTAACCTTCATGTTTTTCAAGACAGCTCGACAATTCGCTCATAATTCGAATCACCATGAAAATAATAGATTTACTCATGATTTGCTTGAAAATCCAGAGCCTTTTTTCATTAGCTCTTCTCTATTATAATTAATGTAAAGTTGGCGGTAATGAGAGGAATTGATGTGTGGTAGGTACCTAATGAGAATGTATGATCTTGCCATCACCGTTATATCTGGGCTGTAGTTATAAATCCGCACTATCTTCTGATGTCTTCACTAATCTACAAAAACGGAAAGCGTCAACAATAATTGTTTTCAAAGAATGTGGCTCACTTTCCTTGGAACGTGTAGAATACAGCGAACCTCGCGATTAGCTTGTTTGGTTGCGACTGAGACGTACACGTTCATTAGTTGAAGAAGTTCGGAAATCGTACTATCATCAATCGTCATGATTGGGCAAGTGCACCGTTCTTCTCGGTCGTCCTTGAAGGTTTTGTAATCCTTTTCTTTTTAGTTTAGGTAGGTATCCATGTATACATACATTGGGTCCAAAATTCTTTTTACAACTTTCATTTTCGATTTTTCTTCACCTAAATTGCTCAAATTGCGTTTTTGAAAAAAAAAATCGAAGAATAATAATTATTAGTATGTTGACGTGGAGAAACCTCAGAAAAAAGTTGAGCTAGAGACCGCCGTTTGAAGGATCGGGTATCCAGGTTTGAGCTTTTTGCTGAGATCAATCCTGAGTACGTTAGTAATTTTTACTAGGTCTCCCTCGCCCTGTTGTACTATCCAAGGCGAGCTGATAACCCTTCACGAATTGGCGAAGTCTGGAAGGGTCGTCAGATTGAATCAGTCGCCATTACATCACTTCGGTTGATTAGCCCGGCAAAATGAAGATGAACCCGAAAACAAGCCGGTTATCAAAGTGAAGGGGCCCAATAGGCCTCCACACAGACGTGCAGTTAACGAGTTTACCAGCATGCGCTCAATAGCCCCTTAACTCAATGTTGCTCAATCAATTTCATAATGGAAACCGAAGTTTGGACGTTTTTATCGAGTCATCTCGCCCGCATCGGGATACGTCAGTTTTCCGTTGGCATGTTTGATGTCTTGTGACAACGCCGTTTCTACATGTTTCACAGATAATCAACTCGCATTTTCTAGGTAGTTGGTAATATTATTACCTAGAAAATGCGAGTTGTCCTCGGAATTGAACGCATAAGTAATTTATTGAGTTTTATTAGCGGCAGTTAATAACGACTGACGTGAGTCCTTGAGCATTGCGACATTCCCATTCTCCAGCGATTTCCATGTAGTGCTGAACTTAGTAGATGCCCCCGTTGAAGAGGTTGTTTGAGTACTTAACCCCCAGACCTTTGCAAATTATCCAATTCCGCAGATCCTGAATTTTGACCCCTCGATAGATTCGTTTTTCAGTTGTTGAAATGGATACAATACTTCAATTCAATACCTACTACAAAACTCTTCAATCTTTTGCACACTGTTTGATAAACGGACAAGTGAAAGACATATGAAATGAAGGTTACCAACAACCTATACTTTCTACTATAAACCGTAATATTACTTAACGATTGTTCCCGAACTTTTATTACAAGTGTTGCTTTTAGTGTTCACCGCCAATTGTGATTCCTGATTAGTATGCTGTTAGCGTGACGCTAAAATCCATGCCTCCCAGCGACTATATTTCAAGATGTTAACTTTCTCCGATCGACAAACTGACTCTAAATTGCCGAAGAATCGACGCATAATCGGAATTAGTTTCGAGAGAAAACCATCTGACGGTCTTGACAGTCGAAAGTTTAGGGTGCGGAAGTTCGTTGAGATTCCACGAGGAAGTTATACCTGAAGATCATAATTCTATTCCTTCAGCGTGACGATCCTGATCGCGCTTACATGTAGATAACAGGTATCAAAGTGGCGGACATCCACGTTACATTTCATTCTAACTATTACACAAGGTACGTAAATAGCCAAGACGATGCAAAAAGGGTTTATTATTCTTATATATAGAAAAATTGCGCAAAAGAACTGTCATTAAAAAATATTTAAAAAAAAAAAAAATCTTTACACTGTTTGGGCTGACGTGGGCCTAGAAAAAATGGATTTTGCGTTCAAAATTACTCGGAAAACCACACCCTATTTTACCTCCTAGTATCCTTCAAAAATCCCGTTTGTAACCCCATGAAAGCCCCTTAGATCCCCGCGGTGAAATTGGATAGTTCTGGGACCTCCAAAAATGACATTTGACAACACATTGTGTTCTCTAATGTTCTCAAATTTTGAGGCCGATCAGAATTTTTGACCTCCGTCGCGATTACGTAGGTGACCCGTATAGGTGAATAGTACGTCCAAATATATCACACCCCACTTGACCCCCTACCCTAATACCTTCAAAAAACCCTCCTGCAGCTTGGTCTTCATTTGTTCTGTACGCTTTTGGTCATCAGTGACCCTTTCTGGTGTGTCGTTCATACGTGACAGTTATTTATTCTTTCGATGAAAATATTCCTAGATTCGTTCCTAGTTGAATTTTCGCTCTGAGATTACAAGATCCAATGGAAACGTTTTACTGTCTTCTGGATCCACCCCTTTTGGATTGAAGTAGGTCAGTACGTAATACGCAAATCTGTTGCACAACTCCGCCCTGTAAGTGTCGCTATATAACGACTCGAGCAGGACAAGAGACCTCCGTGACCTCAGCGGTTAGTGTCAGAGGTCACGGTTTCCTACCATAACCAGCCCATAACTTTCCAGCAGGATCACAGCCTGATCTTGATCTCGTGCAATTCACCTTGATCCTAGTGACTTACCTATTTTTTTATTGTACCGTTCATGTCAAGATGATCCGCTTGGTGTGATATTTACCCGACCGGCAAGTAGGTACATATTTTTCTTAAGCGGTCTGACACTTTCTATTGTTGCGCACGTGAGGTCGCGACTTTTCTAACTGTCGCGACATTTCTCAAGACAAGAAAGTGATTCTTCTAATTGCTTCGTAACTAGCATTACCAGTCGAGTACAAAGGAGCTCCGCGTAACCGGATTTCCCGAGAATACTCCACTTCTTGATCGGTGGCTTGCTTTTTCCCGAGATTGATTTCCGTGAGAACGTTGTTGAATTGAGAAGTTGCTTGGTCAACGAATCTTCTTGAAAAAATTCCTCTAAAATACTGCCTCTTCATGTTTATATGCTTCTATGTTTCTTACCCTGCAATCGCAACGGAGGTGGGAATGGATAAGCGACTGGGGACCATAGATCAGGAAGCCTCTGCACTGGTATCGGCTATCTCAAGGGCAGCGAGTGGCGTGTCAATGATTCCAGCAAGGGGACCGGACAATAAGCAGCCATGGTGGGACTGGGAGTGTCGCCGAGCCAGAGACAGGTCGTTCACACTGCTTCGATTATTCCGTCGGACGGATTCTGATATTGCGAGGGCTGCTTACAGGAGAGCAAACGCCGATTACAGGAACATCTGTGACGAGAAATGCACAACCTTCTATAGAGAAATTGTGAAGAAGTTCGCTAATGTTAAGTATGGACCAGAGTTTTGGAAGCTGGTTGGGTATTTGCGGACTTCTGGCAACAAGAGAGTGGGAGAAATCTCCCTAGAAGAATGGGTTACCCATTTTGAAAGTCAGTGGGAGCTGTCTGGCTCTGAACCTCAGATGTTGGTTGGGGAGTTGTCCTTGCAAACTCAATCGGACGCGCTTGACAAGCCATTTACAATGACTGAATTGAGAGAGGTTCTGGCAAAATGCAAAGACGGTAAAGCTCCTGGCCCAGACAGGATAGCCTATGAGTTTTATAAGAATGCCCCGGACTCATTCCTGGACCGACTGCTCGGGCTTTTCAACGCTGTCTATGCCGCGGGGATTGCACCTGTCGATTTTTCATTCTCGCTGATTTTTCCTCTCCACAAAAAGGGAGATATTAACATGGTGGAACACTACAGAGGATTGTCCTTTATTAATTGCGGCTCCAAACTGCTTTCTGGTCTCATGGCGCTCCGATTGGGAGGCCTAGTGGAGAGGGAGACAATACTGAGGGAGTGCCAAGCTGGGTTCAGAAGGGGGTATGGTACAGCAGATTGTGTTTTTACTCTGACCAGTCTTGCGCAGCTACGGGTGAACTCTCAAAGCAAGCGCTTCTACGCATTCTTCGTCGATTTTAGGGCGGCGTTTGATTGTGTCCAACACGATTTGTTGTTTAGCAAGCTCAATGAATATGGAGTAAGCCGGAAGTTCCTCAATCTACTCGCATCCCTGTACGCAGGTGGAAGAGCGGCAGTGTGGAGTGATAAGGGCATCACAAGGACCTTCAACGTCGAGAAGGGAGTTAGACAGGGCTGTCTGTTGAGCCCACTGCTGTTTGCCTTGTATCTCAACGATTTGGAGACAGCGCTTCCGTGCGGCATCTCAGTTGGCGGAGTGACAATAAAGCTCTTAATGTATGCAGATGATATAGTCATAACTGCCGAGACGCCGGAGGCGCTCCAGCGCAACGCCAACGCACTTCGGGACTACTGTGAAAGGTGGCGCATGGAGGTAAATCTCGGAAAATCAAAAATAATGGTGTTTCGAAGGGGGGGCAGATTGAGGCTCTCTGAGTCTTGGACCTATGGCTCAGAGGAGGTGGAGGTGGTCTCTGCGTACAAATACCTTGGAGTGACGCTGACAACGGGGCTTTCTTTTGGATCCCATCTCAGGGAGCGTTCAGAGGCGGCCAAGTACGGTATCGCAGGAATTTACGGCCCATTTCTTCGGCGTCCGCAGATCCCGATCCATTCGAAATACCAGGTGTTCCAGGCTACTTCCCGAGCGGTTCTCTCGTATTGCGCCCAGGTCTGGGGTTCTCAGCGGTATGAGGTGGTTGAGCGTGTACTCAAGTATTTTGTGAAGAGATTGTTTGGGCTCCCTCGTAATACCCCCGATTACGTTGTGTACTTGGAGTCGGGCGTGTCGCCGGTATTTTTGTACACCCTGTCTCTCCACTGTAAGTACTTACTCAAGGTCCTTGCAATGCCAGCGAGTCGTTTTCCTCGTTTGGTCGCGGCTGAGGTGGTCAACCGCAGGCAGTACTGGTACAGAAACCTGCAGCAGCTTTGTGACCGGAATGGATGTTCTCTGGATACTTCTTTTGATAGTCTGGAGTCGTGGAAGTCTCACCTGGATGTGTTACAGAAGAAAGTATAAGCGGGATGGAAGGAGGCAGTCTTGGCAAGGGCTTTGGCCTCGCGGGATCGAATTTACCAACACCTGGATTTAGGGGTTCGTTGCATAGATCTGACGGTTGACTCGCAGAAGGCTTCTATGTTTGTCCTGAGATGGGTGTGCAAGGTTCGAGGTGATCTGCTTGTGCTGAATGGCCGGCCCCATGGTCTTGGGGAAAACGATGACCCTGCTAGAGAAACTTGCTCCCTGTGTAACCTTGGCGAGAGGGAAGATATGATGCATTTCATCGCGCGTTGCCCCATTCTCAGCGAGTTTCGTGTGGCCAGCTTCGGCAGAGCAAGGCTGGTGTGGGACGAGGTTGTGACAGTGTTGAATGGTACGAACTGGCTCCCACTGGCGAATTATTGTGAGGCTTCATGGGGCTATAGATTGGGTTTGGTGGCCGAATTTAACTGGTCCTAGGTTGGAATCCCAGGAAGTCAACCATAAAAACTAGGTATCGAAATTTGCCTGATCATTATAATCTCTCCAGCATGTACTATCCAATGACCCCCCTGCAAAATGCAAAATTTAGTTTTACTCGTATTTAGAATGTTGTTAGAAACGTACTAGTCAACTTAGATTTAAGACTAGGCGCAGACCTCTGACAGACGGGCATAGCCCATAGTCATAGTCGTGTGGATTTACTACTGCGTAGTATGGATACCATGAGTCTAATTATGGTATCCATTTTCTTTCTTTGTTCAATAAACACGTTTTTCATTCATTCATTCATTCATTCATTCAATCGCAACGGAGGTCGAAAATTCTGATCGGCCTCAAAATTTGACAGTTCCTATATGTTTCAAGATGCCTAGATTCCAAAAACTAAATGTCCGCCCGCCGACCAAGCCGTTTTGGGCAGTAGGACTTTTTTTTTTTTTATCCTGAAATTTTGACGAAAAACTCGGTTTACCATCAAGTTGTGCCCGCAAGGTTTTCAGTCCGATCGCCCAAACCCGTGGGGCGCTATGGGGCTAAAATGGGGCTACGGGAGGGTTTTTCGGAGGGTTTCGGCTATGGGGTCGAGTGGGGTGTCGTTTTCGAAGTATTTTCGACGTAGAATCAATTTTCGGGGATCCCAGAACGATCCTTCATGGTACCTACTACAAAAGGGATTTTTGAAGGATACCAAGAGGTCAAATAAGTTGTGGTTTTCCGAGTAATTTTTGACGCATAATCTTTTTTTGAGGTCCCACATCTGTCCAAATACTGTACATAAATGATTTTCTTTTTTTAATCTTTAAAAAAATATTTTTTATGACCCAGAATTGATTTTTGCTTGATTAACTTTTTTCAACGAATAATGAACCCACTTGACCCAGCATTGACAGCAATGATTGACTCAGAAGTAGGTACGTCATTAGTTTTGGTACCTAATCGGTGCCCACTTCTTCCAAAAATCCACAAGTAAGTTCCCAAGCCAAACTTTTCCCGTTTTGTAATGTTCATGGAGAAGTAATTTGTCAATGCGCAATGGGATTAATCTGTTGACACTTTTTGTCGGGCTGTGTTACAGCTCGTTACCCTGCTTGTTACTTGCGGCCTTTCCCTGTCCACACCATCATGTGCGTGGTTGACCATCATTTCTCGATTATCAACGCCTAATGAATCGCTTCAGACGATGCCCCTTATATGACTTGCAATACTCTAGAGAGTCCTGATAGGCCGCAGCCAGTCCGAACCATTCGTTATTTTCACTTTCCCTCCTGTCATCTTGAAGAGCCCGAAGGCGTTTCGCAGACTTAGCTGAGTAGGCCCATTGTTTCATATCGAAACTTGCCACATTCCTTGGTGGTTTTAGGTTGTCAATCCCACCAAAGACATATTTGTACACTACCATAATTCATGTGCACTCCTCGGATATGACCGCAGCTATTGGAAAAAATCCGCAACATGCAGATTATTGTGCATACACTGTATGCTATACAGCCATAGTATACTTCTGTAGCCTATGTCTTTTATCGGGCTTGGACCTGAGGATCCCTCGTCTGCTCCGGCGAATGCTGGCTTGAACTTGTGGAATTCGGACTCCTTCAAAAACCGTTGTCACCCTCAGAGGCTAATTGAATGCTTTAGGAAGGCCATTTGTCCAAAATAGCGATTTTTTTAAATTGCGTAATATGAAACTAGAGGTTCAAATGCATAGGATGACGCGAGAAACGACAGTTTGTCGATAATCCTTCTCTTCCGAAATAAAACCTTGAAAATCGATGATGTCAGATATTAATAATTAATATCTGACAATTATTGACCCTTGTAGAATGTTAAATAATTTTTCCATAATTATTCTTCTAATATTGAGAAAACTAGGAAGTTTTTCTTGATTTCCCAAAACCTGAAGAATGGATTAAAGCCCTTCCTAAAATAACAAATTCATTTGTGGGCCAAACCGAGGGAAACAGTGTCTTGAAGCTGAGGATATTGAAGGAGTGCCCGATATGGACATGTGCAGGAAAAATACTTCGATAAGTGCTTCCGCCTCTAGCGGAGTAGCCCCAGGTGACACCCTCGATGTGTTGAAACCTACCCTGTAACACCCTGTCTCATCCACCAAAACAAGTGGTGATGAGAACATGGAATATGCGCCTTCGGTCTCCACCCAGCATACAAAACCAATTTAAACTGTCAAAATGCCGGAACTCAACCACACCTACACTGTAGGTACACAAAACACCGCAACTTCGGTTTAGCTCCCATTGCTATCCAACATCTCTTACTAATCCCAACTTGTCGATTTTCAGAAAACGGCGAATACATGTCGTTTGGGCTGTCCGGTGAAGACGATCACTCAGTAATGGTCGGCGGTGATGTGGTGGTCGCCTGGGTGGATCAACGCACTCTCAACGGTTACGCTCACGATTACTACCTCGACGCCAAAAGCCAATGCGCCGGCACCAGAGGCAGCTGTCCAGACTACAGGATCGAGGTTGGTATGAGGTGAAATTTCTGTTTCACCGGGCAAATGTGTTGGTTATTTTCTTGGTTGCTACAAATTCCCCGTTGTAACCAAATAGAAAGCAATAAAACACCTAAGAGAGTAACTAACACCTTACTGTGACTGAGACCTTGGCTCAGAGAGAGGCCAGTATTGTTTTAACCAACAAGAAAGCAAAAGTGGACAGCCGGTATACATAACAGATAACATGACGAGGTTGAGAGGCCGACTCGCCGCGGGAAGGAGAGAAAGGTGAAACTTGTAGTCGACTGTGGGCCCTATGTTGTGACGCAGTCGGTTTTGCAACAAGTCGACCAGCACGCCCGTCCGAACGATCCCACAAATTTTTTCCCAGGCGTCTCATTGTACAGTCGAGGGTGCAGTCCAGTTTGATCGGTCCCGTTGTGCCATAAATCTAACTGTTCTCGATGAGATTGTCGAGATTTCGGCGGTGAAAATTTCGTCTTTTTTTTTTTGTAATTTATGCATTACGTTTCAATCTATTACAGCCCAACACCGAGAGCGTCCGATTGCTGAATGCAGCCCTCGTCAACGGTTATTCGATTGTGACGTACCAGCGGCCTTTGAAGGCCCACGACGGCGTGGACAAACCCATCCTGACTAACGTGAGTCAGGCCATCATCTGGGCAGTGGGCCCGCTGAACAGCCAGCAAGAGGTCTCCTACCATTCCGTCACATCTAAAGGTACCGAAGATTTTCATGTTCAGGTGTTTTAAAAGACAGGACTACAAACCTTTGCTGTTCGGGCGGATTTCCCCCATTCAATTTGGGTAGTGCCTTCAGAGCTTTACTGGTAGCACTTCACAGCAATGTTGGTTGGCATCTTCCTTATTGAAGGCGTTTGATTACACACGAGGAAAAGAGGGAGATGTTAGATGTGCTGCACATCAGAACGAAGCCAATACTGATCTTTCGATCATGAGTCGCCTTTTTCTCCCTGTGCTAGTAGTAGTCTTGTTGCTGAGTAGTTTCTCTATTGTATCATTTTTCTTCAGGTGATGTTTTCGTCGATTTTGGAAGGCCCCCTAAATGGAACTGTCCCATTCCGGAAACTGACAATTCGGAAACACCTTCGGGGCAGAGCGATGATCTTGTACAGCACGAGTCCATCGTCAACACCAGAAACCCTCAGGTAGGTGAGAATGGGCGATGGCATTTACTAGGAATGTAATCCGTTGACTGGTGGACCCCACATTGGAGGGCCTTGCCTGGGTCAAATACCACCATGGGGCTCTTTGGGGTCCTTTGGTGAGCTCAAATCAGTTTTTAGTTAACGGAAACCGGGTTTCAAAGTTTTCTTAGAAACTATAGTGTTTTGAAAGAAAAAACAAACACAGTTTTTAATCGGCAGAAACCGGTTTTCAATCCGACTAACCCGGTTTTGTAAACATAAACCTTTCAATGGATTTTAGGTGAGTTCTATGAGGATTTTGGCCTCCGAGTCGAAAAACAAGAATTTAAAGTACAAAACCGGGGACAAATTAGGGGACCGAAACGTCATTAGTTTATTAGTTTACCTAACGGGGACAAAATTTAATGTGGTTAGTGTGGTTGGACGGAATATTGTGTGGAATTTAGAAGTTATCCTCCAGATTGTAATTTTAAATGTGTACAAAATCCAGTTATTTTGCTTACACAAGATGAAGGATATGAAGCTAATAAAAACTATTGGGGGGTTTGCATGTATTTTTTTTTTTTTTTTTTTTTTTTTTTTCTGAAAGTACTCCCTGAGAATGTAGGGGAAACAGTAGTCAGCCGCCTGAAATCGTTTCCACAAAATTTAAATAATTTAACGAAAATGACGGCGTTTGAAAAACGGGGGGGGGGGGGGACGGCGTTGGAGGGCCCGTGACGTCAATACCTATTTTGAGGGGATTGTTCCGCCCAGGGTTGCCACTCCACTACTCATCACAGAATAAAATAATTTTATTCTGTGATGAGTTTCCGATTTTTGTCGAAATTGAGATGGCAGTGGTTTTTCAAAGGATTTTTCGCGCTGTTTCAAATGGTTGAATCAGTTTTCAACAAAACTCGCTCCTTCCCATCTAAAAACATCTCCAAAAGTCACGAACATTTGCAAAACTCATTCTTTACTCAAACAGGTGGGAAGCAAAACTAGTTCTTTGCGTTTGAAGCTTCTGGTGGTGGCAAAACTGTTTCTTTACTACCTACCTACCTAAGTAAAAATTGTCTTGTCTTGTCTCTGAGACTTAATTAGGTCTTTTAAAATACAAAAGAAACTCTCAGTCATTAATAATAGTTTTTATAATTTAAAAGGTATTTAATACCTACTGTTTGATTATTTCCTTCCACGGCAGTCAGCTGCAGGTGATGAGTGCCAAAACTAGTTCTTTACTGCTTTTAGAGTTGCAAAACTGGTTCTTTCTGGGTATTGGTTGCAAAACTCGTTCTTTCTGAACTCAAAAGTGTTCCTGCTTCTTTATGTCATGAAGAACGTTAATTTTTTCGAGGTTCACACTTATCAGTGAGGCCAACCACACAAAATAAAAAAAAAGGATTGAAAAAGTCGTTCCTAGAGGATTCTATCGGTTTTTTTTGCGTTTTATGAAAAATTGCTGATTCCGGAAAGAGCGAGTTTTGCATCTCAGCGCCTCAATTCAATTGAGCCGTGAATCCTTCTGATAAGGCTTTAAACTTCAAGTACTTATCGTGCTTTATAATTAAAAGTTAATTATGTTTTCCGTCGTATCAAGTTATAATTGCTATAAATTTATCATATAAGCTGACGACACTAGCGCTCCTGGTGAGAGATTCACTGGAACTGTGACGTCACTACCTAAAGAGTGACTGGTGGGAAACCCCTGCCGATTCAAACTGTGCGTTTCGTTTTTTCGTTATATCTCCTACAATGATTTTTTTTCGTTGGTATTGGAGGCTGTGCAAGTTACTTTTTAGCCATATTATTGAATGGTACGGAACAATAATTGTTGAACAATAGTTGCAAATTGGAATTATTCCAAATCTAAAATCAATTCAAACCTGCCATTACTTACCTTACGTGTAGAAGTATTCAGGAAAAATATGAATCTGTTGAAATATTACTTCCAATTGTCGTGGCGACACGTTGAGAACAACTGCTGATAGATCAATCGAGCCATTGTTGTTAGAGGCCGGGAATACCTCATGATCGGACTCGTCTCACTCTCTTCTATCGGGCTTTGAAATTCCAACAGAGGGGTTTTGGGTCTCCTTGGACTATCTACTTGACTTAACCGGTCCTCCGAGATTGGCCAAATCACACGCTGTGCGTCGGTCATTTACGAATTGTTAACATTCCATTGCTTTCAGCAACAGCAGCTGACGACTGAAGCGTCCGTGTACAAGACGCCGCCGCCGCCGCGGAAGGCGCCGAAGAAAGACGCCTGGGACATCCCGCCAATTCAATGCAACGAACCTGAAGATGGCGTCTTCTACGCTCAGATGGGGCCTACGGGAGGCAAAAAAGGATACCCCGCCATCACTGGTAGCGTTCTTATTCCTCACTTTTAGCGTAAAATCATAGCTGTCACTTAGTTTTTGTTCAGGAGTAGGTGTCAGTGGAATTGGCTACAATGATAGCAGTTGCTGATTGCAGGACACGTGGGATGGGGTCTCTGCTATTACATTAACGGGCTGCTGATCCCTGAGATTCACGTCGTCAGAGGGCGGACATACACGTTTGTCGTTGAAGGAGGAATGGACCCCAACGTCCCCGCCAAGTTCCATCCTTTCTACATCACTGACGACCCTGTTGGAGGTTACCAATACAAAACCCCCGAGGAGAAAAGGGTACGAACTCGATATTAATAATCGGAACGAGATTTTTTAAGTGTGCGTATGGTTATGGTTCATGGTTCGGATCTTGCAGAAAGTGAACATCTACGCTGGTGCCGAGTTGAACAAGCATGGAGAAGTCGTGCCGACTGGCGTTGGTCGTCTTTGCAATTGGCGACCTGATCCTGACCAGCCTAGCGGTGACGATTTCGCATCTTTCGGTGCCTACCAGCGCACTCTTACTCTTGTCTGCGACCACGGAGAGCCTGGCGTCGTTCAATGGACTCCTGACAAGGACACGCCTGACACTGTATACTACCAGGTATTTTCGATACTTCGTCAATGTTTCTGGACTTCATACGTTCACGATTACCAACACCCATTTGATTGTTTCAGTGTTTCACACACCGTTACCTCGGCTGGAAGGTTCACGTTCACGATGC
The DNA here is from genome assembly GCA_955831195.1 of Pilophorus perplexus. Taxonomy (NCBI): domain Eukaryota; kingdom Metazoa; phylum Arthropoda; class Insecta; order Hemiptera; family Miridae; genus Pilophorus; species Pilophorus perplexus. Next base: position 21,304,732 of record OY037015.1, read on the forward strand.
CTGCGACTTGGGCCCCCAGGGAGCAGCTTCGGAGCCAGTGAGCATCATCGTGCCGGCAGACAATGACGAGCTACAAGCCAAGCCGAGTATCCAAGTCACCACCCGTGTCAAACCAGACTTTGCTCCTCAGTCGATTGCAGACGACTTCAAAAAAGACGCACTTCCAGACGTCAAAGAAACATCTTTCGGAGCTAAAAGGCCCAACTACGTGGAGATTAAAAAAGAAACTCACGATGTAAAAGATAAATTTCCCTATGAGATTTACAAGCCAGGTTCAAATGACTTTAGGCCAAACATGTCTGAAACTGTGATTCCTGTGAAGGAAGAATATGAGGATATTCCTGAGACCACAACGTATAAAATGATTGTAACTTCAAATACTTCGACAACATCTATTGGGACGATCATACCAGGATTCTCGAGTGACAATCCATTGCCTTTGATCAAGGGCCCCTTGAACAGAAACCCTATTGTTCCTTTCCGTGGAGGAGGTCAAGGATTACCTACTTTTAGCCAATTGCCTGGTGTGCCTGGTAGGAGACCTGTTGTTATGGTCAGGCGGCCAGTCCACCCGATGATGAAACATCAACAGCAACACGTACAAATCATGAACAGGCCGCCGCCTGGCATGGTTCACCATGCAGCATCCCAACCAAGGCCCATCGTCGTGAAGAAACCCCTTATAAGGTTACCGCAAAGACCAGTCATTGGGCCACCACCACAACCACAACAGGTGCAGCAACAGATTCAACAGAGGCCAGTCATGGTTCATCCGCAACCACCTCAACCGCCACCAATGCCATCACGACCTCCTAAGCCCGTTTACGTCCACAAATTCAAAAAGCCTCTTGGCCCCCTTGTAACACCCATCCCGGAAAAGACCAAGTACAAAATCCTCCCTTCTGCCATGATAAGTCAAAAAGCTGAAGAATCCGCGACAAGGCTACCCGTTGCAGTCAACACTGGCTTTAACCCTGGCTCTCTAGTCATTGAAACTGGCTTCAAGCCCATCATCAACAACCCGCAAGCTGAAGAGCGAGTGTCAGATTTGGAATACGACGATGAGGACAACGTCGAAGGTGTCATCAAGATGGACAGTTTGGACGAGCAGAAGGCACAAACTGAAATGTTCGAGCCGATGTTCATCCCGTCGCCTCTCGACAGCAACCCCAAGCACGTCAAAAAAGCCACGACTGAACCAGTTAAAAAAGTACGAAAACCCTATCGGCAGGTGGTTGTACGGAGGCCAGTGTTTGGAGAAGATGCCGTTTTCCGGTCGGAACCCGAAGATGAGAAAACCCCTGCCCATGAAACTACTCTTTTGGCAGATCAATCAAACGATGCGGTGCCATTGCCAGCTAATCATAAACCCGAGAAGGCCGATAAGAAGAAACCAATCAAGAAAGAAGGTGTAGATTATCATCTTCACAGCGAAGAAGGGGACGCTTCAGCGTTGCCGCTTGTAAATGAAGACGTTCAAAAGTCGAAGCCAGCCAAGACAGAAGAGCCTCACGAAGAAGTATTCACAGTTACTGCATTCACCATTGTCGAAGAAGACGAACAAAATGAGAAAAAAAATCCCGAAGAATCAAGCGACGAACCTGAAGACGACGAATCCGAAGAAAACATCAGAAAGAAACGAGACGCTCATCACGAAGCCGGCCACGACGACCACGATCACTCTGATCATGACCACTCCGCCCACGACCACGCTGACCACGACCACTCAGCCCATGACCATTCGGCACACGATCACAGCCAACCACAAAAGGCCAATTCAGCCCCCCTTCTAGCGCCGACCCTCCTTGCCATTTCCTTTCTCGTGAAATTCCTGTAAACTCCCCAAAAAATTGCGATGTGGTATCAAAAAAATCCCTTTAAGATGGAAAGAAATTTTCTTGCCAAAATAATTTAACTGTAAATATTAATTTTAAATTATTTATTTTTAGATGTGAACTCTATAAAATCTCACTTTTTGGACTGAGTGTTTTTAAATGTAAACCAAAAAATTCAATTGTTTTTCCTCGAATTTTTATTGGGGTACCATTGATTGAATACAATCGTTTGTTATTACCACAAACTTTAGTTTATAAAATCGACTTTAAAAGACCCGGCTGACAGACTCAAATTGCTTCATTTTCTCTGTTGATCAGCATCGACCGTGATCGTGATCGGTTGGTGGTCAACTGATCATTTGTTATCGCTACTTTGTTCAATGGAGGAAATCTAGTAATCCGCAAGTTGTAATGATGTTTTGACCGAATTGTTATGACTTGCTTTTTTTTATAAATAAATCTTTACAGTAATTTGTTTTTTCTGATTATTCACCATCACAGGTCCTCAAAGGTAGTTGTAGCTGGTAGGGTTTGCGCACAGGATGAGTTTCTGAGAGCTGGTGGCGGTGCAACATTACTGGATTCCATCACTAACAAAGTGAATTAACGAATCCGGGCCTCACCCCTTAAACTGTTGAACTATGTTTATCATGAATCTTTGTTGGGCTAGAAAAAAAGAGTAACAACTCCATAAGAAACAGAAAAATTAGGTTATGGGACAATTATGTGGGTTCGCCGTTTGAGAGGGCGCGCCCGGGCCTTCTTCTGCCTCCTTCTGGTACGCTTGTTTTAGAAGCTACTCCAGGAGCCAAGTTACTGAAATAGGTAGGAGTTAGGTACTGAAATTTTGCGTTGAATAATTCATTGTAGGTAATTATTACAATTTTATCACCAAACCACTAATTTGGAATGGATCTGTCTAGGGGTCAGAATTCAGTCCAGAATTGCGCTGTTACAGCATTCCTTCTATATAAAACTCTATATAAATATCTTCCATATAAAACTCTATATAATATGTAGTGTTATATTATAACACTTCTGTATAAAGTTTGTTTGTAAGTTTGTTCCCAATGGACGGCTAAACTGCTGGACCGATTTTGACGAGAGCGGGTGCAAATTGACAAGCGAGTTCCAACTTAGAACATAGGCTGTAGTACATTATATAAGATAAGATATAAATATATCATCGATAAGTACATAATAGATCATATCTACTTCACGACGAGAAACGGGTCAACGTAGTTGTTACTAAGAAAAAACGTTGACGGGTTGCTATGGGTGTTCCGAGTGAAGCTTGGGGTTGCATTATTGATAAGTGATGGACGGGAATTTGATATTTCGTGCGAAGCTGGGTGCCCTTGCTAGTCTGATATAAATTACACCATGGAGCTGAAAACAAAACCTTATACATCACATTCTTCTCCTGTTTAGTGAACTTATTTGTTGAAACTGTTGTTTCTTGACGATAGAATTTGTGAAAATTACAAATTATCGGTTAGTTGCCTTTTTTAAAAGTACGTTCTGTGACATTCAAAATACATGCTAGCGACTCTGGCTGAGTTTCTACTTTCAGCTGCAAGCAGCATGAAGGTGTGATTCCCAGGCCCTACGTTTTTGCCATTTTCTTGTCCTACCTATCTTTGGCACTGAAGGAAAATCGCAGTAATTGTGCTGCTATGTGTCGTCGCCGCTAAAGAAGGTTGGCGACTGCTTCACCAAAACGGCTGTATCCCGTGCAAGCTGGAAAAGATCTACTTGAGCAATTCCTGCCCGTTGACGATGTTCAGCAGCCGCGATGCTCTCAGTCGGCCCATTCCTCTGCGCCCAGCAATCTTCGGACCAATTCATATTTCGGGTTCCTCATAATGTGGCCCAGACATGCATCCTTTCGCTGCATTACGGTGGTCAGGAGCCCCCGTTTCAAATTAAGGCTGCAGAATCCATGGGCTCTTCAACATCTCAAACCCCTCACGGAGGTTGAAGTCCGCAGTCTTGAGCGTCCACTACTCAACACCCTACATCAAAATAGAAAGGGTGTAGCAGCGCACGGAGGAACGCACATCTCGGCTGCGCAAAAAGTGTCTCATCATGAATGCTGCATGAGCGATCTCAATCCGAGCCCTCAACTCCCCGTGCAATGACGAGTCCTCCGACACCAGCTGTCCCAGATACCTGAAACGGCCCACCAGCTCAAGAGGCATAGGTATGTATCATCGATGTACGTATGTTAGTTTACTACATCGATGGGCATAACTGCTACAGCGCACTCGTTCGGACAAGACTTGGACACTGCCGTGACCTTGGTATTTGTCTCATAGATCCGCAGTCTATACCGGCGGCAAGCTTACTCCACATTATTGACGAGTGCTTGTAGCTCTACTGGAGAGTGTGCAAGGAGAACGGTACCATCCGCATTCCTCTGATTCGAGATGGCTGTCCCCCGCGGATACCTAAATGAGGTATCCTAAATAGTATGGCACAACCCATGGAGGAATAGAGGCTCTATTCCTCCATGGGCACAACCATTGAGAGACTCCCTAAACACCTGCTCCGAGGATAAATTGAACAGGACCGGTTACAAAGGGCAGCCCTGTCGCACACCCTCTTTATTCGGATTAGCTCAGAAAGCACCCCATCCACTTCAACCTGGGCCGTCAGCTGCCAGTAAAGGTTCTTGATCAGTCGCGCATCCTCCTAGTCCAAACCCACACCTTCAACGATTTGCACCAGTGCGTCATGCTCAACATAGTCGAAGGTTTTTAAAAAAATCAATGAATCATGCAAACACATCGTTCTGCTGATCGAGTCATTTTTGTTTCAGCACCTGCAGGGCGAACAAGGAAGGCCGTGCGCCGAATGAGTTTCGATGACCAAACTGGGAGCTTTCCATTTCGGCCACAACCTTGCGCTGCTAAGGAAATATTACTAGCACATTTCCAGCCCAGGAAAGCTCTCATTGTTCAAGCCTAGGAACGAGGTCGAGGTCGAGTTCGGTTCAATTTCAAATTACATCATTTCCATCACACTTAGAAAGAATTAGGCGTCATCAAATCATCATTCCATTGCAACAAATAAAATCCCCCCTACGTAGCGACAGGCAGTGATTGATACATCCCGTCAGCTTGAAGGTCTGAAGTGTTATTTGAGTCTTAGAACCCCTTACGAAAATCTCGGTCTTGCAGTACCTACATACCTGTTTAACTGATTCAAGTTGGATATAGCGTAGGTACCTAGCAGTTTTTTCGACTTCTTTGATCCTCTTCGTCCTCGTTAATGTCGCAACATACGAGCTATGAAAGGTGAGAGTTCTCAACGTGAGCTTGATTTCAATATTTTCTCATAATCAGTTGAAAATTTCCAATGCAGTGCGTGTCTGCCTACACGATCACAACGCGAAGACCTCAAGGCGGTCACAAGGTGTAAAACGTCACCTTCCTCGTTTTTTCAGCAAACTTGTGTACGCCTGTGGAATTTGGTGGTTGCACAACCAATAATAACCAATCATTTTTAAACGGTCAACGCGCGGAAGCGCCACTGATTACGCACAAACAGAGGATAATTTCGTTCTGTGACGTTCGGTAAGACAAAATATTCCGTTCGCCACCTCTCCTGTGTAGGTGAACTGTATATTACACTGACGAAGATAATTTTCAATCAGATCTCAACAACAGCTCGGAAGATAACGACGCGCTACAGTACCAAAAACAATTGTCTTAATCTCGTTAGTGTATTTTGGTTTGACTGAGTCAGGCAATATTAGCTCCCATCAACCCCCCGATTGCTTGATGATAGTCAACCACCATCGTATTTCTTATTACGTCAGAATCACCTACACCAAGTCTTGGTGCAGAACTGAAAACTACTTTGACGGTCCCAATTTAAATGGTGTGTAAGCACTCTCTTCATTAACAATCACTACGTAATCCCGATTTGTCGATGATTTTTTTTTTTATATTTTTAGCAAGGAGAAGGAAGATATGCTTCAAACGAACGAGGGAACCAAGAATGAGAGCTCCACGGCTCCACAATATGTAACTGCTTTCACTGGTCAGTACAAATTTACTTCACAGTATATAGGACCTAGGTACCTATTTCATGTTAAAATTCCAAGTCATGAGCTTAATCTGAGCGGTCACGAGAATTCGCCCTTGTACAGAGCCGTTAGAGGATTGCATAGGGTTGCCATACGTCCTTTTTTCAGAGGGTTCTTTTATGTCCTTTTCTTCTTTTTTATTTACTTAACGTCCTTTCAAAAAAAGAAGCCACCTGCTCATTTCAACTGGAGTTTCCGAAATGGGCCCTGCAAATGAGGCAAGCAGACGAAATGGGCCCCGACTCGTTTTGTTGTCCGAGGGACCGTGAGGACCGAAATGGGCCTAACGAATTTGACAAGGCGTTTGGGTGAGACGGAAATGGGCCTCAAATTCCAGGTATTCACCTCGGGGGGCCTGCCCACCTTGACCTCTCCCAACTGGCCTCAGACCCCTTCCACTTGGTTTGGACTATGTATAGTATTTTTCCTAAAGAAATTCGGAGCTACCGGAGCTCAGATGTGCCACATGGAGCAACCTTTTGTTATCTAACAATCTTCTAGAAGATTTGATGTCTGTAAAGTCGGACATTCGCAAGGTAGGTATTTTGAAATTCCGCGCATTACGTCAGAGAAGTTGCTCAAATCGCACCGCTATTACTTTCATTCTTTGATTTTTTTATTTTAGGGGCACATTTCGGTCCAGTAGGAATTCTAAAGACATGTCCTCGTTTTCCCAAATGTGGGCCGGCTTTTCAGCCTCCTCTTGGGCCCATTTTAGCCCAGGTGAGTCGTGGGGTTAATTTTTATTATTTATTAATGGTATCAGCAGATCCCGTGATCACCGTTCTATTGGATCATGTTATGTATAGAACTTTATTAAATTCCTGATGTAAAGAAATCGTCCAACACTACTTTTTGGTAAGCTCAAGGTACTAAGTAGGTACTTTTGTTTTGCATGGCCTCAGAAGTCAGACGCTTGATTAAAAGCGTTCTTTCTTCGATTCTGAGCGGTCGGTGAAAGGGCTTATTTATTGGTTAAAGTTCATTTGGCCAGCATTTGAAGTCTTCTACACACTCTCTCTTTAAATCCCTTTTCTATTTATATCTTTACGGGCTGATCAAATAGAATAGATTCATAACCCCCCTCGTTGATAACTTACCCTGTTAGAGAACCAACATGGTTCTAGGAAGAAAAACGTAGATAGTAGGGTAAAGCCCCGTACCTCGCCCCACTTTTCAGATTTTCCTCTCTTGGGAGACCCCTAGGGCTCTGATCCAATCGTTTTTTTTACAGATCGCTAGGGAAATAAGTTGTCTACAAGATCCAGGTGTTGAAATGGGTTATTTCAGGTTTTCGAGTTTTCTAGAGCTAAATTTCTAAAACCCTCCAAAGTGGGGCCAGGTACGAACATAGTACCTACCTCGCCCCGGATAGGGTCGTACCTTGCGCCACCTTCCCTATTTCTCGAAATTGAGCGCTCAGAAGTATGGAAAATGAATCAAATACGTTTATTTTATATTGAATATAAAACTAATGCATTAAAAAAATTATAATGAGAAAAACATGGCTAGGAATTGGTTGGTAACCACAACTGTATCACAAAATCCTAGAATTATTGTCAAGGACGAATACTTTTCTTGTTAAGCTTAAAGTTGTAAAATTTAAAATTGACTGAAGTTCATAGTGAACAAAAAAATTATAATTAGACAAATATGGCTAGGAATTGGTTGGTAACCACAACGGTATCACAAAATCCTAAGGGCGAGGTACGCACAAGGAGGTGGGGCAAGGTACGTGCATACACACCAATTTTGAAAAACGGTCATGACACCCACAGATCCTATTTTTTTCAAAAACCTTTTTTTCAGTGCTTAACAGACGTATTGGACAACACATTAAATAAACAATTGTACGAAAATACGACTTAACTCAGCCCTGGGACGATCAAATGTACAATCTCCACGATCACAAACTGGCACCTCAAAAACGTTTTAACCTTCTCCTAAGATAACAGTGCTAGATATCACAAAAAAGTTCACAGCCAATTCAACCATTTTCAGAGAGCTACCGAATCAGTGGCTCAAAGTTGTTATATCCTTTCTCTACCTAGGTAATATCACTGGTGGGGCGAGGTAGGAGCATGGGCGAGGTACGGGGCTTTACCCTACTTAAATGTGGTAAAATTAATGACTAAGAGTTTTCGGCAATGTTTGAAGTAATGAAGTACCTAATTTGTCAAGCTGTGATCTGGTGAAACCCTAACTTTGTGGGATATGTCATCACCAAATTATTCGTGAGTTCAGCACAAATTAGGTATGTTTTATTATTGCTGGTATAAAACACCAGGTGTCCTATGTATTCGCGACGGTGGTTAACAAATTTTATCGACCTCTAAATTTGTCCTTACACACAAACAGGAAGGGTGGTTTTTTTTTTTTTTTTTTTTTGGAGATTTAGGCTATGATATTGAATGGAGTGTCGTTTTCGAGGTATTCTTGGACGAAGAATCCTATTCTTGGGCTCCAAATGGGACTTTTAAAGAATTATTAGGTTTTTGACTTTTTTACGGCGGGAGTTTTTTATCTGGGAGTTTTTCTTCGATGTAACCAAGATGCCACCTTTCCAGCTTCGTTCTTGAAGTTGAACCTGTTTTTGTTCAAAACAATGTTTGTTGCAGCTTCTTTGTTGGTATTTTCCGGCGGATCAGCTATAGGATGGAGTTCCCCAGCTCTTCACATGTTCGATCAGCCGAATTCCACGCTTCCTTTTCAACCCACGTCCAGCGAGGCCTCCTGTATGAGTTCTCTGCTGACCATAGGCGCTCTGATTGGCGCCCTTCCGGCCGGCACTGTTGCAGACATGATTGGCCGAAAGGTTGTCGCCTGTACGGTTAGAGATAAGAAACTCAATAAAAACCTCAATATTTATTGTTTTAACTTTAACATTTTCAGTTATCAATGCTGCTGCTCTCCGCTCCCCTATTGGCATCCTGGGGTATGATAATTTTTGGTGGAAGCGTGCCTGTAATTTATGCAGCTCGACTGACTGCCGGAATTGGTCTGGGAGCCATTTGCACCATAGTACCATTGTACATTGCTGAAATTGCGGAAAGCAACGTGAGGGGTAAGCTATACTGGATCTCCATGTAAGAACAACCCATTTTATCTGACTTATTTCGCGCAAAAAATAAAACACGACGTGGTTTTTTTATTAAATTGATGGCAACTCACTTTATCATTTAAATGGGAACCCGAATTTTTTAAATTTCAGATTTTCATTCTAATCGAAAATGAATGCGGAATTGGGCGGTTTGACTTTGGCATACATTTAAAACCTTTGAGCCAACCCTTGCTATATCTTTTTATTAAAAATTTAAGATTACCTATGCAAAACAACCTACGATGACACCTTTTTCATTATTACAGCAGCATCTAGTCTAGTATAAATTCACCATCGAGATATTTAAATCACTTACGATCTTTTATAAGGAACACGACAGTCCAAGTCGACCGTAGTAGACTGCGACATTTAATTCCATTTTCTAAATATTACGCCTTACCTACGTTGAGCATGTATATTATACCTAGGTCATATGACATAGGATTTAAAATAATATATGATCATATGGATGTCGACATCCATTACAAATATAACAAATGTTATGAAAATTTCAATTATCATTTAATGATGATATCATAACATTAGTTTTAATTCTACCGGACGTAAATTTGTACAAAATACTACAGTAGCCCAAGCAAATAGTACTTTGGACCAAACACTAAATATGCTATTTGATTTTATTGTCTTAAATGGTCCATTGGGGTCCTTATAAGAGTAATCTGTGGTTTCCCACCAATATATTTGATGGGAGAACTGTGGGCAGCCCAAAAACCACTAAATTTTCGGACTTTTTTCGGTTTTTTTGATATATCTCAGAAACGAATAATCCTATCGATGTTTTTACCGTATACTGTTTTAAAGAGCATTAAATTCTCTACAGTTTTTACTACCTAGAGTTTTTTCTAACTCTGATAGCAAACGAGCTAGAGCTCATCAAAAATTGACAATTTTCTCCAACTTCTGGAAAAATCACAAAATTTAGCTATTATCTCCTTTTTGCTTCTTTCTAACTCGTCCAAAGTGTTATTAGAACGTAGTAGACGTGCTTGCATGATGCTCAGAGTCAATGACGATCAATAATTAGGAGAAAAATTCTGTTAATTTGTAATTTGTGAGAACCAAGAGCTATTTTCGTAATATTGATAATATAATATTTCTTTTCCCCTTCGTTCGGGTCGTTGATAATTTTTTCTTCCACCGTTTAATATGGATCTTATTACCTGCCCCACTTGCAATTATGCGTTGGGATCAGAAGAGTTCGCGAATCCTGTCACATGTTCCAAATGTCATCTTTGTTACCTACCATGCAGCATGTGCCAATATGACATAATGTGTATAATATTTCATATTATGAAAACTGGAAAAAGCGTAACAGTGACAGTAAAGCATCGTGGAAATGCGGCTCCTCTTGCAAAGGCCTATCCGCAACCCCACCACCATCCATGAGCACTTGGCCCCAGGAAGCTATCCAATTGCTGTCAGCTCTAACTCAGCACTTGGCCCAGCTGTCAGCAACCCTGAGCCAAAACCCCACCTATCAACCCTATGTTGTTGTATCAGCTACCAGACATTCTGGCCAAACAGGTAGCTGAAATTCGACCCTTTTATGCTGATAACGTGCACTCGATATACACGTTTCTAATCAGCATGTATAAATTGAATGCAGCTGCAGCCCCCCTTTTCCCTAATATTCTAAGGCATTTGTCCCTTGACCCACGGTTCCACTATGTCGCTTCATATTTGGAAACTGTGGATGGCCCTAGGTGCTGGTGCTTGGTTGCAGCATTGAAGAAAGACGTCCGTACCGTGTCAGTGACAGTGAAACACCTACATAGGCAACAGTGCGAATCTGAATCTTTCCGTTCTTATGTTGAATCCATGGTGCTGGCAAATAAGGAATTGCAACAGTACGCAGATGCGGAGTTGATTGATACAATCTTGCTCCGCATAAATAGCTCAACCCAAAGGGATTTTGGCTTCGCACCCAAGCCCACCACGTTGCAGCAACTGATGGCTTTGGTTGAGACGACTGACCTGAGGGCTCAAGTACGCCGACTTCAATCGCCTTCCAATGCACCATGCATTCAACCTGCCACGGGGCACAACACCAAATAGCAGCATGGTGAACAGCCCTGCCCACTCATGTCCCTTTTGGACCAAAAGTTTTGGTGCAACCACCCAACTTAAAACAAACAGGCAGACATCAGGACTGTCACCTACCCCCTCCCCTTCACCAGCCATTGTAGCATCCCTTTTCACCAACACATTTACTCCACCCCTACTCCAGGCTACCCTGGGCTCAACACCTGTAGAAGTGCTGTTGGACACAGGCGCCTCAGTTTCTGTGGTGAACCACTCATATTTTGAGACAGTCCTCCGCTCCAAAATGGTCCAGAGCAGGCCATGCCCCCCACTGGCCCTCACTGTTGGGAATGGTGGACACGTGACAGCTAGGTCTGTTGTCACCCTTCCCATAACCATTGCTTCCCACACTTGGGCTCATACCTTTTATCTCCTCCCAAAGATTACCCACCAGGTACTGTTAGGCCTTGACTTCATCCAGAAGACAGATCTTCTATATGATACTGTTTCATGGACAGTATCCTTCCCACCATACCACGTCCCCATCCCCCTTATGGTTGCAACCCCTGCAAGCACTTGTCAAGAGGATACTTCCTCTAGGCGAATGGTGAAGCTGCCAATACCTCCCAGTTGCCGCACCAGGCCAGGACGGTTTCCCCATGCCATGACGGACCCCAAAACCTGTCCCCGCCAGCTTTTCTGCCGGGAGGGGGATTGTGATGTCACCATGGAATAGCGTCCCTTCCTTCCCCTCTACCTCGAAGAGAGACAGGCGGGTGAATCTGATAAGAGGCACTCTCCTGTGGACCCTCGACGAGACGACCCCCTTATTGACCATATAGCAGTGAGTTAAATACATTACCCTATTTATTCCCGCTAAATCGTCTATTTATTCTCCCGTAATAATCCTCAGGATTATCACAGACCCTAACTTCCAAACTACACTCCTGTTCTCTTCCTCCGCCGTAGCAGGGTCCTCCGCTGCTCCGGGACTGTCAAGGTCAACCACTTCTAACTGACCTGGCTCCACATCTCTTAATTATTAAAACTTATCTTTTATTTTAATTACAACATCGTCATTGACTCTGAGCATCATACAAGCACGTCTACTACGTTCTAATAACACTTTGGACGAGTTAGAAAGAAGCAAAAAGGAGATAATAGCTAGATTTTGTGATTTTTCCAGAAGTTGGAGAAAATTGTCAATTTTTGATGAGCTCTAGCTCGTTTGCTATCAGAGTTAGAAAAAACTCTAGGTAGTGAAAACTGTAGAGAATTTAATGCTCTTTAAAACAGTATACGGTAAAAACATCGATAGGATTATTCGTTTCTGAGATATATCAAAAAAACCGAAAAAAGTTCGAAAATTTCGTGGTTTTTGGGCTGCCCACAGTTCTCCCATCAAATATTTTGGTGGGAAACCACAGATTACTCTTATTAGGACCCCAATGGACCATTTAAGACAATAAAATCAAATAGCATATTTAGTGTTTGGTCGGGGCCGATTTTAGTGACAATTTGCTTGGGCTACAGTAGCTACGATGGTCGATGCTCTCATACCTAACGGTACCTACCTACCTAATGCGAGTCCCCACCATAGAAATGAATATCCATGAGTTCTATGGTCTCCACCCCACTTTGCACATGTGTTAGTTAGTAAAAGGGTTCTTCATGTGGTGAGGGGGGGGGGGTGTCCCTCAGTTACCTGAATGACCTCTCTGCCCTTCTGAATCACATAAAGCGACGCATGTGAGGGTCAGTCGACGGCCAACTCTCGAATGTGAAAGTTCAGTTTTCAACAGGATTTCCAGAGCATCCTTTCAACGTGAGTATTTTCGCAAGTTTCTTCACAACTGTTTACAAAATATTTTCTTAAACTTGCCTAAAGCTACGAACTCTTAAAGGCCCTCCATGGGTGATAACTCTAAATCTGCAGTCAGAGGTGGGTTTGAATGTTGTTAAATTGTCCGTTATTATTCGTGGTACCTATCACATGTATACTGTGGTCGAGTTAGGTGTCGTATTCGAAGGATCTATGTAGCAGTCATGGGGCCTTTGCCTATAGATCGCAACAGTGAAATCGGATCGTACTGGGACCCCCCAAAATTGGATTCTAGGCCCAAAAATACCTCGAAAACGACACCTAACTCGATCCCATAGCCAAACGTTTTAAAAAAAAAACCCTCCCGTAGCCCCATAGCGCCCCACGGGTTTGAACGATCAGGCTGAAGACCATGCGGGCACAAGCGGGACCGAGTCGTCGACCTCCGTCGCGATTACATAGGTGTATTATTCCAAGAATAATAAACCATAATGGGTTCTACGTCTAAAATTAGTTTAACAGCGACTTTTCACTCATTTTCAGCTCCACAAACCCATGTTGTGGCGAACGGGCTGAAACCCCTGCAGGCACAACTAGATTGAGAACCTAGTATTTTGTCATTATTTCAGATTGAAAAAACAATAACATAAAGACTTGGTCACTTTTGGGTTGTACACACTGGCGTATATGTCATTAATGCATGAAAGTTTTTGAAACATCAAAGGGCCCCAATCAAACATTAAAGTTATTGTTGACCCCCTTTGCCAATTTATTAGTTTTAGACTAATGAATCAAAACAAGCTTCCCTCAAATAAACCGTACGAATCAAATCTTTATCGTTTTCTATGGCCAAATGCCCTGAGATGCCTGCACGAAATATATCTTGACTAGCAACGATGTGGTGCATGGAGGAATAGAGAGGAGAGTTCACTGAATAGGACTTCATGTGCCATAGTCGATGGTGGCGCTATCCCTACGGAACGTAGTGAACTACACATAGTACCTTCAAACCCGACTAGAGTGAGCCACTAGCCCTTCTTACGAAGGGAAGCCCCAAATACCTCACTACCTAAACGGATTTATCTTCCAATGTTGTGCTACTACAATTAAATTAGAGGAAAAATTGAAGGAACCATCTCTGAATAACGAAATTGATTGTTTAGTTGAATGTGTATTGCACTGTGAATGCAAACGACACGTCGGAATTCGCAGGGCGCCATCTTCTGGTTCAGTTTTGGTAACTTAACACCTTCAAAAGTTCACTACATCTCGTAGGGGTCGCGCTGCAGTCGCAATCCCCCCCGCCGTCCCATCACTGGGTTGGCGTTTTGGGAACGCGGTTTAACACAGAGTGAGCTCTCCTCTCTATTCATCCATGGATGTGGTGCTTAGGGTACCTTCTCCCGCTATCGAATTGGGTTGAACTGCAAGTGCGTTTAAAATCAGCCTGTACGAGTATAGCTACATTCGAGGAAAACGCTAAAGAGGGCTTGACGCTAGGAATCCCGTTTCAAAAGTTTTTCAAAAATCATATACAATCACCTCGGTCGGGTTCAGTCTTCTTGTGGCATGTTAAGATATCAGTTTGATTGCTTTCCGAGCCTCCAGGCGGTTCAAAGTTTAATGGAATTGAACATTTCCGCAGGTATTCTGTCATCAAACTGCTGTGGACAGCTTAAGAAGAACCCCTGCTCTGCCGTAGACCGGGATATAACAGAAGCCTACAGCCTACAAAAATGTCTTACACGTGTTACATCTGCGGATATGAGAGTAGTTTGAAGAGGAGACTCTCGATTCATCTGAAGGCTCACATGAATGGGAAACTGGAAGACAATAGCAAAGTCACAATGAAGGACCAAACATGCAGTTGTTGTGAGGACATATGCAGGCACTCATTTGGGTTGAAGAAACACCTGATGACTCACGCGGGAGAGAAGCCTTATGAATGCGGTTATTGTGACTACATATGCAGTCACTCATTTCGGTTGAAGAAACACCTGATGACTCACGCGGGAGAGAAGCCTTATAAATGCAGTAATTGTGACTACATATGCAGTCACTCATTTCGGTTGAAGAAACACCTGATGACTCACGCGGGGGAGAAGTCTTATAAATGCAGTTATTGTGACTACAGATGCAGTCATCCACTCAGGTTGAGGAGACACTTGATGACTCACGCAGGAGAGAAGTCATTTACATGCTGTTATTGTGAATGCATATTAAGTCTAACATACCGTCTAACACACATCATGAAGGCACATGTAATGTAATGACCCACACAGGAGAGGAGCCTTATAAATGCAGTTATTGTGAGTTCAGGTGTAATAAATTATTTGGCAAGAAGTCACATGAAGCGACCCGCACTGGAGAGAAGCCTTAAAACTGCAGTAAAATCACCAAGATAATTCATAACAATATTGTGACCTAAGTTGTAATGAATTATCTTGGAAGAATTCGCACAGAATGGACACTGGAGAGAAGATGTATATAGATTTACGTGTTTTAATAAATTTAATGTGTTTGTTCACGAATGAGAAATATAATATTTGGTTGAGGGAATTGTATGTTTGGTTTATCATTCCCTGAACAAATAAACGTTTTTTGGACGGTAATCGAAATATCATTACCGGTTAAAAAATCACATGTAGGTACATGTACCAGTTGGGGCCGATTCCACATCGAAAATTTCTTGACACCCCACTTGAAACATGTAACGAAGTCAGTGCCCACAGGCGGAAATTTCGGAGGGGGCTACAGAATCTGTTGAACTATTTGGTATACCTACTGACTTTTTCAATGTGAGCCTACGGTCTACGTATGGTCTACGCCTATGCGGTGCCTTTTCCTGGGAAGTGTTGGAAAACCGCGATTTCCCCCAAAACCATGTTTAGAAGCGTTCTAAGTACCTTTCGTATATGAAAAAAGCTTTAGGAGGCTGATATGCCGCGGCTGAAAATTACTAAGTATTTAAATTTCGTAAGGTATAGGCAACGTGTGGCTACACCGGAGAACGAATTCCGGTAACAGTTCGGTCGTGTATGGGACTGCTTGAATGGTTGTGTCAATTGTTTGAGTAAAATCGTTCGAAATATGTGGCGCAAACACCCCTTGTTTGACTACCTGTTTGACCGTGTGTGGTAGTGTTTGTGCAAATTTAGAGCCAGTTCCTCTTCAGCGCGCAGGCCACACCCTCCCCTCCGTTATTGAACATCGATGACGTCAGATATTATTGGACCCTTGTAGAATGTTACATATTTTTCCCCATGAATATTCCTCAAACATTGAGAAAACTAGGAAGTTTGTTTTTCATTTCCCAAAACCAGAAAAAAAAGCCCTCCTTAAAATAACCAATTATTGATTTCGTTCATAACTATCTATTTGTTGGCTTTTATGTAGGCGGCTCAACAATCATCCGTGTCAGAGATGTTGCTCGGATAACACCACAAAACGAAATGATGTTAGCACAACAGGTTGCAAAATGTACGTGCTCGCGTTTTGCAGTCCAACGTTGCGAGAGTCCAACTGATTAAGCTGAAGGCGTTTGATAACATTGTTTTGTTGCGGGGTGAACTTTGATCAAATTAAACTCCGCAAGGTGGAAACAGTAGGGACATCGAGGTTGAAATTTCAAGACCATCGATGTTTTACAGAAGAAAACATAGGTAATCAAGTAACAATAACCGATGGAACGCGAAATTTTGAGTTTGAAAGATCGCACAATTCGTCCTAGTTGATTTAGGTCATTGTCGGTTGATACAGATAAAAATCCTGGGAGCGGTAAGTAGGCTGACGAATAACGTCAGAAAAGAGACATAATGAAAACTCACTCCAGCAGTTCTGCATCTAAGCACCTAGCAGCCAGCCGCCCCCAATCGGAATTTCACCAATTTGCCCGACATTACAAATTTTGTACCCAATACATATTCTAAATGAACCCGTTTTTTTTAAAGGGGCTATGTGACGTTTTTGGCCGATTCAAAAACTCCGGGAAAATGCAAAAAACTGTCTAATTCTATCATTACTGTCAAAATCTCCAATTTTAGTTTGTATTCCTATACAGCTAGCTATTACACATTTTTACACAAATTTTCAGATTTTTTTTGAGTGGGGAAGTGTATCAAATTGCAATTTGAAAATCGGTTACATAGCCCCTTTAAAAAAAAATCAATTTTCCAGGATTGAAATAATTCCCACAAACAGCTTTATTTATCGATTGAAAGTATTTCGTTTAATAAACTCCTTTTCCGATACTTATGAAAGGTATACCTAATGATAAGAACTTTTTGTTAATGGAAAATTGGGAAATATGAAAAACTTCATAAACCGATTTCCTGTACAAGCCCTTCATCAGTCGCTCATGAGCGTTAAATGAATTTAACAACAAGGTAAAATCCTTCAAACCCTCGCCCCCTCCACCCCTGAATCCCTCTAAAAGCCTCGGACAGGTCTGGACCCCCACAAATCGAATCTACTCCCGAAAACGACACCTCACTCGAGCTCCTGGCCCAAACCTGTCAAAACCCGCACCAGTTGTAGCTCAATAAAAGCCTTACCCGGCATCCAAGGGTGGTCGGACTGGTCTAGAATCCCTCTGAACCGTTTATACCCAAAAAATGCTGCAAAAACGACATCTTACTCGACCCCCTGGGGAATCCATCAAAGTTACTACAGAAGTTGCTTCAACTGTTGATTCCTGGGTTGCCTCATCCAGACTCACTATTAAGAGTCTTTCAATTTTATTAAATAAATTTCAGGCTAAATTTTAGCGTCTCCACAACCCTGAAATTCCACGGTGACGACATAGAGAGGCAGCAAGTTGTCATTTGAAAGGGGTTATGTGGCGCACATAGCCCCTTTCAAAGGACATCGGAAATTTCAACCCGGGTTTTCTCTAGGAAGGGTCAATGTTACGAGACTCCTTTCAATGGCAATCGATGTAACCATGTATGAAGACTCAGAAAATGATAAAAAGTGAAAATGGCCAAAAACGTCACATAGCCCCTTTAAAAAAAAACGGGTTCAAATAGGTAGCATCAAAATTTGATGCTACCTGTTTATGTGTGATGTATTTAATGCTATTGAACAGATTCTGTTCGAATTTTGTGCTCCAAGTACAGTCGATAGTAAAAAGGCTGCAAATTTTACACTAGGGTGTATTATTCTTTGATATAGGTAGGTTACTTGTGCAGAAATTTAATTCTGTGTCAATGAAAACATTTTTTGAAAAAACAATTTTTTTGTTTGAACCTTTTTGAAACCTATTGTGTTTTTTTTTTTTTTTTTGTTTGAAGGTGTTCTTGGCTCGCTGTTTCAACTGATGATATGTTGCGGCATTCTCTTCACATACATAATTGGGGCTGTAACGTCTTACCACAAGATGGCGGCCATGTGTTCTACGATTCCCGTGGTTTTCATTTTTGCGTTCATGGATGCGCCGGAAACGCCAGTTTACCTTTTGAGGAGAGGGCGCCGTTCTGAGGCTGAAAAATCCCTCAAGTCGTTGAGAGGTAAAAATTACAAGCCACACGCAAAAAATTGTTAAATTGAGTATGAGTTCTTTACTGTATCACATGTTGTTTTTAAGGTGTCAGTTTCAATACTGCCAAAGAGCTGGACGCTATGGAGAGCGAACTCAACAAATCCGCTGCGCAAAACACTTTATTCTTGAAGGCTCTGGCTCGGCGGGAGACCAAACTCGCTGTCGTCATCAGCCTCGGAATGATGATCTTCCAACAGCTGTCGGGCATCAACATCGTCATATTCTACTCATCCAAGATTTTCGACTCCGCCGGCTCAAAATTGGACTCGGAGGTCTGCACCATTTTGGTAGGATTGGCTCAAGCTGGCGCCACTTTGGCGATGATGTTTTTCATCGACAAGACTGGACGGAAAATTTTGCTTCAAATCTCCTCCATTTCGATGGCCATTTGCTTAGGGGTTTTAGGTTGGTATTTCCACCAGAAAGACTCAGGAGTCGACGTGTCCTCCTTGGGTTTAGTCCCTGTTGTTGCAGTGTTAACGTACATACTCCTTTTTTCCATCGGTTTCGGCCCAATCCCGTGGATGATGTCCGGCGAGGTCCTTTCCGACGATATCAAAGGCGTTTGCACGGGAATCGCCGTATCCTTGAATTGGACTTTGGCTTTCGTTGTTACATTCACATTTCAATTTGTAGTCAACGCAATCGGAAGTGCCGGCACGTACTGGATACTTTCAGGCATTTGCGCTATTGCAACGATATTCGTTACTTTCGTTGTCGTCGAAACGAAAGGAAAAAGCTTGCAACAAATTCAAGATGAGCTGGCTGGAAAGAGATTAGGAGAAAATGTTGTAGTTTGAAAATGTTAGTTGATTAAATCAGCATTTTTGGTTTGAATCAAGCCTCTATATTAGAGGAACAATTATGAGCCAAGGAGTCCAGATTTCAGCAACACCCCAGTGGGCAATCTAATGGCCCTAATGGAAACCTGCTGCTCACGCCGTTACGGGTTCGATATTTTGTGCTCACTGATATAATTTATTAAGCGACTGAATATGTGTTACACTAATTGCAATGTATATAATAATTATAGATACCATTATTGTATCTATCCTTCCTGAAAAGTATTTCAATAACGTTTGTAATATAAAATTTAATATCATTCGGGAATCTTCGGAACTATCTTAAACTTTAGCTAGAATGAGTCCCAGTTTAATCGAGAACTGGCAATATCTAAGTCAATGTTGTAAATAAACACGAAAGTGCCTACCTACAGAATAACTTGAGTTTTTTCTTTACATCTATTATACTGGAGCTGCAGCCTTGAGGAGGAGTAGGGCCGGGGAGAATGCTCATTTTTATTCTAAGGCACTTCTAGATGTCGCAAAAATTTGAATCACAAACCAACAAATTCCTCTTGGCGAGCATAGTACGAGAAAAGTCTGAAAACACTAAAAAGTCCGCTCAAAATTGTGTTTAAACTGTTCCAAAAATACTGGCGTAAAGAAAGTTAGGGGCGGAGGTGGACGGCGAGATGGTTCTGCGACCCCCAAAATACTGCTAAAACGACACCGTATGAAATTTACAGTCATGTGAATCACCATGAAGTAACGCTACAATAGTTTGTTGACGGTTCAGCATTCCAGGTCTGCCGGTGCACTGTTGGACCGGAACTCCACAGCGATTCAGAAGGCATTAGGACAGTTGTCAACTTCTATCGACAGACGCCATCAAACTTAGCGTTAAATTTTTCAATGGACTAGGAACACAACTGTAAAGACGTCTTAGAGCGGGAACACAAGTTTAAGCCCTGGCTTCAATTCCCAAGGTACCATTAAATTTCTTCAGCAGTCGTGGACGGAAAAAATTTTTCATCACTTGAATTTCATCTTTCTGGTCGGGTATTCTATTCTACGAGAAGGGTACAATCTATTGAATCTAGTACGGTTTTGTATCTTATAATCGTATTATACGACATCACGTTATCACCAGTCAAAGGCGATGTCAGTTAAACAGAACTAAATGCTGCCAAATCCGATCCATTGAGAATTGATACGTCCGTACAGAGGCTACCTAAGTTGCGAACTTAAGTATAAAATTGGATGACAACTGAGACGTCCATCATCGCTGAGGGGTTTTATGTAGGTATTTTCTTATTAGCTTTTAGCTTATAAGCTAAAAGCTAATTTCCATTAGGTATATCTACTAATATAAACCTCTTAACCTAGTGAGTAGATTCACTCCCCAGTAGCTGTAAACTTACTGCGGTGAGAATCTTGTAATTGAATTTGTAAGGAATTTAGGCAAAACTAAAAACTCGAAATATTTTATTATCTGGACTGATTAGGCGGAAATTATATCGTTGGTGTTTTTCGGTAATACCCCAAACACGATAATTAAACATTATCCAGTAAAATGCGATAATCTTGATTCGGTGTTCTTGCCCACAACACCACTTGGGTGGGGTGAAAAGATGAATGGCTTACTCACTACACTTCCATAAAAACTCTCCATTCATTTGTCTGGTTACTCAGCCACAAATTACCCATGAAGGGACGAACAAGGGGCGTCAACAAACTAAGGTATATTTTTAAACTGTCTGACGATTACGGATTCTGCAAACGTCGAGCGACTCCATCTTTGAAATTCCGACTGTTGATGCGGCCGCACGAAACGGATAGGAAATTTCGACAAAAACTACGTGCCCACTCACAACCCTGAATAATTTTTTTTGCGGTTGATTTTGACAGAATTGAGTCGACACCTTAGGCCGTAAGATGCTCCGCAGTGAGCGTCCTAGTTTGAAATTGACTTTGGACACAACCACGGATTCACCTCCTGAATCCCCACCCGATTCCCCACCACCGGTTTCCATATTCAACAGCACCTATTTTCTAAGGCGGATGTGGAATTCGCCTATTAATTTGGAGGAGGGCGACAAACGGGGGTCTTTTTCCAGCTGCCCCAACGTGAACGACGTTGAGTAAGTTCACATTTTCATCCTTTGAATCTATAGTTTACTTCTTTTCTTTTTTTTAATAATTAAAATTATTGTGAACTAATGAAGGTTGAAGACGATAATTTCAACTCACCACCACCCAACATACTTTCATGAATGTTCATGCAGTCGAGAACCTCCGGGTTTGTTCCTACTATTGAAAGGGCGGATTTTTTTCATTTTTTTTTAATGTAGCAAAAAAAAAAAAAAAAAAACGGAGTTCTACTTATTAAACATAGTTTTTGCCGATCTTAATACAGGAACACAAAAAGCTCAAATCTTGAGCCATCAGTATTGCAGCATAATCTAATATAAAGCAACATGATTATGGTACACCATAAAACGAAAAAGTAAAATGCCCAGTCCGAATGATGCACTTAAATTAAAAAAAAAAAAAAACTAAAGAGTGAAAATCAATTCATTCCATACCAGCATTGAACCATTAATGGTTGTAGTACTACAGATGTTGCGTAAGAAATTAAAAAAACGTATAGAAGAGGCGTGAAATTGTTTATCAAAAATAAATATGTTTCTATCTTGGGGAGCCTCTTGCAAGTTATCTTTCTCTCAATAATTAAGAATACCTCAACCTGTAGTAAGATAGAGCCCAGTAGTGGATATACCGTCGATTCGTAGCTCCAAAGATGACGGAACTCCAAGACATGAGGCAAGTAACGACCCTTTCAAAATGCTAATTTTTTGAAGCCTTTTATGTGAATTTATTAGATTGCATATAAATAAGTGGGTTGGCGATCTTTATTCTGCTGGTTGTTGTCAGATTTTTAGGTTGGCTTGGGGGGACCGTATTTTGTACTGAAATGTTGCTTTTGAAATTTTCTGTTGGAAGAAGCGTTATCAGCAATGTGGGGGATCGGGAGTTGCAGAGACACCGCAGGGTTTGGGATAGCATGATATAGTATGGAACAGCAGGTCTAGAACGACTAATTATAGGGGTTAACGGCAAGTCGGGATCCTGCCGTAAAGAGGCATAATGGTCCAACAAAAGCAACAAAAAGATGACTAATTAGCTGAGGCCTTACATAATAATTACTATAATAATCATTTAAAAATAATACTGGGACTGTGAAGTGGGATGTTCATTCCATATCCGGTGGAGGCAAGCATTTTCTAGTGTAGCGGCCACGGGCTGTACTTTTGGCGTACTCTATACTACCACTGGCTTGTAGGCGTTTCATGATAGTTCAAAGGAACCAAAGGTCTCTGAAAAACAATTTTTAAATAATTATTATCACTCAGATTTTGTGACATCAGGACGCTAGTAATCATGAATCAATCAATCACTAAATTACAACAACGGTAAACGTACGGTAGTTACTACCCTGGGGTCTGCTGCAGACTCCTTGTTGATAGGAGAGCTCCCTGTAAAAAAAAACTAAGACCAGTAAAAAAGAAGAATAAAGAACAATAAAAAAGAAAAAAGAACTAAGACCATGCATGAAAAATTCTAAAGTATGAAGAAGCTGGTGATCTAATAAACTGACAATCTCTCCCCCCCTCCACCCACACGTAAAATCCAACAAAATTTTATTGCACGCCACTTTTGCAAAATATTATAGAGTTAAAATTTGTAATGACTCAATTTGTAATTGATTTCTGGTGCTCTCTACCGTAATCCTCTCTCGTTGAAAAGAATCAGGAGGGCTCAGGTTGTGTTTGTCGGGATAATCGAATAGATGTCAATGGGTTTTGTCCCACATAATCCTTATCTGTCACACTCTTAAATTCGAGTGGTGTACATAACGTAACGTTTGACGGATTCAGGGTCACTAAAATTATGCGTTATTCGAGCGCAATTCTGCCCACTAACGGCGCCTATGGAAACAAAATGTCACCATACCAAGCAGTAAGAATCCATTCTCGTGGATTCTGAATCCACGGACGGTGGAATTAAACACTTGAAAGCGCACAACCTGTAACGACCACACCATACATATTTGAGTTCATATAAAGTTTTTTCTATCATAAAAAAAAATCCCTCGTTCCAGGCCGCCAAAAAACCTCCAACGTGGCGGACTCAATGAAAATTTGGGGGAAGCGTCCTTCCTTCCGCGGGCTGTTTGGTGGCGTAATGTTTGAAGGAGTGTTCCACTAGATTTCAGCGACTGTTTACTGCTCAAACACCATAAATCTCAGATTCGCTACCAGCGCCCCCGACCTCCATCAATGTCTCCTCAGACGTCCAGTCAATTTAGGAAAAATAGAAAACAGTTTTGTAGTTCCATTTATGTATGTAGTATTTTGGGCTGCTCAACCCGAAACTGTGGTTTGCGACTAAAACGTTTGCCCGAAAAAAACCGTTTCTTTACGCAAAACTGTTCTTAATGACACAGAAGTGATTTTTGCACTATTAGTACATCCTAACCTAGGTGGTACATCCTAACCTACATCAAAGAAAATTTTTATCGCTTACACGGAAAAAATCAAGTTATGGATATGTCTCTTGGATTTTTGTGAACATTGTAAACGTTACATTTTATCATTTAATAATGATTAACAGGTTTCCATTTGTTTTCGTCACGTCGCGAGCGTCACGTCACGGGGGATTTTGAGCGCAACATGATCGCGAAAACTATAATCACATGATTGGTCTCTAAGGAAGTTTAGCGGTTGGTTACAAGTAGAGGGTTGGTGTAAAATTAATCATTATTAAATGATCTGACTGTAGAAACATAGGTCAACCGTCCGGTTTATTATAGTAGAAATTATCGCATTCACGTACACATAGACACATACGTACGCCAATAGACACATCCATGTCAAAAAAAGTAAAAATGTTGGCAGTTGTCAGTTTTTGGTAAAAAACTTGAAAAAAAAAAAGAAACTATAAGTATACAAAAATATACCCATACACAACATGAAAAAGCATTAAATTTGACATGGATAATATCCATGTCCAATAGACATATTATGTCTATTGGCTTTAAGCATTGGCATTGGCATTAAGATAGTAGCAATAAAGTGATTTAAAAAAAAATGCAACACTAGTACCTATAAACGTACAACCTAGAAACAAATTTCCTATCTCAACCTAGTACCTATAATAGTACCTACTACCTATAAACAAACTAGCTGACCTGGCGCGCTTCGCTGCACTTCTAAAGATTTTGAAAATTCATTATTTCATAGCTGGGACACCCGTGCGTCGCACGAAACATCAAATTCCCGCCCATCGCCTATTGATGATGCACCCGTGGCAACCCGTCAACTTAATTTTTCATAGTAACAACGCTTTTTGGTTTGTCGTAGTGAAGTACCTATCAAATTCCCGTCTATCACCAATTATATGCAGCCCATACATCCCACACACCATCCCATACATCCCACACATCCCATACTGAATGTTTCAACAGGAGAGATTTTAACAGTGTACGGATTTTTAACATTTCCCGTCATTTGAATCGTCGAATTAATTTGAGAGGAATTTCGGCGGAATATAGCGGTTTTCCATTATTATATTATTATATTATATTATATTATATATAAATCTTCTCTGAACTTCCACAAATAATTCAAGACCAAAATTAGCCAAATCGGTCCAGCCGTTCTCAAGTTATGCGATCAGCAACAAAATACTGATTCATTTTTATAGATATAGATTACATATCTCTTGGTGACGCTATTCACCTGGTGACCTATCCATGCCATGATTTTTAGCGCAACCTTTCCCTCAAAAAATGGAAAGGTGCGCTCACCTCTTCGACGTTTTTTTTCTTTTTTTTTTTTTCGTGTGTTTGTGTATCACAGCATCACGCCCGAGCGGCTCAACAGATTTTCATGAGGGTGGTCTCATTGTCATCAGCGAGTTCGGGGGGTGGTTATAGGCTACCTTGATTTTTCCTCCCTCATCCCCTTCATCGGTTTTCGGGAGGTCCTTCACGACGAAAGTTGTTTATCTCTGATGTGTAACTAAGGAGGCCTCAAAAGCGGGACGAAAGTTTTTGTCCGATTTCGTTGGTACAAGGGTCTATGGAATGAGCTTTTCAGGCTGATTCCAACGACTCCAAAACGATTTTTGCAGCCTGAGCCGTTCGTTACCTCTGATCGGCATAAGGTTTTATTACCTACGCATCGGTCGTTAGGGTGCAGTTGTTTACGTAATGAGCATCACGTGGATGATGTGTTGTGTGGCATAGTTTGGTCGCTAGATACCTACTGTTTCTTAGTTTCTCTCGCTCATTAAATATATCGTAATAACAAAAAGGTTGCGCTCATCTATTCAATTCAATTGATGGCTTGTTTTTTTTTTTTTTTCGTGTGTTTGTGTATCACAGCATCACGCCCGAGCGGCTCAACAGATTTTCATGAGGGTGGTCTCATTGTGATCAGCGAGTTCGGGGGGTGGTTATGGGCTACCTTGATTTTTCCTCCCTCATCCCCTTCATCGGTTTTCGGAAGGTCCTTCACGAGGAAAGTTGTTTATCTCTGATGTGTAACTAAGGAGGCCTCAAAAGGGGGGCGAAAGTTTTTGTCCGATTTCGTTGGTACAAGGGTCTATGGAATGAGCTTTTCAGGCTGATTCCAACGATTCCAACGACTCCAAAACGATTTTTGCAGCCTGAGCCGTTCGTTACCTCTGATCGGCATACGGTTTTCTTACGCATCGGTCGTTGCAGTTGTTTACGGAATGAGCATCACGTGGATATTTTTGATGTGTTTGGTCGCTAGATACCTACTGTTTCTTAGTTTCTCTCGCTCATTAAATATATCGTAATAACAGAAAGGTTGCGCTCATCTATTCAATTCAATTGAATTGAATTGATGGCTGTTTTTTTTTTTTTTTTTTTTTTTTTAATGCAACGCTACTACCTATAAACAAATTATCGCTTTGTGACGCTATTCACCTGGTGACATATCCATGCCATGAAGTTTTTGCGTGTTAGCGGAAAAATTTGATCTCATTTAAAATCCAACTACAGATTTTTTCAATTTAAATTTCCTACAGTCCTACAGTTTATGTAGGAGAACCTTTTTTTACAATTAACCCTTTATGAAGGATTAATTGTAATAGCCCGAAATACGAAAAGCACCAAATCACGCATTTTCGCGTTTTTTCAACTTCTTCCAATAAAAAATGGTCTAGTAAGATATTTCAGTTGCGTAATGGGATATTTCTAAACATGATGACTCATTTAATATGGATTATTAAATAATCTTTGCAAAGTTTTTGCACAATTTAAGAATAGAAGTCTCATCTGAAAAGCAGTGATTAAACGGAGTGGTTAACTGAGGGTGCCATACTACTAGACTAATGAATGAGAACAATCATGAAAGGGTTAGAAATAATATTTTTCATATTATGAAAAACTATACTTTAAAGGGAACCATGGAGTACGCCCAATAATTGCAGGATCACGTTGTAAATCTATTACTTGTTTGAAAAGAGGTCTGAACATACCGTTCCTCCAGAGACAATTCGATTACCTAAGGTGGTACTACTTAAATTGAATTACCTCAAGAAAAAACTTTTAAGTAAATGCCATATCTATTCTGATTCATCAAGCCGTTGTCAAAATTGTCCATCTAATTTATGTGTTTCAAGTCGTTCCAGTATGTATACAGACCTTAAAAGGCATTCCTCACAATAAAGGCTTTTTATTATTATTATCATCATTATTATTATTATCTCTTGTTACGCAAACTATTCAAAGAAATCAGCTTCATTCTCTACTTTATACCATCCAGATCGGGTATTAGTTTATTGAGTTTGACAAAGCCACAAATCATAATATGGCTCTGCTGAATTTTGTGACCAATAGTAGCTATAGATTAAAAACGTTTACCTATCAATATTTTCATAGAAAAGAAGCTGTTAGTATTGTAATCGTGTTGCAATCAAATTTTACAGCAGAGCGGAGGAAGCGATGCTCCCCAAAAATGGGGCTAGTGGAGGGACCACCGAAGGATCAAAAACACCACAATATCTAGTCACATTAGCAGGTAAGGCAACTAGGGATCTGCATTTTGAGTGAAATAAAAGTGGGTGGACATTTTGGGATTTTCAGAGCTTTGTTTGGTCAAAACTGATAGGGAGTCCAAATCGTTAAATGCGGACAGCTGCAGATAGAATGTAAAGTGAGGACGCACTTGATGACTCAAAACTGTTGTGAATCATTTCTCTCCAAACTGCAAACAGTTGTTGTTAGTTGTGGGTGAAGGTTTCGGTGGAAACGTGGATTGGGTGTCGAAAGCGTAGTCCGTAAACGTAACTGTCGTCGAGTACGGCTTCAACACTAAGTGTCTTGATGTCTGTTCTCTGATACCCACTCACCAAGCATGTTAGTCGTAATCGTTACTCAGGCACGTTTCTCTTCAACTTCAGTTGGACCCAATAACGGCAGCCAAAAGTGGGTTCGTAAGAGGTGGTAGGTGGGACAACTCCTTTTTAACATAGCTTTCAGCAATCATATTGCTTTCATCAGGGCCTACAAAACAACCTTATTTAGGTGATTAGCGAGTGATCCCTTGGCTTTTATTGCGAATTCGAAATAATAAAATTTATTATTTCGAATTCGCTATAAAAGCCAAGGATTTAATGGTAGGTAACACCTGGAGTCCTTGTTGTCGTAGAAAATAATTTCGCATTTTGAAGAGGAAGAACGTTACCGTGATCAATGATCATACCAACTTCTTCCGCGATGCTGAGGATGACCCGAATCACCGGAAGTAGAGGGTATCGAGCAATTTTGGAAGATCGGGCATCACCGCGTCAACCCTCCGATTCCGAGAAAAAACAACCATTCAAATCGATTCGGCCGTTTAGGCTGTAGGACGCGACACATACAGACAAACATCAGATGACATCAGATTCTGACAGGAGTGTCTGGGGAAGAGATGTGGAGCAGGATGTGGAATATCGATATTATTATGTAAGGTCAGACTATCGATAGTTTTCATTTTAAAGAACGTCCTCTAAAAAACAAGATTTGACGAGTAGTGGCCACACCCTTCTTGAGAGCGCCAGAGGAAGTAGAGACCAACAACTACAACAACAACAAGATTAAAATTTAAAGGGCAAAACGTCAAAATTTGACGTTTAAGATTTAATCATTAAATTCAATTAAATCAATCATTTAAAACTGGAAAATCTCTAATGTATCTAAGTTGGGCGGATCCAAGGAGCATGACATGCTCCTTGTAACATTGTTACAGCGTAGGCTCTGTGGATGTAGTTGGTCGAGAAATCAAGCCGCTGACTCCAATAATCAAAATTTGATTACTAATTTAATTACTTTGCGGCCTTTTCACTGGAACACTTTCAGTCTATATTTGAAGATGGTGATAACATTCATTGGAGTGTAAATAAGCATACGCCTACCAACCTTCAACTGTTCCACCTGAAGAGGTTGTTTATCTGGGTTCTCTCTTAAGGTCGTGATCATGGTTTAGAAAATGTGCTTCCTACCGTAGTCATTTTGAAACGGTGATACGGTATTAAACAATAATGTTTAACGAATACAGGTAATGTACATGATAACAACTTGTTTTTGCAGCCACAATACTGGTATTTTCTGGGGGAGCTATTATTGGTTGGTCGTCACCCGCCCTGCCAGTGTTGGAGAATGCCAACTCTACGTCTACATCATTCCATGTCACAGCTGACGAGTCGTCGTGGATTGGGTCTCTCCTCGCCATTGGTGCCTTCATCGGTGCCCTGCCTGCTGGTTCCGTTGCAGATGCGCTTGGCCGAAAGGTGCTCATATAGTTCATCTTGACACTAAATACGAAGTGACCGAAATTTGGCACGTAGACTGATGCAATTCAAACTCTTCACAGCTTTCCATCTTGGTACTTTCGGCCCCTCTTCTGCTCAGCTGGGGGATGATTTTCATTGCGTCAGGAGCTACATTGTTGTATCTAGCTCGACTGATAGCAGGGGTAGGGCTTGGTGCTATCTGCACGATTGTACCAATGTATATCGCCGAAATTGCAGAAGATTCAGTCAGAGGTATGTTATTCAATTAAGCCTTCTATCTTCAAGTTTCACTTGATCTTAAATTTTGGTGAAACCGGCCTCAAGTCTGATGGAAAAATGGATGTGTGATAGCATGATTGCCGTGATGGGCAATACCTACCACCTAGTTATATGAACACTTCCGAAACCCAAAAAAATATCATCCCGTTTGTCCCGCAGGCAGGACTGAATAATTACTACCCATTATTCCGACCAAAATGGGCCAAATTTACATGTTGGGAATACCATAAGCAAAACGTACCTATTTGATTTTTTTTCAGGAACTCTAGGTGCCTGTTTCCCCCTTATGCTGTGTGCTGGCGTCTGCTACACTTACGTCGTAGGTGCTGTTGTGTCATACAACAGTCTAGTAATAGCCTGCGGGGTTGTACCAATAATTTCATTCATTGTTTTCTTGAAGGCACCAGAAAGCCCTTCTCATCTGATTAAAAAGGGTGAAATATCTCAAGCGGAAAGAGCTATAAGGGCGCTCAGAGGTGCCGACTTTGATGCATACAAAGAAGTCAAAGCTCTGGAGGAGGAGATAATAGAACAACAGAAGTTGGCTGCTCCCTTTGGCAAAGTTGCGTCCACACGAGCTGGCACTAGAGCGTTGATAATTAGTTTGGGTTTGATGGCTGGACAGCAGTTTTCAGGCATCAACATCATCATTTTTTTTGCTGGGAATATTTTCCAAGCAGCCGGCAGCTCTATGAAACCGGAGATAGCAGTTATACTCATAGGCATAACGCAGATAATCATTGGTGTGATCAATTTACCTCTGATTGAGAAAGCTGGAAGAAAAATCCTCTTGCAAGTATCATCCTTGCTCTGCACACTGAGCTTAGTCGTCTTGGGCTACTACTTCTTGAAACAAGCACGCGGCGATGATTTGTCAGCAATAAGCTTCTTGCCGGTCGTTGCTGTGATCGCGTACATGGTAGGATTTACTTTGGGATTGGGACCTATTCCGTGGATGATCTCTAGTGAGATCCTGCCACAAGAAATCAAAGCAGTTTCGATTGGGATAGCTACTGGTTTAAATTGGATGTTGGCGTTCCTCGTGACAAAAGCCTTCAAACCAGTAATGGATTCAATTGGAGCAGCTTACACATATTGGCTCTTGTCTGTATTTACTGCAATAACATTAATCTTCGCGACTTACGTTGTGGTCGAAACAAAAGGGAAGAGCTTGGCGCAGATTCAAGAAGAGCTTGGAGGCAAACAGCCAGCTCCCGTTGCACAAGAAGACATCAAATCCTGATGAGTTTTTGGTGAATTTGCTGATTTTTAACATCACAGTAAGTCAGGAATGAACTTGAAAAGATACAGTTTGATACTTCACAATATAGTTGGCAACCTGTCAGCTATAGCTTATGACTTGATTCAGCCAACCCATTCAGTACAGGTGTTGCAACTTCCTAAGCGTTTCTGATTTAAACTTGACATGAGATACTGGTTGGACAAATCGCTTGAACAATATCTGGGAGATACAAAACTCTCTGCAGGAGTTATCGCTCCACACAATACGAGCTGCTTCATTTGTATTTTTGGTTACTCATTACCATTTGATAATAGGTAATTATTTACTTTCCCGTTTCCAGGAACTTTATGCTCATCGTTTCAATTGATGCTCTGCTGTGGCATCCTCTACACTTACAGTATCGGTGCGGTAGCCAGCTACACCCAGATCACCATTGCCTGCGCCATTCTTCCTCTAGTCTTCATCGCCGCCTTCTTCCGAGCACCAGAGACTCCGGTGTTCCTGCTCAAACGTGACCAGCGTTCGCAAGCCGAAAAATCCCTCAAAGCTCTCCGAGGCCCTCAGTACAATACGACCAAAGAGCTTCACGCTTTGGAAGCCGAGTTGAACAAACAAGGCAAATCTCAAACATCGTTCATGAAAGGTTTGGCTCGGAAAGAGGCCAAAATGGCTATAATGATTAGTTTGGGAATGATGGTATTTCAACAACTGTCTGGCATCAACTCAGTAATTTTTTACTCCTCTAAGATTTTTGACGCTGCCGGATCAACTCTTAGCTCTGATGTTTGTACAATCCTCGTAGGTTTAGCACAAGTTGCCAGTACAATATTATCAATGGTGCTTATTGACAAAGCCGGCCGCAAAATTCTGCTCCAAATATCAGCATCCTCCATGGCAGTTTGCCTAGCAGTTTTAGGTTACTATTTCTTGAAAAAAGAGCGCGGTGACGATGTGTCCTCCATGGGACTCATCCCCGTTGCTGCCGTTATAGTTTACATTCTCTTATTTGCCATCGGGTTCGGCCCAATCCCGTGGATGATGTCTGGTGAAGTCTTACCTAGTGATATCAAAGGTGTCTGCACAGGCATCGCTGTGTCGCTCAACTGGACGCTAGCATTCCTTGTGACTTTCACGTTTAAAATGCTCACCGACAATCTCGGCAACTCAGGCACTTTCTTTTTATTTGCGATCGTCTGCGTTGTGGCGTTGCTATTTTCCACCTTCATAGTAATCGAAACCAAAGGAAAAAGTTTGCAAGAAATCCAGGACGAACTAGCGGGAAGGAAACCTAGAATACAAAACAACGTGGTATAGTTGCTTTCCAAAAAATCTTGAATCACATCTGTTGCCATTCATTTTTTGTATTTTACTTTTTTGCTCACGTCATGGAAAAGAAGGAGAAGAAAGCAAGTCGATTTTATGAATGTTATAATTTGTATAATTTAAGAAAAAAATCCATCCAAAACTTTCATTTAATTAAAAGGTTAAGAGTCAAACCACATCGTTTAGGATTTAATTTCACTATTCTCAGATGGTCTGTTGTGTTTTTGTTTTAAATTATGAACGTAAATAAAAGTTTTATAGAGATACGTTGTTTACTCGTATTCTCCCAAAATCATTAAATGTTTGGCTAGAAGTCATGGATACCTCCATCAAATTACAATAAACATGAGAGTTCATCCGGTAATTTCATAGATAATTTGGGACAACACTGACCCAAACTGTCCACATTTCGGAATGCCCGACATTATTTCTGCCGTCTCTGGAAATATCTCTGCAATTCCCCCATTCCATCCCCTTCTGAATCGTCATTCCGACTCAATTCCTTAACACCCCTGAAAAAGCGTTTCGCGTCCCTCTACAATGAATGACTCCTCTCGGCAACCTCGCCATATTACTCAAAGGGGATTATTTGGTAGAAGACACCCCCCCCCCCCCCCCTCCGTCCGTAACGTTGGGACATTGTGAGGTCAGACACGTGCAGTAAGGGACACGTGGCGAAAACAACAACAAAAATTTAAAATATTCTTCCCGTCACTCTCCACTTAGGCATTTTCACTGAACGAAAACAGGCTTGATACGGTCCTCATTTGAGCCTCAACACCAAAATCAACCATATTTATTCGAATTATATCGTAACCTCGGTACTGGTAGATGTTGTGTAATAAATCAATAAAATCGTATTAGTTTGAAGTTCAAACTTTGAAATATTTTATTGATTCAAAGCTTTTTATTTTAGTCTGCTGAGTGAGACATTTTCCTGTCTTTGCTTCAAACTTTGCTACTGACATGAACATTTCACCTTCAAATGTTCAATTGTACGATGGATTCGGAGGAGTTTCGTCAGTTCGAAGTGGACCTCGCGACATACATTTTAACTCGAACAGTTCATGTTGTAGTCGTAATTACCCTGGTTTTCCGGTGCTCGCCGGTATGGATGAGGAAAACGCACAATCACAGAACCTTTGCAGCTCTCGCCATTCTGGGCAAAACCATTTCTTCTCTGAGGATCCAACTCCACTGAGATCACAGACTCAGGAAGTGATTCAGACATCTCCCACCGGCAACCAGAGGAAACCCTTTTTGGTGTAATCATTCAAAACAACCTGGGCTCAGCGACAACGATTTTCTACCATTTCACAAACACAACTCCATTTAGGGAATCGTCCTATACATACACAAGTTTAAGTACTCTAAATTAACTCTGCACCAATCAGTAACCCACCGAATTTCTCCACTTGGCCATCAAAATAGAATCTCAAATCCTCAGCCAGAGAGCTATAATTTAACTTTTAGTTATGTTAGGGAGCTATGGAAGTTGAAAGTCTCGAGGTGCTGAATCTAATAATGAGCCGCTGCAGAATTGGGAGGAGTTGCTGAATAGGGTCTCTGACCCTGCTGAATCGCTGGTAGAGATGGAGAGATCCAGCCGAGCCACAGAGACGCCTGAGTTAACAAGAGTCACCTATACAGGTCTGGATTTGTCTTGGATGGAGTCAACATATGCCTGGAAATTCCAAGGCGGCATCCGTTTAATGTCTCACGACCTTGGTGAGATTTTTTTCAACAGATCGCAGCACCTATGGGGTCAAATTTACTTGGATGATTACGCCTAATGATGATTACGACTTTTGAGCCGCTAGATAGGTACGGTTTTCGTCCCACTGAGCATCGCCAGCACTCTTCCAAAGAAATAGTTCCAATATAAGGGCCTTCGTCTTCAGTGGCGGCTATAACCTAAAGCCCGCAACACTTTAATGTTGTGCTGGAGATCTATTCAACGGCGTTCAGTTATAGTTTAACTTCCACAGCGTACAATTGAATTGTCAGAAGTTTAGCCTACCTACACCAAGGGCATTATAAAATGTCTAAGGGCGTTGCGGGAGCGATTAGGATGGCATTTTCATGCTACGCTCTCAAGACCTCGGTCAAACGATAATTTCAAACGATCTCCGTGGCATTTTACCATTTGCTGCGTCACAGTGACTGTCTTTGACAAAATAAAAGCTTGAAATCCCCCAATTCCCTCAAAGACGCTAATCGTCATAGCGTGACGGATCGGCGACGACCTTTTCGCTCGGTTGGTTTCAAAAGAGCCGACTCGGAACGGTTTGCGGTCCATTTCTTACCCAAACCGGAAATCCATCCAAGATGTTCAGGTCCCACGTGAGATTTGGAAACAACCTTTGGAGCAGGCTGGAGGGATTCTATCTGGGTGACACGTGTACTGAGATCACCTCCCGTCACGCGAACGACAGGTGCCCTCGATTTTCATACGTGTCAACGAGTCTGTTCCTGCCTAACTTCAGCCAAACTAACGATAAACAGAACTAACGATTAACGACATTCAGTTCTTGAATGTACCTGATCCGTTCAGCAAATCTTTCCACTCATGTTATTGAGTTGTAACATGATTCACATTTATGGCCACAAAAAGTACATTCATCGTTAATCACACTTTTGGAGCTAGTATCACGTATCGCGGAAATGGAGATCGTTATGAGTGCAGCGTGTGGAAGATCTCACGATTCAATCGGGTGGAGAGGATCGTAGCGAAATATTATTTTCTTCGCGTAGCAGTTAAAAGAGCTATCTGACATGATAAGAGAGCAGTTATTGGTTCATGAGGTGACGCGTTCAAAAGGATACGACCCTCTCCGAAAATGGGATAAAAATGTAGAGGATGAAGGAGAGGAAAAATGTAGAAGGGGGGGGGTAGTTAACCCCCTTTTACTCCGAGGTTGCCAACCCTTGGGCACGTGCAGGGCGTGAGCACTTGGAAGTTGACGGAGAGACCAAGTGATCTTGGAGGCCCTTTGAGATGGAATTAGGGGCCTGTGAGGGGTGGAAAGGGATGCTTTTGGGGAGTGAAACGGGATGTTTTGGGGTGGAATGGGTGTCTTCGTTGATGGGCACTGGGGGTCCTTGTAGGCTCATCGGCTGTCATCTTCGACGCCACGTGGCGAGGATGAAGTTACCGTCATATTTTCTGTTTATAAAACATTGACTTGACCCTCGAATTTTCTTTCCGGTAGCCACGACAAAAGTATCGAGTTACTAGTATCATAGTACACAGTTTTGATTTCATACTTATCAGAAACGACCATACGATAGACAATACTTTATAGATGAATTTCGATTTCAATAATACCTCCTGACGAAAAAACCATATTTGGATTTTATTTCTTGTTATTATTAAGTATGAAATACAACATTTTATAGTAACGGATTTTCCCCTTTTCCATTTTTCCCTTCTTTCAATTTTTTAAAACTTTTGTTTTTGGGGATTTTTTCCGCCCTTGAATATTCTTAGGGGATTTTTTTCGCCATGCAGGATTTTTTTCCGGGGAGTTTTTTTTTTTCGATTAGCAGTCTGAGAGGCCCACGGCAGAAGTTGACTTTTCAAGCAAACTGGGGATACGCCGGACTGCTCCACGGGGAGCTCTGAGGGTGTGTCATAACTAGATGACTTTTTTGAAAACACACTGTCCTGCCTCCAACCCTGCTGGTGAAGCGATTCTGGGATGTTACAAAGACGCTTGATCATGTCAATTGTAGGATCTATCTCGGCACTCCTTGTCCCTTTTCTCCTCAACATATGGCGGCATGTTCGTATGGATTGGGCCTTCAGAGCTAAACACAAAACATTTGATATGCAATGAAACGTTTGAATTCACCTATAAAAAGGTTTTATTGCACTTAAGTGAAAGCATTGCTACGTAAACTCAAATCGTATGTTTGAAAAGGAATTCGGTATAACAATTGGGTCAACATTCAAATAAATTATCTAGGAACACAACCTCACGTATGTATTCAAAGTTCAGTTCCTACATCCTCCACTCCCAGACTCCACTTTCTTCCATGGGCGTGCACGCCCCCCTCAGTCCAGACCGTCTTTATCGTTTTTAATTTGCAGTCACACTCTTGTGCACCCGACGACTTGGGTATAAGGTTTCTTCCATCTTCGGGGGAGATTCATGGATATTTGTTTTTGGAAGGCCTTGAATTCCGTATAGAATGCGCCAACGGCTGAGCATGTAAGGGAGTTCTGCAACCTAATCGAATTATTGATGTTTTGCTTTTGCTGAAGCTCCATCTCTCTGAAGGCCAATCCTGTGAGAGATAAGAATCGGCCGTCAGCATTACTGTTTGCAACCAAGCAATCCTATTTCCAAGGTTGAATCAACAAGGTATTTTATAATCAGTGACTAAGGATTTTTTATGAATTTAGAAAACCCTCGTTTATCTGCCAAGAGCTCCCCGACATTGAATGGGTCGCACTCTATTGGAACGCTGGCTGTCTCAAAGAGTTGGGTACTGCGTGAGGCTGAATACCAATGATGTGGGTCGAATTTTATACGATGGAAAAATCTTCTACGATCTGCTCAGCAGTTACGGTGTCGTCGACATTGAGATGTTCGGAGGGATACCCGGAAGAGGGAAGAAATCTCCCGAGCAGGCGTACAGGTCAGTATATTTCTCTCAAACCCTTCCAAAGTGCGTCTCATAATGCATATTAATGCTAATTACATGTTCAGGAGTTTATCGAAACTTTGTGACGCGTTTCGTCTCCTCGACATCCAAATCGACAATGATTATCTCAATGGCATAGCAAATCAGAATGGCGCGTACGCCGTTCGGTTGTTGTACCAGTTGTATTTGCGACTCGAAGACAAGCAATTTCTTGACCTTCTCGCACCTAAGAAAGAAGACAAGTATGCCGAAGGAGCCAAAAAGCTGATAATTGAAATGAGAGACAAATTCACCATGCGCGATTTGCTGGACGGGACGGGTGCTGCCCAAGAAATGGCCATAGTAAAGCAATACGATGACGCCAGAAGAAGGGTAAGTTACAACAGCTTAATCAACTTGATAAGTCTACTGCCATAATTCAAAATCCTCCAAAATCCGACTTTACCGCTTACATAACCCTTAAAATTACTACAAACCTTTACAGATTGTTGATCATTGTGTCAATGACATTAAAAGAAGAAGAGAACAGCTTCAAAAAATGCAAAATCAATTTGTACCAATTGACTACAAAGCAGGAAGGGATCCAAATTTCTCCAACCTTCTAAGAGAAGCTGCTGAAGAAGAACCCGAAGAAACATTGGAAATTAACCCCCGCGAATATGTCGAGACTTTGAAAAAGCGAGAACGAGAACGTAGAAACCACAAGTACTATGAATTGAAAACTGTTCCCAAAGAAGTGGTGGATGTATGGACAGATATACTTGAGAGAATGGACGATGAGTACAAACGAGACATCAAGGAAAAAATGAACCAACAATCAAATTACGAAAAGTTTCAAGCATTGAAATGGTCCGGAGCACACGACAAGTTCAAGAGGTTTTTCTCCTCACGGCTATACAAATATGTAGATTCTGACGAAGAAGATGACGGGCATGCTGTCAAAAACGCCATACTCAGAAAAGGCGGAGATGATATCGCCAAAAAGCAAGAACCCAAATGGAAACTGCATAGAAGGTTGTGGAAGAAAAGAATACGGAAGCGAAAGCGATGTAATTATGAAATGGCTCGTCACATTGTTCAGGATTTGGTGGAAGTGCTCATGAATGTTTTGCTGTACCGGTACGAGAATAAGAGAGCACCAGTTCCAAGGAAGTTAATGAACGATTGGAAAGAAAAATTTTTTAATGGTACACTCACCGAACCTCCACCCAGAGTCACACTGGAAGATAGTTCTATAGGCGAAGAAGAAGCTATTCCAGAAGAAGAAATGTTCACAGATATTTTACCAACATTTGACAGTGAAATATTTATTGACCGTGAGGTGGTCAAGCTTTTAAATGAGTTTAATTTGCACTGTTACCTCTACCTAGTTGGACCCTGGGATATGGCCAAGTGGCCAGAATGGGTAGAAGAGGAAGCAGACCTAACCATAAATGGATTCATAGTACATAGACTTCTTGAATCAAAATACCCTTTACCAAAAGGATATCAAGACCCCAAGTTTAATTTCAAATTTACCGCAGCATTGAGTTCAATCAAAGATCCAAATACAGCATACATCTATAACACAATGCGTAACCTTTTGACTAAGCCAAAGGTGGTAGCAATCGACATAGTTGAACCCATGAACCATTGTATGAATATATACCACGCTGAAACAGAAGCATTACAAGAGGTGCAAGCCAATGCGGCTGCCGCCGAGACGCAAAAGGCGGCAGCAAGCAAAAGAGCTTCGAAAGCAGGAGGAAAAAGGAAGTCGGAGACAAAAACAGGAAAAGATACAGCTGACAAAAAGGGCGGAAAGAAAGAAGAGGGCGGGAAGAAAGAAGATGGCGGGAAGAAAGAAGAAGGCGAGGAGAAAAAGGAAGGCGAGCCCAAGAAATCAGGAGGAGGACGGAAAAGCATGGGTGCGAGGAAGAGCATGGGTGCAAAAGGTGGTAGAAAGAGTATGGGGGCTGGGAAAAAATCGGGCGATGACAAGAAAGATGAGGCTCGAAAAAGTACGGGAGGTAGAAAGAGTATGGGAGGTAGGAAGAGTATGGGAGGTCGAAAGAGTATGGGTGGAAAACAGAAAGGTTCCGCCGGGGGTGAAAAACGAAAAGGAACAAAATCTGGAAAAGAGGACGTCAAAATGGATGATAAGACAATCCAGTGTCCCAGTCTTGATGAACTAATACCACGAGTGAACCTTTCACCAGCCGGACTTTTGGGAAAAGAAGCTCTTGAGTCACTCAGCAATGGCAGGCCGGTAAGCGATTTGCTCTCTGCCAAAATGCTCATCGAGTACTTGAAAATGAAAAGGGACAGTATAGAAGGGCTTGCTCTCATATCTTACCCCTTGAATGTATCACAAGCCATTCTCTTGGAATTTCTATTGACTGGACGTCCCATTAAGACAGACTATAAAGCAAGTCCGGAAATTGCCAAATTTATTCAAGATGAAATAAGACCACAACCCTACCTTGACACGAGGATATTAGTCGATTTTGAGGAAATTTTGAATCCCGACTTGCTAGCTATAAGCCAAGGAATTCTCGAAACGTTGGCTGACACGTACACTGCAAGTGTAATTACAGACTACCATCGACCAGAAAAACATCCTCCAGACTTGAACATGATCCACTCTGTAGTTACTGCTATTGAACAAGCACTACCAAAAGCCTCGAGCAGAAAAGTGAATCAACAAATTCAAAGTACACAAAGTATTGGCAGAAAGGGCAAAAGTCATTATCCAGACTGGGCATTGATATCTTACAATCCTCGAACATTATCTCAAAAGGATTTGGTACAAAGATTACGGACCAATGTCTTTAATTTGGGGCGTTTCAGGCCAATGTTGTCCGCTGAATCATACGAGAAGTTGAAAGCACACGTTTTTGAGCTGATGGCTTGGGCCAGATCTCACAGGAAGTACCGCGAGAAACCTGCTCAAGTAGTGGAGGTTGTCGACGAACAGCATAAAACTGAAGACGAGGGTGGCAATCGTCCATCACCAGACGAAAATATCGCCACTAATGTTGACAACGCTGTGTACACTTCAGCACCAACCTCACCAAATGAGATCAAAGCATTGGTAGCGAGTAGCCGCATGAGTAAACCCGAAAACTACAGAAGAGCAGTAAGTTATGTGGACCTTCTGAAGCTCAGGTCGTCTGAAATTATGCCCAGACCTAATAAAGATCAAATGGAAATCCACTACAACACATCCTCATTTTTCAAAAAGTATGTGAAATGTTTGACTACGGTTGTGGCCAAGAAGGAAGAAGAGGATTATCAAGCTAAAAAATTGAAATATGAAAAATGTTTAGCAGATGAGGTGCCTGGAGAGGAGTGTATCT
The DNA here is from genome assembly GCA_955831195.1 of Pilophorus perplexus. Classification (NCBI taxonomy): domain Eukaryota; kingdom Metazoa; phylum Arthropoda; class Insecta; order Hemiptera; family Miridae; genus Pilophorus; species Pilophorus perplexus. The sequence goes on from OY037015.1 coordinate 21,344,649, forward strand.
TAGACAACATTGAAGAAGACGAGCCTGACACGTTTTATAAAATATTTGGAAAGAAAGAAATATGCTCATATGACACGCTAGATTATGCTTCAATCACCAAAATTTGTAGGATGATACTGGATGAAGCCTGGGATGAGGAAGATCCGCTAAGGAAAGATTCACTTATTCTTTTTGATGAAGATACCCTAGCAAAGCTGATGAAAGATATGCCAGCCAAGAAGGCGAAAAAAAGTAGTAAGGGAGCGTCTGGAAGAAAAAGTGCTGCAGCCAGGAAAAGTGCAACTGGCAGAAAAAGCGCCACAGGCAGGAAAAGCGCTGCTGGCGGTGCTCGAAAGAGTGCTGCAGGCGGTGCCCGGAAAAGTGCGGCAGGCGGAGCTCGGAAAAGTGCGGCAGGCGGAGCTCGGAAAAGTGCTGCGGGCGGTGCTAGGAAAAGTGCTGCAGGCGGTGCTCGAAAAAGCGCTGTAGGGAAGAGTGGAGGAGGCAGTAAGAAGGAAAAAGAACCAAAAGATAAAAATGGGGAGGACACTAGAAGAAATACCATGGGCGTAAAAGGTATTTTCTTGAAAATGATATTTTTACACATTTTTTTTGTCATGGTAAATGCTTTTTCCACTGGGTAAACCGGTTCGAAGAATGAGACGCCAACCTTGAAATTAGGTAGGTGCAGCAAATAAGGCCGTAGTCCTCAATAAGGCCACCGCCTTGTATTTCAAAAACGTTCAGTGTAATCCAACAGATGGCAGCTCTATTATTGTCACTCAGTGTTGCCAATATGGGAAAAACATGAGGAGGCACCATCTCAACACTGGTTATTCCAGAGCAGAAAGTGTGAGTTCTAGTTTCTGCTTTATAGTTCTGAGATGCGTCATCCGTAAGGTGATAATATTATTGCTTCGTAAGAGAGGTGAAACTGGTAGGATTTATGAAGCATTTTTACAGTAGATTTAGTTTCGGGGATTGACTTTGAAGTAAAACCATTGAAACAGTCTGAGATGTGTGTGGGAAGGGGAGAAAGTTGTGTGTACCCCAATGAGGGCAGTATGGCCTTATTAGGAACACGATGGCCTAGCATACAGTTGCCCGCATTGAGACATTCAATTGAATTTTACGGCCACTGGTGGTCTTACTGTTTTCGAAATTTTAGTATAAAATCACTCAAAATATTTCGAAAAATTCAATATTCAGATGGTGCCCAACTGTATGTCAAGTTTCAAGTTGATAGGCCCAGTAGTTTGGGTCGTATAGGGGCCTCAAACCTTAAGGTGGCCTTATTTGGAACACCCACCTTATACTAACCCTACTCCTTAAAGAAAAGCAACAGTTGCTGCCACTTGCAGTGTGCTCGCTCGTTGCGCAGCATTGTCCCGCCATGGACGTCCAGCGATCTCGCCCAGACGCATTGAATAGGTTGCTAAATACGTTTTAGGCCAGCTAATGGACCTTCTGGGCAGTGCCTGAGGTCACGGGCGGGGGAGCATTCCCTTCCAACCTCAGCGGGCTTAGACGAGACAGGAACGGTCGGCGGTGCATTTTGCACATCTGACCAAACACTATGGAGTAGCCAGGCATTTTACATCCATGATAGGAAATGTAGTTTGCCTTTTTCGGAAATAATTGGGAAAAGCATGTACCTAAAATGTGTTTTGGATGGATTCTCCATCTAAACAAATCAGTCTAAGGGTCTTAAACAATCACAAGCAGCAATACACCATAGGTGACAACACCTTTTTAAAATATTGACTTGACTCAACGTTTGCTTATATTTTGATTTACTGACTCTGTTCGGATAGGAAAGAAAAAAGACGATCAGAAACCCACAGAAACGAAAATGGAGCCCATTGTCGAAGAAGAAGTTGAAGAAGCACCACCATTACCTCCTCCACCTCCACCCACCCCGCCCCCACCGCCTCCTCCTCCGCCGCCACCAAAGCCAGGAGAAAGAAATTGGGAGTACGTGGAGCAACCCATTTCGGACATCTACCAAATATACCTCGCCACTACTTGGGAAAGTATAGAATTTGAGTACCTATCGAACCTCATATACTTTTTCTACTTGATGAGGGCTCACGATCTCAAAGTGATACCGTACAGAAATTTCATCAGAAAAGAAATGGAATCTACACTTTTACACTCGGATAACAGGATGGAAAAGGTCTCTGCTTTTCAAAAAGCATTCAACGATATCAAATCCAAACTAAGGGAACAATCTGACGTAAAACGAAATCTTCACTGTCGCATCTACGCTCTGTATAATGACCTCGTTGATGTTGCCGAAGCTAAAAGAAATGCTGCTATGGCTAGAAGGGAAGATCTGCTGAGCCAACGCTGGGTGCCCAAGCACATGTTCTTGCTAGCCAACTTATTCTTGAACCTAATACAAATAGAAACCAACCGCACGGTCCAAAGCCTTCAGCTAATGCAAGATTACTATTTCGCCATGATGGAGAAACCTCCACCTTCCAGTAGATTGGAAATGTTCGATATTCCGCGAGTCCACATGCCTAAAAGGGATGTTTCCTTACTGACACCAGAAAACTCCAATACAGAAAAGAAACCGCTACGTCCATGGGAGAAAGTTAAAGAAGAAATAAAAACACCGGAGTACGTTTTGGAATCTCTGACCAACATCGAATATCTAGTGGGAAATTCCGTGATTAAATCAGTAGATCCTAACCCAGCATATCCGTTGGTTCTTGAAGGAATCGAAATTTCCAAAGCTAAACTCGATGAACTGTTTTACTTTTACGAAAACTTAATTCTCGATCCAGAGCTGGGGAAAGAGCTTCGTCCAAAGATACTGAAGAAAATGACGCCGGCAGAAGAAAAGGAACGACGGAAGCAAGAAAAAGCCTTCAGGAAAATGTTGGAGCACCGCAAACGCAAAATACTGCCTTCTCGCAGCCCTTCTGAAGACCGAGATGCAAGACCACCGAAAATCAGGAAAAAGAAAATCCCAAATATTGGAGATAACGAAGATGAACTAGAAGAAGGTGAAATGGAACTTCAACCAAAATTCCACATTGATGCGTCAAAGCTTCAAATGGTAGATCGCCTGAAATGGGAATGGTTGGTGGCTATTCAGGGTGAGGTAAACCGGTTGAAGTTTCGATTGAATCTCATCCAGAAGAGAGCCGAGGCGGACATGGACGAAGTGCTGTCTTTACTGAAAAGTGCGTTCGATGAGTTCTCGCACGACATAGGTTGGCAGTATCGGAGAGAAATCAAAGCCATCGACGAAGCAATAGAAATGTTCAAAGCAGCGGCTGACTTCGGCGTTGACATACCTGTACCGATTATTTTGGAAAACGATTTATTCTATCTTGGGGAGTACCGCGTAAGTGAGATGTACCCTGCGGTGCCGCCGCCTCCCAACTCCCCTATTTTCATTATCCCCCAAGACTTCAAATTCTCGTTCACCCAGTTGAACAACTTCATAAGAAAAATCGAGGACGTGGCCCCAGACGGGATTATCGATCGATGCTTCGTCGAAATTCTCGAAGACATGGCAGCGTACAATGTGGAAACCAACTTTGAATTTCTGCCTCCAGGGTGGGCGGAATTGAACAGAGCCGACATTCAATTTCTGGTCGAACAGTCTTTCGGGCCCCAATATATGGTCAATTGGAGAGACTTTTTGCTCTTTTGCATCGGTTTCAGGTATCCAACAGCCCAAGAAATGGTCGAAATGCGAATGAGATTCCGCGAAGTGGACAGATTTGGGTTTGAAAATATCCAATATGCAGATTACATGAATATTCCCTTGTGGTACGAAAAAGACTTGGAAACAGACGAAGATATTGCGTGGGGCCAGGAAATGAAAAAACTGCTTTTCAAGCTGTTTCGGGTAAGTGAACACTGATAACGCCAACCTTTACGCTTCAGCGAATTGACAATGTAATCTAAATATATTTCAGACGTCAAGGAAGGAATTAAACTACACTGAGCTGTTGCTTTCACTATGCAAAGGGAAATCCCCCGAAGAAGGTTTTGGTAAAGCGCTGAGTTTGATGCTTGGGGTTGGCTACGTATTTTGGCCCGATCCGCCCGACTGGATCCATCCTCGACATGTAATGTTAAAACCAAGTGGAACATATGAAAACCTAATCGTCGTGCTCAAAGATGTGAATATTTTCAGGTGGTAGACTACGTGTTGATTCAACTTCTTCACGATGTCATAATACAAGCAGACTACATGACGGTTAAAGATTTTGTTCCTGAAGAAGAGGCCGTTCCTGAAATTGTCGATGAAGAAGTCGGCGAGGAAATGGAAGAATTCAAAATTGAAGATGTCGAAGAACTATTAGAAGAAATGGACGAAGAAGTCGAAGAAGAGGCTGAAGTCGTTGACAAGTACAAACAAATATTATGGAGGACCTGCGTTCCATTTGAGGTAACCGGGAAGTGTGCTTCATTAGCTCATTCTCTTCCACCCTGGAAAAGAAAAATATTCCACCTAAGTTGCTCACACTTGTTTAAGGCGTGCCTTGCCCTATTATTGGTGGCCCTAAGATTTTGGGAACTACCGGCAGCTCACATCCTGCGACAAATCGACATCGAGACCCGCCTCAGGAAACTGTTCCAGGACCAAGGCGTTGGTACCCACATGAAGGCCCACAAATTGGCACAAAGCCCTCTGATTCGCGAGATTTTTCTCAACACGAGCGCCTTCAAGGAGTGTAATATGCCGGAATTGGTGTACAGCATTGTCAAATCCAAGCGCCACGTTGTTGGTGCAAAAAATCAACTAGAAGAACAAGTTGTGTGAATGGTGATCGTGCTCTCAATGCATCGAGCAATGTCTACCTTTTGTTGAGGTGTGGTAGTGAATAATATGATCCAAAAACGTTGGTATTTCAAGCTAAAAGTTTGCTTTAATTATATAATACATATTATACCTAAGGGTTTAAGCACCACTTGGGATATTTCAACGGCTTCGACGAGGGGGCCGAGTGAGTTGTCCTTGTCGAAGTAATTTTAGTTGCAGAAAATTTCTACATTTCATTTCAAATTTTTTCATTTAATGAAAAACAAGGGTCCTAGACCTATACAACGGTTGGAGAGGACTCCTACTTCATAGTGAGTAGGGCTCAAGCCAGTTGCAGTTCATCAACCCACCATAATATTCGGTGCATCATACACAAAACAGGATTGCTGCCTCTTCCCATCACGACGGTGTAAGTTGGTACAAGGTGACCCCCGTCTTATCCTCACTCTCAAACCAACCTATCCAATTCAAAGTTTTCTACATTGCGCTAGTTTAGGTTATTACGAGTAAAATTACTTGGTTGGATTAAGATCCCAAACCCATAATACATACGGGTTTATATTGTGTAATCTGATTTGCAGCATTTTTGGTTCATTTCCAAAAAAATACCATTGTCAAATTCCCCACCGTCATTCTGCACTGGTTTCATCATTTTTACATTACACAATTACGTTTCCTATACCTTCAGAATAATATACCGTTATGTTTGTTCTCGGTGATGTTAATGACTAATATTTTTCTTGTTAGGGCTGTAGATGAGCGTAGTTGCTCAAAACCGGTTCCCATGCTACAATGGTTTATTCCAATAAACAATTTAGTGCTCAGCAGAGGAGTCGTTTTCTCTCCCTACCCTTCATTTGATAAACCCGCCTAGGAATACATAATGTACGACGTCGTACTCGTGACCGAGGGTCGAAGATGTTGATCGTTCTGAAAAATTATTATCTTTGTGTTTGTAGTAGAAATTTATTAACTGTGGTAGTTAAAGAAGGACAATTTTCAAAAGAAACTTATGAAAATTTAATACCTACTCCGCTCCCATTTTAGTTACTTTTTAGCCTAAAACTGTGAGGATTGATGGTGCTAAAATTGGACTAATGGAGGGGCTTTCGAAGGATTTAAAGTAGCAGGCAGAGCGGGGTATCTTTTTGGAGTATTTTTGGGTGTAGAATGCATTTACGGGAATTTTGAAGGACTGGAGGAGCCAGGAGGTCGAATGAGGTTTCGTTTTCGAGGTAATTATGAATCCGCTTATGGGGGTCTCAGACCGATCCGACTACACTGTGGGGATAGGAGCTATACCTACTTAAATGGAACTTTTAAACCACATTGACCACCAATTTTGAGCATCGTATCCGTTTGTAGGATCTCCTGTAAGGCCAGCACTACACAATTCCAAAATTTTGCACCGCCTATTCCAAAGAATAATAAACCCTTGGGAAAAACTTGCATACGTAAATTTCTAAACAGTTCGTGCAAAAGAATTATAAATGAGTGTGAAAACTTTGCAGCATTCTGGTTTAACAAACTTGACACTTAAAAACAAACCGTTCTAGAACAGTTTAAGTTGAATCTTAATTTTCGTTCCAAATGGAACGAAGTTGAATACCTTTGGAGATGAATTCCTATATCGACTGTGTCACAATAAGAACGCTATTAGACCACAGCGGAATCCGACGGAGGCGTCCGAAGTTAACCACAACCAAAATGTGTTTATTATTCATAGATCAACAGAAGAAGTCTAACACACCAAAAGCCTTGGCCTAACCGTATTTATGTACCGGGCCGTCCACGAGTTTCGCCACGGTTTTCAGGTTCAACAAGAGAGCGAACGTCGTGTTCCTGATTTCATGGCCCGGATTTATGGGAACTCCCGAGGCCGACGCTGAGTAAAAAAATAAATAAATAATAATAATAATAATAATAAAAATAAATAAAGATGACATAATGAACGATTTTAAGGGCGAATTCCTTATATTACAATGGTTGAATAATTACGTAGTTAAGGCTGGCAGTTCCGCTGACCAGGTGCTCGTTGGGTGGTGACGGGAGCCCTTCGACGGTTCGGCGTGCGGGGGAGCCGATGACGCTGCGGCGTGGAGCTCGACTTGCCGGCCGCTATCTCGCCAGTCGGTTTCGCGGTTCTGAGCCGATCAGAAGCCGAGCGGGGGGACTTGAACGAAGTGAGTCTCGCGAATACGACACGCGAAATTGGATCGAGCCGAGATACGAGTGTTCCAACCAAACCTGGGAAAATAATTAAATTTCTTAAATTGACTTGTGCCAAAAGATCAGCTTTAATTCAAGAAATAATATAGGTAGGTCCTATCGTAAGTTTAAATTTCATCATATTTACCTCTTATTATTAACATTAGTGAACGTGATTGCTGTAGGTCTATATCCCACAATAATTGGGCACAAATATAGATAAAGCTAAGTGTAATTAACCAAAGGATCATAAAATCATTCAAAACAGTAATATAACTTGAGTGATTGCATCGCCTTTTTTTACGCCACATCGATCAATAAAATTATTAGGTGACTCGGGTAAGACGCTTGTTTTTTAAATTTAAAAAAAGGACATGGAAATTTTTTTTTTAAAATTAGTATTTATAGGGGAACAGATTTGGTAGAACCACCTATGAATTGGGTGTGAATTTTTTTTTTTTTTTTTTTTTTTTTTTTTTTTTAAATACGGCTAATAATGTTCACATTTATTTTTAACTGACCAAATTAAGCCGACGATTTCCAAACCAAGCTTCGAGTATGTTTGAACCTGCGGAATTTTGCAAGTGATTTTGAGTACCTATTTAAAAAATCTGCGGACCTTAGGATAGTGAACACAGTCGACTACCAACCGGATGGCTATTGTAACTTTTTTGTAATTTTGTATTGTAAATTTTTTGCATTACCTAATGTACAGGTGGTCACCAAAAAAGTAGGCTGTTAATGTTATAAATTGTTGAAGAACATCGACCTAATACGAGAGAGTTTTTCACGGTTACCTCTATCGATGACTAAATTACGTTCGCACTTACTGACCGTAATGGATGCTAATGGCATTGCAATGCAACACACCGTTACGTGTTGCATTTCCTGTGATGCCAACCCGCACGACAGGGGTGTATATTCGGAGGGGAAGCTCCAGCCCCTTATAGTGACCAATGCTGGATTGATTCATTATTAAAAAGATGATGAATGATAATAACTAGGGTGATGACAGAAACCGTAATACCTACTAAGAGAAGGAAGCACAGAAGCCGTTCCAGTACTGCAATTTGTAGTTGTAGACTTCTGATCAAGAGGAAGTAATTGTTTTTAAAACCTCATTAAATTTATAATTCAGGTTAAAAAAAAAAAGATAATGTTGCATGTTCTTCTTAGTAACCAAACGCTGATGCATCCTTTCGTACGAAATTTCAGATATCGGACTAAAGACTTGACAGTTTTCAAATTAATATTCGTGCCATTCAATCGCCATCTTTTCGAATTCAGAGAAATCCAGGAGATGAGAGATGATGTGGAAATTCACTGTGAAACCATCTGGATCCCAAATACATACAAATAATATTGGGGAAGAAATCACTTGGCTGACGCGAGAACAGCTCAGTCGAGCAAAGTGAAGGAAAAACAGTATTACGCCTATAGTAGGCGTCCCTACTCAATACGATCTATAATTGATTGTAAAGCACTAATAATTAGTTCTGGGACTTTCAATCGGCCTCAGTACGCGTCGGCGCCGGCAGGCGTCGTATTTAAAGGGCGTGGGAACACTGAGTACCTATCGCCTTTCCCCCCGTAGATGAAGTCGGCGGGTCCGACTCCCGTTTCACCGCGCACGCTAGTCGATTACAACTATGTCGACATTTTCACAGACCCAGAAGTCACTTTGGATCCAAGGCAAGAGTCTCTAGACCCTTGATCTTTTCCGACGATCGTTGGCGGAAAACAAGACACCTTTGCTACACCTAAGTCCTTGAGGCCTAGCGTATTTACGAGCCAATCCGTGGAGGAAGAGGGACTCCCTTACAAGGGTTCTAGAGGTCGCATTTGAAAAAATTCAGTGAAACGCTCTGACCAGACCATCCGCCCCTAGTGAAGCGAATCAAGGAAGTTATTCCATGAATCCAACAACCAATCCTGGGACTAGCCTGGAACACAAACACAAACGGCAGCAACCTGGACACAGCGCATCCCACAAAAGCAATAATTTGATTTTTAAATTATTTAAATCTACGAACACTTAACAGCATTAGGTAGTAGTCGACGAAACATACCTGAACTATAAACAGCTTATAAGCTGTTGGATAAATCCTTAGATCGTACTACTTAACATGAAAAAACCTGGTGAAGACATCCCAATCACCAAACAAGATTTGTACCCTTTCACACGCACTTAGAAAAGCTGTTTTCCCACCACATTTAACCGAAATAAGTTAAACTTGTTAAGCTATTTTATCAACATTTTTTAGTTTTCTTTGTAATTTATAAATTTAAATTAGAATACATCTTTTGTTTGACCGATCAATTTATTCAAAATCAATGCTAGAATAATTAATATTACTTCTCCCACAAGGCTTAACATCAATCAAAATTGGTAAGATAGCGGGGGCCTTGATTTAGCAGTTAAATCCCAAAGTGATCTCAAGCACTTATGTGTGGGCTCAGTGTGATGCAAAACGTCCGTAGAAAACATGCTGTGACTGTAAGTGGGTGTAAAAAGATCTTTCGCGAGTTGAGCGTAATTCAATGAACCTGAAGATCCTTACTGAGCCCCTCTAAAGCCTTGCTGAGAATTAATCCTAAGAGGACGTACTTGAGAACCCGCCGTGTACTTGTCAGTGAGGGAGAAAAACATTTCAAATACGTCGAGATATGACGGGGCCGGAGCAAAGATGCCCCGAGGACGCGATATTACGATAATATTACATGCTATATTGCGACATGACGGAATTACGATTGGCTGACATTGCGACTGCTTTGAGGACTTCCCAGAGCCCCTTAACCTAGTTACATCTCATCACTCTATCAAACTCACGACGTTTCACCACGTTATCTGAGCAATTCCCATCTTTTTGAATTTACAGAAAAAAACGAGCACGGTTAGGATTCCCACTGAAAGAATGGACGAAATTATATAAAAAGCGGAAGTGATCAGAACGTTTACCTTCCCACAGCTGCCATTTCGGGATTAATAAATCAGGAACGTCCATATCGTTTACAAATTCCCCGCGCTCATCAAAACAATTAGAGGCGTTTTCATTCGTTTCGTTTCACGAGGGGATTCCGCCTGAAGTCCGAAAGTAGCGCAGCATGTTTTGAAATAACAGGCGTGAGTGTTAACTAAGCTTGCCAACCTTTTGCACAGTTGTGCAAAGTTGTGTTCATTTTATCATTTTTTTTCATTTATTCCCACAAAAAAAGATAAATATAAATGGATACAGTGGAATACAATGGTAGAGAAAATCCGACAGCAATGAAACTTGAAGGTAGGGCGAACCGTAGATACGGCGGAAATTATTGTGCTGGTGTTGTAAATTTTGGTGGAACCATATGTATGGAAGTTTCTTTTTGATTTACAAACGCTTTCACTGACCCAAGTCGAGTGTTACAGGAGTTTTTCAAAATTGAAAATCATCAAAACAAGGCTGAGGCTAACTCTGTAACAACCACAGAGTAACAGAGAACAAGAGAGAGGTAACAACAAGAACAAGAGGGGGATCTCTGTTGATGGCTTGCGAACAGGAGCGCCTGGCCGGAGCACTGAGCCGAATGGCTTCAGTCGTTTCCGGGCCTCCTCGCCATCGCCTACCGCTTGGTCCCTTCTCACTCATCAGCGACCGTTTTGTGTATGAGCGTTATGTGATTCCGTTTTGGTTACATATTCTTGGAATAATACACTTTTTTAGCCCCACAGAGTCCCACAGATTTGGGAGATTGGGCTGAAAACCTTCTGGGCACAACTAGATGGAAACGGTATTTGTCGAAATTTCAAATTTTAAAAAAATTCCTAGGTAATGACCAAAACGGCTCGGTCGGCGGAAGGACATTTCATTTTTGGAATCTAGACATCTTCAAACAGATAAAGTCAAATTTTGAAGCCGATCAGAATTGTCGACCCCAGTCGCGATTACATAGGTGTACATATTTTTCATGCAAGGAAAACCGAAAGAGCTAGAACCAGAATCTCAGACCAGAAGACCCCATCGTGCAGGGAAGGGGCGATGTCCTCATTCTCCTGAGTCGAGATGAGAAGCGAAATCTAGCGGCTTACCCGTTGTGCAGTTGTACGCACTGAGGATTTTTCCTGCACCACCTTAGAGGTTCATGACAACGGCACCGAAATGATCCATGATGCATCTAAAATGAGCACCACTCCAAAATTAGCTTTTGACTGCTACTAAAAACACATTCAATATTTTTACGATGATGGATCTCTTTTTGGTCGCGTGCACCTTTACACCGAAGAAGTAGAGCATCGAGCTATCTTTGCTGATCGTAAAATTCTTGCATAGCCGTTCCATCTGTTTTTCCCTTTGCTATATCAACATGCTATCCATACGTAAAGATATAAAAAACCCCGGAGACGTCATACAATACTCGTAATCTACCATAAACCTTGTTCCGTGTTTCTTATTAAACGCGCAAATCACAATTCATGTGTGAACGACATTTTTCCAAGATTGTTCGTCGTGTTCGTTTGTGGATTTTCGGACCTCGGACCTTTTGAATTCATTCGACTTTTGTCAAACCTCAAAGGAGCTTTTGCGCAGAACTTTTAACCGAGTTTCTCCCCTCAATTCTTTTCAAAACGTTTGCAAAAGAATTCGTCATTCGGGGTCGAGCGCAGGGCAAATATTTGAAACTCACAATCGGGCTGCTCCCTTTAGTTAATGGCTTTTCAACCGAAGATAAATACATTGCCGAATGGGGAACACAATACGATGAAACACATGGGTAGAAGGAAGAGAGCAATAAGTGAATGGCTGGGCTGAAAAGTGTTTTTGATATTTGAGGAGTTGGATGGAATAACAGGATACAATGGACGGCCATTTCCGGAAAGAAAGAAACTTTCGTTACTGTGTCGGACGAAGGACGAAGAAGTGAAAAAATCTTCGGCCAGATGCACTCGGTGGTAACTATTATGAAATGATGGACGTATGGACGGTATGGAAGAGGTTGAAGAATGCACCTGCCAGACAGTCAGACTGGTGCGATAAGAAAACACGTCTCGTCTCAACAGGGTTTTCAAGTTCAGCCGTCCTTCAAGTACCATCACAGACACCGAAATTGGTATTCCACGAGGTGTATGTCCCGTGCAGCCTTCCTCAAATGGCGCCTTTCCCGAGTGAAAGAAAGTTCTTTCGAGCGAAGAAGCGGCGTTTCCACCGAGGCCTATCAGGTTCCCTTTATGGAGGAGGATCTGGGTCGGTTTACAGGTGATTCACGAGCATCGGACGCTCATCCCGACTTGCAATCCCCAATGAGAGAAGAAAAAAAGGAAAGTCAAAAATTTTTATTGGTACGTGTTTCAAGCCGGATGAGCAGCACCCCGTTGGGTTTATTTTCTCCGATCAGGTTTGCACCGACACTTCTTTTCTTGTAAATGCAAGCAGAATGGAAAAGAGGAAGGGAAACGACCTCGGAACAACAGTAACAACTAACTCGTGGGTTTGCCGTTGGACGATGTAATACGAGAAACCTAATTGAGGAGCTTGATTTCAAAAGGTACTAAAGACCATTTTCGTCGAAATAGAGTTAACACTTTCCCAGGGTATTGAAGGGAGAGTTCTTCACAAAAAACGTGAATTTTTGGAGCAAAAATAGTCACTCCCCTTCGAAAACGTGGATCGGTTTCATTTCTGAAGGTGCTATATCCAGCACACAGGCGGACTCTTTTCCGTTTTGTTTCAAAAAGTACTATATCCAGTATCAGGTAGCATACACCCACACGGGAAATAGATATCTATAGATATCTTTAGATATCTACAGAATGTCTATCATAGATATAGATGACAAAAGATATCTTAAAGATATCTATATTACATCTATTGTTAGATATCTTTCAGTAGAGATTATTTAGATGACAAAAGATATCTAAAAAATGTCTATATTACATCTATTGTTATATATCTTTCAGTCGAGATTATTTAGATGACAAAAGATATCTAAAAAATGTCTATATTACATTTATTGGTATATATCTTTCAGTAGAGATTATTTAGATGACAAAAGATATCTAAAAAATGTCTAAATTACATCTACTGTTAGACATTTTTCAACAGAGATTATTTATATGACAAAAGATATCTAAAAAATGTCTAGATTGCATCTATTGTAAGATATCTTTCAGTAGAGATTATTTAGATAACAAAAGATATCTAAAAAAATGTCTAGATTATATCTATTGTTAGATATCTTTCAGTAGAGATAATTTAAATTACAAAAGATATCTAAAAAATGTCTATATTACATCTATTGTTAGATATCTTTCAGTAGAGATTATTTAGATGACAAGGGATATCTAAAAAATGTCTAGTTTACATCCATTGTTAGATATCTTTCGGTAGAGATTATTTAGATGACAAAAGATTTCCAAAAAATGACTAGATTACATCTATTGTTAGATATCTTTCAGTAGAGATTATTTAGATGACAAAAGATATCTTAAAAAAATGTCTAAATTACATCTATTGTTAGATATTATTCAATAGAGATTATTTAGATGACAAAAGATATCTAAGAAATGTCTGTATTACATCTATTGTTAGATATCTTTCAGTGGAGATAATTTAGATTACAAAAGATATCTAACAAATGTCCATATTACATCTATTGTTAGATATCTTTCAGTAGAGATTATTTAGATGATGAAAGATATCTAAAAATGTCTAAATTACATCTACTGTTGGATATTTTTCAATAGAGATTATTTAGAATCTAAATAATCTCTATTGTCATGATGACAAATGATATCTAAAAAATGTCTAGATTATGTTAGATATCTTTCAGTGGAGATAATTTAAATTACAAAAGATATCTAAAAAATGTCTATATTACATCTATTGTTAGGTATCTTTCAGTAGAGATTATTTAGATGATGTAAGATATCTTTAAAAATATTTATATTACATCAATTGTTAGATATTTTTCAATACAGCTAATTTAGATTTCAAAAGATATTGAAAAAATATCTATATCATGTCTACGGTTAGATGTCTTTCAATGGAGAAAATTTAGACCTAAAATAGACGTCATTAGTACAGTAGTACGTCATTTGATCTACAATTCATACTTTGGCGAAGTGATATTATAGATTTTATGAATATCGATATTCATTAAACTCAATAATATAACGTCGGCCGATCAGCAGAAGATTTCCATCAAAAATGAGGATTTGAATCCGATGACCAGACCTACAGTCAGTAGGTACTATTGTACTGATGATGAATCAACCAAAACGCGTCTACAAGACGATTAAAACATAAATATAACTTAGTTATATTCATGTTTTTATCGTGGATATAGACTACTTCGTCTTAAATAGTCTTTTTTAAAGATGGATTCCCACTATCTCGCCGCATCCACCTTACATAATATGCGTATTATGTATATTATTCGTCAAACATTTCCATATTTCTTTAACAGATATCTGTATTAGATAGATATCTAACCATAGAAATCTTTTAGATAATATCTGACGAAAGTCGAAAGATATTATCTTTCGACTTTCGTCAGATATTTCCCCATTTATCGCTATATTGAAAGAGAATATCTCCCAATAGAGATAATAATCATTTAGATCTAAATTAGACAAGGAATATCGCCGCGAGATGTGGAAATATTTGGCGAAAGACGAAAGATGATATTATGGGAATATCGGCCAATAGTTTCTATCAAGAAAGGTGATCGATCAAGTGTCAAGTTTTTTAATTCCACCTTTTGAGTCAACTGACCCAGGCGCTGGGATCAAAATTAAACAAATAGGTGGTTCTGCTAACCATGTGTCGTTATTTCCAATTCGAATTTTCCACGCCCAAAATCTTAAAAAATCGTTCCGAGATGTTAAAATATGAACATAGGTACCTATTAAACACAATAAACTTTATTGGAACCTATTACAAGGACATAGTAAAATTTATTTATGCTTTTATCAATTTTTAATTCAACTGCCTACCTACCCTCTTCATTCCCTTACCTACCCCTTCACAGCAGATCACACAAAAAGCAGTAGGTAACAGTTTTCATTGCCAAGCTATTTCAACAGCTTCAACTGCATCAATTTGATCACTTGATAATCAGCATTGCCAATGATTTGGTAAGTACCTACGAGTAACTAACATTTTTTGTTATAATAATATTATGTAGTAGGCCCACCAGAATCTGATAAATCAATCACACTTGTTGAAACAACCGCATAGGTACCTATAGGTCAGAAGAAGGGAAGCTCGCAATAGGTATTAAATACCAACAAATTTTGTTGAAAGTTAGGCATCAGATAATCGATATACTGCGTAGATCGATTCTTAACTTTGTGTTAGAGTCACGATTGTCCGATGACAGGTAACTTCTATTTCAACTGAATCTTTAATTAAACAATAATTTTTGCTCCTTCAGAGAATGCCTCCTAAAGGAATTATTACTGATAGTAATCTGAATTTGATTTATACAGCGTCTAATCAAACCTTTAGTTCACATGTGTTGTACAAAATGTTAGGTGCAACACTGATTGCTCTGGCGTCACGTCCTAGGCTTCCCCCCACTCGTCTTCTGATCCTCGTCGCGTTCACCTGAAAAGTATCCGCTCTGACTGTTTTTGACTGTTTAACTTCGTTCTGAAAACCTTTAACTGTTTCAAGTGTTTCTAAATGTTTCATTTATATCGTGTACAACTCATCTATCACGAAAACCCTGGGTGAGTAGTCTGAATTATGTCTCATTGATTTATCTGATGTGTTTCTGGTATACGGTTTGTCGATGTGTAATCGAGTGGTTTTTACAACAGCTAAATCAAAGCGGGAACGATAGTAACTATCAATATTTTCACAGTATTGAATATTTCAGGTGTTAAACTACATCAGTAGAACCCCTAATGGGACTTTTTCTCCCAATTAGTCTACCATAATGTAAAGTTGATGCTCTCTTGTTTACTCTCATCTAACATCATCTAACATACCTTGAACGCAACCATTCCCCCCACACGGACCACCCTACCCGAAACCGTTCCAAGTTGGAACTTCCAACTCCAGTTGATTATCATCAGCTGGTTATCAGTCAGCTGTGCATGCGCTGCTCCGATGTTCACGTTACTAATAATCCCCCCCCGTGTGTTTTCCCGTGATTCAAGAGCCGTGAATTTGTTGATTTGAAATATTACCCCTCACGTTTTGATAAAATCTCGTTTAAAAAGCTTCGAATATTTGAGAATATCATTTCGAATTCGAAAAAATGTACTTGCGTTCCCTCTTCTCAACTCATCTCTCTAACTATTGTCAATAATATTATAGAAATTATTTCTCGATAATCTTAACCTTCTCGATGCGGTGGAAGGCCTAGGTAGGAAGGATGCTAAGCTAAGCAGGTAAGCGGAGACGTCTGCTTGTGGATCTAATTGTGAATTTCTTCAAGGATCTTTGATGTTGTTTTCAGAAATTTTGATGAAGGCCCAAAACTGCCCCTAGAAATTGGCGGAATCCTATTGAAAAAATTAATGTCCCTGGCCTCCATGGGCTAAATTCGTCTGACAAATCGGTCCAGGATTTCTACCCTCATTGGAATGAGTTCCCAGTAGTGCGGTCCTATGGTGGTGAGTTTATAATTATGATTATTGTCTAAATTCATGGCGTAATAATTATTTTTGCTTCCGTAATAATTATTGTTGCGTAATAATTATTGTTGCTTCCGTTATTTCGTTATTTACGTTATTGCTTCCGTTATTTTCGCCATGCGGCTTATTCACATTGTGAATAAGCCGCATGGCGAAAATTGTTGCATAAAAAATCTCGTAACTTAAAAAACTCGTAAGATAAATTTTCATAAATCATTCTTTGCCTAATCTTCCTTTTTTTTTTTTTAGGCACAGTTTGCATTAATTTGCCAACTGCAAGATCGAAGAATTGTCGCAGGCCAAACAGGTGGAAAACAAAGTAAGTAGGTAGCAACTAACAGGAAGTGAATATTTCATGTTGTAGTCCCTCGGTACTCAAAAATGAAGGGTAGGGTAAGGGGAAAAAGGGTAAGACTCCACAATTATTGTATTCTAATTGTATTTAATACAAAAATGTTCAGGAACGCAAAAATAACCTATATTAAGTTAATATTATTAACTCCTGTGGTAATGTACTACTTACCCCGAGTTACTAAAGTTTATTTTGCGTTCCAGAACATTTCTGTATTGTGGAGTCTTACCCTTTTCCCCTGTACCCTTCAAATGTTCATGTCCCAACGCCACATTAGGAAGGGTTATGGCAAGGAGTGGGACTAGAATGAAATTCCGTACTTACTGTCAAAGAAGACCCCTTCATGTTCAAAAACTGAATCTCTTTTCTTCGCTAATGCACCGACTGGAGGCAAAAATTTAGAAAGAGACAAAGTAAAAAGGTAAAAACATGAGAAAATGGTCAAAGTAAAAAACTCGACAAATGAAGGGTCTTTTGAAAAATTGCTAGGTGGCACTTGCAAAAACAGAATAACCCTTCTAACACAAGTTTAGTAGATTGCATAAATTCTGAAAATTCGCTCCCCATATATATAAATTCTGAAAATTCGCTCCCCGTATATATACGACGCCAAGGGCTTTTTGAGTCTACCCGAACCTACATGGATATAGGTATACGTGTTGCATACAATAACCTTCCATGTTTTAATGTTCTTTTGTTTTTGTTTTCAGTTTGACCGGAAACGACTGAAGAAGAACAAGTGTAATAACAAGTACACAATGTAATTATATAATGTTAACTAGAGTATATAATATTACCTATAATGTAAAAAAAATAAAAATTCTTCAATCAATCCTGGATTTTCTTCTTTCAGATACATTTAAATCTAATAAGTCTTGGACAGACATCTATTAGATCTCTTTCCTAGATGGCAATTAGATATCTTTCTTAGATATCGATGGGATATCCATTTAATCATTTGGCAGATATTTATAAAATGTCTTTATTATGATGGGAAAACGTCTAACAAAATTTGTATATATTAAGTATACGTCGGGTAGATATTTAATATCTACCCGACGTATACTTAATATATACACTTTTTGTAGATATATTTTAGACGTCTTCTCACCATTATAAAGACATTTTATTAATACCTGCTAAATGATTAAATGGATATCCCATTGATATCTAGGAAAGATATCTAATTGCGATCTAGGAAAGAGATATAATAGATGATTAGGAAAGAGATCTAATAGATGTCTAGGAAAGAGATCTAATAGATGTCTAGGATAGATATCTAATAGATAGCTTCCATAGATATCTATTAGACGTCTTTGAAAGATATCTAATAGATGTCAATGAAAGATATCTAATGGATGTATATGAAAGATATCTAATAAATGTCTATGAAAGATATTCTATAGATGTCATATCTAATAGATGTCTATGAAGATATTCTATAGATATCTAATAGATGTCTATGAAAGATATTCTATAGCTATATAATAGTCGTCTATGAAAGATATCTAATAGATGTCTATGAAGATATTCTATAGATATCTAATAGATGTCTATTGAAAGATATCTCATAAATATAAGACATGGGACAAAACTCAGATCTATTAGATATCTACCATAGATATCTATTAGGCGTTTTTTCATCTATGATAGATATTTTATAGATATCTATTAGATAACTTTTTCCTGACTGGGGCAGGTTTTGCAGTTTCGAGCAAACGGTACAATATCCATTATTTTCTATGATTTCTCGACTGTTTAAGGTACTTTTTGACGTTTTTAGCGATAAGTTTTCAAGTTTTCGGGATCAATTTCAATAGGAGATGTGTTGGCAGTACTGGTGAAACCACTTTTTGGCTACCCTAATGTTACAAAACAATTAAAACCTGAAAACCTGGCAGTTTTTTTACACTCAATACTAAAGTTATTCAGTGAGTAATATTTACGTTCATTCAACTATTGCAGTTATTGAAAAGTGGACCAACAAACATTGTTCTGCGGAAAGCAAGATTGACGCAGTTGGGGCGGCAACAAATTTTGTACTAACAACATAGACGCTCTCCTTGGAGACTCGAGGGTGGAGCCAACATTTTTTTTTTTTTTTTTTTAATTTTAAAAAGTACCTATACTAGCAGTAAACCCGTGCTTCACACGAAATTGTTGTATGTCTTTTTGGGTTCTTGAGGATTCTTGAACTCACTGACCAACCCTCAAGAACCCAAAAAGACGTTATACGTTACTGGCCAAGAAATTCAACCCTTATTGTTGTATTGTTCAATGATCTATTTCCAGTACCTCCCCATCTTTGTTGCTTTTAATTATTTATTCCCGTCCATCACCTATCAATAATGCAACCCATGCTTCACTCAGAACACTCGTAGCAACCCGTCAAGCTTCCCCAGTTGTCACGTTTTTCCGCCGATAACCAACTGCCTGTTAGCAACCATAATAACAACGCTTGTCGACCCGGCTCTCGTCGCTAAGGAGAGCCTCGTCTGCGATGAAGGAAGAGAGTTTGCGAAATCTACTATTGCCTATGTTCTAAGTTGGAACAACTTCGTCAATTTGCGCCCGCTCCCGTCAAAATCAATCCAGCAGTTTAGCCGTCTATTTTGAACAAACAAACAAAAATGCAAACTGAGATTTATAATATAAAAATCAAAGTTTGTTTGTTTGTATATATATTATATAAGGATTTCAACCAAGCAGATAGTGTGACATTTTTTTCTGGAACAAAATAATGAAACCTAAAGAAAACATGAATTGTAGGTAAACATTAAAAAAAGCAAATCACAAAACGTCACGTTGTGATTTTTCAACGATGATTAAATCAACAAAAGAGAGTCTTCCTGTCATAAAAATAGGTAAAGACAACCTCATGTTATAGATAAGTTTCATCTATTTCATGCGTTTGTCTTTCCCTATTATTATGACAGGAAGACTCTCTCCAGTTCCTTGAGCCAATTCTTAAAACAACTGTCTCGTTCAATAATGTAATATTCTCTAAAAGAATAATATTATGTACGGTACATATTATTTACCTATCTACTTTTTTTTTTTTACACAAGAACTTAAAATTGGTTTCTTATCATGAATATCTACTTATAAGTAAACCAAATGAAACTCCTTGTTTAGACCAAATAATAACATGGATTTAATGAGACTGGCATTTTTTTTAAAGAAATGATTATACCTAACTACTTTGAATTTGTTTCCAAGTATTTTTATTCGTAGGTACCTAAGTAATCCCCCTACCTATAAAAAGAAAAATACGAAGGAGGGACTCTGTTTTTGAGTTTGTGAGTCCCGCGAACTAAAATGGGCAGATTTTTCTTATTATAGGTGACTGAACAGCCTATTATTTTACGGGGACACGATATTTAGAATGAAAAGGTACTACTATATCCACATCGTTTGTTTTCATAAAGTACTATAGCCATAAAACCGAAATTTCAAATCTTCTTCCAAATTATTTGAAACTTTGAACTAATTTACACTTTTTACCAAAAATATCACAATTTAGAAATTTATTAAAAATAATATCATTGACACGTTTTTTAGGTCGTAAAGGTTTTTGGAATCAAAATCCTCAATTGCTTTTAGCTAATATCAAATATTTAGAAAAATTTTCTAAAACCAGTTGGGGGTGAAGTGATACAAGAAGTTGATCGACGTCGATGATTTAAAGGAAAAATCTACTGAACTTTTGATATAAGTTTGTGTCACATACCGAACGAAAAAAAAAAACTCGGCCCATTGTATAATTCGATCCTTAATCGCTCACCGGAGAAATGTTTACGGGTGACGTCGACGCTACCAGTGGACGGAGTCCCGTTAGACGTCGGCGAAATGCGATAAATCAAAGCTCGGCTGCTTCGCACACTCGGTAGACATTTAATATTTTTTTTCTTTTTGGGATGATGTGACGAGGGTGGGAACCGCATATTCAAATCCGCGGATGTTCGTGCGGTGGAAAAAAATCTTTGGCACCGATACGGTGAAAGATGCCGACCCGAAAGTTGTCATAAGAAAGGTCGGAAACGATTTGATACGAATTTATTAAAGGGAAGGCTTGAAGAGGTACGAGGGGACATGGACTGGAAGGCCTCAAACTAGTGTCTGTGGGCTGGCACGGTGGACAATGATGGTGATAGTAGGTGTGGGCTAAAAATAACTTAATTTAACACAATCTCTAAAGATTGTGAACCACGTTGAATAAAAACTGTGGTAAATCCATCACCAATTCTTCCCAGTTTCGAATAGAGCTAACGTAGACGACCACTCTGCGTTGCGGGAATAATCTAACCTAAGTTCCTGGCCTTGTTCGACTCGTGGGCTACCTCGAGCAACGCGCCGCCCGTTCGGAAAGGTCAGTCCCCGTGGAGGTCGCGGTCTCCGCTGATCCCCCCTCAACCTGAACGACCCCCCCCCCCCCCCCCCCGGACCAATGTCAAACTCCGTCCACTTAACTTAGACAACTTGTCCTCTTAACAGTACCGGATTGAATGGGTTGACTTTTTTGAGTCGAAAAACGCTTCGGCTTAGGATCCACCTTATCTTTATCGACGGACGTTTGGGAATGTTACAAATCGCGCGAGGCGGGGAAGGGAAGAAATGTGAAGACTCGACGCCGGTAAATCGATCGCAGGTTTCGAAAAAAAAAACTGGACGCAATTTAGACGGCAAAACGAACCAAATTTTGACTTGAGGACTGCATGTTCCTGTGAACTGTGTTATGTCTGACTGTTAACAGAAATCGACGGAGACATGCGCAGTTGAGATAACTGCTGTTCCATGTCAATCTGAAGGTTGACAGCAGTTCAACTGCAGTCGGACGGGAACCGACAGCTCGAATCAGTTTGGTTGGGGGCTGTTGATCTTGATAACCCTCCCCAGTTGAAACCTCTCTCATAACCTACTCACTTAATTTTGGTGCTCGGCGTGTCAAGTTGTCTGTTCGTCTCCTTCAGATGATGATCAAACGGTTGACGATGATCTACAAATTTTGTAGCCCCACGAAAACCCCATAGAACCCCAAATCAGATGTTTCTGGGACCCCAAAAAATAGGATTCTACGACGAAAAAAATACTTCTAAAACGATACCGTATGAAATTTACAGTCAGGTGAATCATGGTGAAGTAACGCTACAACAGTTTGTTGACGGTTCGCGTTCCACGTCAGCTGGTGCGCTTGTTGGACAGAAATCAACAATAATTCAGAAGGCATTGGGCCAGCTGTCAACTTCAGTCGACAAACGACGACAGACCTGGAACAAACCTCTTCCAATGAATTTCGGTAGTCTCCAGTTTCAATTTCAGTTTTCAGTTCTAATTTCATTTCCAATGAATTACGGTAGTTTCAATGAATTTCTGTGGTAGTTTTTCTTTCCACAGATGGCCGGTACTTCAACCTGTTTCTCTGATCCATGAGCATCTTTGAAGTGAATGGCAGTGGCACAAAAAACAGCTCACTTATTTGTTGATAATTGCACTTTCAATAATATAAATATTCAAAGTGAGTTAGTCATCGCAATAATAATATCAAGAACGGAAGAAAAAAAAACGTCCAAATTGCCAAAAACAAACTTCCCCCATTTTCTCTTCCCATGAATGACCCAACTCTATGCGTTATCACTGACGAAATGGGTCTCAGAAAGAAGTGTCTGGGGAACATTTTTCGGAGGTCGAGTTAGGTGTCTTTTCGAAGTATTTTTGGCCGTAGAATCCATCTTGGGGGGGTCCCAAAACAATCCGATTTCACCGTGGGGATCTATGGGGCTTTCATGGGGGCTACAAATGGGATTTTGGAAGGTCAAATATGGTGTCGTTTTCCGAGTAATTTTGGCCGCAAAATCATTTTTTTCGAGATCCCACATCTGTCAAGACAGGGGGTACAGAAAGTTTTTAATTTTTTCAAAAATATTATCCTAATGACACAGAATTAATTTTTGTAAGCGTATCCGATATCAAAGAATAATAAACCCTTGTGCAAAATATGCAGCGTTTATATATAATAATTTTTTCAAGCATTATGGCCCAAATTAAGTATGAGAACCCTAAGCCACAGATAACTGAAACCTGAGAATACCGTGATGTCATACCTACATGATTTTACATCCTCAGAAGCAGAAAGTTCTTGAAAATAAATTTGTCTATAATAAGAAGTCTCTCAGTAAAACATTATCGATACTTCAACAATAAATTTGCCGTAATAAAGGAGTGTCTCGTCAGTTTCGAATTCGAGCGGGAAACCCCGAAGGAAATGAAGTTCCACAAAGCGGCGCAAGAGCGCGCTGGCATCTGCTCCACAGTGTTCCTAGACAGGAGTTGTGAAACTCACAACCTAGGACACCGAGACAGCTTAGCTACCAACAAAACAATCACCCTGGTAGCTTTTGCCCCTGGTAGTTTTTACTCTCACCTACCCTAAAACTTTGTGTCACGTTCAGTGAAACCTCCATGAAGGACCTTGGTGTCTTTTGTACCAGTTTAGTCTAACTGAGGCAATGAAATATTATTTCGTATACGAAACCAGCCGAGCCCAGGGCTGATTTCTGGTAAATTACAAAGCACCTGGACTGCTAGAAACGAAGTTGACCACCAACAGACTGTTCAAAAATCCGCACAACAGATCATACGCAACAGTTGGACTCAAACGAAACTAACCTCTTAGTACAACAACTTGCCAAGCGGAGAAGATGATGGCTGCACAACACTAGTGATGAGACAATGCAAGCGGATCGGCAACAAAGCAAGAGGTGGTGAAGTGTTCAGGAAGAAGGACACGAGCTGAAAACGAGAAAGGATGAATCAAAACTTATTGAACAAGCCCGTTAGTTAACAATATTTGATCAACCGAATCAACGATGAATGGAAAATGAATGAATTAATTCATTGAATTCATATTTGAATCAACCGAATCTAAGTGCATGCAATGCATGTTCGATGAAGTGCCGCCTTTTTTCAGAGGAAGGAGGTACCTATAGGTACACTATAGTGTCGGGCAGTAGTGTATGGGCAACCATATGAGTCGTGTACAGTTATAAAAACGATGATTCCAAACGCTTGTCATTAATGACAATTTATATTGTACTGTTTTTGAGCAATTGCTCAAAAACAGTACAATATAAATTATTATTTTCCATCTATATTTTTTTAAACCAATGCATTTTGTTGAAAGTGGGAAAGCTTGCAAACACTGGAAATCACTCTTGGAGCTCATGTCTGCAAAATTTCAGCATTTCGCCGACTAGCAGTTGGTCTCATTCGAGTCAGCGAAAAGAAAAATCACTTTGGAAAAGTAGATGAACCGAAAGGGAAATTTTGGGAGTTCACGTTTATCGGAATAAAAGAAAGAGTCTAGAAAAAATCCTGACGTGATGCCCGAAACTTCGAATTCGTGTTCAGCACTCCTGGAAACAAGGCAGATAACTCCGTAGATCGAGGTTTTTTTTTTTTTTGTTCCGTGTTATTCACCTTACGTGATCTGCATAAAGCTTGTTTTGGCACCACAGTTCTGTAGACTTTGTTTTCTCTGCGCATAAATCGCAGTCCGCTTTCTCAGGAAGCGCGTTTTTTTTTTCTTTCCGAAAACACTCACATTTAGGTGTTATTTATTTTATAACGTGAACTTATACTCTTCTCCACCACCCCAAGAGGTTTCTGGGAACAAGCGACGTGCCAACTAGGTAGCCAACGGTTCATTAATCTTCACTTTAGCTTGGACATCGCGTTAGGAGGTCTTCACACCTGGCCATCGGCAGGATTTTGGCCACGGGATTTTCTCAGAACGGCTACCGACCGCTCGTGACCCAGTGACACTCATAGAGTCACAACCGATTCGGGAAGAGTAAATATACTTTTTTTGCGACAAACTCTGACTTATGAACTATATTTAAACGGGATTTATCCCGCTGAACCCGGCCCGGGTCGGGTCTTGAAAACTAAGTCAGTCCCCCGCGATCCCGTCAGAAATAGACCGGTCAACTTGATATGAAATGTCGGACCAGGTGTTTACTCAGTTAAGTTACGCGGCGAAGTTCCTCCTCCGTAGTGTTGAGAAATTGAACTGTCTTATCTCGGTGAAAAGTCGACAAGACATGGAAGTAGAAACGCTGGACAGAGCGAGAAGTTGAACTAAGCAGAACACTATAGACATTGTGCACGGGATTGAAATACGAGCCCTCTGGTGGCATAGCGGATGTCGCTGGTAGGGTCATCAATTGTAAATGCGTACAAATCTTGGTTAATGGACACGCAATTTCGTAACAGTAACAACAACGAAATATCAGGTTAAGAAGTGGTTTCATTTTATGGTATTTGGATCAACTGAAGAGCATTGCACGACATGGGAGCATCAACTCAAACAACCCAGCTGCAACAGCCGATCCTACATATTTGAATTTGATTGATGTCCAAAACATGATGATGTGTTTGATGTGTTTTGATGTTCAAAACATCAAATCCGGGACATCCAATGAGGTGGTTACGGAGAGAAAACGACTCCTCTGCTGGGATTAGACCTCTGCACCGTCGGCAAACAACCACTTCCTGGACATCCCATCACTGAACCAATATGATTCCTAAAAATCTTCATACTTCTTTATACCGTCATGTCAAGCAAGTGTCTGCTGAAGAGGTTGTACCCACGTCAAACAGCTGTCATAATTATTTCAAGGCACCTGAAAAGTAGACCCAAAAATGTCTCTTCGTTTCTCGACGTTTGTACTGCCTTTTGGCTTTTACAAATAAAAAATATTCTATTCTATTCTTTGTGACAGTGGAAATACGAAGTGGATTCCTCCAACATTCAGAAAGCGCTATTTTTTAGTCATTCAAACAAATCGTCACTCGAAGTGCAGAATTTCATTCGATGAATAAAGTAACTAGTAATTTAAGTACATATAAATTCTGCACGGTAAGATTTGGTTGAATGTCTCTTTGTGTCAGTGGAAATACGAAGAGTAGATTCCTCCAACATTCAGAAAGCGCTATTTTTGAGTCTGCTTTCCAAGCGCCTTGAAATACTTCTCACAGCGTCGTTTACGTGGGCACGACTCAGCTGACACACTAATGATTGTAAGATTTGAATAAGTCTTATTCAAATCGTACGATTATTGTAATTCAAATTCGTATAAATTAGGTGTAATAATAATAATTATTATTATTATTAAAATTCATGAATATTTACTTCTTTGTAATAAAGAAGCCCGATTCACGCCATCTGACTAGCGCCAATAACCTTTTGGTTATTCTTGGAATAATACACCTGTTTTCGAGACGGAGGTCGACGACTCCGATCGGCCTCAAAATTTGACATTATCCGTTTCAAGAGGTCTACATTCTAAATGCGAAAATTTCGGATGCCCGTCCGCCGTCCGGGTCGTTTTGGGCAGTAGGAATTTTTTTTTAGATCTGAAATTTTGACAAAATACTTGGTTTACCATCTAGTTGTGCCCGCAAGGTTTTCAGTCCGATCGCCCAAACCCGTGGGGCGCTATGGGGCTAAAATGGGGCTACGGGAGGTTTTTTTTTTTAGGGTTTGGGCTATGGGATCGAGTCAGGTGTCGTTTTCGAAGTATTTGTGGACGTAGAATCCATTTTTGGGGGTCTCAAAACCATCCGATTTCACTGTGGCGATCTATAGGGCTTTCATGGGGCTAAAAATGGGATTTTTGATAGATCCCAGGAGGTTAAATATTTTTCGAGCGAAAAAATTAAGAATTTTGAAAAAAACTTGTTGAAAAAAAAAAACCAATCAAAAATATTTGTTTCCACAATTTTTTCCATTGACACAGAAATGATTTTTGCACAAGTAACCGATATCAAAGAATAATAAACCCTAGTGTAAAATTTGCAGCGTTTTTCTAAAGATTTTTATTTTGAATTAGTATCTATTTTGTTTTTAGTTTTTCATTTATATTTTGATTTTAGTGTTCCACAATCTACCATTTTTCTTATTTTTTTTGTTATGATTTATTTTTTGTATCTTCCCTTATCCACCCTAAACACCTACCGCATACCCTTCTTCCCAAAAACAACACAATGTGTTGTCCTGTCATGGGACCATTGGTGCAATCCAATCCCACCACATAGGAAAACCTCACTTCTCGACATAGATAGAAATTTAATTACCATTAAATTTATTAAATAATACTGAATAGAAAAAAAAATTGAAGATTTACCTCCCTTGTTTGTTAAGTTGGCGCGGAAAACATCGTCAAACTAATATGTTGTAGGAAATTTACAATCCAGGAGAAAAACATCAACATTCAAGTCCAAAGTGTCTCCATGACTTGCCTGACATTAAAATTCAGTAGGAACGATTCTGCCGCCGTTTAACATTTTTGCCGCATTTGGCGAGACAGTTGAAGTTTACAGCCTCTTACCTGTAGTAGGGAAGCAAACAAAATTGAAAAATACATCAGCCAGATTATCTTAGGGCATCGGAGGTGGAAGCACTTACACTTCTTAATTTACTACCCATCTTCTCTGAATATTCGAAAAATGTCTCTAAGGATGGGTATGACGACCCCACACCTTTTCAAAAACCCCATAAGCCTGTCAGATGCGTCTATTGACTTATCTAAAGTGCCCTGAGGGGGGTCTCCTTACATGGAAGGACTTTACACTTCCCCCCCAAAGACGACAATTCTATTTTTGCCCGGCTTTCATGTTAATCCCGAACAACAGTGATTTATCGATCGTAACTTCGAGTGCGCCGTAAAACTCCGTGATATATTCAATGTAAATAGGGCGGAGTGGTTGGTGCTAATCCGTCGTTCTCAGAAGGGATTGATGGTCTAAAGGAGATAGGCTTTTCCAGCTAACCATAGTCAAAAGAGCGTGCTCTCATGAAACAGCTGGTGTGCCAGCTAACCAATCGGGGACCACCTGGTAGCTGCGCCTGAGGGCGTTCACAATCATCCCATCATCCAACAAAGGTTGTAATTATCCACTTCGGGGCGATGAAAAGGATTCAGGCCCGCTAATGGCTTCATCACATGGCGATGGCTATCTCAACGTGCTAATACGAAAATTGCCGGTTCTGATAAAATAGACCTCATACCAATATATAACTTTTTTTTTGTAGACATCTAAATTATAGATTTCACCTCTCAACATTGACAAGCTCCCACATACGAAACGAAATATTTTCAGTCATGTCGATCAATCCATAGGGATTGAAAATATTTCAGGAAAACGGCAAAAAACTGCTTGAATGGACAGGATCGACATTTTTACGGAGTGATGAAGAAGCCCGAGATAATATCAGTGTAGAGGTCCGTTCTTTGCGACCATCTGCGGATCATTAATTCCCCGGAAGGCCTCCTAGATAGTGTCACCGTCGCCAAGACTGCCTGCTTGGTTAATCAACGTTCAGCTCGGATGCTGATAACAGATCGCGTCAGGCTAAGCCCATTTTACAAGGTCCGGCTTGCTCGTAAAAACACCCAACGGTCGTGGAATGTCACAAATGAGAAAAATTACTGTTGGCGATAAATGCCGATTCAAGAACATCTTAATCTTCTGTAATTTTTCATGTTTTACGTCACTAGAATTCATAATTTGGTGTATCACGGTAGAGCTTACCATGTTGAATGTTGCAGCTGACGGGAGGGCGCGGTATGTTAAACCTGTTATAGAGCATCCTCCCAGATGCGCATCACTCTGTAACGAACATTAGCGAATGGAAGATGGAAGTGCTTCCTTGCCCTCCCGCTGGACCGCGAGCAACCGCTTTTACGCATGGAAAATGGAGGACTGACTCCTTCCCCGAACGTAAGAAAAGCCGACCTCACTCATGGTCTGAAATGGAAAGATTTATTTGTAAAATCCTTCCAGCGATGCAAGGTAAATCGCTACAATTAATAAGTAAAAAAATAAATTCACAAAGCAATTTTCGTAAGTATAATTAGTAGGAACTGTTTTCATACAGTTCAATAGGCAGCAGTAAAATTTACTTTTACTTACAAGTAAAAACTTAATTACTTACAGAAAATTTAATTTTCTTACAAGTCAATTAATCACAGGGAGTCAACCCGTGAGAGGGAACAGGCCAAGTCATTGTAGGACAATTCAATGAGGAGAAAAAAAACCGTTCACCGCGAACCATAGACAGTCGCAGATAAAATGGAAGATTGAGTTTTGGGCCTCCAAACTAAATAATAACATCGGACACTCCTCGGCGTTATTGAATTTGGCAACAAAGCCTGGAATGCACAGTTTGGCGAAATAATTCCTTTTTACTTTCACCATATAATATATTACCATATTATGGTGAAGTGTGGTTTGAAATTGTTGGGTGTTAGTCAAAAGTCAAAAATATCCCGCCCACAACCAACCCGACACTCATGGTCTATCACACTGTCACCCACCCCCGCAGTGGAATTATCTATTCATCAGCGATAGGCATTTCTGTATTTTCCGATCACATTCATTTGGCTTGAAACGAGGAACCCCTGGACTGGAGCGGTGATTCTGGTGACCCTCACTATGGTTCAGCAGCCCGATCTGGCAAGACAAAATTACATCGTATTGGTTTCACCTCTTGTGGAGTATTTACTCGTATTTTGAGCAGTATATTCCGAATTTGGATCCAAATTGACCGTAAAATGATCTCGTACCCCCGATTTTCAGCGATTTTGCTGATTTTTGCACTATGGAAGCGGGCTAGATCAATACAACGCTCACACTACTGTCTACAATTACTGTCTACGTTATGGTGGGTTCATTCTGAGGTTGTACCCCTTCGAAAGGTCGATCAATTAAGCGAATCAGATAATTCAAGTACCTAAACAGAAAACCCACAATTTTTTTTTTTTTTTCAAAGTTCAATTTTTTTCAATTTCAATTTTTTATTCTTTTGCCAAATTCAATTTTTATTTTCAATTCAGTTCAATTTTTCAAATCAAGAAAAAAATTTTAGTTCAACTTTCAGTTCAGACGAATTCTTCTTTACCTCATTGAATAACACCATGCGGCTAAATCCAATTCCATTGCCTAAAAAAGACAGACGCGTAAAAGGACAAAAGTAGACGGAAAATCTTACGTAATTCTTTTGTTGGCTACTAAAATTCAGTGAGGTCAAATCGAGTTCTTGGTAGGTCGCGCCTCAATGTATATTAAAATCCTTAAAAATATAATATTCACCATAAGGCGCATATGCTAACCTTCATTTTTCATTGAAAACCCTTACCAACAGCTTCTACTTCTATGGTGATTAACAATGGTTTCAACAAGAAATCCTCGGACCTTTTTTTTTGTTGAGTGTTGGCGCGACGGCTGAAATAAAATTTTATCTTTCGTGCTTCGTGAGATGTTCTGAAGCTTGCGGACTATGCCCGAGGAAACTAGCGTTAATTGTTCGGTTTTCAGTCACTCTGAATGGTGTAGAAAGCACGTTAGGGCCTTCTGAAGTTATTCTTTCCAAGCGAAAATCGATTTTTGTCTAGCTTCTGAACCAAGGGGCCCCTTGTGCCCCCTTAATTGGTCCAATTACTTTGTGCGTTGTGCCAATTAAAACATCAATAAGTCGTGAATGGCCTGGACCATGATGACCTGTTGTATCGGATAAGAAAAATACAACCCCTTTTCTTGACAGAAAACACAAGTGGAAAAGTGATTAGTAGCCTTTAATGACAACGTGGGGTTGCCAACTGTCGTGAGTGATTGATGAGCCGTCTTCCTCAGACATACTCAACCCTATTTCCTACTTCAATTTAAAAAGCGCCGAAAAGATACGATTTACCCGCCCCTAATAATTATTACAACTCATTGAATGATGCAATGTGGGCAATCAATCATTTGTTAGAGCTCGATACGGGGTTTGGAAATAGGAGCAAGGGCTTCCAGGTTGTAGATAGGCGACGAACAAGCTGCCCTCACAACACCTGCATGTTTTGCTCCTAATGGAAGGTTTGGTGGGATTCTGTGTACTGTGCTGGAGTGTAAGGAATTACTGAAGGCAAAACCAAGACCAAGAGAAAGTGCTGTATGTATGCGTCGTTACCAAGCCAGCCTCCATAATCAACCTGTTGTCGATGAGCGTTTTCAGTTTCTTTGTAATATCAAGACGATTATGAGAGATCGCTCCGCAAACTTTTGAGTGCTCGCAATAACTTAGAGATCATCATGAAGAATAAGGGCTTCTCATATGACGTTCCCCTCAGGACTAATACCAAAGTTTTCGGGTGAGACCTGAAGGGATTTCGCGAGTGACGTCACGACGGCTGATGGAAGCCCGTGTTCGCACTGAGCAAGTGATTTCCCGCGGGTGCTCTTCTACGAGAACGTTCATCTCCGTAAACGTGGGAAAACTCGAGCTGACAGTTACTCGTTGTTCAACAGGATATCGTCCAAAAACTGTCAGGTACAGATGGGAACACTGACTGTACCTGTGTACTTTGTTCCCAGTATACCTGAACTCATTTCCCCAATAGATGGCCCTCTCCGTTCTCTCAATCTCCAGATATGAATCACGCGTCTCCGACGTTGCTATACGTTCTAAAACTCTGCCACATATTTATTGCCCAATAGGATCGGTTGACAGGCGAAAAGCCAAAAGGGCATTTCGTTACCCGACACTCTCATTTCAGCCAACATTGGGGGAGCTCTCAGCCTGCTTTCCGCCTTTCCAATCAGTGACGTGACACCCTCTCCCACCCATAAGGAGTATTATATGCCTTCCAAGACCCCCACTGATATGACCCACTGCCCCTGATGTCAAGTTATACCCTCATCCGGAGTTGACGACGTGTGAAACCAACCACGTGCCGCCAAATCCCAGGGGGTCTAGAACGAAAAAAAAAAAAAATCTGTATAAATAAGGAAAAATCCAGTCATGTATAGCAAAACTGTAAATAAATAAATAACCTGTTTAGCTAAATATTTATTAGTTAATTGAGATAAAAATTTCTTCAAAAATCATCAATTTGGATTTAAAAAAAAAATTATAAAAGAAAGTATTTGGGTGCAGTGCCGCATGTGACTAGGTATTTCAGTGTGGGGACACCTGCAGTCCCCGTATTATTACAAGTTGTTAGGTGAGGTGTGTAAATCGAGTCATCAACAATTCCTGTTCCGGCTAAACCCGAAGGGCTAGGAGGGGAAAGCTCTCCCACTCCTGCCTCCAGGATTTACCCAGACGTTCCACGGATTTGTTGAGCTCCAGTTGATTCAGTTGTGCAAGAAAAAAGAAGAGTGGGTGGGGCTGATCCCGGGGGTAGGGGGAACGTAACACGAGCAGTGAACCATTTTCACGCAGTTTACACCCAATAAAAGAATGTTGGGATCATGGTAATACGTTGCTCATACCGAGACCTTTGCAAAATCCACCAAGACAAGCCCCCAAGCAGTTCACGCTGCGTTCACCAACTCACTGTAGTTCAATTGGCGCTTCGAACAAAGACAGAGAGGAGTGGGGTATAATCCGAAATAGCTAATGCCGCCTTGAGATACGCTAAGTCCCGCCAAACATTTGTGAAGAGTGTGGGGAAAGATTTGATATGAAACCCCACTGCAAAAAGAGAGGTCCTATAAAGCCAGAGGGCCATGATAGCGTTTGGGACAAGGTTGCTGGCTGGAGTTACCTGGCTGAGGTACGCACAGTCATGAAGTCCGTAATGCGAGATAATACTGGCAGCCGATCAGCTCTGGTGGCAGACATGAAAATGAATAGTGACTGACAAAGCGGTAGTTCAAGGTTTTTGATGACCAAATTGTTAATTCAGACGCTGCCTCTCATCTTTCCCGGGCGTGGCCACAATTCGCGCAGAGCACTGCAAAATAAAATCATTAATTAGGGCTGAGTAGGGGAAACCATTAGTTTGTTCATGTGATGGGACTCAACATTGTTAACCCTTTTTTCTGAAGAGTAACCCCACCACAGTCCGACTGCACAGTCAGAGAAGTGGAACGAGCCCTACTCCCACGTGACAGGGTTGGTAGGTACGCATCCTCTTGAGCCCAGTTCACAGTCGTAAGGGCGGTTTCCCTGCGACTACGCAGAGCTGGGCAAGCAGTGGTCTAAAGCAGGAATTCCCGCAGTTCAGAAATAGTTCGCAGTTGGGGACTAGCAAAAACGAGAGACATGCCATTGCGACTGCAACTTTGCCAGGATGAATGCTGCCGCCCTATAGGGATGACTAAAGATCATTTCCTGAGAATACAATAAAAGCCATTTAATATCCGATTAAAAATGCTTAATAAATTTAAATAATAGTTTATGAATAAATACTTCAACGTGGGTGATTATTGAAAATTCGAAGTAGGTAAATTAAAAGATTTTGTATATAATACTACGTAAAAACCTAACTTGCCAAAGACTAAATCCATGGACTTTCAATACTTAACGAAAGATTCAGACGTTTGCGGTGTACCCATTGAGGTTCTCGGGTACGGAGAATTTTGTTTCGGGCCCAATATATATTGCCCACCAAGAAACCTGACAGCCGACCAGGAACATCAGGAACACGGCTTTTAAGGAGCCCGTTTTGTTTGATATAAATTAATCTAAATTGAGCGGCGGGGATCCGGTCTGTGGGTTGTGCCAGCCACTGGAGTCGCCCGATGACCGGTTACCTTCCCACTTTAAACGATCATTTTTAATTTTTATTGCGGCAGCCGTGGGAAGGGGGCGGCTTAGTGAAAATTAAGCGGATTAGAAGATGAAGGATTACAGAATTACGGCGGCGTCTCGGACAAGAGGGCCATTATGAGAATCAGTTGAGCCTTTGGCACCCGTCCGGATGAGTCACTGGCGTACACAAGAAAATTAATATTGGTGGGGGGGGGGGGGGGGGGGGGGTGTCCGGGGTGTAAAAACTGTTAAAATCAGGTGACTAAAATTTTTATCTATTCTTGCACTAAAAATCTGATGAATTGAATCATTCCTCTTAGTAAAAGCATCTTAAATAAAAGTCTAATTACTTATCGTAATTATTTCAAATTTAAAAAAAAAAATTTCCTCGTTTCCTTCTCCCCCCCCCCTTCCTATATATGCCACTGGAGTTAGGCGTCCTATATTGTACTAAAATAACCGATGGAAGAGAACATTACGGTTAAAGTACCAACTTAATTTGATTTTCAAATGGAAAACTATTTCCATTACAATTACAACTTCAAAATTATTATTAAAAGTTAGCGGCTGGTATTTGAGTTGTTTAGCTTCTGTAAATTATACAAAAACACTGTAGGAAATGCGTAGAGTGGAGTGAGTCGTGCGGTTTGGAATTTATCGTGCGCGAAATTGTATAGCAAGCAGTCGACAGTAATATTCAGCGATACTCCAGCCCCTAAATCTTTCGGTTCTCCCCCTTCAAACGGGTCTATCTGCCAGTGTACAACTATCTTTTTGGAAATTCTATTACGTCGGGTGCACATCGGGAATTATTGTTCCGGGAGTTCCCCCCCCCCCCCCCCCCCCCCCCCAACGGATGGTATCTAAATTGAGATCTCCTCTGAGGCTGGAACCTCGTGCCTACCCCTTGTGGCCACTGAACCCGTGAATGTTGGTAGCAGTGCATCCTAATGCGCGGACGGTAATATTTGGGCTGAACGTGTTTCCAACTTTCAATGGGTTCCGATTGGAGCTGGGTTGGGACACCCAGTCTCACGAAGTCGAGCAAAATTATCAGAATATTGACGCCGGGCGGTGGAATTGTTACAAGTACCGCGCACCCCAGATTAGAAGGCCTCGGGGTCGAATGAACCTAAATACCGCTAACGAAAAGTTTGAGCCATACGGCTCTTTAGTAACCAGTTTTTAGTCAGCAAAAACCGGTCTTCAACCATCAGAAACGTATTTTCAGAGGCAGAAACTAGTTTTTAGTCAACAGAAACCAGTAAAAGGGATTTTAGGAGAGGCAGTCGAAAAATCAGAATTCTTACAAAAGCATCTGGACAAGTATTCCACAAACGCCAATCAGCTCCTTGAATGATTTAAAAATTGTTTTCGTTCAAAAGTCGCTAAAACGGGTCTACATTGCAGAAAACACCGTACCCATTATTGACAAGGCCACAGGAAATAGGGTGCAAGTTACCCGTTTTTGGCGACATCAAAATTTGATTCAATTGACATTTAATGTAAAATAACTCGTCAACAACTTTCGAATTCTTTCAGGAGTTTCCAAAATGGGCCCTGCGAATGAGGCATGCGGACGAAATGGCCTCCTACTGGTTTTCGTTCACAGTAGGTGAGGACCAAAATGGGCCCAACGAATTTGACATGGCGTTTGGGCGCGACCGAAATGGTCACCGGATTCCAGTCATTCAAAGAGGAAGCCACCTGCTGGCTAATCCAGCCAACCCCCGACCTCTCCCAACTGGCCTCAGACCCCTTCTACTGGCTTTTTGATAATGTACAGTTATTTTGGTTTATTATTCTTGGAATAATACACCTATGTAATCGCGACGGAGGTCGACAACTCCGATCGGCCTCAAAATGTGGCATTATCCGTTTCAAGATGTCTAGATGCCAAAACTGAAATGTCCGTCGGCCGTCCAAGCCGTTTCGGGCAGTAGGCTTTTCTTTTTTTTTAATCTGGAATTTTTACAAAATACCTACTCCGATTACCATCTAGTTGTGCCCGCAAGGTTTTCAGCCCGATCGCCCAAACCCGTGGAGAGCTATGGAGCTACGGGAGCAATAGTCTAGCTCATTATCAAAAGGGTGAAAAAGAATATTCTGTCTGGGTTGCAAGCCATAGCCACTTCAACCAAGAGGGATTTGGGCACAATGGGGCACTGCCCACGCGCTCAGGCAGCTCGGTGCACTGACCAGCATGAACAAATGTGTGACGTCACTGCCTCATTTTTCAGTTAAAAATCTCAAAAATGTCTATAATAGCTCTCCGCGTAACTATATGGATTTTCGAACTCAAAATTGGTTTAAGGGTTTTTAAAGGGTGCTGAATCTGAATGTGATGTGAGAACGGCAAAACTTTAACTTTTTCAACGAGCTCATTGCAAATTAAACATCGATGTTTCCTATTTAGATTACTTTGGTCATCAATGTTCCAAAATGAAATTAACAGTATGTATCGTTGAAGATAAGATGATAAGATGTGTTCAAAATTTAAATGATGTAAAATACGCCACCGTTTTTGAACTGACTTAAGTAAAATTCCAAAAATAAAGAAGGGTTGTAACAATGCATTCTTAAGTGCACTAAATGGAGGAATTCGCACCGGACAAATAAACAGCGGTACCAGAAAACTTGCACAAAAGTATGCTTCTCCCCTTTCATAGTACGAAGGCGTAACTCAGAACCTCCCTGAATTCAAAATGACAATATCAATATATAATACTAGGCGTTTTTTCGGAACCCTCTGTCCTACAAATATATAATACGTTATAATATTATATTGTGATATTTTTGATCATATAAGTATTTGATAAATACCTATATTATATTGCGCCCACTCCCGACAAAATCCGTCGAGCCGTTCGGGCGTGATGTTGGAACTAATCCAGTCCGCCCGCCCCAAACATTGGATTTTATAAATATAGATTGAACAATTATATGATAATATATATAAATATTGATATTATTAACTAGGTAGCTGAAACTTTTACATTATTGTATCAATGACATCCGATTTTAGCCAACTGATAAGGAATCCAACTCGATACATGCTTGACTCAAGGTTCGTGGGTGGGAATCGTTGAACCAGCTTCTCCCATTGATTTGTTCTTATTACCGGAGTGGGACTCCCTAAAAGAGAAGACGTCAATGCCTGAGACGCCCACCTGCACAAGTTGCCCGTCACGCAATTTATACCTATTCCCCGAGCAGAAAAAAAAAAACCGGAAACAAACGCCGAGCAGGCGATAACATTTGGCACGGATTCCCGTTGGATGTTTATGGGTGCCCGAAAATTGACTGTTACGAATGCAAATGACGTGACATTTATGGCGAACGGCTTTCATATCTTTATAACCGGAAAGGCGCCTCCCGCGGTGTTATTACACCTCTGGGATCTTAACAGAGGCAGCGACGAATAAATCCCGGGATCGAGACAATATTTTTACCTGTTGCAGTTTTATACAATTCACAATCTTGAGGATTTTGTTTTTACGCGTGGCTTCGCGCCACTACAAGAAAAAACATCAAGCTCCACCAGGAAATGTCCGGGAAACGGTTTGACATTCCAGAGACCGAACCCCGACGATGTTTACGGCCGTAGGATGAAAGAGCTCCTTCCTTCACTGATAAGACGCCTAACGGTTCACGTGATAAGTAAATAAACTGCTACTATGTGATAAGGGGAGTAACTTGAGTTTCTGAGGAAGAAATGCGAGCTTAATAACGTTTCGGCCGTGCCGACTGATACGAGGGAACAAGTTATATGCAGAATGGGGACGGAGCTCTTTGCCACCTGTCACAGAGCGCAATATAAGACCGCAAAGACCAACGAATACAAATTCCTCCTCCAATGAGAACACGAGGCATTCCGTGCAAGCGCCGACATGGAAATTCCAAAAGCACTTTCATTCCTTTTGTTGCTGAAGGCGTCCAGGGCTTCTGGAAAGACCGGATTGGCATTTCAACACTTACTACGAGCATTTTGGAATTCAGATTGAGCAGAATGAACCATTGCTGATTACTCGCGTAATCCCGATCTCTTCTAAAGATTAATGTTATCGCAAGCAATCACGGAGGCAGACAAGGTCAAGTGCATCACTTGACTCTTCTCAACATCTTCAATAATTTGCATCTATCAAGACGTTAATTGGGTGGATGAAGAGGAGAATGGAAATTGATTGGACGCGTCCACACCAACAGTTACTATGATTGAAAATCATAATGACGAGAATCTGTATGATTGATGGGACCACATATTTTGATATTTAATATTGTTAAAGTTCGACCTAGTTTTGATGTTTAGAAGAGGGATCGAATTTCAGTGAAGAGAGGGGGGCGGTTTTTTGCCCAACTGCCACCCAGGGCTCCAGTCGTGGAAAACTGCCACCCAAGCCCCAACCAACTCGAGGAAAAGTGCCACCCCACTTAAACGTAACACCAAACTTCCCTTTCCACTTTGACAGACTGTCAGCGTGCGTGCATGTGTGGTTAAAAATTAATTAACATTAATTTGGTTGCTTTTCTTTTGACACTTGCGTGAACTTGACACACGCTTTAAAAAGTGGCTACGCCAGCCAACCCCCTGACTGTATCCCATCTGGCCTCACACCCCGTCTACTCGCTTAATCGATTCCAAGACTGGAAGGGAAAGCTCATGTTTCTACCGGTACTGGGATCATAGTGGGGTGGAAGTTGGGTATCTCTCTGTCAACACTCTGACAAGGCTTTGACAGATGTAGATGACGAGCAAGCCAAGAAGTGGGAGTCAGGAGAAACTGGAACCCAGAGAAAACGCTGCAAATTTTACACAAGGGTTTATTATTCTTTGATATACGTTACTTGTGCAGAAATTTAATTCTGTCAATGAAAAAATTAAAAAAATTTTTTTTTTGATTTTTATCTCAAAAAAAATTTTTTTTTGATTTTTTTGTTCAAAAATGTGTTTTTTTTTCAAAAATTCTGTATTTTTTACTCGAAAAATATTTAACATCATGGGATCCTTCAAAAATCCCATTTTTAGCCCCATGAAAGCCCTAAAGATCGCCCCAGTGAAATCGGATCGTTCCGGGACCCTAAAAAATTGATTCTACGTCCAAAAATACTTCGAAAACGACACCTAACTCGATCCCATAGCTAAAAGCCTTCAAAAAACCCCTCCCGTAGCCCCATTATAGCCCCATAGCGCCCCACGGGTTTGGGCGATCGGACTGAAAACCTTGCGGGCACAACTAGATGGTAAACCAAGTATTTTGTCAAAATTTCAGATTTAAAAAAAAAAATCCTACTGCCCAAAACGGCCTGGACGGCGGACGGACATTTCGGATTTAGAATGTAGACCTCTTGAAACGGATACATAATGTCAAATTTTGAGCCCGATCGGAGTCGTCGACCCCCGTCGCGAAAACATAGGTGTATTATTCCAAGAATAATAAACCAAAAGGCCTGTGATTCATAGGAGAGAGAGAGAGAGAGATAAACGAAATGATGCTGAGATCAGAACACCACGAAGAGCAGCACAGAAAACTGATTCTGGGCAAATCGTTATGAAAGGAACGGCGAAGAAGCCAAAGATGGAAAAGTGGTGAAGGGCAACCGAAGGAGATGATGGAAACAGAAAAGTGAAGACGACCAGCGCAGTATGCCAGGAAGCAGAAGTCTGGAAAAACTGGAGAATAAGTGCCCTGGTTCGAAAAAACCGTCATACGTCAATGCTTGAAAACCACCCAAGACGCTCGAAGTGGACGTGAAGCAGTTGGAAAGATGTCTCCAATAGACAATTCCTTCATTAGAGGTAAGGGGTAGTGTTAGAGTTAGGGTCGACCCAGCAGGCGTTAGTAGGTACCCACCATAATTCTAAGTGATACAATTCGCTTGTTTATAATAACAGCACGTTCATCATCAATCAGCATTTTAACCCTAAGATCGAAAGTTTCCGGGTCATTTCTACCCCTGTAAAGGGAGAATTTGTGCTAGTTTAGTAAAGTGAGCCAGCCTACTGCCTGGAGGCTTCGCACGTCTAGAATAAATCAGGTTGGATCGGATTGAGGATTGGCCAAAGCTGAGACCCCCCGCTGACGGTACATTAGGGCCCAACAAGGTCTTTCCTGCACAGAAACGCCCCAACCAAGTTCACGTTCAACCACTTCGCCCCCCCCCCCCCCCCACCCAAGCATTCTGCTGATTATTGTGCTGGGGTCGAACTCCTATTATACTGCATCAGTACAACACCTTTTTAAAACTCAACAATATAATATTATGCCCTCATGAAAAATTTGGCGATGAAGTTCACTTACCACTTTCTTCGAAACTCCTACCAATTTCTAATTAATGGAAATCCTTTATAAATGAAGGGTTCAAGCTACAAACCAAAAAATTAATTTATGGAACTCCAGCTCGGTACACATTGTTTACAATAATCCGTCAACCAATTTAGTTCCCTTCATTTCTTCTTTTTCGTTCTGGTAGGTAGCCTCAGCCCATCTTTCGGTCTTAGAAATTATTACCCACCTACATTGTAGGTAAATGTCATTTATTATTCTACCTTCCAGAAATTGTGCTGTATTTGAATAGGAGGGACATGGCCTATTTTATTCATCGTAATCCAGGCAATCAGCCTCAATCGATAAGGCTTTCATCCCGACCCAGGAAGGGGTTTTCGTTAATCTATCATCGAATTAGGCGGATCTCGAGTTATCTGGAATATAAATGGACGAGTGAATAATCATTATCTCAAGGAGGGGAATTTCTCCTCGGAGAATAGCTGGGGAAGGGTTGGGAAATCTCGTCAGATCAACTGGAGGGCTGGCAAAAAAAAAGGAGAAAAAAAAAACAGACACGTAATCTATGCTGATGGAATTCATTTCGGATCTGACTTTGGAAGGCAATTAGGCGACGCGTTTTTCAGTCGAGCGCTCGGGTTGACGAAACTTGGGCGACAAATCACTCAATGACAGAAGCCGCGGTTTTAGGAATAGAGTTTCATTTAATTTGTACCCCCAAACGGAAGGAAAGTTGCTGTTCCCCATCGACAATCAGTAGAGGATAAATCATTCGAGAAGTTGTTTTCGTGGCGCTTAAATTAATGAGCAGCAGAGTGTGGCCTTCGAAGGAGAAAAAACACAGTGAATTATTGGAGTTTTGTGCAAATTTAGAGGGATATTTCACTGCCGTTGACAGTACACGATTTAATAAAATGTATTTCAAATTCATTATTAATAGTCCTACATGATATTTAAGGCGTTTAATGCAAGACGTAAGAAGCAAGATTGCGAGGCGGGAGTAATTTGTGTACCTAAGTGTTTAGGTACATATTTCTACAATAATAATTATTGTATTAATATAAAATGTAATAAAATGTCCTTTTATCGTCCAAAATGGAAATTACTGCTTGAACCCTTCATGAAATTCATTCCGTAAACCATCAATAATATTTTTTATTCCAAAAAATCAATATTGTTGAGGTCAAAGTGAAAATGACAATAAATTCAAGATGACCTCGTCCAAAATTACTCGGAGAACGACACCATATTTGACCACCTGGGACCCTTCGAAAATCCCATTAGGTTCGAGCGATCGGGCTGAAAACCTTGCGAGCATAACTACATGGTAAACCGAGTATTTTGTCAAAATATCAGGTTATTAAAATAATTGCTAGGCCTAAAATAATTCCTACTGCCCAAAACGGCTCTGACGGCGGTCGGTCGTTTGTGAAATCTCCGTGTCATGAAACGGGCGATGTCACATTTTGAGGCCGATCAGAATTTTCGACCACCGACACGAATACATAGGCGTATTATTCCAATAATAATAAACCAAATTGAAAATTTTTCTGAAAAAGGAGGTAGGGTATTTATGGGAACGTATCTATTCGAGGCTTTGGTAATACTCAGTTTTTAAAAACCTTGCCCACTGGGTATTTACCCTTAAAATCCCAGAGTAGGTAAGGAGTCCTCCTCAACGTCCAAGCCACGGCGTTTGCCAGAGAAGACGAAACGTCGCCAAATGTGCAGTTTCTTCCTGTTCTGAAAAGAAAAAAAAAAAAAGAAAATAAATAAACGGCGACATTTTTAAAGTCGACAAACAGTTATTCATATCGTTACGACTGTCAGGAGTGAAGAACAACGAGGAAGTCACCGCCAACCACACCGTCGCATAGTGACGATAACATGAAAAGGAAGCGGAAATGATTCAAAGCGACTGATGGGTTTAGCATAAAACATGCAAAATATGTTTAGCTGTTTCAAACCTTTTTTATTACCGTCGCACATAAGTATAAAAGTTGAAAAATACGCGCACGATCAAAATTTAGAACCACAATGTGTCATTCTTTTCATCGGTCACTCCCGATCGTTAACGATATCTGTCAGATGAGATCGTCCGACCAAATCTGCCGCGGATTTCTGCTCGTGTATGGGCCGCTATTCTGGGGTCGCAAGTGAACACAGAAAAAAATAAAAAAAACTCCGCGGGGACATGTGGGGAACCTAGTTTTTTTATCGAATTTTCGTTTTTTTTACAGCTTTTTTGATCGGGGCGACGCGTCGT
Source organism: Pilophorus perplexus (assembly GCA_955831195.1). Lineage (NCBI taxonomy): Eukaryota > Metazoa > Arthropoda > Insecta > Hemiptera > Miridae > Pilophorus > Pilophorus perplexus. The sequence continues at coordinate 21,386,722 of OY037015.1, forward strand.
CGGGGGAAACCCCAGCGTCCAATTTTTCTAGGCCAGAGATGAGAAGTGGTTCTAGGGCGATTCCAAACCGGTTTGCAGCAATATTGATTGCGGGGTAGTGCAGTGTAGGGATTTTTCCAACAGCTCGTTTTTCTTCTTCTTTTTTTTCAATAGTCATTTTCGGGAGGTAAGGGAAAATTCGGTCGACAAAAATAAACCAATTGGCTTTTATAGGAAGTGAGAGAGCGTCCATGGGCCGTTTGTTGTGACAAAGAACTCTCTTAACGCCAGACAAATCGCCGTCCAGGTCTAACAATCTGATTAAAAGCGGCCTCTAGTGACCAAAGACAAAATACGAGAGGGTTCCGGGTGTTTGATCAGAAGTGAAATGCAGGATAACCCTGCCAACTTGGCGCCTCGAAAAATCCCTGGTGAGGGATATGAATGAATTGTTTATTCCGGGAAGGGGATTTGATGTAGTTGTTGAGGCTGGGAGGTGAGTCTAGTTGGGAATGTAGGCTGTGCAGTTCGGATGGAAAACGTCTGGCATACGACAATCAGTAGGCGATCTGACTGCTGGGTGTACAAGTGATTGGCGCGATAATTTCCGAAATCAACAGATTCTACAACAGTGTTAATTTTGTCTGGTATAGAAACATTATCCTCATTAGTAACAGCTGCTGTTACTAATGTTTGCTGCAAACATTACACATCCTAAATAAAACCAGCCTATACTTCGGATAGAGCTTCGAGGCCATCAGTCCCCAGCTTTGCCGGGAGGTACGAAGTCTCAGACGGTTTCCGAAGTTGCGTCTATTTCCAGCCGAGGAAGCCGAACGTGTCAAATATTTTGGTCTGAGGTTAAAATTAACAAAGTTCAGAGACAGGTCCCGACATTCACTAATGGGGTCTTCGCCATCTCCTCTTCCCCACCTGCAGGAGAGCTAAACAAAAGCAAACGGCTCCCGTGATAAAAACTCTTCGCTAACAACCTCCAACGTCCAGGAGCACTATTAGAGCACTAAACACAAACACACACCCGCTAACATTAAAGCTACTGTTCACGCTTCAGCTGACCCTTCTGATATCTTCTTTTAAAAATATTTTTATGTTTGTTTAATTGGCACTAACGATATTGAAGTTGGGTACCATTAGTAGGCGAAGATTCTCTGGAGCCCGCCCAAACAATTCAACCAATTCATCACTCTCAGCCCTCAATCAACTCGTCGGACCATTCAGAAATGACCATCAATCATTTTCTTACCTGAAAACCTCACATCCACGCGTGGTAAGAACAGCCTTGTTCGCTATGGAGTCCGCAGCCGTTTTTGCCTCGGGCGGTTTAGCCCCTCGGCCAGAGTGAGGCGCAAAAACATGCAAATTTCCCATTTGATGGCTCACCTGTGGACGTAAAAAGGGGTTCAAAAGGGGGGGGGGGGGGGGGTCCAAAGGCCTTAATAAAGCCATCCGACGGTCCGGCGGGCTTAAGAGTCCATGCAAAGTAGGCGGCCATCTCAGATTTATGCATCCCCAACAGGTTACCCGCCATTGAATCGAAGCCTAGACAGAAGGTCACTAAGCTAAGTTGGAAGTGCCGAGGGATCACTTATAACCACCAATATATTTTCCAATTTCCCCATTGAGTTAACGCATTTCTCAATTTAGTTTTCATTCAAGGCTCTGCTGGTGAACCTTAAGGGGAAATCGTGATGGTGCGTTAGATAGGTATTCTAACACCGTCACGACTTCGCACAATGGTTTATTTCCCTAACACAAGCGGCCGTAGTGTCGTATTCAGATTCCCACACCTTCTTCTTTTTATCCCTACGTTGCTTTCCGTACAACTGTTTAAATGGTCGGAATAATTTCATAAATTAAGTAGCCCCTTTTATAAATGGGGTCTGTCATATTTTGACACTTTTGAACATCCTATTTTTGGTGTGTGAATTGCAGCGGTACATTTTACAACTTCAGGCAACGAAGGGTTTCTAATTTTTCCAACGAGGAAAAATCAATTTCATACTATTCATACAAATCAAAAATATGAATATTATTCATTAGCACGTAGGGAAATAATAATTACAATTATTGTATTGAAAAAAAAAAAAAAAATCTGTAAATTGTTCAAACAGATGTGGGACTTCGAAAAATTGATAATGCATCCAAAACTACTAGGAAAATATTTGACCTCCTGGGAGATACTTCAAGAATCCCATTTGTAGCCCCATGAGAATCCAATAGATCCCCACGGAGAATTCGAATCATTCTGGGATCCCCGAAAATGGATTCTACGCCCAAAAATACTTCGAAAAGAACATCCGAATCCGATTTCGAAAACGACATTCTACTCGATCCCTTAGCCGAAACCCTTCAAAAAAGCTCTCCCGTAGCCCCTTTTTAGCCCCACGGGTTGGGGATATCGGGCTGAAAACCTTGCGGGCACATCTAGACGGTAAACCGAGTATTTTGTCAAATTTTCAGATTTAACCCCCCCCCCCCCCCCCAAGGCCCAAAACGGCGGACGGATGTATATTTCAATAACAAATCAATTTTCAAAAACCTTGTTGAAGCCTGCATCACTCTCATACTACCACCAGACATAACACTTCATACCACCCGCCCACAGCCGCTTAAAAGCTTTACAGAGCGTGCTCAGACAGGTCTGGGACCATAATGAATCTAATCTACGTCCAAAATTGCTCCGAAAACGACTCCTCACTCTTCACTCTGTCCTAACTTACTTCAACTGTAGAGTCCAGTGTTGCCTCATCTTGACAGACTTGTAAAAATATTTAGTTCATATTAAATTTTAGCGTCTCGACAATCCTGAGATTCCATGGTGTCCGAATAGCGAGTCAGCAAGTTGTCTTTGAAGGGGCACACTTTATAAAGACATCGGAAATGTAAACGCACTTTTCTTCTCTTCTTCTCATCAATGTTACGAGCTTAATTTCTATCTCAATTGATGCAACCTGTGAAAAAAAAAAAATTATTTGGTAAAAAATGCCAAAACCGTTTAAAAAACGCAGCCCTTTAAAAAAACGTAGGGAGCACAAAAAGGTTTATTATTCTATAGTGTGCAAAAAAGTTTTTTGTAAGTAAAAATTTATTGAAATTAATAAAAAATGCTGCAAATTTTACACAAGGGTTTATTACTCTTCAATTTCAATTTCTTTCAATTATTATTTTTGGTTTATTATTCTTGGAATAATACACCTATGTTTTCGCGACGCGGGTCGACGACTCCGATCGGGCTCAAAATTTGACATTATCCGTTTCAAGTGGTCTACATTCAAAATCCGAAATGTCCGTCCGCCGTACGCCGTACGCCGTACGCCGTCCAGGCCGTTTTGGGCAGTAGGAATTTTTTAAAAAATCTGAAATTTTGACAAAATACTCGATTTACCATCTAGTTGTGCCCGCAAGGTTTTCAGCCCGATCGCCCAAACCCGTGGGGCGCTCTGGGGCTAAAATGGGGCTACAGAAGGTGGTTTTTGAAGGCTTTTGGCTATGGGATCGAGTCAGGTGTCGTTTTCGAAGTATTTTTGGACGTAGAATCCATTTTTTGGGGTCCCGGAACGATCCGATTTCACTGTGGCGATCTATAGGGCTTTCATGGAGCTAAAAATGGGATTTTTGATGGATCCCAAGAAGTTAAATATCTTTCGAGTAAAAATTAAAGAATTTTTGAAAAAACACATTTTTGAAGAAAAAAAATCGCCTCAAAAAATTTTTTTTTGAAATATAAAAATCCAAAAAAAAATTTTTTTAAATTTTTTTTATTGACAGAATTAAATTTCTGTACAAGTAACCTATATCAAAGAATAATAAACCCTTGTGTAAAATTTGCAGCGTTTATTATTATCATTTGATAAAGGTTCGGGTTCGAAAATTAATTTTGTGTCAATAGAAGATAATATTTGAAAAAATAAAAATTAAAACAAAATTTATTTCATCTGTACATTTTTTGAACAGATGGACCTGGAAAAATGGATTATGCCATAACGCATTTCGTCCGAAATTACTCAGAAAATATTTGACCTCCTGGGATCCTTCAAACCCCCATTTGCAGCCCCATGAGAGCCCAATACATCCCCATGGAGAATTCGAATCGTTGTAGGCCCCCGAAAATGGATTCCACGTCCAAAAATACTTCGAAAACGATACCTAACTCGATCCCATAGCCAAAACCCTTAAAAAAAGCCCTCCCGCAGCCCCTTTTTAGCCCCACAGGTTTGGTCGATCGGAATGAAAACCTTGCGGGCACAACTAGATGGTAAACCGAGTACTTTGTCAAAATTTCAGATTAAAAAAAAATCCTACTGTCCAAAACGGCCCGGACATTTCGTTTTTGGAATTTAGACCTCTTGAAACGATATCAAATTCAAATTTTAAGGCCGGTCTGAATGTTCGAACTCCGTCGCGATTACGTAGGTGTATTATTCCAAGAATAATTAACAGAAAATACCTACTTAATAGGTAAAAATACAGTAAGCAAAGCCCATAAGCAAACCGATTTGAAAAAAAAAAAATGCAAAGATAATTATTCTTAAAAAGGAAGGATCCTTAAAAATGGATTGTGCGTTAAACGAAGAACGACACCGTATTCGACCTGAGGTCTCTCTAGTTTGCTGCAGACTAAATCCCCACGGAGAAATCGGATGGATCCGGGACACCCAAAAATGAATTAGGTAGGTACCTATGTACTTCCAAAATTACTTCAAAAGGACACCTAACGCAACCCCATAGCCAACTCTTCAGAAAGTCCTCCTGTAGCCCCTTTTTAGGCCCAGTTCACACAGAACGGACGTCGGGCGAAGACGGGGCGCCGATATTAAATATCAAATTTTGTCCCTTTCGCGTCTTCCCTTGTAATCAAATGGTACAATGTACACAGAAGTGGCGTGGCACGGGCGGCCGCCCTACGACTCTTGTCGCGTCCGTTTGCCGTCTCTCGTGGCGTAGAAGAAGTGGCGTACCTACCAGTTCAGTGTCAGAGACATCTCATCATCGTGCGGGATGATTTTGCATTTTGTAATGAATTTCGCGAAGAAATTTATAAATTACAATTCGTGTGTACCTATATGATTACAATCGTGCAGATTATCAATTGTAACAAGACTGCCCAAGACCAGGCCTGTTGGAAAATCGCGCAACAGTTCCCCTTCTTCAGCCACAATGGATGAACTCAATATCGTCTCTTTTTCTTATTCTGATTAGGCAAGTTTTGCAAATCCAGCACCACTTCATCTTCGTCACTGCTTGAAAAATTCATGTTGCTCATGACAAAACCAGCTTAGTGACGTCCTTTCTCGCGTCCGTGCCTGGTCAGCGCCACGACGCCGCCTGACGCCCGATCTGTGATCCTCAAGGGTTTGTGCTACGCATTTTTTTAAAGTACAAAGTGCACAGATTTCAACGTGAAATCATGTTTTTAAAATTAGGTAAGTAGGTAAGTACTTGAAACAAAAACTAAAAATTGAAAAAATTAACTGTACCTACAGTATTAAATGCTGTCCAAATGTTGGACTGATGAGGTAACGCCAAAATCTGATTCTACATCCAAAATTACTCCGAAGCGTTTCCGTATTGAATTCATCATCACCCACGTGTTTTGAATTTCTTTTTAAAATCTCCTCCGCTAATTTTGGGTGCTCTGTCTGACGGGGAAAAACGACTGACGCCCTCACTATGTCTCACTTGCCCCAGATTGAGATTTGCCCGACGGCCGGTTCGCTTTCGTCCGAAATCTGTTTATTTGGAGCCAAACGGACCGGCCGTTTGCGGTGATGTTTACATACCTTCGGAGCATCGGGTAAACATTGATTAAATTGATTAAACTGTAAGCCAGAGTAAATGTAAATTATAAAGAGAAGATACGCTTCGTGGATTGTGTTGTGTGGGGGGGGGGGGGGGGGGAGTGTTTGGCAACACGAAAGGCCCTTTGGCGCAGGAATTGGGTTTACTCTTGGCGGTTTTTCATTTCGCGCACATCCCGGAAATCCAATCATTCGCTTACAAGGCGGAAACGTATCGGAAAAGCACAAGTGAAGAGGTTGGTAGGGTGAAAACCAGGCCGAAGATCCGCAATAAAAAAATATTGGAAGTTTGCTCATCCTTAGGAGTTCTTTCGTCAGCTGGAAGGTGACATTGATATTGATGCGAACCAGGTTAACGCATGATGATAGTATTTGACCAACCAGATTTGAATTAGGGAAAGACCTTCCAGCAAATAATTACCATGGCCTTCTAATCTGAGTTGAACCTCTGCAGACATCCGGGAGTGCAGGGGGTTGGAACCCATTTAGGGGATGTGAAGGTTAATTCTTGGGTGCCAGCCAAATTTAGATCAGGATATCTGAGGGGGTGGCGAATTAACCGAATCTAACCTGCGCCACTGAAGCTGGGCAGCATGTGTCCCATAAATCCTGGTTGTTATCTGATCAATGGGATCACATTCATTTGGCTCATCTCTCCAGAACCCAGTGGTGTTCTTCTGGTTTATAAGCATTGTCTGCCCTGCGCTAAGCGATCACATAATAAATTCATTTCACGGGAAACATCGTAGAAAGAAAATACTGTTGAACAGCGTTACATTGTATTGGGAGTTGTTCAAATATTCAATAACTGAAACTCTTTCTGCCTGAGTGGGCTCACGTATCAACTGGCTCCAGCCTTTAAAATGGAATTCAGGGCTCGAGTTCGTACATAATGTGACATTATCGCTGTGAGGGCGAAGAATTCAAAACCTCCGGGAAAACGGCATTTCATTACGACTGTTCAAAGGGATACAATATCGCGCCGAGAAGAAGGCGAGATAAATGAGAGCGATAAATCTTGTAGGAGATGTTTAGCGGGATAGCAAGTGAGACCCCCGCTTCTTACCACTTCTCTACCTGTGTCGACCAAGCAACCCAGTTCCGGACAGAGATAAGAGAAAAGGGGGAGTGTTTTGAGAACGCGTGGCTACTTCGAGTGTGAAGCCTGAAAACGGTGGTAATTTTGCCCGCGTCGTTTAACTCAAGTGTTCACCAAGATTTATTAGTGGGGCACTTAGGTAGAGGAGCGATAGTGTGGCGAATTCCTGAAATTCTTTCTTACAATTTCATCAGAGCTTCGGTAAACAGTCGTTCACAATTCACACCGACCAAACTCGAATGGGCTTCCTTGTGATTGAATTTGGTTGAGAAGATGGTAAACGAAAAATACATTTCTGAAAGCTTGCACCAATTTACGTCATGAAAGTTGATGGCAATCTCTGAATGACATATTGACATCGTGGATGAGAGTCACGTCAGCAAAGTTTGACGGATGTTTGTAGTTCCCTCGCGGCTATGCAGCATGCGCGTCTTTGTGGTCGTCGACGATCCCCACTGTCAATATTTAACGAGGGCTTCTGCACCCACAATGTCCTTTCTCCAACGTGTTTGATTAGGTCCTCCCTGCGTCAGAGGCTCTGAGGTCAAAATTATTATTTTCCGCTCTAAAAACGCGGGACGGACGTTGGGGAGTTCCTTGAAGCACCTCATCTTTAAGAATCACGCAAATGCAGATCAGCATGTGGTAGACGGTGGGTACCTTCTGTTTTGACGTATTCACAAACACTCACACCATACATTTGTATGTTCTAACGGAAATCTCTGTTCAAGTTGTTGTTTCCAGGAAACTTATATTGTGATTTCTCATAATTGTGAGATCTTGTGTTTATATTTTAGCTGAAATGTATTTTCGTCCAAATGTTCTTTGATCGCTGCATACGAACTGTAGTTTATTTTTCATTGAACTTCCCTTTGCTTCGGTTTGTTTGCTTTAAAAATCCGCCCTGTTTCTCAGACCCATACGACTACACTGTGGGAATCTATGGGGCATTAAATAAATAAATTTTGAAGGGCTTTGGCTAGCCAATTGAGGTATCTTTTGCGATGTAATTTGAATACAATTTATTTTGGGGAGTCCCTTATCTGTCCCAATAGTATGCAGGTAAAGTTTGTTGGTTTATTATTCTTGGAATTGTATTAGGTAGTGAAGGAGGCTGACAGTTTTGGCCTCAAAATTTGTCCTTATTTCAATCATGACGTGAAAATTAAAAAAAAATGAAATGTCCGTCTGGCCCCGTCCGTCCGTCCCAGGCCGTTTTCTAAGCGGAAAGATTTTTTTTTTTTAAATCTGAAATTAAGCTAAGGGAGGTGTTTTTGAAGGCTTTCGGCTACGGGGTTGAATTATTTGTCGTTTTTGACTTATTGAACGTAAATTGAATGTAGGTAGCAACAATTTTCTGGGGTCCCAGAACCCACCGATTTCACCAAGAGACTTTCATGGCAACGAATGAGGCTTTTGTCTTCTGTCAGGAGGTCGAACGAGGTGAAATTCCGTGTAATTCGGGACGCACAAGCCATTTTTTGCGGTCTCGAATCTTTCCGAACACTGTACTTACAAAATTTTTTTTTTTAATAATTTTTGTGTAAATTAGTTTTAATTTTTGCCGTAGGTACAATTTGCAGCGTTTTTTATGTTAAAAAAAGAAGTGATTTTTGGTTTATTATTCTTGGAATAGCACACCTATGTAATCGCGACAGGGGTCGAAAATTCAGATCGGCCTCAAAATTTGACATTTTTATATATTTGAAGAGGTCTACATTCAAAAAACGAAATGTCCGCCAGCCGTCCGTCGTTCCGGCAGTTCTGGGCAATAGGTATTTTTTTAAACTCTGAAAGTTTGACCAAATACTCGGTTTACCATGTAGTTGTGTCCGTACGGGTTTTCAGCCAGATCGCCCAAACCGGTAGGGCGCTATGGGGCTGCGAGAGGTTTTTTTGAAGGTTTTCGGCAATGGGGACGAGTTAGGTGTCGTTTTCGAAGTATTTTTACCATGGAAATCTATAGGGCTTTCATGCGGCTACAGCCCCATCTATAGAATGGGATCTTTGAAAGATCCCAGGTGGTCTAATATTTTCCAAGTAATTTTGGATGTATAATCCATTTTTCGAGGTCCCACATCTGTCCGTACAAGGTCCAGACTTTTTGTTATGTATACCTATATGTATTTTTTTAAAAATTTTTTTTTTTACACAAAATTAATGTTCGCACAAGTAGCGTATATCAGAGAATAATAAATCCTTGTGTAAAAGTTGCAGCGTTTTTATAGATGAATTTTCGAAAAATGTATACAAATGAATAATAAACCCGAGCGTAACATTAAATGTTAAGCTCGCAAATTTTGCAGCGATTTTTTTTTTTCTTCGAAAATCTTGGTCGTACACTTTCTCGCATGCTCCATACTTTACCCTAATCGTTACATCACTTCCCGCATGTTTCTTACTGGTGCCCTAGTTTCAATATGTCATTACACTGGAATTACTCGCATTCCATGCTCACTGCCAACTCATAAAACGCGTTCATTATTGTTTTTCATCGAGCCGACAGGGTCCTTTGAAAATCTCTCGAGCGCATTGCAGGAATGTCTAACCGTTCATACCATTCGTAAGACTACCTTCGGATAGTGTACGCCAACTGTTGTTGTAATTACCCTGCGAGCAGTGAAAATATCACTAGCGACGTTGAGTTGTTTTGGCACAATGTCGTAATAAGTTGCACAATCGTAGAAACATAACTCATAAAATACCTTCACAGATCATTGTGCGTCGTCGGTATTTTAAGGGAAACCCCTGACTCAAACTGTGTAATTTACGAACCTCTATGGGGCAGTAAAAAGGGGAAAAAACGAGGAAGGCAAATGAAGCGACTTCTGCCGTTCCAGGAACACCTACGCGAACTTTAAAGATCTGTTCACAATACACCATTAGGTGAACTCCAACTGACACAATACAGGCTCATTAAACTCCCAAAAAAAGAAGCCCATATTCACGATGAGGCTTTTGCCAGGAGCCATTTAATCATGTAGTTGAACAGCTAGAAGAGAAATTGCTCGATGCAAATTTCGCAAGCAAAATACTCTTTCTGCACATTCTTGAATCACTTTGATCATGAGTAGGTACATTTTAAGTCCTCAGGAGAAAGGTACACATACGTCGAGCAGATGAAAACTCTTCAAGTTGAGGAATTGAAAGATCATTCATCAACCTATTAAAATTTTTCTTCCAGCACACATCCCTCAAAGCGAAGCTCCCTCTAGAAAGAGTCACCTTATTAGAAAACTCATTATCTAGGAGACAGGCTCCACTCTTTAATGAATGTCACTAGAAATGGGAGAGAGATTTTAATTAAAAAAGTTGCAGAAGCCCAGTCAGTGACCTGCTAATTCTGGTTGGGCAGCAAATGACGCCAATGGCATGACGTCATCCAAATAGTTTTCCCTTATGGGGTGCTTGGTCGAGTTGCAACAGCTTTACAGGCTATTTTCAGTGAGCAAACCCAAAAATTTGTTATACGAATGTTTGAATAACACTTGGCGATTGAGTTAGGTTCTTGGTCATGGTTTGCATATTCTATTTCATAGCAAATTCTATTTCCCTCTTCGTTCTGCTATTGTGAAATTCATCATCCCACGTCTCTCTTTTTTATTTCATCACTGCGCTCCTTCAATTTCCACCACAATAGGGAGGAGATGGAACTAAATGGGTGATGTGGTAGGGAGGGGGCGTCAGGCTAACTGCGTTTCTCCGCCTCATAAAATCTAATTTTCTTTTTGACTTCCCTCTTTCTCTCGTTCTTCCGTCCTATGCCTTGAAAATACTTTGGAAAAATCTCTCTTTGATGTGAGATTAATGACGTGCGGAATGTGTTCGAAATGTATGACGAAATGAGAGATTTCCACATGTGGCGAGGTTCACAACAAAAAGCCCCTAATTTGACCTGTCATAATCGAGGACGATGAACTCTTCGAAAGCGATCTTCAGTTTCTCCGCAGGAGCTTAATTTAACGCGTGGCCTTATTGGCAAAGGGCTTAATGCTTTTCCTCCCCAGACGATGGAAAGGAGCTGCAGACTTGGAAAGCTAATCAACGATTTTACGATAATATGGGGATACACGTCAAATAACTTGTGGTTGAACCAATTGATGGGAATGACCAAGTCCAGCGAGCCGGTAGGTGGCGGGATCAACGAGTTATTCAATAATTCTGATAAACGTACAAACTCTACTTTGTTTATTTGTATGTTCACAGATCACTGAGGACGAACAATGTGAAACAAAGCTTTCCGACCGGCTTCTGCAACTTCTGAGTCAAAAATGCTTTCGTCTGCCTCGTTTCAAGTACTCCGTTTAAATAGGGTGAGTTTACTTCGCTTTTAATTTTAACTACGTTTCTCGTAGAAGCACACTATTAGCAAAATTAAAGGAAATCTAATTTCCTGCAAAATGTATAATATACCTAAAGGATATTATACCTACCGCATATTGCAGTATATTATCCTGCAATGCATTTTGCTAATAGTGTGCTTCCACGAGCAGATGAAGATCAGAGTTTTGAAGTAAGGCCGCTAGAGCGCCACTTTTTCGCCATTAGCCGAAACCTCCTAAAACCCCAGTTTCACTCCGCCAATTTCGTAGTACAAATTTAGTGTAATGTATGTAAATTTAAATACGTGAGTAAGAGAGGTCCGCAGTAGATATTGTTCCGTGAATGGGGTCCGCCCTGGCTTAGATGATTATGATAATTAATTTTGCTTCATATTGGACACAGCAGACCTTGGAAAAAAATGTTTTCCTTGATAAGTCTTATCAAGGAAAACATTTTTTCTCAACACAAAGGTAGCTGACCTTCCACTTTTTGATTCGATATCAGGCGAGGCGAAATTCTCCGTCGTTTCTTCATTCCGACTTCCAAGCACGTGGGACCTCCAAAAAGATTGGACGTCTGGCCATCTCAATTCAAAGGCCCTCAATGCCCTGCAAGGAATCCAACTCAGAAACGGCCAGTGTCTTTATGAATGTTCTATGTTGTCTGTGGTTAGTGTCTGAATTATACAAAACGCAGACATGACGAGAATTTATCGAGACAGTTCATCTCAGAAATGCATTGAGGAGGATCGCTGCGTTGTCAGTGATAACTTACCAGTTATCCTGTTCTCAGTGATTCATGTTGTGGAATTGGCGATCAGTTGACAATGTTGCCGTATTAGTCCGTAGATGGTTGACACTCGATCTGAATCATAAGGCATTTTTTGCTCATACAATACTAGAAAGCCAGTCAAGATTGTCTTCCCTGCATGACATGCTTTAATCATATCTCGAAAAATCCAGATAAAACTAGATTGGATGAAGCTGATTGACTTGTACACTCGATAAAGCGTAGGAATCATGTCCAGTCAACTAATTGTCACGTAGGGTTTTGCCGTTTGTTGAACATGGTGTCAATCACCTCTGAGGCCGCACTTGCATAAGGTGGGAGCGGTCCGAGGTTACTACATGAATGTCAATGTCTCCTGTGAAGCGGACAGGGGCAGAGCAAAGCCCGCTGTCATTTCTACATCCGTTGGCGATAGGGTGATTACAATTACAGATCTCGCGAGTTCGTCCCGATAAGACGTATAGGCCTTTGAGTGGGAGAAGTCACGAGGCGGTTGACTGAGCATGAAAAACAAACTGTATAACCAGTGTGGGGAACAAATTGTAAACCGATCAAACGAACTGTTGATGAATTTTAAACAGTTTATGAGATGTAGTAGGTAGAGTTACAGTTTCTATTTTCATCAGATGGGGCCAGGTAAAGAAGCCATGAGTTCACTACAGTCATAGCCATCACATTGTGTTCACTACAGTCACTACGTAACGGATGTCTTCCAAGAAATCCATCAACAGTTTTCTCTGCATCGAAAACTATCAACCTTATTATATTATAATAATAAGCGATTACATTAAATCAAAAATCAAATTTTGAAGTTCCCTCAAAATGAACCCTCGGCTGAAAACTCTCAGACACCTTCTGTCCGAACTGAGGCTCGCCAGTTCTTCTGGGAAGCTCAGAAATTCTCAAATGACGATCTACGTCTTTTTCCAGTACAGAAATTTCAAAACCACAACGATGCAAACGTGTCGCGCCGAAGAGGAAGCATCCTGTCTGGTTAATACGTACGTCACATATTTGCACAGCGTACGAAAATACAAAGAACTTCTCAAAAACTATCAAAAGATGAAAGAAAGATCTGTAGCTGAAGCGGCACAAATCGTTGGCTTTAAACTTCCTCAAGATCCTGAATCCTACCAGGAACCATAAACTCGCAGATGCAAATTTGTTTTTAACGTTAAGATTTTATAATAGTAATTTGTATAATCTATTTACCTTTCGATTATAGTGTTTTCGAATTCACCTTAATTGTTTCATTTGCTTCTTCAATTTAAATCGCCATTTCAAACGCATGGGCATTGAATGTAGTTTTGTATAGACTTTGGGACGTGTAAACAGGTAAAGTTCAAGGGTAGAGAGGCAAAGAAAGAAACGGAATATCTCGGGTGAGGTGTCGAGGTACGTTTAAATATTTATGGAGCCTAACAGGAATTCAGATGGTGTCAAGCCTTTCTCCCGATTTATACAGGGAACGATTTCATTAGAAGCTCAACGTGCTTGGAGGAATATAACTTGAGAAAATATCGGCTGTGGGATTTGAATCCGAGGCGCGTGATATGTGACTGAGGAAGTGTTCTAAAGATTTCTATTTAAAATTGTGTTGTGTGAAGGGTGGAGAGGAGAAGGCGCTGAGTTCATGTTCTCGCCGCTGATTGTGCTGGAGGATGTGACAGGGGGTTCCGGGGTAGGTTCCCCAGGCACCATGTTCTAGAAACAACCCTCGGAAGGAAGTTTGTTATTCTCCACGGTGTTGCCCAAATGTAGGGAAGCTGCCTCAGGCCCCGACGATCTGGCTATATAGGAGTCTGACTTCCTGGAGCCAAAGCCGGCGAAAATACTAGTGTTGTCATACCCCTGCATCAGATCTGGAGTTTCCTTCAGGTCGGATAAAAATACATAAATAGACATCATGAAGTCGAGAAGCGTGGCATCCTTTAATAAAACAATAAATAACATCCTGCGAGGAAACACGTTCCAACTGCACCGTTTGGAAGTTTTGAACGCATTATTCTCTGTACTATCTCGGGTGCAATTCCAGAAGTCATTCTCCCGAAGCTTTCATATTCACTTAAAGGAGTAACATCTTCTGACGCAGAAGCCTCAGTTGCATCGTACAGGTCTTCAATTGTCGTAGAGAAGGTTTTGTTCAACCTTCGTGCTGTAAGTACAAAATCATTAGTAGAGTTCGATGAAGTCGCTGGGAAAAAATGTACGGCAGTCTTAGCTTACGCCTTTCCGTGTACTCCTCGATCATCTCGTATGGTGACCAAGTGGCTAAAACCTGAGCTAAGTATTCTTCATATTTATCCTCATAGTTAAGTCCGCCGTCATTATGAGACCTTTCAGGAACTCTCCGCCTCCTTGGCTTGGGAGTAGTTTTGGTTGTTCTGCGAAGTTTCGGAGGTTGCTTAGTGTTCCTTCCTTTTCGAAACGGGTTCGGTGCCTTCCCATATTTCTCCGATTGTTGGACCCCTGAATTTTCAGCTCGTCTAACTCTTTCATCGCTGTGCAGTTCAGTTAGTCTGGTTCCCAAATTGGATTCGAAGGTCAGATTTGTAAAACCAGTAAAATTATACACTGTATTCACTGGTTTTGATGTTTGAAAAAGGCGCAACTCGCTTCCCTGTATTGAAGATTCCATTGAGCCGTTATCAAGTGCTAACATCTTCATTTTAGCTTGATCCATTCCTAATGTAAACCCCTTCGTATAATTACACACTACGATCACTACTATCAATGAAATTTCGATACTGTTCCAAGAAGCCATTTTCGTAATTTTAGACGTCATAGCGAAACTTGGAAACATTTTATAAGGCAACATGCCTGTTGATTAGTAACATTTTACCAAGGCTTGATAAACGTTGAGACTAATCGCAGAAGCCTATGGACATCGACTATTTCCTGCAGGCCTCTAAACGCTCACCATAAGTCAAGAACTTGTGGTCGAAAAAAATTCAATTCAATTAAATGTCAGAACTTCTAAACCCCACTAATCATCGGCCACAAGAAAAGACCGCATCCCGGAACTACAAAAGAATCAGACAAAGGCAAAGAAAGTGTCATAATTATTTTTCCTCCCTCTCGTGAAGATTTAACATCTCATCATTCTTCAACAATTATTATTGAACCTACAATTCAAAGGGAATCCATCAAAGGGCTTCCATTCAACGGGTCAAGTTTCATCCAGGTAAATGAGAGGGCAACATTTATATGTAAATGTTGTCCAATTTACAAATTCTGCAAAATTTACCTCAAAATTCTTTAAAGAATACCCTGGATCCATAATCGTCAGCCACTCGCTCGAGTTGCAACCCTTTCTTCTCAACTCCAACTTGAAACACAACGAAAACGTGGCTCGACCGTGGAGACCCTTATTACATGTATTTATCCCAATTTTTGATGAATTCAGCCTGAAGTCTGATGACAGTTTGAAGAGCAACTGATATGGAAAGTTTTACAATTTGTTGTTTAACGCTCAGTCACGACTTATCTGATCCTTGAAAGTGTTGGGAAACGGAATCTCATTGAGCCCATTGAATCTTCCAGGAAATATTGGTAGATACCTATGACTAGGTATCTCAACACTTGGGAATCTACTGAGAATTCAAAACCCAGCTCATGGGAAGAACCTCGAACGTAAATTCGCGTTAACTCGCTCGTAGATTAGGAGTATGAGTTTCACTTAGCAATTACGGGAGAGGTTTGATTGATTTGATTGGTCCCACGGGTTTCAGAATTAGGGTGCCTATGCAGCAATTTCGAAGAGATGTTTTACCTGTAGCAATAAACTTCGTATATGACTACCCACCAGAACCTGACCCATCCCCTTTGAGGAACAAAAATTAAATGTAGAATCGAAATAACGAAACCATGGAACAACCGAACATGGAATTCATTACGAATATTATTAAATTTAAAATAGTTTTTCTTTGCCAGTTTGTCCACTGTGACAAACTTTGCAAGAAAGTGTTTGAAGTGGTCAGGTAGGGCTGATATTCAGAGGAGGTGGCGAGGAAGGTACCTAACAAGTTTCCTTCCTAGTTCTAATCTCCTAAATTGAAAATTACGCGAAGCTTTCAGGTTTGGCATGAGAAGAGAGATGGATTGTCTTGTAAGCTCTCAGATAGCCTGTTACAGGAGGACGGGGATGAGAAAATGAATAGACAACTAACTCGTGGATTTGGATTTTTTGAACTTGAGAATAGCGTTTGATGAAAAGACAGGAGGGCTGAGCTGCAATGTAAGTGATTGTTTGACTTGAGTTTTGTGACAAAGAAAACATTAGCAACACGTTTAAATAACAGAATTTCCCTTCCCAACTTGAACGTCTTCAAATTTATCTCCATCTTAGTCAAGTCTATGGAAAGGGGTTGATTTTAAGGGTGGGGAGGAAGCTGAGTTGGGCCGTTGGTTAGAATATAGATGCGAAACTGAACCCCTCACCTCTGTCGCGATTAATTCAGCCCCCGACCCTCACGAGGTTCTGAAGCGATAGTATTGCCGGTCCATTAAATTTAGATTAGATGTCTATTAGGCTCTTGGACTTCAGATCGGCTGGGGGGTGATACTAAAGGCCAAGTTCACGTCTCGTACATTTTAACCCTGGTTAAAGCTGAGCCACTCAATGCGTTAAAGCTAAAAACCCTTGGGTGGGGTGAAAAGGTTTTTGTGATCAAGAGATCTCTTGCATCTTGAATTTTGGGGAAATTTGTTCTTTTTTACTCGAAAAATATTTGACCTCCTGGGATCCTTCAAAAATCCCATTTGTAGCCCCATGGAAGCCCTATAGATCTCAACAGTGAAATCGGATCGTTCCGGGACCGCCAAAAATGGATTCTACGTCCAAAAATACTTCGAAAACGACACCTAACTCGATCCCATAGCCAAAAGCCTTCAAAAAAACCATCCCGTAGCCCCATTTTAGCCCCATAGCACCCCACGGGTTTGGCTGATCCGGTTGAAAATCTTGCGGGTACAACTGGATGGTAAACCAAGTATTTAGTCAAAATTGGGTTTAATCAGCTAATTTTGAACTACTTTTGAGCGAAAATTGGGTTTAATTCGGGGCGACTGTGGCGCTATCTCTTATCTGTGAATCTCACCAAACCCCACTCCGGTTCCCCCTTAAATCCCTACTGCCCAAGACTGCCTTGATCGCGGACGAACATTTCGGTTTTGGAATTTAGACTTTTTGAAACGGATAATGTCAAATTTTGAGACCGATCGGAGTAGTCAACCTCCGTCGCGATTCCAAGAATAATAAACCAAAAAACCCGGGTGGGGTCCTATTCCTATGCCTGCCCTCGACGAAACATTCTAACTGCTAAAAGCTAGAGACGAGGCTGTTAAGCCTCGAGTATATTTTTGTTTTTTCAATTTTAAATAAATTAAATTATTATGCTGGTTTTTTCTTTTTTTTTTCAGAGGTGGTGAAGTGAGTTGGGATGAAGGACGGGCGGGAGCGGCACGGATGATCGGGACCAGCGGGGTGGACAAGAACGACACCCTCGGCCTCCTTCTGAACGGGAGCCTCCCTGGGGGAGCCAACCTCGCCTCTGCCCTGCCTGGGGGCGGAGTTGAGCCCCCCGCGCTGCCCCCTTACATCCGCACCACCTCCATGCTCCTCTGTATCTTCATCCTGGGTGAGTGTCTTGACCCATGACCACAACCACCATTCTGGACATCATGACCACCAGGTTATTCGAAAAATGCTAACTCCATTTGACCGTTTCAGGTATCGGTGTTATCGGTAACGTGATGGTTCCACTAGTCATACTAAAGACGAAAGACATGCGCAACTCCACGAACATATTCCTCATGAACCTCAGTCTCGCAGATTTGATGGTGCTGCTCGTCTGCACTCCCACCGTCCTTGTAGAAGTCAACTCAAAGCCGGAAACCTGGGTTTTGGGCGAACACATGTGTAAGTTCTTTCAATATACTACTTCATGCCTGTAAATACCTACGTTTCAGCTCAAAATTTCATGAAGCTTCTAGGCAATGACTACCTATGCCGGGATGGTTAACCTCATTAAAGTAAATTCTACAACGCCGCGACGTCTTAGCACCTAACCATAAAACCAGTTGAAGAGCTGAAGGGTTTCAGCTTGGAGTGGCCATCCCCAGTCCTTCTTCCGAACAGGTGTTAATAGCCTGCAGACCATAAATTACGTTTAAGGTAAAAGAGGAGGGAGAGGCAGCGGTCTTCCGCGGCAGATTTATTAGGAACCTCTTCCTCCAGCTTCCCAAACCTCCGGCCCGTAGAGAGCGCATAGATCTTACGAATATGGACCCAAAATACATTACCCGGATGAAATACATCTAGCTCTGAAGGATTAATATACTGTTATACATTCCCGTATTTATTTCCGCATTTGCAACGGAAGTGAGCTACAAATATCAACACCCAATTCCAAAATACGAGCATTGTGTAAGAACGTAAAAACAACAGTTCAATTATACCCATTTCACACTGAATATTCAATTCTTTATTTTGCGATGTATTAAAATGTTGAAATAGTCAAGGTAACAAAGAATGTCCATCTTCTTAAGGTCTATCGGTACGGTGGGGCTCAAACGAAATTCGCCTTATGGCTCCCACCGACGAAGGCCGAAGGGGGACTTATCCCTCGGCGAGCTGCTGGGGAAATATAAATCAGTCTGTCTGCGGTCAACAATCTTCTGCCAGCTGAATTGGCAAGTAGCGCGGAACGTACTCTTTTCCCCTGCAATGCACCACGCCGGGCCTATTTCCCCCGAAAACGCTGAATTTCAGTTTCTGGTTCTGTCTTGTTAGGGTCAGTTGAGGGGTTTTTCTGAGAGTCGACGTCAAGTTTTAAGCCCCAGAAGGAGAGCAGTGATTCACTGGTACAGATGGAGGTCAGGGGCTGAGTTAAACGGCCACATCTTTACTCTTAGCCACAATGATTAACTATGTCTAACCTCAATCTTCTGTCTTCCCTTTTCTACTCTTATTTTGGGGGGCTTAACAGTAACTAAGTTTACTCACTGAGGGGAAATAATCCAAGCGAAAGTTACTGTTAAACACATTAGTACATCATGATTCTATGTTTTGAGAGTTGTTGCTTCAATTGAGTTGTCTCAGCATGTCTCTTCTTGTCAATCCGTCTTTACAGTAAGGGACTCTTTTCTGTGATTATTACTAAAGTTGGTAATAACTAATCAAACAGTAACTGTTTGTGCTCGTGAACTTGTTGCCGAAATAACCCAGTTTTTAGCGCAACCTTTTTCCAAAAAATGGAAAGGTGCGCTCACCTCCTCGACATGTATGTTTTTAGCGCAACCTTTTTCCAAAAAATGGAAAGGTGCGCTCACCTCCTCGACATGTATGTTTTTTTTTTTTTTTTTGTGTACAGAGCATCACGCCCGAGCGGCTCAACAGATTTTCATGAGGGTGGTCTCATTGTCATCAGCGAGTTCCGGGGGTGGTTATAGGCTACCTTGATTTTTCCTCCCTCATCCCCTTCATCGGTTTTCGGGAGGTCCTTCACGACGAAAGTTGTTTATCTCTGATGTGTAACTAAGGAGGTCTCAAAAGGGGGACGAAAGTTTTTGTCCGATTTCGTTGGTACAAGGGTCTATGGAATGAGCTTTTCAGGCTGATTCCAACGACTCTAAAACGATTTTTGCAGCCTGAGCCGTTCGTTACCTCTGATCGGCATAAGGTTTTATTACGCATCGGTCGTTAGGGTGCAGTTGTTTACGTAATGAGCATCACGTGGATGATGTGTTGGGTGGCATAGTTTGGTCGCTAGATACCTACTGTTTCTTAGTTTCTCTCGCTCATTAAATATATCGTAATAACAAAAAGGTTGCGCTCATCTATTCAATTCAATTGATGGCTTGTTTTTTTTGTTTTTTTTTTTTGTTTGTTTGTGTACAGAGCATCACGCCCGAGCGGCTCAACAGATTTTCATGAGGGTGGTCTCATTATCATCAGCGAGTTCGGGGGGTGGTTATAGGCTACCTTGATTTTTCCTCCCTCATCCCCTTCATCGGTTTTCGGGAGGTCCTTCACGACGAAAGTTGTTTATCTCTGATGTGTAACTAAGGAGGCCTCAAAAGCGGGACGAAAGTTTTTGTCCGATTTTGTTGGTACAAGGGTCTATGGAATGAGCTTTTCAGGCTGATTCCAACGACTCCAAAACGATTTTTGCAGCCTGAGCCGTTCGGCATAAGGTTTTCTTATAAGATACGCATCGGTCGTTAGGGTGCAGTTGTTTACGTAATGAGCATCACGTGGATGATGTGTTGTGTGGCATAGTTTGGTCGCTAGATACCTACTGTTTCTTAGTTTCTCTCGCTCATTAAATATATCGTAATAACAAAAAGGTTGCGCTCATCTATTCAATTCAATTGATGGCTTGTTCATTTTAGTTGGCGACTAGGATTTAAACAAGTTTTAAAACTGGTTGGTCCGCCAACCTAAGGTGTCTACCCTCAATATTTTTGCTCTTTAGCTCCAAAATTGCGACCGATCGTGGCTGTCGGCTTGTACATGAGAAGACGTTAAGCCTGATCTTCCTTTGGATGCCGTCGGATGCAAGAGTCGAGACCTGGACGTTGTTCTGGCAAGTTCCAGAAAATTCGCGTACAATTCTCGTCCTTTTGTGAGAGACGGCGTCGAGGAAGGTGGAACTCGGAGGGCAGTGACGATTTGGACCAATGACGACCAGGTCTGGAAAAGTTAGGATTCCTATTGAATGGAACTTTTTCAGAGCTTTAATGATGTAAGGGACCCATTTCGGTGGGCATTGCCATGTTTAAGCTCGTGTGTTGCCGAATAAGCCTGTTTCAACCGAACCATTGTATTAAATGTTTCCACAGAACATAATAAGCAGGACGGGAACAAAACTCATCGAATTATGATGACTTTTGTTCCCCTCTCGATGGTAGCCTTTAATTAAAATGGCATTTATCGAATCAAGTGGGAGCCGTCGCGACGTTTCGGCTGCAAGGAACCCGTATGCCGATATAAAAACGTTTTGGGGGCCCCCACAGCCCATTTGATCGATGTGGCTCCTCTCTAATGAAGACACCTGTATTGGCCCGATCCGACGTTAATCTATAACACGTGAACGGAAATATCTCCGCCTGTGCTGGCTCTAATTGGGAACCCGTGTAGCGGACTAACGTCTCATCTGTAGGACGAGCAACCAATTACGCTCTTCAGATCTGTTTCGATCAAGAAGTCAAGAGGCCATTTATTGGGACAAGAGGGAGTTTCAGAACTCTGAGCGGGTTTGTGCCACCAGCTGGTATATTCAAAGGATGCCTGAGATCGCAAAGCAGGGCTGCAGACCATGAAAACCAGATAACCATTCGAATTCTCCGTGCCGCAACCGTAGATAATTTTACGACAAGAAATTCCCCAGTTCCACTTTTTACTATAATTAAATTACCTCCAAACACCGACGGTATTTTATAGCCCAGTAATTTGTGGGTTAGCTCCATTAAAAAGGTGTCAATTTCGCCATACACGTTAGCCTCGAACTGCGCATCTTTAATTTGATCGCGGCCAAAGGCGAATTCTCCGACCAGCTTTGGGGGCCCGCCTTTCACGGCTCATTTTGTAAAATACGTTTGTTGATACTGGAATGTCCGAAGGGGATTTTTACGAGGGTCTGGCGATTTTAATGTGGGATTCTTCCCCGCAGCAGGAAAAAGATTTATTAGGTTGTGTTGCGGTTGTTCTTGGGGGCTACCGGCGCGGCTGTTGTGGTTTCCGAGTCTTTTAGCTGCAGCTTTCGAGTGCCGACCAATTCCGCTTTAGGATTATTTTTACTCCTCAAACGCTTTCTTGTTCGGGTTGCAGCTGTTTGAATTTTGTGTTTTGAATTGTTTGTAGATTTATGGCCTAAACAAGGTTTCGTATGGATTTATAGATTTTTCAATATTTTTATGATGGAATTCCATCAAAACTAATGGTTCATGTCTTCGAGCTCGTTTTATTTCAATGAAGCTGAGTGTTTTTGAGGATAGCGAACGCGTGATGATGCCTAATGAGCCTCTAAGTACTTCTTGCAAGCTTCCATCAACGCAATGCAAACAGATTGCTATTCCCGTTCCAATCCTCCGTACAACTCTCTTCAATTTTGTGCTTCTTCTTCAAACATCCCCCCCCCCCCACCAATCCCCGCGTATTCGAACCTGTCACGCTCAAAGCTTCGTGAGCTGTTTGCTTTGTCACCTGAGGCCTTTTCAGAGAATTGTTTTCTTATCTTTTTTTCGCTACCGCTGAAAGGTAAGACGAAAAATCCACCAGTCAAGCGTTGAAGCTTCAATGCCCGACTGTGGGTGACATTTCCTACCGTTTTCATTCGTCGCCTTTCCCAGCAAATGCGATCTTACCTGCTTGAAAACGATCAGCCTTTTATTCGCTACGAAAACTGCTGTTCCAGGTTCAACATTTTTCGTTTTATTAATGAGAGGATTGAGAGAAAACACGTCCCCATGCGGTGTCCAAATCTGGGAATTGCATTTGATCAACGTCGATCGTCATCATTTAGCCAGGCTCGAACTTCGAAGCGATAACGCCCTGATGGCTTCGTCGGTTGGCAACCCCAAACTACCAGATACAGATGGACTTTGAATTGCTTCGCCTCGGCCGTCACGAGATAGAACTAGAGTCTAACAGCATGTAGTTCACCATATCGAAGTTAAGCGGTCAGAAACGACTGCCTCATTAAAATAGACGCCCATTACGCGAGCTCTCAGATTAGTCCCGTTATATTTGCGTGGCGCTTGCAGTTGTAATATGCTAATTTGAACGTTACCACAAGGCAATGTCGATGTTCGAAGGTTCAGCGTAAACGAAGAAACGATTATGTGTCGAAGGTTGAGCACGAGATTGCTAAATTGCTGACCGATTAGGGTGTTGTTTAAGGTTGTCCAGCATTCTGACATTAAAACCAAAAATAAGGAGTGGCGACACGATGGTGCACAGGCCCACAATACCTTCCTCAACCTGCCGACAGGTTGCGTTCTCTGAGAACAAGTGGTGGCACATGGGCTCTCCCTTCCCACCAATTTCTCCTTTTATTTGGTGAAAACCCTCTAAATTCCTCTTTTATCTGTCAGAAATTCCCCCGGACGGTAATTTGGGTGTGGCAAGACGGGGGGGAAGTCTCCCATCAACTTGATGACATCAAGCCCCCTAGTTGCCGTTCTGTTTGTAGGTACGCTTTTCGCAATGGCCTAAGAGGTGGATCGAAAAAAAGCTGCATATTTTACACAAGGGTTTATTGTTCTTTTATATAAATTATCCTTTTATATTATTGGCAAAGATGGCCATGAACTATGTATGGAGCAGTGTGTTTGCCAGTCAGTTGGTTCCTCTACAGGCGAGG
Source organism: Pilophorus perplexus (assembly GCA_955831195.1). Taxonomy (NCBI): domain Eukaryota; kingdom Metazoa; phylum Arthropoda; class Insecta; order Hemiptera; family Miridae; genus Pilophorus; species Pilophorus perplexus. The sequence goes on from OY037015.1 coordinate 21,410,097, forward strand.
TTGCAGGTCTTCCGTGCGGTTGTGAGGGCAATTCTTTCCTACGCGGCGCAGGTGTGGGGCTTCAGAGAGTATGTAGACGTCGAACGGGTCCTCCTGCTTTTCATCAAGAGAGTATTTCACCTCCCACGGTACGCGCCAGACTATCTGCTGTTACTGGAGACAGAGATGGAGACATTATCTGCGTTTACTCTGCGTCTCCACCTGAATTATCTCGTGAAGGTGGCGAGGATGCCAGACTCTCGATTACCTCGCATTGTGGCCGGGAAGGTCATACGGATGGGCATTGACTGGGCGGAGAACTGGAACATGCTTGCAGCCAAATTTGGGTCCAGTGGTGGCCTGGCTTCATTGGACGCGGCTCTTATGAGGTCGGACGTCGTGGAATTTGTCAGGTCTTTTGTGGAGGAGAAGAACTCCCACTTCAGAAATAAAGCTGTAGCCTCTGAAACGTTCACGCTTTATCGAGAGCTGGACGCATCGGTTAAAAGTGCGAGCCTGGTTCGTGATGCGGCGGCCCCAATACAGTCGATGAGATGGAGATTCAGGATGAGGACTGAACTTGTCTCCCTCAACGCCAGGCCGTATCCGGTGGACAGGCCAGAAGAATGCTTCATCTGTGATATGCGGGCGCGAGAGGATCATTTCCACTTCTTGTGCGTGTGCCCTGCGCTCGCGGAGTTTCGTCAGGCCGCATTTGGCCGTCCTCTCCTGGATAGGGAGGAGGCTATCGGGATCCTGAACGGCCCGAGTTGATCGGAGCTGGTTGAGTTCTGTAAAGCAGCGTGGAGACATAGGAGCTTTAGGATGGACCAGTTCTCTGCTTAGTAGGTTTTTCTTCTGGATTTGTCGCTGGCTTCCCGCCCTTTTGCCCTTCTGTTCTCGCCGAAGCCCCCCTTCTCAAAGCCTTCTCACTCAAACCCGAAACATGAATATTCAATTATATTATTTTATTTTATTTTTATTTTCTCCTTGGCATTACGGAGAGTTGTGTATATTTCTTTCACCATATAACTAGTAAACTTGTTTTGTTCTTGTAATGTGCCCTCGGGCCCGAGCCTCCGGCAGACGGATTGGATCCATTGCCGTATTGTTTATTTTGAATTTAGTGTGATTTTATGCTTATATTCAAAATAAATCTCTTTCTTCTTCTTCTTCTTCTTCTATAAATTATCCAAAAATTAATTCTACAATATAGAATATTATCGACAAAAAAAAAAAAAAAAAAAAAAAAAAAATTAATTAATTTCATACCACCTATTTAAAAAACATTTTTTGTGGTTTTCTTGTAAAGTTTGTTATAGGTACGGATATGGGACCCCAAAACATGGATTATCTGTCCAATGTTACTCGAAAAACGACACTTCATTAAAATTTAATGAAGTAAAATTTTTACCACCTGGCTTCCTTCAAAAGCCCCTTGAAAGCCCCATAGATTCCCACGGTGAAATCGGTTCTTTCTGAAACTCGCAAAAATCGATTCAACGGCCAATTATACTTCGAAAACGACACCTAACTCGACTCCACAGCCGAAACCCTTCAAAAACCCCTCTCGTAGCCCCTTTTAGCCCCTCAGAGCCCCACGGGTTTGGGCGAGCTAAAAACCTCGCGCGCACAACCAGATGGTTAACCGAGTATTTTGTCAAAATTTAAGTTAAGATTAAAATAAAATTCCTACTGCCCAAAACGGCTCAGACGGCAGACGGGCATTAAAAACTAAATTTTACTTTTTGGAATTCAGACGTCTTGAAACGTTTTTTGAGTCCGATAAGAATTTTCGACCTCCGACGCGATTTCATAGGTGAATTATTCCAAGAATATTCTTCGAAAACGAAACCCCACTCGATGTCACAGCCGAAACCTTCAAAAACCCCTCCCGTTGCCCCAATTCATTCTCGCGGAGCCCCACGGATTTGAGCTTGCGGGCACAACTAGATGTAGAACCAAGTATTTTATCGAAATATTCGATTTGAAAAAAAAAAAAAAAAAAAAAAAAACCGACTGCCCACAACGACGTGGATGGCATACGTCGGACGGAAATTTCATTTCTGAAATGTACACATCTGGAAACAAAATTTGTTTCCATTATGTATTTAATACATAATGACAAATTTTGAGACCGTTTCAGAGAGTAATAAACCAAATTAAATAATAACGTTTCGATTTTGAAACTTCCATTTTGCTTATTCCAGGTACGTTCGAATACGCCCTTTATTTTGATTATAAGTTACAACCCTCTCCGTGTTAGAATGCTCTGATTTTAGGTGGGACGATAATATTATTGTTGTACTTCTGGAATTTTTATGGGGCGATTACGATAATCTTTGTTTGGGACAATATTGGTGGGATTGTGGCCATTTGGGGAGATATAGATGATTGATAGAGGTGGCCCTGCCTCGAACTCCACCAAGATCGCAGACACATGTTCGCAGGGCTTGGACGTCTCGGGCAGACAAACTGGGATTTCTCTCACGTTACCAATATAATTTCCTGCAACACGTTGGCAATGATCAGGTATCTACTGAGAGAAAAGATTTTTTTAGTGGCTAGGTTAAATCCGAAATAACCGCGAAAAGAAATTGAAACCACCTAGAATCAATTGATTCAACCTAGAAAAAAATAGGTCCAGGTTAAAGTAACATCGAAAAATATTAATACAACCTAGACCCATATAGAAACAACCTAACCCGTTATTACCCGCCCTCTGACCACAACCTGGAATAAAAAAGTGTCAACCTAGACCAAATGTGAACTTCACATTTGGTCTAGGTTGACATTGTGAAGACCTAGAAAATATATTACCTACCTTTGACTTTTAAGTGGGGTAACCTAGAATTGAATGATTTGACCTTCCATATAATTCCCCTCCATTAAAGTCTCGGTTGTACAACTGAAAACAACCGAGAGATTTAAAAGGCGAGATTGTTACTTTAGGTAACAACCCAGAAGAAAAAGTTAGACTTTCAGTCTCGGTTAAAACTACCATAGTACCACAAATAGTTTTAGGTTTAAACAACAGTGATTGTAATTCATTCAATAAATTCCAGGTTGTTTCTACAGTACGCTAAGTGGCCGCGGAGAGCGCCACTGTAGGCGGTGGGCGTTAATTCTCATTGTCTTGGCACCCCTGCTATTCAGCTGGTGGGGTTGAGGCCAAATCTTTGTCAAATTCTAATCATCTAATTTCGGTCACTATGTGCAGTCATATTATGACGTCACATTCAAATTTTCGTAGGTACTGAGTTGGAAACAGAGACAACCCAGAAAGATAGTTGAAGTTGATAGAAACCACCTGCAATGGAAGTGGAGCAAACCTAGATAGAAAAGTGGACCACCTAGTAATTTATTAGGACCAACCTGAAAAGAATAGGAAGCTACCTAGAAATTTAACTGGTGCAACAGGAATAGTAAATGAAACAACCTCGTAAATAAAGGGGAACAACCTAGAGAAAAAAGGGTTCTAGGTTAACGCGCCATGGCTGTAAATTGTTTGAGGTGGGGTGAGAACGTTTTTGTTTTAGGGTAAATCAACCGTCTATGAAAGTGAAAAACATTGAATACCAGGTTGAGACAACCAAGACATTAATGTTTTTAACCTAGACTGTAAATGGATGGTGGCGGCGGCACACACCGTGTACTTAACCTAGAACTAAAGTGTGGGGGTGGCGTATTTTAAATCTTGGTTGTTTGCATTTTTAGGAAGGTAACTTCACCAGTATTTTCAATCTAGGTTAAATTATATTCAACCTAGACTAAATTGTTCCACCCTAGAATGAAAACAAAAAAAAATCTAGGTTGGCAGCATTTAACCTAGAAAAAAATCGAAAAATAACCTAGAATAGGCCCTTTTTTTCTCTCAGTGTACCCTTGCATTTTTCCACCATTCCTCCCCCAAACCAATATGGGGAACGTTCTCCCACACTCGAAACTTTAGCGCACTTGATTTTTTCTGCATTATGTCACATCCCCATGTAATCTTTTGTCAAATTTCAGAAAACGCGCTTAACCTGAGACTCATGCAAATACACAAACCAGTGATTAGGCGTTAAGAGTCGGCAGATTACGTTCGGCTAATGGTAAATGTGCAATTAGCTCGACTGATAATTTCCGCTCAGGAAATCCGCAATCAACCGGACCTGTGTGATAATGATGAGCACCCTTTCCTCCCTCGTACGACCCTAAATTTGACCCACTTCACCATCCAGTCGATTGTCAGTCGGGATGTGTGCTCCACACTGGGACCATTGCCGGATTCAAATGTAAATCACAAAGCGCTCTCTCGCTCTTCTGAAATTCAGTCACACTTTCCGCAACTGGAGTTGGTGTTCCGAAAGTCGTTATCCTACAGGATTTGAGGAGTTCCTCTTTACTGAATTAGTCTCACCTTTTTGTCAGTCAGAGTGACCTCAACGATTCATCTTCATTAAAAGGCCAAACAATTCTTTTTATTGAGTCTTTGTTTCGGCGAGCTCGTTTACCCCTTGAAATACCTGATCCTGAGCCAACACCTCAAAGTAGTGTTTGCTCTGGTAGGTCGGTACGTGACGTTCAAAGCCTTTGAAAAATGACCTGACTCAATTCGCGCTCTCAGGTTGAGTAAGGCCGAGGATGTTTTGACGCAGCGGGCCTGAAGAAAATAAGCAATAGAACTCGTTTCACGGCGAATAAACTCGGCTAGTGGGTGGCTTCTTTTCAAATCTTGATAGAGCTATTTTCTTTCTTTTTTTTATTACCAGATTTATTTTTCTCCCTCCTCCTATTTTTATTCGGCCATCTGGTTCCCGTCGGATCAAAGTCGGGCTTGGCGAAAGAGGAAAGGAATTCGCTTCTGGTTCAAGAAGCAAGGCCACTGCTGAGAACCCAGTCGGAAATTCGCCGATGGTAACGACCTATTCAAAAGGCGGGGAAGGGGTCAAGCCTTCAAAGGCTTTGACATTTTGAGGCCGTTGTCTCATTGAAAAATATATCATTTTTCATCATCCATTCTCGGGTCCTACTGGCGTGAGTCACTATGATAACTGTTCTGTAAGAGAAAGCTTTTTTTTCTACTGGAAGTGTCACTAAAATTATTCCGAGGAATTTAAAAGCACGTGACAGTGTAGGGAAGTTTGCAAAAAACCGGGTGTAGCAGAACCTAAATCTAGATAGTGTTTCTTGATCGTATCAAGAGGTTTCTGGCTCGTTGTCCCCTCTTTACGAGGCTAAACCACCAAATATAAATTAACTTAAACGGACCGGCAGGTCTGCCAAAATCCTGAACAATAAGGTTTCAACGGGCCTAATCCCCGGCTCACACATTTATCAGAATTCCAAGGAATGTTTACTCTTCGAAAATGGACTGGCCACTAACCCCCCATAAAGTGGTCGCGGTAGTGCGTGGTGGAGGGGAGTTTTGGCGCAAACCCCATCAACCGATGTTTATCGAGACGTCTCAACCCGAAGACAGACAGTTTTCTATTTTTTTCGCCGATTTCAGAACATTCCGACAATTCGCCAACGCATGAATCAGGCCCTCAAGTACGTAAATGGGATTGCAGCTCACGGTGACGTCATCACCTCAAATTACTGTCAAAAATCATTTCTGCTTAAAAAAAAAATCGATAAAAAATTACGACACGAAGAGATTTTTGTGATAAAACAAAAATAAACAACTGTGCAAAGGTCTATCCGAGTAAGACCAGGGAGTGGTCCAAATGTTGTCCTGAATGTTCATTCGAATAATATACAACATGAAGTTGGTCAAGAGCCAAAATACCGAATCTAGTTTTAAAAGAAGGAAGAAAAAACCGGGCTTCCTCGAATTATTTATGACGTGCTTTTGAAACGGCATTTGTCTCTTGATATATTTCACTATAATAACAGCAAACTTCCGCTCCAACGTGTTGCTGTATAAATAGCGAGGGAGGAGGAATAAGTGAGACCAATTTATTCGGCCTGCAAAAGCTGTATTTCGTTTGTTGTTGTGTTTGCACTTAGAGTTACCAATAGGGGTCTTCACGGTCGCACTAGTCGTTTGACAGGGTTCAGTCTCTCCCACCCACAAAATCGAGTTTTCCCACTTCTTCATTTTTATTCAAGGTTTATTTAAACAAATCCCTTCTCTATACGATGCATTTGTAAATTTTATTGAAATTTGAGCTTAAATGGGGAAAAAATGAGTTTTTCGAAAGTGTGTTTTTGCACCAGTAGTCGACATAGGGAAAGAAGATTTTTTCAGTAGTCGCTAGAGGTTTATGCACTATAACTTATAGTGGTCGACATGGGATTTGCATCAGTAGTCGACATTATTATTTACTTTTTTGGTTTTCGGCTGTTTTCACCCAGAAGGAAGCGTCTGGACGAAAACGTCATTTCATGCTTTTTCAAAGAGGACAAAATTCTGCGTCGAATGAGCACCCTATCGACCCAATCCGGTTAAACCGTCTGGCTGAAGACGAACGTCAAAGGTGTGCAATGTTTTCCAAAATGGGGAAAAACTGAGTTATGAGCCACTCACAAATCACCTAGTTGATATACCAATTGGTAACTACTTATCGAATATTATCGAAATTATGTGGCTTGTAACGATGAGAAACCACCCTGTCAACTACTGAAAATGAGCGTTTTTTTTTTTTTTTGGACCCATAGTCGACATTGACGGAAACCAGTCAAAAATCGTGGATCAACATAAACTAGAAACACTAGAGAACACATACATTTTAACATGGATATGTTTTTGGGCTGGGGGTCATTCTAAAATTTGCGACACCAAACGACACCAAAATTTGTTACCCAATATAATCGCGAAAACTATAATCACATGATTGGTCTGTAAGGAAGTTTGGCGGTTGGTTACTAGAAACTGTTTCTACTCGACAAGTACGACACCAAAATTTGTGACGACGAGTTTACAGTAAACATATCCATGATTCAATGTTTTTCCGTGAAGCGGAGAATTTCCAGGGGTTTTTCAATGGGTTTTTAGCCTTCCGAATCACCTCAGACACGGTGGCCATGACAACTGCAAAAATCTTTCCACTTTTTCGGTCTTTCCCGCTCGTTTTCATGGCATCTTCCCATCAAACATTCAGAAGACATTGAAGGATCCAGAGCGCCACCCAGGAATGCAAATCTTTGTCCTTAAGCTTAGCTTTTCTCATTTTTTGAAGGGGGTGCCGACTACTGGTGCTTTTACCTTAAAAAGTAGAAAGTAGAGAAGTTTGCCCAAGGAAAATATAATGGCTGAGTAGTAGTATAATAGGCTTGTGTCCTACAAATAATTTTGGGTAAGAATAGAATGAACGTTTCGTCAATTTATTGCTACTAGTTATACGCTCATTCCCGAAAGTAGAAAAAAAGGGGCCAAAGAAAAAAATCTTATGGCATATGTCAGAGGCCTTACGATGAGATGATAGCGGACAACATTTGCTTCATATAAGTTACCGCGAAGGATCTATTAGTCAGGGATGTCACCCACGAGTTATGACCTTCTCTTAATTCCGTCTGTAAATCATTTTGGCGGGAATCAGTCATGAACGTTGTAAGGAAGGACCTGGCCGGTTGGGCATTGAACTTGCCAGCTGTTCACGTCGCAGTTCTCATTCAAAACGAACTTTGCAAGCGTTAACCGTTCATCTTCAATTGTTCTATGTCTGTTGGTGCAATGTCTTTGCAACTGTGGCGTGGGGAGTAGGATTGTGGCCACAATACCTATTTCCATCGTCGACGGGTGCTGACGGGTTATAATTCACAAGAAAAAGGAAGTCTTGGTAGTCGAGATAAGACGACGATTCCCTCCGAAGGCGCGTGGGCTTCTCCTCACGACCCTATAAATAGATTATATCGCTCCATACGCGTTGCGAATCTGAAGAGCTTTTTTTGCAAACTCGTCCCTCGATTAGGTTGGAGGCGGACGTCAATCTCAAGGATGTGGAATCGATATCGTTTATAATAATGACATTGGATTGGATTATTTCTTTGGGTTGGTACTTGGTTTTTTTTTCTTCTTCGAAATTAAGGAGATTTTCATTTTGTTAGGGCAGCAGTACAGATTGTCCTTTTCAGATGTCTTGGGTATTAGAGACTTCCCCTCTTGTAGAGATGAAGAGATAGCTGAAGGATAGAGAAACCGGTGAAGGGGAAGACAAGCGGTGACACGAAGCTAATCTCAAAGTGGGAATACGGAGGGTCATGTCGGGCGACAAAGTGGTTGCGGAAAGTTGGGTTCGCTTGGAGACATAAGGAAACGTGGAATGAGAAGCAGAGTGGAATGAGGAGTAGTCGAGGAGGACTTGGATGAGAGCAAACAGAAGTGCAGACTTGGACCCTATTCTGGACGCCCAGTCGAGACTATCTCCTGGAATCAATGATCTTCCTCGCCACGTACAAAACGCCATGCTCGTTTCTTACCACCAGATGCACTTCCAGCTTCACACCGACATGACGAGGAAATTAAATCTATTTTTTGTTTCACTATTTTTTATAAATTAAGCAAAACCTTTGCAAACACCAATTTCGCAGAAACCAAATGGATTAGGTTCATTTTACGAAGAAGCCTTAACAGGGTTATCCCGTTTCTCCAATGATGAGTCAGATTTAATCGGCTCAATAAAAACCCACATATTCCGTAATGAACCGTTGGCCCAAAGGAGTTATGAAATACGAACGCGGCGTCGTTGTAAATAGCGTTCACATTGGCAGTAGGTAATAAGATCTCCGAGGAATCCGCCGTCCACCCACATTTCCTTTCGGAGTCCATTTGCAAACAATACGCAGTCAATTCGATTTTGGAGTCCCCGCTCCCCCTTCTTCGTTTCCCTCCAAAGTAAACAAATCCCGCGTGTGGGCTTCATGACTTTTGGCGAGAGCCTCATGACTCGAAGTCGGGATTGATATCACAATAGCCGCCGTAAGGTCTTCCCCAAGATATATCTCTGGAGTCCCACATTGAACTTGTCAACCTCTGATGTGTAGATCCGTCACTCGGGAAGGGATTCGCCAACAATACATATAAGGGTATTCGACGTCACCTCAGGACAGTTAGAAAAGCTAGCTCGCATACATAGGGAGCTACGGTACGGAGTAAAAACTGAATAAAAGTCCGAAAACATCGCGGTCATAGCTCCAGGATTTCGAAGTTGCAAAACTAGGTACTGAATCCATCTATAAATGTTTCAAAAAATAAAAATAAATAAAAAAGGTGAAAAACCACCGTTCTCGCTTCATAAAATATCCCTGGTTACGATCCCAGGCCTAAATCGCCGATTCCAGCATCTGTGGAGAGGGGAAGACGGGGAAAAAATGGGGAAAAGCTGCTTTGTCCAGCTTCACCCCACTTAACTGTACGTGTTTTATAATGAACCTGAATAATAAACCAAAATAAACCTGCTATGAAATTTACTACAAACTTCACGTCTAAATGCAGTGGCCTACTTCTCACTCGTAGTCGTAACCTCTCTTTGTTTTAAAATAAATGGCTGACATCCCTCGAGATGCACTTATGAACTATTTCGCAGACACAACGCAACACCTATTTCCAGTTTGTTGATATTTTCGCCGAACTAAATCGTTCTAAGATTTCCTCCCTCGTGCTCGTTTCCGCACCCCCCCCCCCCCCCTCCCACTTTCGAGGCAACAGAGCGATAAAATATCCAGTTTGAAACGCCCTATTAATATTACGAGAGGCTGATGACTCTGTTGGCCGACTCCGAACGCCAAGAATCCTTTCGTTCGAATCGTATAAATAGAATTACGGCGGTCTTCACCTCCAGACAAGGCGATAAATCAGGTAGAATAAACACAGTTATCACTCGGGCCGTCTGCTGCCTCCGAGTTAGTCCACTTTCGCTGGAAAACAGTGAGATTGGAAGGCATTTACAAGTCACCATCGCATAGAAAGGCTGCGGATCCGCTGACCAGGTTGTTTACGTATCACCACGTATAAGATACTGAAGTAATTCAATCCTAGATCCTGCGGCTAAGAAAAAACTTTTTACGATGGCAACAAATTGCGAAAAAATTGCGCAGAAAACTGTGAAATAATGACGGGATACTTTCATCTCGTGGCCATTTTATAGTGATCTTCTCTAGCTCATGTGATACTTTCTTAAAGCTTGAAATATTAGAAGAGCGGAGTATATAAAAGAAGGGCGATCAAAAAGAAAAATTTTGCAGCTTCAAAGCTGCCTTCATTCGTCTTGTTTAGGACGCCTAATGGGACAGAGTATATTAGCGCGCTCGTAAACTAAGCGTTCCGACAGTGCCGACTAAAGGCCCCTCTCCAACCAAGGTAATTGCTTAGCTTTGTAATGAAAGCCGAAATTATGGTCCGACGAACGGTAAATCTTCGGATGGGAACGCTATGAAGGTTGAATGAATGCCGTATAAGGTATAACTTCATATCTGTGAAGTGGGCGATCCGGATGTGATCATCTATAATGGATGACGGCTCGTCTCACAGAAATTCCTCGTCATGAGTATAAATACGCTCACACATATTTCTCATGACATACATCTCAATTTTGACACATCCTGATGACGTACGCTTATTTACATTTAATTCCATCGCTTTTTCAGTATGTTTGCGGTTTGTTTACACTTAAAGGTGGCCAACGACCGAGAGAAAATAGTAACAAGCTGGGAATGCGGTGTGTGCGAGGTTTATATTTAAGCGAATGTAGCTTTTTATTAATAATGATGAGTGGGCTGGAACCCGTGATTTAAACGATGTCCTCCCTCACCCGGCCTGTAACAAGTTACGAGAGAAAAGCCGGGAAGGAAAAAAAGAGGAACCTGCCCGAGAAAAAGGGAAAGATAAATCTTGGTGAAACCACAAAGGTGCTGAGGGCTACCGGGGGGGGGGGGGGGGGGGCTTCAGTGACAAAAGACCGGCCATTATGGTGTAGGTATATAAACCTTATTGTAGTTATCTTTACGATGCGGGGTAGATTCATCGGTAGGACCCCCCCACCCAGCCACCGCTCTTTCAATAAAGTTGGGATTTTTCGATACTTTCACTTTATTGACGAGCAATATTGGAATTCGTACAAAGATTTCGTGGTAACCTCTGAAGTGAACGAAATCGATAATATGTGGGGCTGTATCACAGATTAAACTACTGGGCAGTATCCACATTTTTGATTGGCTGAGTCTATTTCCAGGTTATCTTTTACGTTCACGCGGAAATGGCGAAATATTTTTCAATAATTTTACATCTCCTATCATCCGGGGATCTTGCTCTGATCGTATGTGAGTCGTAAGTGAGATCGTAAGTGAGTAACGGGTACTGGGGTAGCGTGTTATCTACCAAAACCACACAAGTTCAACTATTTCACATAAACTTAAATTACTATTGCACTTCCCGTTAATGTCAGTGTAAGTGAAGAATTTATTTGGCCGTCGGATTGAATAAAATGTTTGGCAGCCCCGTTTTCTACAGCGCAAAAATTTAATTTTAATAACGTCCCCGTTCTCATCTCGTTTTTTTCCGGCTTTAAAACATTCTTTTAGTTCACCACCGCACGATTCTCCATTTCTCACTTTTTCACATTTCGTTTGTTCTATCGGCAGCACGCCCTTTTCTTTCAAAAACTGAGTACACGTTTCTTCATTTAAAATTATTTTCCGGTACAGCTGCGACAACTTCATCACTCACGTTGGCTTAATGTAGTTCCCAACAAATTAAAAAAAGGTTTTGAGGTTGTTTTTTTTGGGTTTTTTTTTTTTTTTTTCAAATGATGTGTTGTTGCCAGACGAAGGAAGTTCATTATTGAGGAATGCAGTAAAAACTAGCTTCTGCGAGGTATGACGGAAACTGGTTTCGAACACGCGTTCATCCTCAGCCCAAACATCTACAACAAAGAACAAGGCCACTCATGGTAATTTTGTAGGGGGCGAGCCACCAAAATTTAATTTTTTGAATATAACCGCGAACTCGGATTCCGAGCAGAAAGCTGTGCGATTGGCCTCTCACTGACCAACGACAAGTCGGACTGGAGGCTGGAAGGCCACAAGCGCAGGTTAGATTAAGGTTATTCAAGTAGATAACCACCGCTCAGGAAACCTGTTATTTTCGTGATTGAACGTTTCCCAAGCAGAAAACCAAAATTCAAATTCACTTCTTCGCTTAAAATTCATCATAGCTTACCTGGAATCTTTTCTATCCGTCGATTCACTTAAAATGTAGTCCAGGTTGTTGGCATAAAATTCAGGAACCATCTCAGTCACTATTTCGGGTAAGTTTCCATCGTTTCCCTCGTAAAAATCCTCCTCCACAGGAATCCAGATAAAACAAAAGGAAAAATGTAATGTTTTATCAGGCAAGATTTTAGCAGTGTAGGGATCTTCAACATTTATCGTCATTTAAATCGTCTCTTTTACTCTCAGAAGGGCTTAATTTTTTTTTAATGATATTTTCATTTTAAACGTTTGAGCGTAAGTACAGGAAGGATAAATTGAAAAACAAAACAAGTTAAAACCAGACAAAGGTTGGGAACAAATTACGAACTAGTTTGGTGATTGAAAATAACTACAGGCGAAATAAGTTGATATTACGAAAGTTGTAATATGTACGATCTCAGCCCTCCATTCCGGGAGCAACGATGATTTTGTTTTCAAACTCTCAATAACTTGGGAGAAGTTGACTTCCCTAACATTAAAGACCTATTCTATAGAATGCAATAATATCCTGTAATATAATATTCAAAATATGGTGTAATGTAATATTTATATAGTAGATGATAGAATTTATAAGTATATTATAATTACTTTTAACGTGAAAATTAAAAAAATCTTAGGTGAAAGACGATATTAGACGAATCTTAGATGGTCTAACCAACCTGTCTACCTACTAATTTACCGTGGAAATAAACTACTTCGTCTAGAATCGTCTTTTATAATATTGATTCCCACTATTTCAACGCGTCCACCTTACGTTATTTAAATTTAAAGAAGCTTCCTGGTGAAAATGCGGTCCCAGAAGTAAGTAGGTGACAGAACGAGCTTCCAATTTTAAAAATGTTAGTTGACGAGAGGTTTTTATATTTTTTATATTTTATATTTTCGTTACGAAGTGGTAAAGGTAACTATGTATAAACCATTCTTAACGAAATCTTATAAACATTTTTCTTAATATCATCCCGTTGGTGTATTCCTATAAGCTCTTGGGATTCTCGATAAGGGCACTCAACCCAGTTTCGGTTGGATTTGATTGAGCTGTTAATTCCGTAAACAACTTGATTTCCGAGAGGAGGCGGAAATTTACAATCCTCGAACCGTCATCCAAACCGAGGGGGGAAGAACTACTAAAAGCTGTCTCCTAAACTCCAAACTCGTCCAATAAGAAGAGCCCTGATATTGCCCTTCAGTGCCACCAGTTCCCAACTTCTGCTGCCAAATAAAGGACGTCCCGAATGAGCGACCTTGGCGACCAACTCTCTTTCAAAGGCCTTATCTAACAATGGGACATGATAAAGAAATCAGGATGTCTTAGTACAAGGTGTCTGCTTGGAAGGAGGGTATCGTTTATTATTAATAACGTTTCAGTTTGAAAAAGGCTCTATGAATATTTAACCATTTCATTCTGAGTACTAATTGAACCTGTAGTATTTGAAGGGGTTTTGATGCGTCGATTCTTCAAAGGTCAGCTCGAACCGTATCAGGATCCTCGCAGACCTCCCCTCATTAATACTATCTGTAATCTGAGACTTAACAACTCGTCCACGAGCTCTCTAAGCGCTATTTAGTGTCATCCCGGAGACAGTTATATATGGACAAGAACTGAGGATACGTCCGATTGATGAAGCTGCTTGTTACCCGGGACTCATGGGCGTTCCCCGTCGCGCGCGCCCACTACGCGAAAAAAAAGACGTAACCGTTAATAAATTGCGTCCTGCTAATGACGCATGCGCGACAGCCAACAAGCAGTAGGACTTGATCGCCTACGCCGTGTATGCGACGTTTGAGTTGTTTCGCTCAATCATCCATTTTTGCGCACCCACTACCGTCCTCTTTTGGATAATTGGATGTGAACAAACAGCGATGGTGTGTAATATGTACATTATCTGCTAGTAATGTGCAAGTCACTTCAGAAAGCGCAGAGTTGGTTTCGAATGCTGAAGAGTTAAGTTATGCCAATTGGAAAGATCTGATAAAGGAAGGCATTATTTATCTTTGTTGATGGAATTTCACATTTCGAATAAGTGTTCCACATTTGCTCTCTCAAACCAGCCATTAGGCCATCAGTATAATCGTCTGACCAAAAGAGATTCCGTGATGGCTTGAGACAGCAAGGGACAGCGGTTTGACCTTTCGTGGCTCCCGAAAGGATTTTCGACCTCTTCTTCGCCGCAAATCGGGGAGACAAATTTCCGCGCGTGGTGTTCAGGGGCGCTCCCCTCTTGCGGAACCCGGAGGATGTCCGTGAGATGCCAGACCCATCTAATATCACTCCTTACTTGGTCGGTTGGCCAGTGGGGTACGGCCTGAGGGGTAATGCCGGTCGGCTTCGGAGGAAGAGCCATCAGACCATCTAGAGACTCCGGTAAGGCTCTGGAATACCCTCACGTTCGGACTTACCGTCGTAAGTTTCACCCGGAGGATGTGTGAACGGTAGCTTCACCACTGCCCCAGCCCTGTTTCCCAGCGTCTTCAGCAGGCAACAAGGTCCCCAACATCTTTAATTGCTTGGTAGCTGTACGGAATCGACTGTTCTCGCAATTAAAAGCCACACCTGTAGACCCCTCTACAGGATGCCTTTATTTATATCAAGGACAATGCTCATTGCTGTGGTTCTAATTCAACTCTGTAATTTGGTTCATCGCCGCAACACGTTGCATTTTGAACGCAGAAACTTGTGGGTGTCGCTCCTTCCCAGTACGATGGTGCCAGTGGGTTGGGGATGACCTCCTCACGTTTCTCGCCGTCGATTAGTCTTATTGATTCACATCAGTAGGATTTTACCATGGCCGAATGCACGTTTTCATTGGATACGAGGAAAACTTCGGAACCGACCCAGGAGTCAGCAGACCCCTTGTTTATCCGACTGCTGTTGGCTAGGGCAAGGAGGGAAAACTTACTCCTATAAAATGGTAGAGTTTGAGAAGCCCCCAATTTACTCCGCGCCAGCCCATAGACATACTAGACCGCCTCACCGAGACCTCTGGAAGTGTGTCGTATCTGCACGAATCCAGTGAAAGATAAGGTTTACAATTCCTCTGGTGAAGCAAATCTGGGATGTTATTTGGATGCTCTACATATATGGATGTATATATACATCCTGTAGTTTATATAATAATGATAATAATAATAAACTTAATTGTTTATGGGACTAGATATTGTCCCTCATACTGTACTAGTACATGCATAGGTGTTTACAACCAAGATGGAAAAATCGGAAGCAGAAAAATACAAGTCAAGGTTAAGTAGGTTTCATGAGGTACCTATGCCTTCATAGCTCTGCCAACCACAAACACAATTTTGAACAAAATCTGGGAACTCTACCTAACAAAGCTAGATAATAAACACCCGAGCTATGTCGCAGCCTTACTGTGAAATCAGCTTTTTTGTAAAAGCCTACCTAGCTGTGAAAAGAGGCTAGGCTTTTTAGAAAATGGCTGATTTCACAAATAGGCTGCACGACATAGTGCATTATACTACTGGAGAAACAACAATAATTAAACCCCTAGCAAATTAAGAAAGAACCTTAATGGGAGATAACCAATCCAAACCATGTGGGCTCCCTTTATTCATGCCATAAAAAACGCCCGAAAGAGCATTTTCGAGGATGGTTTACGCCCTTTAGCTGAAAAGCGAATATCCACAAATGGGCAATTTCAACCCGGGAGTCGAGAAAACGCGGAAAGAGGGATACGGCGGTGTAAATGTTTTTTGCGTGATAGCAAGAAACAGGGTGCTGTGAGATTTGCGGTGTTCCCAACCTCAGAATGGAAACCACTAAATCCACGATGGTAATGTTGGTCGATATAACGTTGTTGCTGGTAGAGAAGATCGTTGCATCGTAGGAGGTAACCCATTCGGAATGTTCATTGCCATCTAATCTTTTTATGCTTATAAGCTTAAATACATGCTGTGACGCGAAGGCATTGCAGTGCTCCACAGTGGCGAAACCACGAATAAAACAATCCATCTTCGGCATTTAGTCTCGTTCCTTTGATTGGTTGTTTGAAGTCTTCTATGTGGTGTTTTAGTTATTTTTTGGGGTCGGTGCCCGATTATCCCAGGAGGAATCCTTCCGTGTGGGTAAGAGAAAAACTGATATTTGCCAGGAAAAGTCAAGCGCCAAGTCGGCTATAGAAAAATCCAAATTGGACGTCGTGAACATTGAAAAGTTCGACCAGTTCCAGTCATAGGACTTATGATGTGGCCACTATGAACCATATTTTTCACATTCTCACCACACTTGGTCTACTGAAGAAAATGGGTGGGGGGGGGGGGAGGTGAAAAAAGGGGACAGAAGTAGAAGGGCGGGTCCTGCTCTGTCAGTAAAGCTCTGTTTTCATAAGTTGACACAGAATCGACTTATGTAAACAATTCATTTCAAACAATGTATCAGTGAACCAACCATGGCCCTCACATCCTGATATGATGGCTGCCTGTCTTTCAGTCGCATTTCTCAACTGTTCTTGTTCAGGGAATTAAGGAAATACTCAGACTGACTAGACGTTGCAAAATTAGCGTTATAAAATTGAATGGCTCGTCAGTTGTATCGGGTCATATGAAAATCTCAACTCTTTCGCCGAGCTTTCGAAAATTTATATTATCTTCTTCAGGGCTCATAGAGTTATCGTGTGGATGTCAATTCAAAGGTAGGAACCGGGACACCCCAATCATTTGATTTGTGCTAGAAGTGGTATTATTGCAATTGCAATTAACTCATAAGAGAAGAGAAGAAAGAATTTTAACATCATATAAATCTCAAGAAAGTTTTAGCAAATGCTTCTAGCAAAGAACAAATTTTCGAAAGCTCGGCGAAAGAGGGGACATTTTCTTATGACCGATACAACTGACGAGTTACTACTTTTGGGTCGATCTCCATGATCGACAGGTAAAATTGAACTTTTATTATCAACCCATTACTCACCAGTTACAATGGAATTTATTTCACAACCTCCCTCAGTGAAAATATCCTCCCCACCATCAGAGCTTCTTTAGCGTAACAGTTCTCATCGAAACGCTTGAGCGGTCCCAACATCAACATACATTATATGTAAGTTGCGTTCATTATCAATTCTGAATATCAATATATTATATTGATTGATAAATCGAAATATGATTAAATCAACTCGAGGCGACCATGATTTGAAGATGTTGAAACCATGCAGAAATTACTCTATACGTAACTTGCACATGCAAGCAGCCATCCCCGAACCACCAATTAATTAGGCCCCAAATAGCATTTGTCTGAGCAATCTATTGAGCCTTGTGTCTTCTTCGAATTGCTCATTAACCCTATTCTTCAAGAGGCATGACAACATCTCTGATCGATTGGGTGTCGAGATTTGACGCACAGATGATGGAGTAATGTGCCCAACTGTCACAATAATCTTAACAATCAACACCTCTGAGTCCTTGTTTGGAACCGCCGATGCCCCATTTTGTTCAAGAACGATTTATTCACCAATAAAATAAATATTTAGTTGATTCATATCTAATTGGTATTTTGATAAGGGAGAATTACTCCAGTACTTGAAATTTTAATTCATTTGCCTGATCCCGTATAAAAGACCCGAAACTGTCTCAGTTTATTAGGATACGGCTCTCGCAATTAAAAAGCTTTTCAAATGAAAGAACTTTCTTCACTCAGCTAGTTTACAGTTTGATGACTATTTCCTTTTCATTCTGTCTGCACTCAAGGAAATTGCGGTGGATATTGAAAGGCATTAAGGCCCTATTAAACTGTAATTATCAAAAAAGAGCAGACTTTCGACCACCTTACTTTAATCAGCCTCTAAAGCATTAGTGAAATCACAGTTGGCCATTTTAATTTCTCGGATAAAGTCGCAACGTCATTTCATCTGGCACATTTATTTTTATCATCTTCACCTCGAATTCAAATTGTTTAAAGGAATGTTTAGATTAAGAAGAAGGCTTGGTTCATTTTATCGTGCCAAAATTGATACTTTTTCAGTTCGATTTTCGTCGTTATCAATAATTTATAACGGTTAATTGATTATTCATGTCAGTCATTTTCATGTTTTTGCTTTGGCACATAAATTGAAAAACGCTGCAAATTTTACACAAGGGTTTATTATTCTTTGATATAGGTTAATTGCGCATAAATTTAATTCTATGTGAATGAAAAAAAAAGTTTGGAAAAACATTTTTTTGATTTTTTTTTTTTTCAAAACTCGAAAAATATTTGACTTCCTGGGATCCTTCAAAAATCCCATTTGTAGCCCCATGAAAGCTCTGCAGACCGCCACAGTGAAATCGGATCGTTCCGGACCCCCAAAAATGGGTTCTACGTCCAAAAATACTTCGAAAACGACACCTTACTCGATTCCATAGCCAAACGTCATTTAAAAACCATCCCGTAGCCCCATTTTAGCCCCATAGCGCCCCGCGGGTTTGGGCGATCGGCTGAAAACCTTGTGGGCACAACGAGATTGTAAACCGAGTACTTTGACAAAATTTAAAATTAAAAAAAAAAATCCTACCCCCCAAAACGGCCCAAACGGCGGACGGACATTTGAAACGGAAACTCTTGAAACGGGATTTGAGGCCGATCGGAGTTTTCGACCTCCGTCGCGATTACAAAGGTGTATTATTTGAAGAATAATAAACCAAAAAAGCTGTTGTTAGGCTAACGTTACCTATTACTGATCAGTCGTATCTAAGTGAAGAAATGAAATGTATCGTGCTTATCGGCTTACAAATAATTATTGCAATTAGTCCTATCCAGTCACCACGTCGGAAAAAGGAGGGGTGCCTTGCAAAAATTCGGGTCAAAAGTAATCTTTGGGGGTTTGTTTGTGGTTGGTTTGAGGCGTTAAATCAATATTTCGCAAGTAAAATTTCCTTGTGGAATTTGGGGGTTGGCAAAAAAAAACTCGAATTTCCTTAACTTGTAATTTGATGCTCTACAACATAAATTTTGACCCAATTCATTTGCATTAGCCGTTCATAAGTCACAGGGGTTGAAACATGAGCGAATCCTATTTTTCAGCCAAGTTGGAAAAAATCGCCCATTTTTGATGATCGATAGCGGCTAAACGGCTGGGCCGATTCGAAATATACAGGCAGTAGGTACAACATTATCGCTCTTCAATTTTAGAAACAGTAAATTTTTCTGTGCGATGCGTCGTTTCCTAGTTAGAAGCGAAAAGCTGAAAGAGTGCGAAACTTTCGAGGTTTTTTGGACAATACCAAAATTCCACGTGGAAATTTTGTGTGCAAAATGTGTGTTTAACAACTCTAACCGACCACTAACAAACCCCCAAAGTTTCGTTTTGACCCGAATTTTTCCAAGGTTACCTGTTGACTGGATTTATATTCCGCGGTGGTATGTTATGGTACGTATGTGACTAGGTTGGACTACTCGAAATCACACAACTAGCAGCTCGCGTACGTCGCTCTGTCTCGATGTTCTTCGTATGAAGCTGTCTCACTGTTTTTATTTTATTAACTTTAGCTTCAAAACACTGTGAGACAGTCAATACCTCATTTTGTCAGTCAATGTTCTCATTTTGTCGAACGCATTAGTGCTTCTATCATGCTGGAAATTGATAGGCGATGATGCAACATAGTAATAATTACTCGATATCGACGATCCCGAAATCTTCTGCTGTTTCGAAATGATTTATTACGGGGGGGTTTAGAGTGTCAGATTCAGATCGGAGCTCCCTTGCGGTTCGCCGAGTGATGAATGACGGGGTGTTCGGCTCATGTGCTCAATTTGGGGCGCTTCTCACTGCAAACCGTCATCGCCTGCCAATATCAGCTCGAGTGTACAACGTAGATGATAATGTTACGTGAAACTTGAATTTACGTAATTGATGAGTGAAAATTTGACTGAACCGAAGTTGTCACCCTAAATTATGTTCATTCACTTTGCTTCCAATATGTTCCGAATCGTCCATTTACATAATACTCCGAGTTAAATTTAGTTATAAAGTCAGGGAGCTTGGAGGTCTCGGGAAATAGAAATGGGGAACTTGATAGTGTCTTGTTGTTACTGAATTCAAGTTGGGGTTAAGTTGTAATGGACTTAACGAACTTGTCCGAGTCAGGAACAGAAGAGTACTTACTTCGTCTTGCACAACCTCGGCAACCTGCTTTAACCAGACTAATCCTCGACCTTTTCCTTGAAAGTTGACAGAGCCAAAGTGGGAGTTATGCGAAAATTGAGAGAAAATTTAAGTTAAAGTGGAATTACGCTGTGTAGAAGTTCACATGAGAGATTATTATTGTTTCTCTTATGACTTCAGCGTTTGCTTGTTTATAAGAAGTTGAACTTATAAGGAACTTACTTTCATAAGAGCTCACATTCAAATATTTTTAAGGAGAAGAAAAAATACAGTACGCCATAATAATTATTCCTTTCCTTGATTTTTCGATTATAAAGTAAGGAAAGGGGCATCGAAATTGATGCCTCTAAATATGAAGATTTTGTTGATGTTATAGTATAATATATTGAATATAATTTTTATAATGTAATGAAGGGTACAGGGGGGAAAAGGGTAAGGCTAACATCTACTAAAATGTTCAGTAACGCAAAAATAAACTTTAATAATACAAATTACGTAAAAAATTGCCATTAATGTGAATCGCAATCCTACTTGTTAGCACCTTAATTAATTATAAGTTGATTTACTGTTTTCATGTATGCTATAAACTGCGTGCTTTCATGAATTACGACTCCTTTTTAAAATCGAGTCCGTACATGGGCTTACTCGAAGTGCCGTTAAATTTAATAACACACATGCGGCTTCGCCTACAAATTATCCCGTTTGAACATGGCGGAGCCGCTGAGTCGAGAATGTTGTTTGAGAATCGCCTTTGGGTAAGTAAAACCGTGTTAGGCTGCGATACCCGAAAAAGGGGGTTGTTATTTCCCTCGAGCCAACTATCGTTTTGGCTTCCGTTCCTTCGGACGTTCAACGTCGTTTCTCACGCCTTCGTGTCCCACAAGTTGGGGGAGTTTCGGTTCTGGCCGTTTGAATCGACAACCGCGTTATTGCTCCTTGCAAAGTTCTGAGGGTCAGACTATTCCGTCCACCACATCTGATACTGCTTATCTGAAATGTACTTTATTCCGCTTTTGTTCCGGTTATCTGCGTTATTTTCCGCCCAACACGATCAGTAAATCGCTTGCAATTTTTTAGTTCTCAATGTGGATGGTGCGTAAATATTTTTTCGACACTCACCAAAGCAGAAAATAAAACATTACAGCAAATCATCATTTGCGTCTCATGGGATCATGTTTTCCTTAAGACGTTCAACGAACAAGCCAGATCACAAGATAAGCCTTCCAAAGAAAACAAGTAGTGCATATTTAACTCCGGTGCGTATTTTGAACCCGTTAAGAGAGAGGAAAGGCTATATTAATAAAATGGATAACTCCGCTCCAATTGGATTTGTAATTTAACCGGCGATGGGAGAGCAGGAAACACGAGTGAATTCGTGGGACGAAGTAATGGATTTTAATTTAAAAAGTGACGCGATTAATAAATTATAATTGAGTATACGACGCTTGCGGAGGGAACATGACAGGTGGACTGGCCAGACAGGGGTTTTTCTGCGTACTGATCTCTCTCGCGAAGTTCTTCTGTTATTTCAAACGCTTATACGAGAGAGATCTCCGATCTTTGCTAATTTCAGACAGGGCATATTGAAAAACGCCTCTATAGTTATGGTTTATTCATAACTGTTTTTAACATCGGAATTACATCATGGATTTCTTGCAATTATATCATCCATCCCACGTTTGGTACGTATGGGATCTGGGCTCGTTTTGGGTGAATTTGGTTTACCTAAAAATCAGATTTGTAGTTTGGTGGGCAGGTGCAGGCGCTGTGTGGGTGAATATCACAAAAACGGACATTTTCAGACCTCCTACTTTTGGAAAAATTGACCTTGCAGGAGAGTGCCCAGGATTTTTTTATTTCCTCTTTAGGTTAAATAAAATTGTTTAATGTGGTCGACATAAATCAAAATCAGTTTAAATTTAATTTTTTTTTTAAACATTGTACCACGTCAATGAGATACTTCCACGCTCCTGAGGTTAACTTTCTCAGAAGATTTAAATAATCTAGGTTTTATGATTTTGTAAACTTGTTGCAGGGAGGGCAAAATGAAGGTGAAAGTACCATGAAATAAATTAATTTGGGTCTCAAACCTACCTATTTGAACCTATTTCAGCATCTAGAACGTTAAAAAAAAATTGACACCTCATTGTCATGGAAGTATCCTCATATGACGTGGATTGATGAATCGTCCACGCCATTGAGGATTCCCTCTTTGAAAGTTCACTGTCAACTGTAGAGGCTTTATTTAGTGAAAAGTGAAGCATGGGGTGATCAGGCACAATTACCTCTACACAAACAAACAACTTATAAAAAATAATTGTGACAGAAAACGTAGTTTTCATTCGACCACGTCATTGATAACAATAAACGTACACACCTGACTAGGTCCGCTCCAAAGCCCATGACCCGCCCTACTGTGGAGTCAGTTGAAAAACGGCGGTTTCGTTAAGGCCTCCAGTGTTGCCACTTCACGTTCCGTTTTTTCCCATTCCGAAATTCCTCCATGGAGGCCGTGGAGAAATGTTAATGATTGTTCCACGACATTGAGGTTGTACTTCAGGTAGCGGAGTTTTGTTGTAATTATTGATAAATTTACAACAGGAAAAATTGAGTTTCATTGTCTCTCAACTAGGTCAACTGCCAGGTATCGGAAAATCTGAATTATTAGGAGGTGTGAGAGTTAACAGAGGATGAACCAGCATCAACACCTCAAAATATGCATTTGGATACAACCACGTCATTGAGAAACTTCATCTAAAAACGCAGTTAAAATGTTCTTCTGGGGTCTAACACCATCCCTAAACGTTGTTCCTCACACAGGGACAATTAATTCTAAGTGTGACAAGTGTCCCCAGGACAAAATCTCATTACTTCCTGAGTGAAGCTACAGTGACTTGAAAATGTCCGTTTTTGTGATATTCACCCGTGTACATGTTCTTGCGGCTGTGTGTTGGAGGGGACGACATGGACGGCCTGGTGAGGTTTCCCAGGTCGCATGATCGAAGCGCAAGAGTAGCCTGGAGACAGAAGGTTCTTCCCGAGTGTTTCATAAAAATACCGAGATTCGAAGCTCCTGTAGATGCTTCGGCCGGGACGTTTTGTGGATTTGCCCGTGGACGGGAGCTACCAATGTTTTCACAATATCAGAGCCAGTGATAGGCGATAGAGGGCGCACAGGCCCCTATTCCTGATCAGAAGTTGCCTGCTGAACAGGTGAAAATGCGTTAATTGAAGGCAAGACAAATTCAAGAACCATGAATCCAGAAGACTGCGTGGGGGGCGATCACCCGGACTCCCCAACACCAACTTTGGGGGAAGGACCGGCTCCTGCTCTCCCACTTGGTAGATAGGCGAAGCACAATAGTTTTGGCAGTTTGGCCTGATGACTTGTCTACTTTCGACTTCTAACATGGTTAGCTCGACCGTGAAGACTCCCAATATGTATCTCTGTTAAGGAATCCCTCTTTGTCTGTGGGGTGGTTCGTTGTAATGGGTTGGCGGAAGATTGAGATTAGCTTGCGGCTGTATGCATTACAGAGAGGGAATGGGCCCCGAACCAGCAGCTACTAGCGCCCCCTCCACTAATCTCGTTTTCCTCCCAGTGGTAATTTGATTTGCCCTCGAGCCAGACCCAACACTTCAACTGGCTTCCCGATAAATTATTCTTAACGTCCGGACGTGTTAACACGATGTTGGTATCCTTGCGAGTGTTGATGTTTCATGTGGGGTGGTTAGTCTTCTCCGTGGAAACTTGGGAATTCTCTCCGCTGAACTTCTGCATTTTCTCGTAAATATCAAGAAGGTGGAAGCGGACGAAGAGCTCCACGGCTCTACAACCCAGTCAATATCTTCCTGAAGTAGACACCAGCGAACTATTCCAAAAAGTCAAATTAGTAAAATTTGCTGCTTGGCCAGTGATGGCCTCTTCCTGACCAACGATTTCAAATTACCGTTTGATAGAAAAAAGTTGATACTTCTGTTGAGCTCTACTTTCACCATCCATTCCATCTTTTCTCACTCCGGACGTAACGATAATCCTCTAGACGTTTAGAACCGCCAAAAGAAAGAAAATCACGACAAGACCTTCATTACTATTTCATGCGACAAGCCCGAAGTGACAGTCGAGTCCCAGATGTTGGGAAGAATGGGAAAAAAATTTGATATCCACCCAACCCCTTTCGGTTGCCCCCTTTGCCCCCTTTCGGGTCCCCTTGAAAACCTACTCGCTGTTTTGGGAGTCGGCGACATCTGGTGGCCTCTCCCCTTCCTGGGATGCCTTGGAGGTCTTTTCTTCCAGCCCAAAAAGCTCGTGGCTTGCGGGCGACATCACTTAGCGATTACCTAGATGTCCTCGGGCTTCGCCAAACGTAATGTACTTGCTTTTCCGAGAGTGATGTTTTGGAAGCAATAAGCAAAGGGGACGTTACATGTGATGGACTGAGTTACTTACGAAATAATTCTGCAGAAGAACATGTTCATGTGATTTGTGTCGAAATGAATTGAAATGGGCATTGTAGGAAAAATTCCTTCTCTACAAGCAATGCTGCATACAACAATGTGCAGCAAAATCAGTTTAAAATTGCCAGCAAGCTGCTAGATCTCGCTTCCCATTTAAGGTCTAAGAAAACGGGGACACCGCCCCTACCCCGCATGACATAGTCGGCGGCTCTGGGGTCACTCCTCTGAATTCCTCTGCGCCAGACTTTTTATCCTCTCGTTTAACACGTCGTCCTTATAGAGAAGATGGCGTCTTCCAAAGGAGGAAGAGAAAAAAATTCGCTCTTAAATTTAATGTGCCTCCAGTTCTTGACGTCAACATTGCGGCAACGACTATGTGTTGCGCTTAGGTGCAAAAATGTGAACAACTATTTTGAGAGACGTTTTTGTGACAAGTGCTTAACTTACCTATGTAATTGACCATTTATGGGTTAACCCTTATTAGAAACCCTTATATTTGTAGACCTTATCACTCCTGTCTTTGCAATATGTATGGTTCTGAAAATTTTCAGAAGGAAAAATAAGTGGGGGAATGTCCTGGTGAGGACAACTGCCCAGGAACCCGGACCAACCTCTTACCGGACCTGCTGGGATTTAAGACTCGTACACCGATCGTTCAGGCCCTTCACATATTAATTTTGAATTCAAATTAAAAACTAGAACCACCTCAGCACCTAGGGACACAACTTTAACCCATCTCGGGTTCGACTCCCAAAGGCGGTTCTCTGTGTTTTTCTGTCTTCCCACGTACAGTCGTTTTTCAGCTTGTTCTGAACCCACAAAACCCCTTGAACAATGTCTTTTTTAAAGGCCAATATGCGTCTGGACTACCGACCACGCGTTCAAATTAGAGGTGACGAAAAGGTGTCAAATACCGAGTTTTCCTGCTCACAGAAGCTATTTTTACGAGTCTCCTGGTGACTTATTGGACCCAATAATAGCCAGTCGGGCTGGAAAACGGAAGAAAATCTTGTTTGAAGGTAGAGAGGATGGTTGAACGCTCGCCCACCTCATTAGAGCCAAACAGGACGTAAATTGCCTGCTAAGAACAGGCCCCGAGTCCGTGAGGTGAGAATGGAATGAGATAAGGGAAAAAGGGGGTTGTTAGCATGCACATGGGGGTGTCTTTGCCACACTCTAATCCCAAAATCTACCTTTTCCTTGCGCCTGTAAATCCTTTCTGCAGGGGCTGGCTTGGTGAGCGAGATTTTCCGTTGATGTGAGCTAGAATGAAGGAACATGGTTGAAGTAAACTGACTGAGCCCTTGGATGGAAATAGGTTTTGGGTTTGAGTATACCACTCATTTAGCGAAGCAATAGTAAGGCCAAAAAGGGTAATTTCAATTTGGGAAAACGCAACCAGCAACCACAAATGGACCTTCTCCATAAATGGAGAAACCTGAGCAAAAAGTGGGACAGAAGAACGTTGTATTTACGACTCATATGAGTTTTATCTTCCGGATATGGAAGGCGGCTAGGCAGGACGTACACGTGTACTAGAAGCAATGATGTCTCGCTAATGGGAGCCGCTGCCCTTTTATGAAGCCATCCCGGTATGAAATAAGAGGCTGAGCCACTCAGGAGAAGAACAGGTGGGGGATTTACTGTCGATCACAATGGTTTTCGTACCTCTAAACTGCCATTCCTGAGCGACGAGGTCTCATTGTTGTTCCCCACTGAGTGCCTGCGGTTTTATTGGTTATTCAGATAGCCTTACCCCCTGCAGGGCCGACGATCGAGTCGCCCCTTGCAAGTACTATCAAGATCTTGCCCATGCTCTCTCTATTCATTGACTGAGATTCTGATTTCATGCTCAACACACTCAATTGAACCAAAGTCAATAACGCTGCTATGAAAATTTTTCCAATTCGCAAGCGAGACATGGGGAACAAACGTGAAGAGATTGAGACGTACGAATGAATCCTCCCACAGGAATCCGCCAACCAGTTGGGACTGTTAATCATTTTCGTGCCTTCATGTCAGAATAGGATTTAAATAATAAGCACTAATGTGTTTGATGGGCGTGTATCTTCCTCTAAATCAAAATGAGAGGTAGGTAGGCTGCGTAGAACGTGAAGAATATGAGATCGGCCGAACGTGATATCATCATGGTATTCATACGTCTTGATTCGTCAGCCCTTGTCAGCAGACCTGAAAAATATGGTATTGTAAAATGAATTGCGTGCTCAGCAGGCCCGCACTATTTTTCTTACTATATTTCTTGGTCCTCACTCAAAAACGTTGGTACCTAAGGTGGTTGTTTGCCGACGGTAAACGTAAGGTAGTTTGAGGTAACTTTCTACTGTTAGGACCATGTAGTCCAGCTCTAAAATATTAAACTCATCAACGGAATAATCTTATGAGAGGGCCCGGATGTTGAAAGTTATGAATGAGTCGACATCTGAGTAGGGATGTACTCGTCCATTCACGACGCTCCCACGTCAATCAGAAGCCGGGTATTTCGGGCTCGGACGTGTTTTTAAGTGGGACTTGATGACCAGGTGCAACCAGTCAAGGAGGCCTATTTTCAACGGACGAGTTTATGGGAAGAGGAAGGTGGGACCTCTCGTAGGTAGATCGACGAGGTTAGGTTATCATCAGTCACCGTAAAACATAAGTCTCCCGTTTGTAATTTGGGAAGTAGAGGACAAGGGGTCCACAGACTCCCGCCTCCCTTCCAGAGTTTTCTCTGGATCTGAGAAAATTAAATTTTGTTTGTTGAAAGGTGGAATCAATAAACATGAGTAGAAAACAATGTGGTTGGTTGCTCGAAAACCAATTTGGCAAATTCAGTAGTATTGTCACTTGCTATCAGTCACGGAGCCAATTTTAAGAGTCCATATTCCAACAATTACTGTTAAATTCCCCACTGTCATTTTGCACCAGTTTCATCGGTTTTACTATACACAATTACTTGCTCCTATACCTACACCTTCAGTATAACATTCCGTTATGGTTGTTCTATGTGATGTTAATGACTAATGTTTCATGTGTAGATGAGAAGAGTTGCTCGAAACCGGTCCCCACACTACAATTGTTTATTCGAGGAGTCGTTTTCTCTCCCTAACCACCTCATGAGTGGAATTGACAGTTGACGCATGGGGAAAGAGGGAGTCACCTCAGACACACCGTCTTCATCGAGTTGGGAGGAGGCGATAACCCTGTGCCCCCACACCGACTTTGAATGCGACACCTAGCGGCGCAGACGTGTATGAAAACCGGTTCACAGCACTATTTGTATCGTATTGATCGAATGGAATTGGAACCGCTACAATAGGCAATGCGCATTACAATTTTTTATCTTTTTAAATAATTGCAATGAAAAGTATTCGCTGAGTAGTTTCTAAAATGATGGCGACCTCGTCAAAAAAGTCAGGGTAAGTAGGATTATTCGGGGTATAAACGCGTATTTATCAAACATGATGATATATTATTATTATTATCATCATCATCATCATCATTAATATATGAAGTTAATGTTCAAAATCACCTTGTCGTTGGCTGTCAATTAGTTCTTATATTTTAAAACCGGAAGGAATTGCCAAAATTTGGGCGCCACTTCTGCCGCATCTCTTCTGTTTTGCTGCAGTCAGCACGGCCAATCCACATAGTCGTAAAACTTGGCATCTGTGGCTTTTTCCGAGACTCAACGCTATTCCTGTCCTAATGGTCCCTCCCATTCCCTCTAATTGAAAGCAATTATCTTTGACAAAGACCCTACGGGCGTTGGCACTGACTTTTATTGACGATTTTAAAAGGCCGAAGAAGACACAGGCTGTCTGGCAGCTCCTTTATAGTCCGGTAGATCAAATTGTACTATTGGAAAGGACTTGTTAAATGGCGCTGTAAATACTCTTTGCTTAGTAAATTCACCTTAATCAGCAAATCTACACCGAGCTGTCAAGTTATTTCTACTTCAACCTTAAAATAACAGTGAATTTATTGAACGAATTCAGAAGCTCTATCTGAGTTTTTGCTGCTCAACGACTCATGTTCTGACCTTCTGCCGCGTGATGAAGTTAGCACCACTCTTCGAAGTTCGATGCTCTGCTTTCGTCTTGCCAGGCTTCTCAAGTATTCTGTCTCTAAGTCTATTCTCCGCAGCTCCACTTGGAGGCAAACCGAATTCTTCCCCTTCCCACAGTATCACACGGGGAGACACAGGGAGAACGCCAAGCTGGCTGATTGGATTATCCGAGAACTTGAGTGGGCTCAACGGGGGGTGATCAAAGACCTTGAGCAATTCTCACTCCTTTTTCCACGAAAAAGAAGGTTTACAAAGGTATTAGATGCCTATCGATTAACTGAATTTTGCTCAAGCTGGTGAGGATGTTGAAAGCTCCATGAACACTTTTTAAGATAAAAAGCGTATGCTTCGGCCAGATATTTTATCAATAAACGTTTCCACGTGGAGAAGAAATTTCGGTATCTGTTATCCTCAATGGGATTCCCACCCACGGAGGCGGCCTGTCAAGAAGGAAATGAGCGTGGATGAAGGGCCATGCAGAACATTGAGGATGAGGACTCTTGACCTAATCATCCCAATCATCTAACCTCCTCTAATCATCAGACCCCGCTCATCACGAACGCTCCACACGCTTGTCAATCAAAAGCTGCCACGTCACGCACAGCCACTTGGCAGCGATATTTCGGCCAGAAAAAGGCCACTGTTGATAGATTCATTCAAATAAGATGTGGGATGCCTGGAAAGGGGCAGTCCTACGACCTCTTTACTATCTACATAAGATTCTTGTGAACTTGCAGACGGAAAATGAACGGATCTGGGTGTATTTTGTGTACCTACGTAGATTTGATTTTAAAATTGCTTAGTGCAGTTGGCAGAGTTCCATCCATTTGTGTTCGTGGATGAGACTAGGAATTTCACGAGAGACCCTTTGCTGTGTATATTTAAAGCACCAAAGAAACATCCTAGATTCGCTAGGCCAAAGGTGTTGGTGGCAGGGAGCCTGTGTGCTTTCACTGGAGTCGTCTGATGTATCGATATCGATCGTTTGTGGAAAACCGCTGCCTTAGCTTTTTAAGCAA
The DNA here is from genome assembly GCA_955831195.1 of Pilophorus perplexus. Lineage (NCBI taxonomy): Eukaryota > Metazoa > Arthropoda > Insecta > Hemiptera > Miridae > Pilophorus > Pilophorus perplexus. The sequence continues at coordinate 21,439,880 of OY037015.1, forward strand.
AATCTACCACTAAGACTTCAATCCGCTTATTTTAACACAATGCCCGAAACATCAAGAATCTTGGAAAGCCTCTACTCTGAGTGGGTTCTGGGGTTTCACGGCATGTGCTGTTGAGTGCCAAAACCTATGGGCCGGGAGAGGTGAAAACACTGTGGACAGGTTCCATATGTTGCGTGAGAACCCCCTGATTATTTCACGAACCACTCCAAGAAATGCGGTGTACGAACAAAAAAAAAAAAACCTTTAAAAGGAACGGGGATCGTTCGGTTCCGATTGACCAGTCTACATCGGAGTTTATAGCGTTTGAGGTAGTCCCGGTTTTTGCCATGAATAGGCAATCAATCTTTTTTACTGATAATTTATTCAGACAGAATAGCAAAGGGGACGTCTAAAAATAGTGGAGTTCGGCATCGAAGGAGATATCATGTTCTTGCTCTCAGAAGTGCGATGGCCCGGCACAGTATCCATGACCCCGCCCAATATGAAATCACTTAGGAGCCATTACGTCTGGAAACTCCAATAAGGTATAGAGGCCCCGGTCCACTTGTAGGTCTCTATAAAACCCTAATGGACGGTTATAAGGGTGACTTGGGGTGCTCACCCACCGATGGACATCTTTCTCCGGTTACTCATATTCTCTCGTGAAAACCGATGCGGTTCCGGACGTGACTGCGGGACCCAATTGGAAATTCGGTCGGGAACCAGTTTTTACGGCACGAGACGTGAAATGCAATGTATTAAACAAGAGCTACACTGCGTGGAACATCCTAGGCCTACCACCTTTCATCCCTGATGTGGGGGGTGCAGGGAGATTGGGCGCAAATGCAAAATAACCGTTTTACCAATGACCAGGGAAGAGGAGTGGAGAGGGGTAGTTTTTTACCGGCATCGTTACTTCTCCTCCTAACGGCCGAACGAAGCGAGACCCCTCCGTGCTCGGATCCCAGTTCTAAGACGGGCCCGGGTCGGCTCGGATGGGGGCAAATGAGCGAACGAAGCGATCCGAGTCCCCATGCTAATATCACAAATAAATATGCAAAGGTCATGACCGATCCAAAACCAAACCTTTTTTCGCATTCGGTTCCCCCCATCAAAGAGCCTTTTTCAGCCGGATAAAAACCTCATTGCTGCTAATTCAGACAACAGCTGGATGGTTCAACTTTGTCGAAGGGCATTTGAAGTTGACCCTTATCTCTCCGGTGATAAGGCGGCTATTCTGGACTTCTACGTCCACAGGTTGTACAACACGCGAGAGATTGATTGCCCTTATCTCGAGGAGCTTTTAACCCATCAGACCCCCGATACTAAAAGCCGGAAATTCCTGCAGAGGCTCTTATGCTCTTAAGCAAACCCTCTAAAACATCCTGTCCATTCATAAGTTTCTGTTATTAAATCCTATAACAATAATAGTAGATTTTTTCGACAGAAATAGAGATACGCATGCGCTGGGCCAACCTGAGAAAAAAACCGTTTTCCTGCAGATTTCTCGTAGGATATCAGCGTTTGTTGTGTTGCCTGCCCTTTTCGGACATCGGTTTGTTGTCATCAGGCTTGTTTGTGGTGGCTATGTTGTATTTGTAGCTTTCTTTTACCTGAAAGTACGTTAGTTTACAGTTTTCCTACATTCTGATTTTACGAATCTTTATTGTAAAATCATTCTTAGAGATGCCGGCCCATTGTTGCTTCGGTATTTGTAAGAACAATAAACGTTACCCAAAAGAAGGGGTATCTTTCTATCCCTTTCCTAAACCATGTTATGAGTTCCGCCAGTCAGGATTTTCTCGGTCCTACGCTCTCAATCCTGCTCCCAATCCTTTGGCAAGCAGGATACGACCTAGAAGAGATTGAAAATACATTAGTCCCAAAGTAAGTAGAATTTGACACATGGGTTTATTATTCATCCGCTTAGAGCAGGGTCCCAGAATGAATGATCGGACCTCCCTGGGACCCCACGATTCGATTCTAAGTCCAAAAGTACCTCGAAAATGATAACTCACTCGACCCTCATGACAAAATCCTGCGATATAGACCCCCATGTCCAGCCATTTTAGCACCACAAAAACCCATGAGATGGAGAGATCGGATTGAAAACCTTGAGGGAACGAGTGGGTCCCGCTAAGTATTTTCCCGAAGTTTCAGATTTCTTTGACAACTTCTCATTGCCAGAACTGGGGTAGACGGCCAAAATTGGGCCATGATTAATGATTGATCGGAAAGTTTTGGTACCCCCATCAAATGATTCTACGTCCAGAATACTTCGAACACCATACCTCACTCGAAACTCTAGCCCCATAAAAACCCATGTGATGGAGGGATTGGGCTGAAAACCGTGCGGGTACAACTAAGACCGCAACCGAGTAGTCTGTCAGACAGTTTACTACCAAGGTATACCGCCAAAAGCGGCGGGGACAAACACTTGGTGGATGGTGTACCTACAGTGGATGGACATATCATTTTCGGAATCAACACACATTGAACCACAAAAGAGAACCTGTTCGGAACGACCGTGTACCTATTATTCGGAATGAATAATAAACCGAAAGTGAACAAGGAATTTCAATCTGAATTTTCTTCCAACTACCCTGCTGACGAATAGCACCCTTAACCATTAAGTACCAACAAATCATGCATATTGATAAACAGAATATTATCTGGCTTACCTTTTCCAGCATCTTCGGCGACAGACACACGCCTCGCCTGAATTTTCTTTGCCAAGGCGACGAGCTCCTTTTTTGTGTAACCTCACAAATGTACGGAGGTTTTTTACCGAACATTTTTCCGGGGGGAAGGGCAAAATCGCCCCCGGAACATCCCCGTCATCTATTTTTATTTTCTTGAATGGCTGTTGAGCCATAGCTCTGAATGAATAATTTTACGGGACGCAACTATTACAGGGATATCACACTAAATGTCCTAATTTTTATCACAGCCCTTATCATCTCGTTCTTCCTCGAGTTGTTGGGTTTCCTACTTTTGATGGCCTCGCTACTATGTCCGCCATCGACATGCGCATAACGGGTCGGTAAAATCTACTATTATGACCATTTCTTTCGACGCTTGCAGCACCTAAAATAAAATGCCGTTGAACTGCAAAAAGTCTCCTGAAATCTCATCGAAACCCCCTTTTTTTCTCTTAGGGTGGGGCTGTTTTAGGAAAGCGAAGAAGCAAAATTTTTATTTTCAATCCCCTCCGGGATTCCGTTTTTGGGCTTCGGACCCACTAACCCCTCTGACAGTTAATATGAGATATAAGCCTTTGGGAAATAAATCAGAGCTTCGCCGCCCGATAATCTACCCGCAAGCCCGACCCTTGGAGGTTCATCGTGGAAGAGATATTGCACCAGAGATTCTCCCATCCAGTAGGTACCTGCTACCCGGCATCTGCAGCATAAATATTACCTACCCTAAACGGGGTAGGTAATATTTTTAGGTTTTCCTTTCCGGGAAATAGTATTTATCCCCTATTCCAAACTTGGGAGCGGGTTTTTATCAAGTGAGAGAAATTTTCATTTAATTTTTTACCATCAACAGGCTTAGCAAAAGGGTTTCAGTACTTCTGTGCAAATTAAACACTTGACCCACTGCAGGAGCAAAAACTTCAACAAGCCGAGTTAGCTTCCAAGTTTTTCTATGTGTTATTTCATTCACTTTCGTTGTTTATCCGGAGGCCACTAAACGAAGAACACCCTTCTAACTTTACACGCACGAGAGTTCTCTCAACTTGCAAATATTGTTTCTTTTTTCTGCTGCCTGTCCAGCCTGTGAAACAAACCATACATCCCTATTTCTGAGGCTCTCAAAACGACCAAACAAAGGTTCAGTTCCAATTGTCAAATACAGATTAAGACGTCAATCCTACATTTCAATTGTGAGCTGTTGTTCAAGCGGAAAACAAAAATGCGTGTGGGCGGTCCACTACGAAGAACAACGGTACCTACAGAGAAAATAGATTATTTGCGTTCTGAGTATTAACAGGCTAGAAGTATCTTTCTTCAGAACGAGCAGGGAACTTGAATAACTGCCGAGTTGTAAAACTGATAGCGACCTTATCCTGTTGACAGTGCCGTTGAAAATAAAATATCCAACTTACAGGTGTTCGGCTCAATGTCCGGGCTTTTATTTCTCGCGGAGGTATGGGGGTCGCTAACAAGTACATATTGCTCGGGAGGAAGAGCTAAGTTACGGCGTGGGGATCCCCATAAAGTTGCAAGAGCCCTTTTACAGTACACGGGACGGTATACCATCCACAATAGGTCGATAGATTGAGCAGGGTATCCCTCGACTCATTTCAACAGTGAATTGGTGGAAGGTTGTAGTCGGGGAGTCATTTTAATAATTTCCAACGGTCTTAACCAAGTTCACGCACGCACTACGCTGCCCACTTGAACTGTTTGAAAGTGCTATTGAGTCAACAACATGACCTGACAAGGTGCTTTCCGAAGGCGTTAATGGACCTGGGATGTGTTGCAGTAGCGGACAGATGGTTTTTGACGAGTAGGACGAGAAAAGTGGCCTGTGAAGTGCCAGTCGTGACGCTGTGGGAGGAGAAAAGGGCTCGTAAAGCTGCCTAGAGACGATCGGTTGAAACAAGTTCTAGATAAGGGGGGTTCCAATCTTAAATCAGGATGGAGTCCCTCGGGACTATCTCAAGCCGTTGGGAACTGTGTGGTCCTGCCTTGGAATGAGCGACCGTAGTGAAACTAGTGCCTACTTAGGTCCCATAGTCGATAGATTGTAGAGGAGGTGGTATCGGATTATACGTAGTTCATTCCCACTTTTTTCCAGCCTGGACACAATGCACTCACCTCATTTATTCAAGCATTAGTGTTCAGAATTTGCCCAGCGAACTTGGAGAGGACCCCCCCCCCCCCCCCCCCGCAAATATCCTCTTCTCCAAGGATGAACGATAAATTATGAATAATATTCATAATATTAAACATATTATGTTTAGTAGTGTCTCAGGAAAATACACCTAGAGTGACACGTTAACCCTATACTTGGCAAACTTTCCTATCGGGAAATTTCAAACAATTTTTTCTAAAAATCTGCTTTTTAGGCCCCTAAAAACATGGAAAAACCATAAAAGTTGGACAATTGTTCAAAATAAATTTTTTTTTTGAACACGTATAGTATACTATACGCTGCCAAGTAACCGTATATCCAGGGATGTATAGTATACTATACATTGCCAAGTAGGTGTCTGACGAGTGAGGAATGCATATCAATGTAGTATACTAATATAATGAATAAAATTTATTATGTATTGAATAAAATTGATTAATTATAATTTGTTATTAACTTTTGCGCGGTTTGCACCTGGACTTTTCATCAAAAGAAGGATCACTATCCAGTCGGTCATACCCGATCTCCTGAAGTCGTCTCCGGAGTAAAATGTTTTTGACGTGTTCGTCAAGCGTTTCTTCTGGCTCCAACACGATCTGCAAAAGGCAGAGAAAAGCAGTCAGTCATGCAGCTGATCAGTTTTAGATAGAAGAATAAATTGTAGACTGAACAGTCGAGATATCCCCTTCAGTATGAATTTATACGCATTCCCTCACCTCATCCTTTTCAGAGCCAGTTTCTATTTTTTGCGTTCTTTCACTGAAGTTTTAATTTAGGATGCCATCTAAAAATAGAACACAACAGCGAAAAGTGGATTATAATTACGAAAAACAACATAAATTGACAAAAGCCACTTCGCTCGAAAGTGAATCCACCCTAGCTGGTTTTGAAAACCCGAGGGTCGTTACCTGGCAGTGTATAGTATGCTATACTAGTTTTTCCAACTCACGTCCCGAGCTAATTTCGAGCTGTATCAAGTATAGCGATCCCAAGTCCCTTAGCTATTCAAATATGTCACAAAAGCAAAAATTGCGACTAAAAATGAGAAATACTTACTTGATTGAAGAAAATTCAAATCGTCGCGGACGTCAACGGCAGCCATTCCTCACAAACCTTGTCAATGGTGACAAGATTGATGATAGAAAACTTCCGAGAACACTGATAACACGAAATATTACTCTTTTCGGTCACTTTAGTTGCCAAGGAAGTCGGTGGAAGCGCTAGTGTCGGTAATATCCGTAGGTAGTTTCGAAAAAAGGGATTTGAAAAACGCGTATAGACGTTGCCAAGTAGAGGGTAAAGTTCATCCTAGAGTCTCATTTAGTCTTTCAGAATAGAAGTGTAGCTTGTTACCCTAAAATTTGATAAATGAATGGTTTATTGTTATGTATAAGAAGCAAGGGGGTTTAAATTCTTCTACGTCTACGATAAGACAAAGATGGTATCGGACAACCCATGGGCACAGCAGATCTGGAAACGGTATTACAAAAATGCGTAGTGAAACTAGTGCCTACTTAGGTCCCATAGTCATAGTTAAAATAATAATAATAATAATAATAATATGTAATAATAATAATAATAATAACTTGGACCTCGGACAAACTTAATTTAACAGAAAAGGTGCCACTATTTACACAGGTTTTCAACCTTCTAGTGAGTACGAAGGAAACTTTTTGAACGATTCCACACTTTTCGCAACTCTAATTCAACATATTCCACTCCGGCGAGTTGTGCGGTAAAATGGGAGCGTCAACTAAGGTGGGAAAGTTGTGGCGGTAAAAAGGTGAAGTGCAAAGTTGGGGTTAACTCGGTCACTGCGGTGGAAAGAGGATGAAAAGAGGTCATTGTGAACCGAAACATTGGCCCCCTGAAGTCATCCTACATTGTCACACGAGGAGATTTCGGAGCGGAGTCTCCAGAAGGTCGGTGAGCTGTGGCTTTCCATTGTTTTGACAACTTCAGTGCTCTGGATTGCGTTGTCGTTTAATTCGCTTTACCGAATGAGTTGGAACGTATGAAGTAGGGGAGAGCGGGGCAAGAAGTCCCAGGGGTAAGATGTCCCATGACGAGTTCCTGGGAAATGGTGAGTGGAAGGGAAAGGGAAACGGGCCCTTAGTGACGTCGGTAGTCGCCAACAAAGTTTCCATTGGTGAGTAGGCGCGTCTGTGCATCACGTTGGTAGAGGCAGCTCATCGAAGTTTAGTATGTTGAAAAAATACTATTTACTCTCTTTTTTCCCATCTCTTATGTTCAGAAGGTTGGAGATGGAGCAACCGCTTTTGGTTTATATGATAGAGCACCTCTCAACGCTCAATTAACACTAAGCAAATCTTTTATTCATTATCTCAGAAGCTGGGCATACTAGAAAATTACAATATGGCGAAATGGGGCTACAAGTCTCACTGCTAGGGGGCAGGTTGTCTCAACCTCAGAAATGAGACATCTTGCCCCGTTTCAATTATATTTTGTGCTGTCACGTTTCTCTTTGGTTGTGAAAGCTATCTAATAAAATTTAGACTATTTAATGGTCCCTAAGTAGTGGGTTCTTTTTGTTTTTACATGTCATGGTCAGGAAGAAAAATAAAAAATAAAATAAAAAATAATAAAAATAATAAATAAAAATTAAAACCAAGCCGTGGGGAGGGAACATCAGATTCTGAAGACATCCTCGAGGCTGTCAGATGCGTCCTGATCCAAGGACAAACCGTAAGCACAGCTCTCTGCGCTATCTATCGACCATTCAGCTTGCTACTTCTGCTGGGGAAGCTGTAGGTATGAGAAGATTCGGTAGGTATCTGGGTTTGACCCGAGACCGTAGGGTAACTTGGAACTACCACATCAAGAAACCGGAGAGCCATGAAAAAGCGAACCTTCCTTTGCTGGCCGTTGATGAACTGGAGATCCTAGTTGAGTTTGGAAAACAAGGAGCTCTTGTACATGGCCCTCATGTACAAGAGCTCCCCCCCTCATGAGACCTTTACTATTATGGTCTTATGGCTGCGAGATTCGGGCACAGCATGTGCATGCATCCACACAACAGGTTCAACGACAACTGAACAAGATCATCCAATCCATCACAAGTTCCTCGTGGTAGGTAAGGAAGACCTTCAACACAAATCAGAACACAATACACGAAACTGGTGGCGCAGTAATTACTTAATCTTAAGATAACGAATCCACCAGGCTTTGTAGCAAGACTGAAAAGAGGACATCGCTGACTAGTCAGCTCAACTAGTAAGCTTAATCAAATCACTACTCCAGCTTCCAATAGTAATCAAAACATCTCTAACAAACTTATTGTAACTTTAAGGATGGTATGGCAGCTATAAAATCTAAAGAGCTCATAGGAGCTAGAGGAGATCAATAAAATCTTTTGACTTATGATTTTTTTACTGTCTACGCAACGCCTCTTTGTAACAGATTGTTTGCGTAGGGCATTTACTCTCTTTCCTTGATAATTATGGCATTTTTGAACCAAAATGATAGTGAGACAACTTACCCCATCCACTGAGACAACCTGCCCCAGCCCGGGGCAAAAAGTCTCACCTGGCCATTTTCCAAAAAACTTGAAATATTATGTTCTCGGCAAGTTAGTAAATTTTGGTTCCTGGGTTTTTAGATAGGGATTAAGTCTACAAACTTGTCAAAAAAAGAAAATCCGCGATATCTCAATTAGGAAAAATGTTATCAACAAAACAAAAAAAAATTGAGACAACCTGCCCCGCTCTCCCCTACTTCATGGGTTACGGTGTAGTTTCACCCAAATGGCTGAGGTTAGAAACCTTGGATTTGCATAACGCATAGTTATCACATCGCCCACACATTTATCACAAACAACTCCCTCACCAAACTCGCTAGTCTTCACCTAATTAGTTAATTATCTGCTTTCGCCACCAAAAATCCCATCAATCTCGAAGGACTAGGCCTTGTCTTCTTTTGACCTCTTCAACCTCCAATCCTCCTAAGACACATCCCCCAACTTCTTGTGTAAATAGCAGTTCACGGTCAGCCACAATAAAATAGCTTGACTAATGTAATGTCTGTTTTGAAACTTTGATATGACAAATCCAATGAGAGCGATTGTAAACTAAACTCCTCATCCCTACCATCGTCCGTAATTTAAAGTCTTCTTGAGCTATTAAATACTGATATTTTACGAAAGATTGGAGATGAGGGCGATTGAGGGGAAATTTCATCCTTTTTTTTCTCCATCGACACCTTTCCACTTCATCATGATCCCTTTACAAGTACCTACCTACCTACATATCTCCCCCACAACTTGGAGAGTGAGGGAGAAGGGTATACCTACTATATATTTTAAAAAAATGAGGGAAGAACACATTCGTAATATAACTCGCACTTTTTTCGAACAATGGCTGAGTTCAGTACTAGTTGATTATTTTTTATTCCGACTAAACAATGTTTAGTAAATGTTTAGTAAACATCCAATCACATGATAGTTGTATTAATACTAACCGCTTTCTCAATCTAAGGAAGTGAGGGAGATAATATCTCATTATTACGTTGCAAAATTGATAAAATTGATAAAATATTTAATAACACTTTGATCGCGGCTCGCAGGCCACTTCATGGGGCCTAAAGAAAACAACTGATGGTCAATGACCATTGGTCATCCATCAGCATGGCTGGGCTCCTAATAGCAAAATTTGACTTTAATGTTCAGAGAAGGGGGGAGATGGGAGATCTATAGAACACTGGGGACAGATGCATCTACCTCGAGATACAAAGTAATTTTCGCTTTCCATTTTTAGCTAATACTAATCTTCTACGGAGAATTTTGAAAAGAATTGAAGAAAACTGACGACGCAAGTTTGGTGTGAGTGGATTGTGGACAGTTGAAAGAGATAGGGTTTTGGTTCTTTAAAAAATTTAAAGTAAAATTTAAGAAAAAATTTAATTTAATTCAAATTTCTTGATAAAAAGTAATACCTATTATTGTTAGCAGGCTGGAAAAGCTACCAAACGCTTGAAGAAATAAGTCTAAGAAAAATAGTTATTTCGAAACTAAAATAGTAGTATTTTCGTAGAATGTCCCTAATGCGGCAATTAAGTTTCTCAACTTAGATAGGTAGGTAGGTATAGTTGTTTTTTTGTCCATTTCGTCTAAACATAAGAACTAAACTTCAACTAAAAGTGTTTCAACTTTACGGAAGGAACAGGGAAAGTAAAAATTCCAACGTATTGGAAAATGATTTTTTTTTTTTTTCAAATTATTCAAGTTTTACCTGGTACAAAGACAAAATTTGTCTATTCATTATTTAATAATGCCTAATGGATGTTCTCACAGAACTGCCGCTATTGAAGGTTTTTCCGCTCCAAAATCTCTGCCGCCATCCAATATAAAACCGGGACGAGCACCAATTTATTCTACTAGATGTAAGTAATGGGGGCAGCATACTTGGGGAGCTCTTATTGATGTCACTCCTAAACTCTTTTCTCCGCTGCTGCGAGCGGTCTGTGTTAAAAAATTGCTTCTATAACCGTAATTCAACTCCCCCGTTTCACGCTAAGCTGGAAAAGGCTTGTAACTTGCCGGGTGCTCCCACCCGTTTGCTTTCTCGTTATTCTCATGTAATACACACTTTTAAAGACCTTGTTTGTCGAACTGTGATTTCCTATTTTATCTTCGTCTGGCGAGCGTCAATCAAGCTCATCATTTTGATATTTTTAGACTTAAAGAGAAACTCCACAAGTAAATAAGTGGGCACAAAAGTGCCTCTACATCATTATAGGCTACGGGGTATTATGATAATTTTTCCTAACGTACACAACCACTCTGAATCAATCAAGAATGCCTGGCTGAACGAGACTGTGTTCAACTGTCCGACGGTAATTGAATGACGAGAAAGCGTATGGTAATGTTAAGTTGAAGGCGAGCCCAGTAAAGAGCGATATGCTAATGAGAATGATGGAGTAAAGCGCCTGCTAAAATACTCCGGCGAGAGGGAGGACCGCCTTGTTTTTCTGATTAGCAGTCCCGAGCACCAGATGCTCTGCCCACTCGGTCATCCCGATAAGAGCTAGGATTTGGCCCAGCTAGATAAAGAACGTACCCGAGACATCGCCACTAAGGTAGACTTGTAACAAATCCCAAATCAGCACCTCCGTATAGTCTCCATCAGTAAACAATTTACAGAAGGCAACCGGCCACTTCTTCGCTCACCTCTGAACCCACAATTCTCTTGAAGTACCTAAGTGAAACGGATTTCAAACAGCAATATGCAGCCTCAACCTACTGGAATACCCACAATCGATAGTACTAAATGGAGGGGGGCCATGCTGAACAGCATAGTTCAAAAATCTTCCTAAAACTGATTAATAAATTCTTCAAAATTGAAAAAGAAGAATCGAAATCTGAATCGACTATCACTAAAAATCGGAACCGTACAATCGATTCAAAAAATTCGATTTTAGATATGAAATTTTTTGACGAATCGGAAATCGATTCTCGCAAAATAAAATATCGATACCACCGTTACGTTGAAAAAACGCATCGATAAATAAAGTACCAAAAAATAGGTTTGTTCCAGGTTTGACGGAATGTTAACAGAAATCGCCGGAGACATGCGCAGTTTAGATACTGCTGTTCCAGGTCGATCGTAAGTTGGACGAAAACCGATAGCTCGAGTACGTGCGGTCGGGTTCTGTCGACAGAAGTTGGACAGCTGTCGACAGACGCAGTCAGACCTGGAACAAACCTTTTGGTACCATGTAGGTATGAGTACCAACTTTAAAGAATTGAAATTTTTTTCAAATGATGCGCAATACGAGTTGTACGAGTAATTTAAAAGAAACTATCAATATTACCTAAATATCACAACCAAAGTTGTGTGGCCAAGTCATTGATTTTGATGCAAGTATTTTTCTCAAAATACCGCAGAATTTTACTTGGTAGGTAGTTATCCCAAGAAATGTGAGAATGACCCAATCGATGTGTCATATCGAAAAGTATCGGATCATAATTATTATAACCACAATAAGTTATTGGCAATAACCTCCTACGTGTTTCTCGACTTCAATGGCTCTCTGCTTTGCTGCTTTTTGTAATCAACAAAAATTTTCGATAAGGCTCATAGTTTCTATAAGGCTCTCTGTTACTCTGTGGTTTCTATACTTTTCTTCGAGTGTTCTTTGTAATCTGTACGAGCTTAACTCTTTACGCATTGTTGAGTGATGGCTATGTAGCAAACAACTTCTTTTCTGTAAATGTCCTACAGTGGAGGCCACAGTTGTATTCTGTGTGAGGGTGAACCAAATCTCGTCGTGCATGCTCTTGAAGTTTGTTTGCAACAAATGAGAAACCCTTATGCTCCGGATGATCAATGAGGAAATGGACTGTCTATCATGGGCGCTGTTATTTAAGCTTAACCAATTTTGTTAATGGTAAGTAAGTAAGACTTACTTAAGATCACTTAAGTGACCCGTGATCCGTGAGATTGCATTCCTTTCCATCTTCCTACAGTGTTGACTCGTATCGCTACTGGTGCCTATTCAGCTGTTGGTTAGTTTATAAATGTATCACACGTCAAAATGATCCTGGTGCTCTACGGTGCTTAACTGTCAAAATTTATGAAGTTGGTAGCCGGTTAGCTCATTAAATTTTGGGCGATACATACTCATAATATGGTTGCACTCTATTACGGGTTGAAATTTGGGAGCGGCGCTCGGCGTATTACTTTCCTTCGTAAGAACACCCGAAGCCTGAATTCAAGCAGTTTCTCAGCCGTGGAGGTTATCACATTACCGTAAATGGAAAGCAAGTGAATAAAGGAAGGTTTAACCTTCTTCGTGGTTATGTAAAGTCGGGCCGCCGTGAAAAATATACGGAAATCCTCGCCGGAGCGTACGGCGGGGTAGGACACTCGAAATATATTATAACGTCCCCGACGACCCGGTCGTTGGGTTTCGATGAATTATGAAAACTCCCCTGGCGTCTATGTATCATCGTGGATGACATCTCGCCCTCTTCGTTTTCCCTCCTTCTTTTTCCTGTGCACGTCATTACTAACCCTTCTCGGATAATTCCCATTTTCAAGAACGGATGACTTGTCCTTTGGTCGTAATGAACGCTTCGAGGTTGAATGTATAGCTTAAGAAATCGTGTTACCAACGTCAAGTGTATACCAAGTTTGGAGATTAAAAAAGTCAAATTGTTCAGTCAATTCATCAGTTTTATTCTCTTATAATTTCAAACAGTGTTGAAAGAAACCTACTTGAAACATTTCTCATCGAAACATGCTCATCCCTAGTCTCAGGGTGACGACCCCCATCTCAAATTTTATCGCCTCCTTTACCTCATCTCGTCACTTCAACCCAGCCACCATTTACCAGAGTGAATAGACGAGGATTTCCAAACGTCTATAGGTTCATTAGCGACGCCTGTTATTTGAATAAGGCTCGTAGGGATGCCTGACACCCTCAGTGTTCTGTACCTTCTGGTTCTGCCTTGTCATCAACGGACGGCCCTGGTGTAAACGAGAAAACAGGAGGAATGACTCGACGATCCGCAACTTCTCAGATTTATTGGTAGCGTGTGGGGTCTCCCGTGGAAAATATGGAATTCTTTGAAAAATCATTATATTTCTCACAAGGATTATTTTATTATTTCAATATAAACTGCACAAATCTTAAAATGAAATAATGTATCAAAAATTACTCAAAAACAAAAGCTAAAAATGAAAAAATAAAATAAAAACTATCTGCACGTGTTCGGACAGATGAGATAACCCCAAAAATGAATTCTACATCCAAAATTACTCCGAAAACGAAACCTCATTCGACATTTAAAAGCCCTCTTTGGAGCCTCATTGCCACAGGCCTCATTGGAGCCACAGATGCTATAGATATTGCCAATATTTCAGTTTAAAAAATAATCGTACTAGCCGAAACGGCCTGGGTGGCCAACAACGTTTCATTTTTGGAGTCTATTCATCAGGAACATAATTCATTATATGGGCAGGTTTTGTGGCCGATCAAAATGTTTGTTCCCGTTGCGAAAAATGAGATTTGTTATTTATTGTAAATGAACCCAAAATCACATTGCTGTCGCTGTGTCGTTGTTCTTTTTGTGCCACTTAACGAGAATCTTCGGAAGTGGTTCTTTTCTTCTGAGGTAAACAGATCAAGGAAATTGAAGGCTTTTTCAATGGCAAACAAACTTAAAAGGAATAGTGCAAAGTTTTCCCAGTCCGTAATTGAAGCTAAACTTTTTCTCTTCGAATCCTTTCAAACTCTCAAGGAATCATTCATCCTGCTCATTCAAAAATTGCTTCTAACGAATTTGCCATCGGGGAATCCATCGGCATCGGCAGGATTCCGGGTCAGCATGAAACAATGATCTTAGCGAACATCTGCGGACGAAGAAAGCCGGCAGTTGTCTTGTACCTCCGGTAACAGTAACAGTAACTTCGTCTGTCAAGGGGCACTTCGCGTGTACAACTACTATAGGGAACTACCTGGACTACTAGGGGAGCTCGACCATTTTGCTGTACCCTACTGAGGTCATATCAATAAAGTAACAACGCCTGGATGCCCACATCATTGTTGGATCTTGAGGGCTCCAGATGATTGCTGATGCCTTGGGTCCTTAAAGCCTTTCAAGATCTGATTGTAACTAGTGAAAGAACCGTGCGATCTATTCAGCAGGTGGAGAGGTCCTTCGGCTGAATAGGAAGCCTGGTTAGCTCCCTGTAACAATGAAAATAACGATCCCTCAAGGCTGTGCGATTCAACTTTCTCGCATCGTGAAGTTGCGCTGAAGTATTTTCATTAACTTATCGTCTCCTCTTCTCAACACGGCTGTGCCACTAATAAAATTAATGTATTTAATATATTGTGTCCTGTTTTTTGCAGGCCAGTTGCTTGTTATATCCTCGTCCTGCCGAGCGAGACATTTGGTTTATTTGGCGGAAGTCCTGTTTTTGTCTCGCTTATTGTAGGTGTGGTGTGGAGAACACTCCCACGTGCGCGCCATTTAGTAACGAACATTAGCGAACAGAAGACAGAAGTGCTTCCTCGCTTAGTTGCTATTGTGCGAGAAACTGAGAACCGCTCCTTTCCTCTCCAATGGCCACACTGCCACTTTGATCAGCATCTCTATTACGTCTGATCACTTTGTAGCTGGAAAGGGGGAAATCCTGATCAACAGCGCAGGTCCTGGCGATCCTTCCTCTGTTCTCTTGGATTGGGCATAGACTTATAAAATATTAGTCGATGTCGACTAAGGTGAGGTTCCCAAGCCCATTAAGGTCATTTTCCCTGGTCTGTAGGTTGTCTTCCTTTCTTATTTTCAATAAAAGTTCTGTGTTAATCTAGTAGGTATATCATATTAGCTTAACATTTATTAATTGCTATTATTTCTTGACCTTAGATAATCTAATAGTGTATCAAAGGGAAGGGGTTCCTGCTTTTGAATTTTCCGAAATTACCCATTTATGATTAAACAAATTTTCGTAAGGTCAGCTACTACTCAGCTTCTATTTCAAGGTCCTCCCGCTAATGAGAATTCTCTATAGGTTCTCCAAGTTCACGAAATTTCCGCCGTTTAATTATGACTCTGCTACGCCTACCTGCTCACTTGTAGTACCTCTTGTTTATAACTGACATCAAACGTAATTATAGCGGTTGCGCATGCTCGGTTTCCTTCGCACGGCTCCTTTCCTAATTAAACCTCGAGGTTTCCCCCTTAATATAGTCGCGCAGGTAGCGCCGATTTATCAACATAATGAAGGATAATAGGATCAGAGAATCACCCGTGGTGGTGTGGGACTGTCAAACGTAACCTTCTTGGCGAGAATCTATTGAGAAATTCTCTGGGGGTAACCTCAATAGATTTCCTCTGAACTCCAATGCTCTAAACCTCTTCCGAGTCAACAATTCTAGACAACGTTAAATTATAATTAATACCGCCCACGCCTCAGCTGCTGCTGACAGTGTTGGCTTGTTCTGACATGGTAATGTATCAAATGGCACAGTAGAACAAACCAAATCACGCAAGTCTTGGAACCCTTTCCCTTTTCCCTGCAACTTTATCAAACACATGGTCACATTCTGAAACGAGAAACAATTTGACCATTTGAATTGTATTTTTAAGAGAGTGGAATCGCACAGGGAAACTTCGTATTTGTAAAGGCCTGAAACGACATGAGGCTACTTTTCAGAAATCATTGTTCAATTTGATTGAAACCTTTTCTACCCCTTATTTTCAGATTCAACTCGAAGGACTCCAATCAACGATTTTGTGTTCCCGAGAGGAGAATATGATCAGAGGTGATTGAAAAGGCTTCCCGTTTTTCGCCCTCAAAAAGGAATTTATTGTGCTGAGTGAAAAGGAGGGCGTTGTTTTGTAGTAGTGATCTGTTCTGTAAGGAGTCGATTGAACCACAATACATTGGATTCGTCTCACCTTTTCGACCGTTCTTGGCAGATGTTGGGATGTTTTTCTGACCTGAAAGATAGAATGTAGAACAAGCGATACATAAAAATAAATATTTTGTTTGTAGATTGTATGGACTTTGACCCAAGCCGAGTGAATTTAGTATGACTGTGTACCCCACACAAATTCTGCAACTTTGGGAGTTTAGTGAAAGTTGATTTATTATATTTTATTTGTTTACAGGTAAGGCTGTACCATTCGTCGAACTGACTGTCGCCCATGCCTCAGTTCTCACCATCTTGGCCATTTCTTTTGAACGGTACTACGCCATCTGCGAGCCTCTAAGGGCCGGCTACGTCTGCACGAAAACCCGCGCCATCCTCATCTGCCTCCTGGCGTGGACGTTCGCAGCTCTTTTCACAAGGTGAATCCTCGATGCAGGAATGAGCTCCTTGAATGATTTTTTAAAATGTTTTTCCTGGAAAGGTCATCCTTCAAAAGTTACGAAAACGGGTCCTCATTGCAGAAAACGCTTCTCTCTTATTTATAGGGCCTCAGGAAAAATATAATATTTGAATTCTGAGGTCTGGAGGGGGTACATGACGTGGGCTGCTTCGTCATCTGTTGATTGGCCGAAATATCTTTCTCTCGTATCTATGCAAGTTATACAACTTTGCTACACGAAAAGCCGAACCCGAAAATCAAGAATTGGGGTAGTCATCACAGCAGGTCATTCGAAAATCGAGCATCAAGGGTTATCATCAAAGAAGGTTTTTCAAAAATCGTGTTTTTATTCCAATTCCGTTTAGATTAATAAATCTGAATAATAATTCAGCGCTCTGGCGGCTACTAGCCCAACTACTCGATGCCCAGCAAGGGATGTTGTGACGTCACGGGTCTTCCGCTTTCTGTTCAAATCTCCAAATTTTCTAAAACAGTTCTGCACGTAATTATGCCGATTTTCGAACTAAAAATTTGCGTAGGGGGAGTTTAAAGGGTGCTAAATCCGAATATATGGTTAGAAATGATGAATTTCGACCTTTTCAAGGAGCCCATTGTCTCCAAAGAAGAAACCCAATCGGGAAAATAACTTTTACCGAAATGACACAACAGTATCTTCCCCTCAACGGTATCCTAACGCCATTATCGTTCAACTCGAGCTTTTATTGCTGGTTATCGGAGACCAATGAGGCGATTCCCCCGCGGTGGAGCAGTCATCCGATTCGGCCATGAAATTTATCATCGGTATAAAACGAGCTATTTCGATATAATGCAACTTTAACGCGTTTGGTACGACCAATTTTTTTTATCGGAATAACGTAACGCGGGGAAACTTTCGTAAATTGGCGTCCTCTTTCGCGTAAAATCTTCAATTAGTATGTTCCCTGATTTTTTATAGGTAATAAATTTCCAGCGAGGTGAAGCTGAGCATCACGTCTCACGAAGTCCAACGACCTTATTATAATACTTCTTGATAGTCGAGGAACGTTATTGTAGTTGAGAGAGGTTGCGGTCTCCAGCGCTTTGACGCCAATGGGGGACAATATATTTCATCGGTTCCACAATGTGCGGTGTTGTGAATGCGAATGAACCCAACGCCGGCACCGTTCCGTGTTTTTGAGTTCCTTCATTTTATTTTAAAATGAGATGGATATCCGATTCATCGCTCATCCCCTACCTCCCGGGGGTCCCCCTTTTCTTCTGTCCCAATCTTATTTCAATTTATACTCCCAACGTCTCCAGAAGATCTGAATTGCATACTTTTTCTCTCGCTCTGCACGTGCTTTTTCTTGACGGAAACTCAAGGGATCATTCCTTACTTTTTTGTGACTATGACAACTGTATTGCTACTCTGGGCACAACTCTATGAGGTTCATTACATTTTGGATGTTTCAGGCTGATGAAATTAATTCTTAAAGTAATAAACCTGCTTCAAATATTCAAATATGTCTACCGATCCACGATGGCCTAAGAGTTGTCTACATGAATGTGGCCTTTCCAGTAAATCCCGATAACGAAGCAAGTAACAAATCGACTACCTTTTAACCGCCGAATAAATCATTTCAAAGCGGTAATCAGTGATTGGAGAGGCACCGTGTACTAACATTGTCAACGTCCGTGAGAACCGCACCGAGAAAAATGACGAGCCGGTTTGAACACGACTGGGGGAAATTTTCCCTTCCCAAGTTTGGAGCCGGGTCTCATAAATTCTTCGGGAGATTCTTATTAGGCAACAGGGTAAGGGAAAAAACGGGGCCGATATATCACGGCGCCAACCGGCTATGAAATCGAGCGCCCTTCAACTCAGCGATGACGGGAAATGTAAGGTCGTAGATTATTTCGAACGTTGCTTTGGTACTGAGTGAGCTTCACGTTGGGTGCCGAAGACTTGAAAGGGATGGAAGTTCCAAGGGAGAAATGACGAAGGCTTATTATGCTACGGGTACTTCAAGACCCTGTCAAGTCTGAGTGAAATATCGCGGACGATTTATAATTTCAACGTTGAAAGGGTTTTCGTGTTGGAGCACAACCTTCATGAAAATGCCATTACCCTGGAAAATACCCTACCTGTATTACCTACTTAATTAACTATATTTGAAACAAATTCTCAAAATGGGGTTATTCGGGAAGTCAAAATTTAGCGTTTTCTGCTCCATCTTCGGCTTCACCAGGAAAAAAAAAGAGTTTGAAAAAGGATCTAGGAAAAATAAGAGTGAAGAATGCGCACTAGTTCCATGAACTGAGAGCGGGTTGCTGATCCATTTACGTACCGCTGAATGCATTTTTCCAGCCAGTGCTGGCGTTTGTTGGGAGTATGAGATCTTCGAGCACTAACGAATTAATTTGGGAATACCTCCACATCACAGTGGTACGACACTAAAAACCCTGTAAAGTCGTAGATGTTAGGGTGGGCTGCATTGGATTTCTTTTTAGAGCACTGTGGAACCCTTCGCAAGCATTTGTGGTGTTATTTGCGGAGGTTCTGGAAGCCCACATCTCCGGTGACCAGTATGCGTGGATATATGCGCCATACCTGCCTGATTTCCTTCGGTTGATGAACTATCCAATCTCAGAATCCCTCACTTACTTCGCCAGGGTCTGAATATTGGCAGTCCAAATGACCCAAGATTTGGGTGGACTCGTATACACGCCCTCTGCCACGTCGGTTGTTCTGATATGAGCAGATCATCATTATTTCACTTCCATGGGTGTACTCATGGTGTGAACCCCATTTAATGCATCCTTGAGTAGGTTACCTTTTTTTATATATATATTTTATATAGCAAAATCAGATGATAAAATTTTAGCCGTGCTTGTGTACAGAATTGGTACTTCCCTAGCGCCCGTAGATTCTTATAATGAGATAGGTACAATGAGATGGTGAGATATTCATCTCGAAAGCTATAGGAAAGTAGGTAAGGATTCTGTAGTTCAATTCCGATTCTTATGCACTTTTCTGAAGAAAAAAAAAGTTAATGCAAATCTCGCTGATTACTTGATTATTCTTGGAATATTCCCGAATACAATAAAATCTAATAAACCGTTTCAAACGGAAAAAAACAAGCCATCAATTGAATTGAATAGATGAGCGCAACCTTTTGTTATTACGAATATTTAACTAAGAAACAGTAGGTATCTAGCGACCAAACTATGCAACACAACACATCATCCACGTGATGCTCATTACGTAAACAACTGCACCCTAACGACGGATATGAGGCGTTTCTAAATTAGATATAATTATGTAAACAACTGCACCCTAACGACCGATGCTTAAGAAAACCTTATGCCGATCCGAGGTAACGAACGGCTCAGGCTGCAAAAATCGTTTTGGAGTCGTTGGAATCAGCCTAAAAAGCTCATTCTATAGACCCTTGTACCAACGAAATCGGACAAAAACTTTCGTCCCCCTATTGAGGCCTCCTTAGTTACACATCAGAGATAAACAACTTTCGTCGTGAAGTACCTCCCGAAAACCGATGAAAGGGATGAGGGAGGAAAAATCAAGGTAGCCTATAACCACCCCACGAACTCGCTGATCACAATGAGACCACCCTCATGAAAATCTGTTGAGCCGCTCGGGCGTGATGCTCTGTACACAAAAAAACAAAAAAACAAAAAAAAAAAAAAAACATACATGTCGAGGAGGTGAGCGCACCTTTCCATTTTTTGGAAAAAGGTTGCGCTAAAAACTTTCCATGAGTGAAATTACCGACATCACGTATCTCATTGTTCCGAGCAACACACTAGAGAGGACCAAATCGGCCATCTCTCTCGAGACCACCAAACATGTCATCGACAAATTTTCCAATACAACTTTTACACTTCCCACGCGTTCCTGTTGAAACAGTTTGACGTCCAATTAGCCGTCCCGAGTTGAATAAAAATGCCTTTTGAAAAGGCTTGGAAATTTATTGCAGGGTCACCGCGCCAATTAGTCGGCCATAACCCACGTACACACATACCGCAAGAAGCAACCGTCTTTCATTTCTTTGGGAATTTTCGCTGAAATATTTCTTTTGTTAAGAACTCTTCGGAATTGTATTTATCGAGCTAGAAATATCGCGTTGTCGTTATTCTTTCAACAAATAGTGATTTTTATACTGCCAGATGTTGCCGGTGAATCAGTTGACCGATCGTTTATGGCCGAAGTAGAAACTTTATGATGGTTCGTAAATTCATTTCCGTCCAGATTGCTATCGTGATGCTTTAATCGTATGGTAGAGGGTGTGTGAAATAGGATGCGTCATATCAGAGATCAACTGCTTCATAATCGATTTTCACTTATCTCATTTCAACTTCCCTGTGTGCCTCATTTTCTTGTGAAGTGAATTTTCCTTAGTTGGTGGCTCAGAGCCCCCGAAGAGTGGATGATCTGCCGCCTTGCGCTGCTACTCCGTCGGGGGTAAGTAAATACCTTCCGCTATTGTCAATGATAGTATTTAATCTTTGAAAATCGATTGTCGAGAAGGAACATGCAAAGCCCCCGGTCGGTAGCAGCTCAAGGTTATTGGTATCGGATTTCCACTAAATTCTTCTACCAAATTCAAACATCACGTAAATCTTGACTTCAACCTCTTCTTTCCGCTATATTCTCTCAGCACTGCTGCAAGCACCTGGTGGACGCTTTGCATTTTCTTTACCACTCTGCCCTCAAGTATTCTTTCTGTGCACAACTTTTCACTTTTCCGGCCTCACCGCCACCCCATCACAAATTGAAGATAAAATATGTCGTTAAAAATCTTGCTGAAAAAGCGTTGTGGAGTTCAAAACGAGCAATTAGAAGATATTGTACTGGTTTGAATATTTCATAGTTCAATCAGGAGGAATCCTCTGAAATAGATGGTAAACTGAGTTAATAAAAGTTTCATAACAAGTAAATGGAAAAGTTTCGAACGGAAAGAAAAAGTTCCGCTCTCGAAAATTAGTCTGCCGTGATCTGAACCCTGTTTCAACAAACTTTGAAGGTCTTCATTTGTCCCTTTTGAACGTATTTGTGTGTAACATCTAAAATGCCCAAATATTTAAAGGAAATTTTTCTTTCTTTTTTTCAGCCCGATCATCAGCTTCACCAGCTACGAGATGAAAGAGTACATAGATGGAAGCATAGTTCCTGCCTGCCTCACGCAAGCTGAATTCTGGTTTCCCACCGTCTTCTTCATATTCATCATTTCCCTTTTCTTCATCCTCCCCCTTTTCATCCTGATTTTCCTTTATTCCGTCATCGCTAAACACCTCATGGCTGACACGGCGGCGAGCTCGACCGACGGTTTTAACCAAAGAGCCCGAAAACAGGTGATTTTTCAATTTAGTGTGATCAAATTTTGGTTGTTTAATTCAATTTGTGAGTAATTTTTTACGGTGGCGTTTGCGTTGTGTGATTCATCACTAACCCAGCGTTGTCTTTTGTTCGTGTCATTCCTTAAGTAGGTTCCTAATTAATTCATCCCCCCCCCCCCCCCCTGTGAACGTTTTGCGGACTGAAACATATTGCCTCATTACACTGTTGCCTATCTTGAGTCTTTATTGTCCTGCTCGTTAATTAAGGTCATTGGCGTTGATTTATTTCCAGGTGGTCCTCATGTTGGTGACAGTTGTGGTCTCATTCTTCACTTGCCTCCTTCCATTCCGGATCTTCACCTTGTACATCATCTTTTCCGACCGAGAAACCCTCCTGAACATGGGCGTCGTCACTTACTACAACTTGCTGTATTTCTGCAGAATCATGCACTACGTGAATTCGGCCATCAACCCCATTTTGTACAACTTGATGTCCTCCAAGTTTCGCCAAGGATTTTCCAGGATGGTCATGTACCGGAGGAAGAGGAACTTGCTGTTGCTGAGACACAGAGCGACTTTCTCTTCGAGCATGACTCAAAGCTCCATCAGGAACAGGGGGTCGCCCGATCTGTCGTGGCGCGGCGCTTCCTTGGACTCGAGGAGAAACGGTTCCATCAGGAGAAGCGTCATAATGAGATCGTCTCTTCTTGGAGAGCGCACTAAACCCAGTGACGTCCCTATGCAAAATCCTGAGAGTTACGTCTAACTATTTCACATCAGTATGGCCCTACAGTGCCGATCCAATGATCTTCCTAATTTTCAAAAATACTGCAAACATAGTTGAATTTTTCATCATGATTTTTGTAGAGTAGCTTCTAAAGATCCAGGTCATTTCATCAAGAGAAAGATGAAGGGTATGAAAATCCATCTTGACACAGCGTTTTATGGTGATAGTCACAGTTAGTACATATAAATATTGAATAGATTTACTCTCATAAAAAATTTAGAATTCTGAACTATCATGAAAAAATACATTATAAAAAGTCATTTTCCTAGGTCTAGGGACGGCACGATACCACCGATAAGTTTTCAATTGTAAAGCTTTTTCTTTTTCAAGAATTTTCAAATTTAGTACCTGTAGTAGTAAGAAGATCGATTGAACCGATGTAATAGTACTGGTGGTTAGAAGCAATATACATAATATTATTATTATTATGTTTATCGCTTCTAACCACCTTTAGTTTTTATCTTCTACAACCTGCTTGCCCATGACCTTCCTTGGTTCGTAATGTTATGTAAACGAAACCTTGAGGCCTGACCAAAGAAAGGTTTCTTGATACACAATCTCATTTTCAGGGCTTTCTCATGTTTGACAGGGCACACGCATGTTCATGATGATTGTGTGTACGTAAGATGCATGTTAAATTACTTTATTTAATAGGGTGGAGTGGGGTAATTGTGTAAACGGGGTAAATGTGTTAACTATTCATAAAATGGCGCCAAATGAAGCTACAATGTTGAAATTTTTACTGTGTGTACCTACTTAAAGATCCAATGAGACTTATCACAAAAACTGGCGGGTTTCGGGGCACCTGTTGAGAAGGTACTGTTGTTTGTCTGTGGCAGTCAATGTTTCACGATTAGCCAGTGTTTCACACTTGCCTCGTGATGCTTGAATACAAATACTGCGAGAAATGTATGCAATTTACACCCCTTTTTCCTGGGGAAATGTGATCTACCGAGGACTTTTGAAAAAATTGTCATTTAAAAATGATGAACAGCGTCAGATGAAAACCTTTGGTGATATTTGAACTCAGCATCAAATGAGCTTCCTTCAATTTTTAAAAAAAATTGAAATGACCTACCTGCAATATGGCGGCTCAAAAAATTCAAAGTTGAACTATTGAAAAAAGAAGCAATTATCCACTTCACCCTATCCTTAAGCTAGGAATAAGAAATAGATGTAAGTACATTGTATTCCTGGAGCTCAGCATTGACTGAGTCTTATCTCTACCCATACGCTATGGCAAAGTTTTCCTCCTGTAGCCTGCAAGCAGGGCCGTGGAGAGAAAATCCGGGCCCGGGGGCAAAATTCATCGGGCCCCTAAAAAAAAAAAAAGTATGAAATTTTTTTCTATGTTGATCTGTCCCTTTCCCCATTTTGCCTCTCCTCCCCCCCTTTTTTTACAAAAAAAAAAAAAAATTCTCAAGAAAATCCGGGCCCCCCTACGAAGGCCGGGCCCGGGGGCAACGGGTCCAGTCCCCCCCCCCCCCTCTACGGGGCTGCCTGCAAGTAACCAGCCAAAGGTTGCAAACTGGGGGAAACTAAGTCTCAATCGCGAAGAATTTGACCTGAATACTTATAAAACTCACTTATAAAACTTATTAAGCCATACTGAAGTAGTTTTCATTCAAATTTTCAATGTTCTGTACGAATCTGAACGAAAACTTCCTTGGAATCGCTTAATTAGATTAATACATAAGTATTTACGCGCTTTTTGCGCTTTATTATTTCTAATTTTTATTTACCTTACAACAGTGGATCTGTTTGCTTTAATTTGCAGCCATACTTGGTATGCGGAATATTATGATGCCCCACTTTTTCAAATGTGACGTCACGACTCGGGAGGTCTATTAGGGCGATTTCTCATGCAACCATATCACGACACGCCACCTGTGACGCCAACTGGTTGATTACTTGATACTTTGCCATTGCACCTGGAAAATCATCATTACTATGTACCTAATAACTTACTGTACGTCACACGATACTTTTTTCCCATCTGGTTTTTTTTTCGATCTTATCCAAGTCTGGGTTGTATCAGTGTAACGGCAGTAGTATCTACGAGTGCTATCTCGTATTATTGTTGCCAATATTTATCGAAGTAAGAATACTTTTCAATTATCATCGTCGCGAGATTTTGAATATCGATACTTATTGAAAACTGTATATCAAAAAAAGTATCGTGCCGTCTTAGACCGTCACTCGAAATAACTTTCCATCATCTTCCATTACTATTTAGAAATTCTCATAAAAATACTTAATTGCGAACGAAGTTCCTTCAAATTTAGAAGTGGCTCACATCTAAGTGCCTCACTGAGCAAATTTGTGATTTCATAACGACCCACCTATTGATGATATAACTACCCTATGGTATTATCCTAAATTCGTACTAAAGTCCAGTTTAAGCTCCATCTGGACACCGTCCCACCGGGGCTTCCCAGTCAGTAGTGCTCTCTTTTTTGTGATTCCAAGGATAATGAAAGATTGCTGTCTTGCAATTTAGAGTAATTACGATTATTCTCATAATGACGATACTTAGGTAATTTCGTAACAATGACATAATTTATGAAAAATGTGGAATGACGTCTGACGTTCAGAATTGTATTCACACCTTTGAGGCGTCGATTAATAATTAATTATTAAAGATTTTTGTACTTTTTTACTCGTGCAACATTAAGTTATTGCTTCATACCTACTCTAGGTCAATTGATTCAGCATTATTTAGAATTAATGAGCTCTTTATAGCCAAGAAAACGATACAATTCTTTTCAACTATTTATCGAATTTTATGGAGTAACCAAGTGGGAAAAAATTGTATTTCACTGCTGTTATTGTATCTAAACTGCATGCTTTTATGTATTTAATTTAATTTTAATTCACGCCGTACAGCGATGGAGTTGCCTTTTGAAGATGAGTGCCTTTGATATTTTGGATAATTGGTTTCCCGTAGAAAGTTTTATCATTAAAAAAAAGTTGCGGTGCCATCCAGGTTGGGGTTTCTTCAAGCAAGAACTTTGCTTGAATAGATTCGTGTAACTCAATTTTTGGAGTGGGAAAATTTAATGTTTAAAGAAGATGATCTTATGGTAAAATATACTGAATTTTGTTGTCCATTAGTAAGACTACCAAAAATGAAAGGTCAATCTTAAACAGTGAAAATCTAACATCACCAAGGCAAATGAATCATCAGGGTCGTAATTTTTAACCCAAAGCCCTCTTTCCCGTCTAAACGTGACTAATAGCCCGGGGGGGAAAAGTGTTCGGAAAAAATTCATCTTTTCCTCCTTTTCCTTCCCCTTCAACTTCTTTCTTGGACTTTCCTTTTCCGTCATCCGCCCTTTTTCTGAAAATAGGTCGGGAAATGAGTGGGAAGGATTATAATTTAGTAGGAGATGATTTACAACGTAGGAGGGGGGGGGGGGGGGGGCACTTTTCGACGAAACTCTTTAACGTCTCGAACTGCGACGATGGTGGGGGAAGTAGGTGAGTTCTACAGTGAAAATATGCGTTTCTCGGGAACTTTTAGGAGGCTACAAATAAAAGTTTAGACGTGCTTCCAGAGGGCGTTGAGGCGGGCGTGGGTGAGGACGAGGAAACGGTGATGTTTTTTCTCCTAAATTAATTACGGCAGTTTTTGTTTTACTAGAGTAATTAGTAATTTAGGAGAGCTCGGGCGGGGAAAAACACTTTGGCGTTGACGAACGAGGGCTTGGTTTTCTCTTTCTTCCACTTTTCTTCAATTTCCTCGTTTGTATGTGATTTCTGGTGGACTTGTACGAGCATTCGTTTTTGTTATGAAGGAGCAGAGAGTTAAACTTCGTATTTTTTTACATAGATTAATTTTGTACATATTCACTTCAACAGTTTTATGGGCTATTGTAAAATATGCCCGTTTACGTGCTCTTTTCGTGTAGAGTCATCGTCCACCGAACTCCTGCATAACATACGATGCCACATCTGTTGACCCGCAGTACTGGAACGCCGTACGGTCAAACTGTAACTGAAGGGGCAAGGGAATAAGGTCGGAGAAATGGAAAAATGTTGTCGAAGTTGAAATAGTAGAGGAGAATGTGGGAATATGGACCCCTATTCATTTTTTTGTTATGAAAAATCAAATTTCCAACTAAGGGCTCAACTGTTTATGGCAGACGGCTTCATTGCTCACCGTAAAGTGACACAAAGTTGGAAAAAAATTTAGATCGAATTTAGGTGTCATAAATTGAGTTTTTCCAAGAAATGACAAAATTGTGTCTTTGCAAAGATTGTAGGTAGGTATTATGGACCCCAAGGTATTTTAAGTAAAAAAAGTGGAATAATGGCCAAAAATCGCAGGAGAATCGAGTTTATCATAACAATGATGGCCGTCTGCCATAAACAGTTGAGCCCTTAGTTGGAAATTTTATTTTTCTCAACAAAAAAATGAATAGTGGGTCCATATTGCCACCTTCTCCTCAGCAGGAAAAAAAACATGGCGTCGCAGTAAGCCTTGCGGGGTCCACATTATAATTATCGATGGAGCCATATTATCAAAAACTGTGTTTTTTAACCTGCAGGGAAACGATATTCAGGATACAAAAAACGGATTATCACAGCCTCTGAAACATGCTCGTGAAGGGGGAGCATCGATATTTGCTCGAATTGAAGTTTAAATGAGCAAAAACGAATGTTTTAATCACCTCGTTCAATATTTGATGGAGCAGGAAAAAAACATGGCGTCATAGTAATCTTGTTGATGGAAAACGGAGCGTCCCCGCTTGCCCCCGTCGCTCCCCCACTCCTAAGATGCGGTTCAAGCTGCTTCTCCACTCTCACTCGCTCGCTACCCATAAATGCTTCTTTTTTTTTTGGTTTTGGGTCAAAGGGCCTATCTTGAAGAAAACCATTCCCCCTCTCTAATTCAAAATTGAATCAAATTTGAATTTCGAAAGTGTCCTGGGAATTTGAGTTTCACCGTAGGAGCCCTAACCTCACTGCTACTGCTTCTTAAATGCTGGAGGAAGTAAATGGCGGAGTGGGCACGTGGTATGGATGAATGGGGCGGGGGCTATAAGAGAAAGTGAGGGAGTGGAAAGAAGTTGGTGGTGGTGGTGGTGTAGAGGACGAGCGGTACACCGTCCGGGAGGGGGGGGGGGTGGATGCATACACGCGACAGACACTTTAAAACCAAATACATCCGTAAAAATCACATCAGCGTTAAAAAAATATTCAAGATGCGGTTCCCCAGCCATTAGATGGTGAGGTGGTGTATTTTGCAGTGGATGGTTTGACCTTTCTTCCAAAAGAAGTTTATTGAGTCATTATAAGAACTTACGAACAATGTAGGAACGTCCTGTGCCGCAAGTTCTACACACTTACTTATTCCATGACCAATATCCAAGACCTACTCCTATTAAGACGGTTTTCTTTCATTGGTTGGTTTCAAACTCGAAGAGGATCTTGAGATTCAGCCGGAATACTACCTCTGGTGTCATGATTATGCCCTGAAAATGGTAAAAAGAAAAACACCTAAACGTTGTCCTGGAAAGGGCGTAGCTTTTCTGACAATCTCAAGACCCACCACCGAGTTTTTCCACTTTTGCAACAGTATTATGAACACATTTCGTTACATTCTAGAACAAATGGTCATGCGCCTTAAATACTTACTCGTAATTTAGTGAGCCTCTAAGAAAATGAAAGCTTTGGTAGTATTATAGATGTGTAATTTGTCTGCAAATGTGGATCACTTAATTGCAATTACTTATCTCAACTTAATGATACGTAGCGTTCACCTGTAGGTACTTGGCAGCGTGAGCGGATTTGGGTTTTCTCGTTGTATAAGTTGTTTCTAAAATGAGACCCAACATTGCTGTTTCGAATGCTATTGTTCATTAGATTATCGAGGGACAAAGGGGAATACACTTGTTTAAAATATAACTTATTAGATTACAAGTTACTGGTTCAATGTATATTCCATTTAGTGTAGTAGGTATTTTAAATTAAGCTTGGTCCTTGGACAGTATTTCGCCTTACAGCTGACAATATACTAAAGTGCCAAAAAATGTGCAGTTTATAAATATAATCCGTTCATCAAACTAAATTAGTGTAATTTAAATTACTTGGCAGTTAATACTAACAGCTAGTCATTCAAAAATATTTACTTCTGCATAAATTGTGTCTACTGAGGGTGTATTATCTTTCAAATAGTTTGTTCTACGAGAAAAAAAAGTGTTGCAAATTGTATTTATTCAAACTAAATTATTATTTGATAGTTTATTTAACACCATCGAGGATGATGCCAAAGAATTTACAATGGGATCACCGTGTTGTATACAATTTTTTTGTTCGGAATTTTTGGTTTTTATGCGAAGGTTTTTAGTGGTAGCTTCGATGGGTGAGTTGTAGTTTTTGTATGTGAATGTCGTTTGTTGTAAAAAATAAATAAATAAATTGCTAGTCGGCATAATAGCTACTGCTTTCTACTTAATGAAGTATATTTCTTTTAATTCCTGTTTCTCTTATGTGGACACGATTAAAAAATTCTCCAGCTAAAAAGAAAATATTGCGATTAGGAATTTCCCAAGTTTACGAAGAAGCTACTTCCAGAGAATTATCGCCTCCTGGGTACTGAAAATCGGTGCTTTCATTAAATGGAAGTCTTTCGTTTACTTCGGCGTATATTACGGGAAGGTGGGGTCACCATTTTTCTTCGGGCATTACCAAGTTAATTGTTATTGGGTAAGTTAGAACCCCCTCCACTAACTATTGGCCTTACCTTGCAAGATCTTCCGCCAAAGTGCTGTTCATCACTATAACGACCTCCAGGGAGACCACCTTCTGGGAAGGGTTTCTTAGCTATTAAATTATTTGTCCTAAACGCTCTTCTTAGTTTGGGGAGTGATAAGGGTGTGGGTTCTTATTAACTATGAATTGAAGGCAGTCAGACGGGAGGTCAATTTTTCAGATACAGGTTTATTAATTTTCATCGGTGGAGGGATCGTGTGTGGGACTGAACGTAGAGCGCTCTGGCGGTGAGGCGGGTGTTACTTACTAAAAAATTATACTGATGAATATAGTACTTTTTGCAAAGCAACCTCCTCAGATCTACGAGTATGAAGTGCAATTTAGGTTCTATAAGAACGAACCTGCCGATTTTGCGCGCTTTCTCCACCTTTGGTTTGGCGGTTGAAGTGCAAGATCTCTGCAGTTGATTGATATGGTGTTTCATTAAATTTCCTCGAAATTTCAGTCCCATCCTCGTCGTTGCTGACTACAGAGATGAGGAATACATTGATGGGACTATTGTGAAGGTCTGCCTGATGCAAGCTGACACCTTCTGGCCGGCGTTCTACTTCATCATGAGCATCGCCATTTTCTTCGGTCTCCCCTTGGCGATACTTATCGTATTGTACACGGTGATCGCTTGCCATCTGATGTCCAATCCGGGTTTAGTGGCTCCGAATTCATCGTCTTCTGCCACCAGGTATTTCAAGGTTTGTTTAGGATCTTGGATAGCGTGATTTGGCTCTGACACGGTTCGCTTCTTCGCAGGTACAGAAGACAAGTGGTGATGATGTTGGGGACTGTAGTGGTTTCCTTCTTTATCTGCCTCCTTCCCTTCAGAGCTTTGACCCTTTGCATAATCATCGCACCGCCTGAATACATATTCTCATTGGGCATGGAGAAGTTCTACTGCATACTTTATTTTTGCAGGTGAGTGGACCAGTGTCACGTTTTTCAACTGCACATTGAACATAATATGTACATATTATGTAGTAGAAAAGTACTCTGCTGACATTTTCAGCCTGATAAACTCATTTGTTTCAGGATAATGTTGTACCTCAATTCCGCCGTCAACCCAATTCTGTACAACCTCATGTCCTCCAAATTTCGCGATGGCTTCCGCAGGCTTTTGGGTCTCCAAGAGTCGGACCCGCTGGCCAGAAAAGGGACCGTCACAACGTCAACGTTGACGACGTCGTCTTCAAGGAAATCCTCTTCGGACAATCATCTTTTGAGGTGAGCGCAGGTACTTTTTTTGGTCCTGAAAGAGCCTTAGGCACCTCGGCAAAGACTTTTGGGTCTCCTGAAAGTACCTCAAATTGAGTGTTCGCGACCCATATACGCGCGGGAAATTCAAACGTTCTACAGACAACCCGAGGTGTATTTTGAAAAAAGATTTCCGTAGTATATGGGGGGGGGGGGGGGGCCAAATTTACTTGTTGCCCCAGGGCCCCCGAGGCTCGAGCTACGGCAGCTGTTCTTTGTGGGAGGGGGATCGGTGTGTCGGGAGCCAAAATCGTCGGTGCGTTCCTTCAACGTTCCTTCAGCAGTCCTCGCGTTGGGGGAACAGGTCAGAGGAAAACAGCAAATGAAAGGAGCTCGTATAATTCAGTTAGAGCCTGTTAAACGTTAAGATGCACACCTCAACTCCCATGCGTTGCCAGTTTGCCGTTGAAATTGTAGAAGGCGCCTCGTTCATCAAACCGAGTCGAATGACATGGTTAAAATTTAATCATTTAATCATCTCCTGGTTCATCAAAACAAATTTTGTTTGAAAATTAATCCCACGAACCCGGGGGGGGGGTGTTGTCACGAAATGATCCCACTTCACAGATAAAAACCCCCAATCAAATAGATTCATATTATTTTGGATTGATTCATTTGTTCGTGTTCACGACCCCGTTATAGCACGTTTCGACAATGTTCTTCAATTTCTTTAGTTGTTACAAAATCGGAGGCAAGGCAAAAATGATGCGGTATGAAGGGTATTTGGTTCTTTGCCTAATATTGTTTCAACTTGAAGTTTGAACAAATCAAGTGAAGAGCGGTGCTTATTGCTTCCGAGTCTGCAAGGCAGCGGAAGCTTTGTTTTCACTTTCAAAATGAAAAACATTTTTGTGCTCCAAAATCAAAATTTCTACTCGTATTTTGCGTTTCAGAGCTTCCCGAACAAATTTGGTTCCGTGTCTGACTGTCCGCATTTCCTTTCCACAGCCATAACTTCCACAATTTTGATCGGATTTCATTCAAATTTTCAGTGTGGGTAAGGCCCTAGATGGTCCCCTATCAGTTTAATCATGATTGATACAGCGGTACGCCCGGCGCATGCGCGAATATTTTCTTGTTACAGTCATAACTCCGTCAATTTCGAACGGATTTTTGTCAGATTTTTAGGGATCGTGCCGGTAAGGTCTCTTCTAGTTTTCAATGTATCATCGGGCATTAGTTCAAGAGAAACTCAAACATATCCTCTAGCACCGTGCTTTCGGCTAATGTACTGCCTTCATCAGTGCTTATGAGGAAATTAGTTAGTACGTAATAGATGAGAAAGCTTGGGAAACAAGAACCAGTACAAGTACCCATAGTATGATTTCTTCTCATGCTTTTTAATTTTGGGTTGCCCGGAATTGTATTATCATGAGTATGGCGAATCGGTCGTTTCTGGTCTCCTAAAATTTTAATGGTGAAGATCACGACGAACCTTCTGTTCCATGACCTTGGCAGTGTATTTTTCAAGTGGGTATTCGACGTTTGGAGAAGAGATTCGATCAGATTCAATCATTTTCCAGACCCTCTCCAGGTTGCACTGTTCGGGCGTATACGCCCGTCATACATGACGTTTCCGCCCAAACTCTCAGTTAATTTACGAGGGGTGCTAATTTCTCCAGCCAAAACGATGCCCAAGCAAAACGTACTTTTCCGCCCCAAACAGTGTCCAAGTCGATTTATCGGTTCTTGTTGACCTTGGCGAGGAACACGAACTAGAGCCGACTCCAAAAGTCTTCGTTTCGGTTTCCGAAATACGTCATGCCGCTTTTGCTCCTTGACCCGAATGACGTTGACGTGGGATTTGAAGCCATCTTGAGAGCATGCAGGCGTCACTAAATTTGCGAATCCCTCCAACGTTGTGGGCTAAATTTTCTGCAGACGAGCCACACGGTGAACGCCAGTGAAAACTTCCATAAGGTTTTAAGGTTAGGTACCTACTAAGTAATATGTAAATAAAATCACCATGAAAGTCTTGTTATTCTTTTTTGACGAATTTACCTACAAGCATAAAAGCGACACTAGGTTGTTTCCCGCAAACCTGGTTAGGCGGAAAGGTCTATTTCCTTATGGTCCGAAATGGGCAGAAATTAAGGATGTTTTGACTGAGCAGTGGGGATTATTTCTAAGGTTTACTGATGGTCTTGATAGGGCGGTATGGTCAAACTCCCCACTTTTCTGCAGTGGATATGGACTCAACCCCGCTCAGGAGACAGATATCCTGGATCCGCCCCTGTCCCCCCCCCCCCCCCCCCGTCAAGACTTCACCAGCAACCTAGCGGTTCGGCCCTACGCTCAATTTTATCGCAAACGTTCTGTTACAGGAGGAGCGTTGTTCGGGTCATTTCCCTCGAAGACTCAAAAACAATGAAACTTCTCCACGGTGGACAACCGAACAAAGAAGAGAGCTACGTTTGACATTCCGAATTTCATATTTTTCATAAATTCATAATCGCTCATTTCTAAGCGGATAGTGGACGCCTGTCGGCCGAAATTGACTTTTCCACGTTTTTCACTGCTCAGGTTATGTTTTTTTTTTATCGCGGCCAACACTGCCATTGCGTTCGTTTTTGTATTTTAGAAAAGAAATATGTAGTTCAAAATTTGAATGTTGCTGATGATACTCTAACTAAATGTACGTGACTCTCATTTAAGAAATCGACGTTCCCGATAAAAAGTTACCAGATTTTATAAGTAATCTCACAAGTTACCGAAATTGTTGATATTTATTGTTTGTATGAAGATATATTCTTGGTGGCTATTTACCGTTTTTGGTTGTTTTAGAGAAAATTGTTCATATATGTGTATCCCTCACCCAAGCCCTTTCCTGAGCATATCATGTGTACATAAAAACCCCACTTAAGTGTTATGCTCTGCAGGTCTCACTTGAACAGTTTTAGGAATGACAACTTTTATTTACATGTATCAAGCATGTCATTCAACATTACAAATTTCATATTTTCTTATGTACCTAGGTAACCCTTTTCCGCCGCTGGTGTCATGGCCCGAAGAAATCCATTTTTGAGCATTTGTTTGCTCCCAGTTGCAACCTTCAGTTGGTTACCGGAAGATTAAGATGGGAAACTGTTCTCTTTGTTGGGAAACGTTCTCTTTGTTGGGAAACGTTCATGCCTCAGAGGCTGCATCAACGTTTCGGGACTTGCCATCTGCAGAAAACGTACTTATCTCCTGTATGATGGTGTTCATGGAGGAAAGGAATTCCTTTGTTCCATGGATGGTGTTATGCAGAAGGATCCTGCATGTGGTTGGTCAACGAAACTTCTCGAAAAAAAAATCCTCTTTAAATCACTTACTATAGAACACAAAACGAGGGATATCCGGCTCGTTCATTTCGGGAAGTGGGTATCAAGGAATGTAAACTGATGACGAAAGTTTGAGTCCCTGCTATTGGAGGCAACCTCACAGAAATATGCTGAGCATGCTGTTTTGTGCTCCCCGAGGAATTCTGCCAAAAACTTGACTTTCCCTCTCAATAGCAATAAATACGTCTGCATTTGCTTTGGCTCATTGTTGTCGTGTTTTGTAAAGTGATTTTCTTACATGTTGCTCTCTCTCTCTCCCTTTGGTAAGAATGCTTAAAACTAGAAGAATAAAGTATCTCGTGGATATATTATGCGCTGTTATTCGAATGCAGTGTACCACACGTTTAATCCTTGAACTCTCATGGTAGTTGTGAGGTCACTTCAAATAGCAGTGAATCAGTCTAATAGCAATCGACCTACGTTTTTTGCATGGTGACTGCCATATCTGGCACGGAGTCTTGATCTCTCCTCAATTCTCCCCACCACCCTGTATTCGGACATGACTATTTCATTCAAAGTATACTTTTTCCCATCTTACTTAATATATATCAAATAAGGCGGCGAAAATGTTAGACGCATTTAATATATTATTATATTGATTCGACATCAGGCGGTTTTACCTCCTACTTTCTAAATGGTTAGTTCTCGGCGGAAGAGTGATGAGTAAAACCAATAAAATTTACTGTAGTAAAATTAATTGAATCAAGTGGAATCTGTAGAGTTTTAATGAATTCTACCTCATGTTTTCATTGCAAGTAAAAACGCTAGACTACCCATGTTTTAATTTTAAAATCCTTAGATCCTCGAATTCAGCAAGTACGATTTTCTAGGTGTATAACCGTTGTACATACCTTAGCCATAAAATAATTTGTATTAAAAATAATTATTAATACATTTAATGTATTAAAAATAATTATTAATACATTTAATGTATTAATTTCGCAACTTAGTTAACATTGATATCTAACAATAAGGCATTAAACGTTTGTTTTTCCATTCAGAAAAAATCCGTTGTATTTTGCGTTCACAGGAACTCAAAGACTTGAAACAAGATCGCTTGAATTTTCTCAACTTGTTTGAACTTGATACGTTGGTTGTACCGCAGCAATGTGAAATTGATGTATACTTCCCTTCTCTATTATCCTAATAGTTACCTTCACATCATTCATTTTCTATGGAAAAAAAGGTTGTTTACCTAATCTAGTCGAACAGTGTAGAACAGTTGTCTATTTTACTAATAAATAATTGATGTATGTTCTCATTATTTACCTGAAATTCAGTTTAGGTACCTCAATATTGAACGGTAGAATGCAGAATAGTCAATGTGTCAATTCCAGCTTAATACTGCGATCATAATGGAAAAGGGGCGATGGTACCTCAAGTTGTGGTGTTTTTTGGGGTATTAGCAGGTAGAGAATCTTGAAAGTGTCTCCGTTTTACGCTAAAAGCCCTATACCATAATAATCGAGTAGGACACGTCAAATTCCAAGCCAATGGGGAAAATCCTTTGTTCGTGAGCATACAAGATTTGGTTACAATCGACAATGTGTTTGGATAAAGTAACACGTGAATCGCTAATGCTGACGTTCCAAAATCAGTAAACAGTAATTGTTTGTTGATAACAAAACCCCATTAGTCAAAAAATGGAAATTTGCAGGAACATACAAAAAACCGTTCATATAATATATTATATAGGTAATTTATATTAGTGATATAAATTATAGCTTGTGACTGACTAATGCCGTTTTGTTATCAACCCCTGCGGCTTCAATAATGCTGTCAAGTTTTTCAAGACTTGGTTGTCATTCACAGAAAAACATTCTATGAATGCCTTGTTTGCCTCGGCAGTTCCAGAACCGATAATTATTACCGTGCGATTTCGAAATATGTATGTAATTGGTTCCAAGCAGAGTTAACTCGCCTGCCTGGTTATATCTCATTGTCGGCCTTGTAACGTCGCCTTTCTGGAGACGTCTCGCTTTGGATTCTGCCAATCACATTTTCCTCGCAAAGGTACCTATAGAATGAGGGGGTCTAATGTGGGGCTGGAGGGATGATGTGATTGTGTGGCTATTTCCGTGGTAAAGTCCGAGATGGGGTTGATAGAAAAATGTTAACACATACGCTTCAAGGGCGTAGGAGTCAAGTCAACAAGTGGCTCAGAATGCACTCCACTCACAATTTATCGGCACGATTGAACAAAAGAGCAGGCGACTGATGATGGAGTTGAAAACAGATATGAAATTCATCATGAAGTTGAAAGCTCTTGCGCCCTTGAATCGTAAGTATGTGTTAATAAACTTACAGTTATAATAAGCCGAGCAATATTGATG
Organism: Pilophorus perplexus; assembly: GCA_955831195.1. Lineage (NCBI taxonomy): Eukaryota > Metazoa > Arthropoda > Insecta > Hemiptera > Miridae > Pilophorus > Pilophorus perplexus. Next base: position 21,476,363 of record OY037015.1, read on the forward strand.
AATTTCGAATCACTATCTCCAAAAAACTGATGTGTTCCAAGGTACAACGGTCTCCCCAAGATTTAAAATCCTCAAGACAAGTTTCATTTGAGCGAAGATTCGTATAGTTTTCGAAGATTAGCTGATTAGGGGCCAACAAATCCCATCAGTTTGGTTATTATCTATAGTTTTTTCTGTTAGTATTAGGTATGTTCATTTTATATAACACTGCGTGTAATATAAGTAGTTTAGGGAACAAATTTGACAAGAGGGACCTACGCAGGGCCGCCGAGAGAAAAAGCGGGCCCGGGGCAAAAGAGAGCATAGGGCCCCCATGTAAGGAGGAGATAGGGGGTAGTTCCCAATAACGAACTTTCAATTTTCATTTTCAATTTTCATTCTGCACAAGTAACCTATATCAAAGAATAATAAACCCTTGTGTAAAATTTGCAGCGTTCTTCAAATGATTTGTCTTCAACAGTACCCTCATCCTGAAGGGGTATTTAAAGTGTATTGATCACAAGTTTCCAGAAGTCGCACATGTAGAATGAAAGGGGCACATGTACAATGCATTTATAATGTAAATTGTGCCCCTTTCATTCTACATGTGCGAAGTGTCCGCAGCAACTCACAGCACCATACGCGTCACCGGCGCCACGAGCGTCATTGGCGTCACGACGCCCGATTTTGGTTTATTATTCTTGGAATAACTATTTAATACACCTATGTTTTCGCGACAGAGGTCGACGACTCCGATCGGCCTCAAAATTTGACCTTATCCGTTTCAAGAGGTTTTCTAGATTCCAAAACCGAAATGTCTGTCCGCCGTCCGGGCCAACAAATGACAAAATACTCGGTTTACCATCTAGTTGGGCCCGTAAGGTTTTCACCCCGATCGCTTTCGAAGTATTTTTGAACGTAGAATCCATTTTTAGGGGTCCCGCAACGATCCGATTTCACTGTTGCGATATATAGGGCTTTCATGGGGCTACAAATGAGATTTTTGATGGATCCCAGGAGGTAAAATATTTTTCCAGTAAAAAGCAAACAAACAAAAAAATGTGTAAAAATTTGTTTAAAAAATCTTTCTGAAATATAAAAAAAACACCTTTTTATTTTTTTATTTTTCTAGGGCCCGCTGGGGCCCCATGCAAAAGTCCGGGCTCGGGGCAAAATGTCCCCTTTGCCCTCCCCCCCCCCCCCCCTCTCGGTGGGCCTGGACCTACGCTATGGAGCAAAAACCGAAAGAAAAGAAATAACGCCGTTTTTACCGTACATACTCTTAAGCTTGAAGATTTCGAAGTTACGAAATTGACTACCTATTATATATTTTAGAATACTATTCTACTGGGACCACCCTAACAACGTACGTTTTTAACGTTAAAAATAAAACCAACCAGAATTTGTATCAAACCGGCCATTTTTGTCTTAAAACGCAAAGGCCCAGCCTCACTCAGTAGTTTCGAATCGAGTCCACATATTTAATGAACAAAAAACCCTCATCAACGATTCCTTTGGCTCAGATCTTGTTTTTCAACCTGCTTAACCCACATAGGAATGCCATCTAGGGCCTCCCTCGTCAACTGGCTCACGTCTGGCCTACTTAAACGCAATAATATCAAGTGTATAAAACTACTCTGAGATTAGGTTTGAAGTTCAAACCCAAAATGTATAATATAATAATACATCACGCTTGAGGTTTCAGTAAATTGATGATGAGGGTAAACATTGAACGGATTCCTAAGTCAGCTCTGGCTCGACAAGTGAACAAAGATGATATTTTCTGTAATCGACGGGTAGAGAACAAAAATTGACAAAGTTACGACTGAGGAGATCTGCGGAAGGGCAGCAACAGCAATGCTAATTTTAGTTGCGTTCGCGCTCAGGCCGGCTTCAACGCAGGGCGCTCAGACGCGTAGCGGTACATTGACGTTTAGCTCGTGGATCTTGGTCGTCCTCTTCTTCTTAACAACCCATTAAGGATGACCAGACAAACACACTCGGCAATCCATTGGTTGTACGTCGAAGGCCATGTAGGGCCTTCAGCCGAGAAGGTGGAAGGGTGGTTATATAACATTCGGACTTAGCTTCTTCGCGTTCGGCACCGCATCTTCGGGGCTCACTGCCGACCCAAAGTACTTACGTAACGGACCCGCTGGGAACGTGGAAAAACGGATTTCCTCCGAATATACAACTCAAATCGGACGCCGGGTCCGCGGAATTTATCTCGAAGGTGTGTCGTGTCGTGACAGGATATAGTGAGACTTTTGTGAATCTGTGAAGTGGCCAAATGGGAGTTCAAGAAGAGAGTGAGCCGCTTCTCGTTACTGCCAAGAGCAATGGGTCCAGCAAATCTTCTTACAAATCCTTTTCTGTGAGTATCCACATTGAGTAACATAGAAAGTAGATAAAGATAAGTAGATAATCCTCGACCAAAATCACCTTCGAAATTGAAAAGGTGCCAATCGTCACACTGGAATTGTGTTACCTTTGCACGAGGCTGTAAAAATAAAAACTCCGTTTTAAAATGAGCAAGAAGTTCCATTATTTTTGAAATGCAAATTGATCCAGCCAAGAGATTTGTTTCTCGGTCCACAGGCAAATTGCTCAACGTATTCAGTAATTCATCAACAGGTTCGAGTGACTAGTCGATTTCAATTTGCTACAATCAAGTTACCTCGTGAATCCCAAATGGCCACCTAATCAAGTTACCTCTGTAAATCTCAGATAATTTGAGATGTCTTCAGCGACAGTTCGGTCAGCTTCATCGCCCATATCGACGCGCCCACAAACCGCAGTAACCTCAAAACCCAACCCCGAATGGATATGTTCTACCGATGCCAAAAACTGACCTTTACAGCCTGAATCGGCTCAAAATTATTTAGATTCATAAGAGCAACATTTTTTTAGCGAGAGATGGGGATTTCTTCATGGCCTATGCTCCTCATGGATTTCACAGGAACAAATAGAAAAATTGTTTGAACAGTATTTTCAAAAAATTTGTACACCGTAAAATAATTCTGTATCATTTTAAAACTACAATTTAGTCTATAGACATTTAATGTTAAACTCTATTGTCACAAAATCAAAATTTTCACTCATTTTGACACTTGCACTAAGAAAGATAAAGCCAATAGTTTCTTTTTGAATATACAGACCCAGAGAAAGACATTTCCACAATGAGAGGTTCAGAATCTGCTACTAACTATAATATTGCAATAATAACATATTATGTTATTTCACTTAAAACCCATTTTAAGCCTTCAAACTGATGGGTGTGAATTATCGTCCAGCAGCTCGCGTTGTTTCAGGCTCTGATAGTCTCATAACATCTCTAATCAAAATCATAATACCTATTATTCTAAATTTTTCAAAACCTAAGTGGTACTTATTAGGGCAGACGAGGAATCCCCCAAAAATGGATTCTATGAACAAAATTACTTTGAAAACACCTCATTCGTCCTCCTGGTCACAGTCCATCAAAAGCCCCGTTTGTAGCCCCACAGATCCCCACGGTGAAATAGGGTGGGTCTAGCACACCCATCGATGTATTCTACGTCCAAAAATATTTTGAAAACGACACCTCATTCGTCCTACTGGTCACAGTTCATCAAGAGCCTCATTTTTAGCTCCACAGATCCCCACGGTGAAATCGGATGGGTCTGAGACACTCATCAAAGAATTGTTCGTCCAAAAATACTTTGAAAACGGTATCCCACTCGACCGCCTACCCTAAATCCTTCACCCCCCCCCCCCCTTCCTGAATCCTCCTTTTTTCAGCCCCAAGGGGTTGGGAGATCGGGGCGAAAACCTTGCGGACACAATTTGTCACACAAATAGGTACCTACTTCCAGAATTAAAAAAATTCCTTCTGTCCAAAATGGCGTTGACGGCAGACGGACATTCCATTCTCGGAATCGACACGTTATGAAACATAACGACCGATTTTGAGGCAGATAAAAATTGTCGACTGCTGTAGAAAATTTTCAAGCCGCCGAAACTGCGGTAGTAAGTAACGAGCTTGATGTTTATAATATATTTTTAACGACAACAAAATCACGTTACGTAACCACAAGACATTCCATTCCACTCTCGTTCAGTAAACACGACCGGAGAATGCAAATAGTATCCCGGTTCGTCCTTTACGTTCACTGCAATCACATAAATGAAACTGCATCAAGATCGTTCAGCAAGGGGATACAATTAAACTCGTCCAACCAGTCGAGAATGTCTTCTTTAGCAGCAGTGATCTTGCGATTCTCGAACGTCTTCAAACCTGTTAAAATAAACCACGTCAAATTTAGAGTCAACGCTGTTGGCATAACAGTAGTGAATTATCAAGTTCCACGCAGTTGGAAGGCGTTGACGGTAATACTATATCAACCTTGTATGCGCTGAAGTCGTACGAATCAGGACAACATCCAACCACAAAAAGGAGGATGATTGAAACCAGTGTGAAACATGAGAATTTCACAAGGAATCTCCCTCTTGTAGCGCTAAAATTATTTCGCTAGCCTCAATTTGCGACCAAGAACAAGTTTTGTTAGTGAGGAAGTGCATTACTGATTGGCTTCAGTCAGCTCCTGGCCGGAAATGCTCTATGTTTAAATGGGCAGTTCTAGTAGTAGCATATAGAACCTATATATATCTGATAGGTATATATAGGGGTGTTATATAATTATGTGCAGGAGCTTTTAATCAAATTACGGTCGTCTTGAGAAACGGCGATCACACGAAGTCGTTTACCTTCACACTGTTCATGCGATCATCCCTCAAGTCCTGCCTGCATATCAAACGAGCTGGCTTCGCTATAACGACTGCATAAAACGTGTTTTTTTTAGGTTGCAAGATAGAAAGAGCGACTAGTACATAAAGGACCAATTTTCATAAATAACGTGAACAGGTTGCTTAAAAAAGTAGAAGAAAAAACCTTGGAGAACCAGCTGGACGATCCCCATACCTGCCTAGTCCTCCGGTGCCAACACGAACGAAGGAAACTAGGCTGCCGGAGTGTTATATAACAGGTGAGGGAAAACGAGCCGAGTTTCGGGGGTCCTCAGACGAAAAAAATTTAATGATGATGATTTTCTCAGATACCGGACGACATTTTTGGTGAACGCGTAGCATCATTACGAATAATTACGAATTACCTACAGCTACTGACAGCACACAGTTGTGTCTTGCTGTATTACTTTCTTATTCACCTTTGAGTACAGTCGTCAACTCTGTAATTGTAACTTTCAATGTAGTATAGTACACATTGAAATCCAGATATTAGGTATAGCGGACTTACATGTAGTTCCCGACGTTGATAGGTCAACCAAATGTTTCCCTTTAGTGTTAAGAGAGGGGTAAGAGCACCAGTTATTGGCCACCCCCCAGTTATTGGCCACCCATTTTTTAAACTCAGATTTCTAAAACCCGGATGCCTCTGAGAATGTATGACTATTTTTCCCGCGTCAAGTAACTAATCGAGATGGCTGTAATGTGGCAAAATCAATTTTAAAACCCGTTGTAACCTCCTGAGTCGACAAAATACCAGCCTCAGTACATCCTTCGACGCAGAAAGGGCTGTTTCTTACGAAAACGGTAAGCAAACATCACCTCATTCGTAAGGTTTTTTAGAGGGTTCAATCCAGTCAAAATAACTTTTTTTGATATGAGAGCAATCTGCAGTAATTTCTTTATCGATTCGTGTAGATTTTTTTGGTTTTGGATGCATTTTAACAATATTATTGACGTGGCCAATAACTGATACGAAAATTATGAGATGTTTCAGTTATTGGCCACCCTGGCCAATAACTGAAACAGACGTATTTTTCAGTGAACCATTTATTGGCCACCACCTGAGCTGGTGGCCAACGGCTGGAAAACAGCGGTTTGTAATGCTTAATGTTCCAATCATTGGCATATGGTTGATTAGCGAACTCCCACAAGCAATGGAAGACTGATTGAGAATATTCTGTTTAAAAAATTTTCATTTCACATTTAATGTGATTTGATAATTTTGAGGTGCGTTTTAATAAGGGTGAGTCATAAAAAAGGGTTTTAATTGCATTTTTTTATTGTTCTCTTTTTTGATTGATACTATTCTATTTTAAAGTGTAATTTGATAATTTTGAGCTGTGTTTTAATAAGGGTGTAACAAAAATCCCGTTTGAAGTCCCATGAAAGCCCTATAGATCCCTCCGGTGAAATCGAATCGTTCTGGGACCCCCGAAAATGGATTCTACGTCCAAAAATACTTCGAAAACGACACCAAACTCGATCCCAAAGACAAAAGCCTTAAAAAACCCTCCCGTAACCCCATAGCGCCCCATGGGTTAGGGCGATCGGGCTGCGAACCTTGCGGGCACAACTAGATGACAAACCAAGTATTTTATCAATACCCATTCCAGATTTTTTAAAAAAATCCTACTGCCCGAAACGGCCCGGACAGCGGACAGAGATTTCGGATTTAGAATGTAGTCCTCTTGAAACGGATAATGTCAAATTTTGAGGTCCATCGGAGTCGTCGACCTCCGTCACGATCATATAGATGTATTATTCCAAGAATAATAAACCAAAAGTGCTAGTTTTTATGACTGAATGATCCCTCTTCCCAAACACAGAAAAATCGGATAGTGCCATGACATGTAGGCGGCTAACCAATGCGGATGGGTAAGAAATCTCTTGCATAGGAGGAATCTGTGCATCCTGGGGATCATTATGAGTGCACCAGACTTATAAAAAAGAACTAATAAGAAGGACGGATTGAATGAATGGACGGAAAGACGGAAAATCCTAGGTGGCCAATAACTGATGCACAGGTGGCCAATGTTAGAAACATGTGGCCAATAACTGGTGCAATTGACTTTTCGCACAAATCGTTTAAAAACAGGTATTTTAACAAAAAAGTCGGCCCAAATTGACATTGGATCGCATTCGTTAGATGTTTTCCTTTTCAAAAACCAGTGAAAAATGTGAATATAACTTTTAATTGGTTTTGTACGATGGGGAATACCCTTAAGTGGCCAATAACTGGTGCTCTTACCCTATTGTCCCCAACATTTTCTAAATTTGTAAGTTAAAATAAAGTCCTTATCATTCCTTAAAATCTACCCCTTTACCACTGTTGACATTTTTATCGGTTCTTCATCTCTTCATCTGAATATTTTAAAAGTAAATCCGCCGTTCAAACATCTTTTGATAAGTAAAAAGCAGAACATTAAATGTTCTGTTGTAAAGCAAATGTTGCTTTATGCACGCAAAATACTCCCAACGACGTTTTAATCTCATTAATGAGATACGATGTGAGAAATTTCGAGATACCTACACCGTTAGGTGAACAAAAGCCATAACCTGAAAATTCAGCCCAAGATAAAACCCATTGACTTGTATTTTGTATATGTTCTCCATTTAAACGTAAATTGAGGCCTTGAACTGGGGAAATGGGAATTTCAACTCGATAAATTGGACATTTACTAACTTATATCGGCAGTGGTAAAACCCGACTTTCTCGAGGAGGCATCGCCGGTTAACGCTGAAACTCGGTTTCTTAAGACCCCTCCGTGAAACCGGTCAAGTTTATAAATAGAGCAAGTCAAGTGCGTAGGACAATCTCTGAATGAAATTACTACGTAATATATCCAAGTCTTTGATGTATTTGTACTTGTCGAGACACTTCAGAACGAAAACCACCCGCTTGCGGTTCTTCTCTATTTACAATATTCCTCAATGGCGGTGTCTTTAGCTCAAGGATTGTTATTCACATCTTCGAAATCCGCCCGAGTTCTGCATTTGAGGGCACATTTTTCGGCTTGAAGATCCATCAATCTCCAAATACATTCTGATCACTGCAGCCATTTTTCTCCTTTGGCCTGAAACTTGATACCTGTACAGAAACATCATGGCGGATCGATTTTTTGCGTTCCCCTCAAGAAGGGCTTATACGCCCTTATTGCAAGGACCACCTCAATTTAGATTTTAGATTTTTGCAGAAGTTCCCATCTTTCCACGAATCGAGACTACAGAGACGGTACTTCAGGACAAGGTTGTTGGAGACAGGCCTTATTCTCTTTCTTTTTTAGATCCATTCCAAAAATCCAGTTCCAGGTCAGGTTCCAGAGTGACTCGACCGTGCGATTTTAAATGAGCTTAATCTCGGCTGGCGTTCTTAACAGATTTCTACTGTCACTGCTGGGAATCTCGAAAGTCGTCTCTTGCCAAGCCCCCACATTTTTAAGCCTTTCGCGGGCAAACTTTAATTGTCAGGCTTTCATTATCTGCCATAAAATGAATGAAGGGTTACCATAAAATAAAAAAAATTGATGAAATGAAAAGTCCCGGACCTCCGTATTTTATCAAACAGCATTCTTCTTTCAGACCCGAAAAACTTATCGGGGCTGCTTTTTTCATACCTACCTAACCGGTCACGTCTTGATAAATATTCCTTTTCAATATAAGCTGATAAAACCGCTAGTAGGAACACGTCTCTGTGTACACCATAACATAAAAATCTCTTGTTATGGTTGTACGATAGGTCCTAAGTATCGAAAACCAATATAGGTTTACTTGAATGGTAGTGTTCGAAACTAATTATATATACCTATTAGCTTTGGGAGGATAGGGTTGGTTTTACAAGTTTTCCTTCTAGGAGAATCTAACTGGAGGTGGCAATTAAACCCTCAGTCGTTGGGGATTTGGCCGTGAATATCCACTTAGTAACGATTTTAAGCTTGTGGTTTATTTTTCTTGGAATGATACACCTACGTATTCGTGTCGGAGGTCGGACTCAAAATTCGCCATTATTCGTTTCAAGTTGTGTAGATAGAAACGAAATGTCCTTCCGCCGTGTGCAGCGCCACAACATTTAGTTGTGTCCGCAAGGTTTTCAGCTCGTTCGCCCAACCCCGTGGGGCTAAAAAGGGGCAACGGGATGATATCGAGCGTGGTGTCATTTTCGAAGTATTTTGGGACGTAGAATCTATTTCTTTGGGTACCAGAACCATCGGCGTTCACCGTGGGGATCTATGGGGCTTTTGAAGGATGCCAGGAAGTCGAATGAGGGGTCGTTTTCCGAGTTATTTTGGACGCATTATCCATTGCTTGGGGTCGCACATTCGTCCACAAACTTGACAAGAAAAGAAACCTTCTAAGTAGGTACCTAATGAATTTAAAAGTTTTCTAAGTGATATAGAATTAATTTTTTGATAATGCGTAAGAAAGAATATTTATATTCTTATATTCTATAGGGGTTTATATATTTAATACAAAAATGAATTTATGAACAAAATAGATATGATTGGGAATGATAGGCTCTAGAATTTCTGCAACCTTCTCAACTGAGAATGAAATACCTGCAGAGGTAACGCTATCGTGGGATGAAATCCTGACACCGGATCACACAATGTGATACGTTTGACTACGACTGGTAGGCCTGCGCCACGGATCAGTGTGCACGGTCTACTGGATCACCGCTCAATTGCCTGCCACCAGTGTGACGTCATCAACAGAGGTATTTTTGTGATGAGGACGTGCGAAGTTGAAAGCGCTCGAGGGGACTTCAGAATTGGCAGCATCAGGGGGATGTATGCCAGCGGTTCGTTGGGCGGCAGGCTTGTCATGATAATTCTGAGGAACTACAAAGTCGATCATTGTGGTGCTACGATCTCCCATCTGTGTTATCTTCTCGAGGGCTACCTACCTTGCCGGCCCTCTTCACTTCTCCGTTAAGGTCAAGTTATGTTACTGACGAGTTATGTTATTTTGTTACCAGAGCGATGGAGTATCAATTCAAATGGACACTAAGCTGCCACCCAAGGAGCTGGAAGTGGGTCCTGACGGAGTCAAGTTCTACAGCAAAGAAGGGGGCTATCCAATTGGCGGAGATTCAACTCTGCCACCAGGTAATTAAAAAAAAACTAACATTCTGACGCAGTAAATGTGAAAATCTAAATTGTAAACAATTGCAGGGATTCAACCACCTGATAAAATCACCTACACCTGGAGAGACATCAACGTCCATGCGGAGGACAGAATCGGATGTGCAGGGACTCTAAAGAAGTTCTTCTGCCCCAAAAGAGCCAGATACACCGCACCACCCAAACACATACTCAAAGGAGGTAAGGCAAAGATGAGAAACACCGCTTCTCCGGTTGTTTTACAACCAAATTCACGCAATGTATCAATTCCAGTCACGGGGATAGCGAAACCTGGCGAACTCCTGGCTCTGATGGGCGCCAGTGGTGCTGGTAAAACCACACTGCTCAACGCGCTAACGTGCAAAACGAGCTCCAAAATGCAGCTGACGGGCCACCGCTCCATTAACGGCGTGCCGGTCGACGAGAGGCAGCTTACTTCCCTGTCCGCCTACGTTCAACAGGAGGATCTGTTCATAGGAACTCTCACAGTCAAAGAACATCTTATATTTCAGGTATAACACCGAAATTAGTAAAAAGGAACTGACTGATAGGCTCATTTGATCATAACCTCGTGGTGATTTCAGGCGCTAGTCCGTATGGATCGAAGGATACCCTACATAAACAGAATGCAGAGAGTAGAAGAAGTCATGTCTGAGGTAAACATTTGGGCGTAGAATGTAGAGCTTCAGAAGAAGAATGATGGCCGAATAGTTCACTGATGGGACTTTTCACGTTTCAGCTGACGTTAACTCGGTGCCAAAACACTGTGATAGGAATTCCTGGAAAAACTAAGGGCATTTCTGGCGGGGAGATGAAAAGACTGTCTTTTGCGTCAGAGGTAAGTAACAATTCCTTCACGGTAGTTTCGATGCATCCACTCTGCCACTTTCTACTATTCGATTTGTCAAGAGCTGAGGGCATCAATAGGTAGTCGAAAGTAGCGCTGCGATCACAGTAGTAGTTTTTCAAAGCGGTGATAACAGTTCATTCGTGTGCCTTTTACCAGCTCGTATGCTTACATTATTCGTGCTGGACGATGCAAGGAGTGCTATGTGCACTTACATTTTCGATGTTTCGACGGTAAAACCCGAAGGATCCTAATGGAGATTCAGGGAGCGCCCTTAAGAGCTCTTTGAAAAGGTCGGCATTTAACTTTCCTTGACAAAATATTCGGACTCAGCGCCCTTTAAAACACACGCGGGCGGATTAGCCGAGTGGTTCCGGGCGTTAGTAACTTCGCGCTGCACTCTGCTCGAGACCATGGAATTATTTGGAGTAGGTAAATGCGCGTATGGGTTGCAGTGATTCATTAATTAATTAGCACCTCGTAATGTTAGGCCGATTAGATAAAAACTCTTGACGAGAAAAGACTTAGATAAAAGACACTTTACCTTTAAAACACCCTGATACACATTTTCAGTCAGAAAATCCGGATATTAATGTAGAGTATGTACCTAACAGCAATTTTGGATATTTGTAACCGAAAGCACGTTGTGTGATGGTTTTACTAAACACGTTCAATACAGCATCCCTGTTTCATTCACAAAACCGAAATGTCCGTCCGCCGTACGCCGTTCGGGCCGTTTTGGGCAGTAGGAATTTTTTTAAATCTGAAATTTTGACAAAATACTCGGTTCACCGTCTAGTTGTGCCCGTAAGGTTTTCAGCCCGATCGCCCGAACCCGTGGGGCGCTATGGGGCTAAAGGAGGGGTTTTTTTTAAGGCTTTTGGCTATGGGATCGAGTTAGGTTTCGTTTTCGAAGTACTTTTGGACGTGGAATCCATTTTTGGGGGTCCCGGAACGATCCGATTTCACTGTTGCGATCTATAGGGCTTTCATGGGGCTACAAATGGGATTTTTGAAGGACCCCAAGAGGTCAAATATTTTTCAAGTAAACGAACAATTTTTGAAAAAGAAAAAATCAAAAAACTTTTTTTTCCAATTTTTTTTTTTTCATTGACACAGAATTAAACTTCTGAACAAGTAACCTACCTATATCAAAGAATAATAAACCCCAGCGTAAAATTTGCAGCGTTTTATGTCTTTACCTCAAGCTGTAAACATTTACGGCTGTTTAGACGAGAAGCAACCCACAAAGAAAATTAGGAAGTGGCAGCAACCAGTTTGAAATTTCTTATTATGTTCATCTATTATTGTATTATTCAACCTCACATGAAAAATCTACACTGTAGGTACTTTACTTTTGAGCCTAATAGTGTGCTCTTCATGCATTTTCCATGATCAAACCGTTTCGGGAAAAATAAAAATGTGACAAATTTTTTGGGTTTTTTGCCGCGACTAGACCATACATAGTGAGACGTCGGAATGCAAATAACTATTTTTTTTCCTAGGGCCCTATAGATAAAGGAGTCGGGTTTTCCGCGATGTGTACCCAGGAGAAAAACAAATTATTCCAGCTCTTTTTTTAAGCTGATTCAAGAGATTTGGATTTCAATAGGGCGCAAGAGCGCTCAAACTTTCTCATTTCTAATGGTAGGTATCCGCTTTCAAGGATTTTGATTTTACACTTGAATTTTGATTTTCAGGTTCTGACGAATCCACCTCTGATGTTTTGCGACGAGCCGACTTCCGGTTTGGACTCGTTCATGGCCCAAAATGTGGTCACGGTGCTAAAATCACTCGCCAGCAAAGGCAAAACTCTCATCGTGACTATACATCAACCGAGCTCCGAAGTGTACGCCATGTTCGACAAAATATGCCTGATGGCCGAAGGGAAACTCGCCTTCCTCGGGACGCCGGCTCAAGCGAACGAGTTTTTCAAAACGTGAGAATATACGTTTCAGGCGGTATTAAATACAAATTGGGTTCACCAGTAAACATGAATGGAAATTCGTTACAGACTGGGAGCTCCCTGCCCAGCCAATCACAACCCTGCCGATTACTTCATCCAACTTCTGGCAGTCGTCCCCACGAGAGAAGAATCCTGCAGGAACATGATCACAATGGTCTGCGAATCCTATAAAACCTCTTCGCAAGGAGCTAAAATGCTTCTTCAAGCTGAAAAAAATACCGAAGTACGTACACAATACTACTACTTTTCAATCCAGAACATCCACCGCATTCAATGTGTTCCATTTACTTTTCAGATTCAAAGCAACGGACTGCCATCTCCCTGGTTCAGCACTAAGAATCGGGTGTCGCCCTACAAGGCATCTTGGTGGGCCCAATTCAAAGCGTTAATTTGGCGTTCTTGGCTCAGCGTCATCAAAGAGCCCAATCTCGTCAAAATCAAAATGTTACAAACCTTTGTAAGTATACAAACAATAGGAAAATAGCTCAAACTGAATATGGAAATGGTTAACGAATTTACTTTTACAGATGGTCGCCATGCTCATTGGGATACTGTACTTCGGCCAGGTAGTCGACCAGGATGGTGTCATGAACATCAACGGAGCACTTTTCGTGTGCATCACCAACATGACGTTCCAAAACATGTTTGCCGTTGTGCATGTACGAATCAAATCTCTCTTGCTACTTTCAAATGCTCGGAGAGTATCCATATTGACTTGGTCGCATTTCAGGTATTTTGCGGGGAGCTTCCAGTCTTCCTGCGTGAACATCTCAACGGCATGTATCGGACTGATGTGTACTTCTTGACCAAAACAATGGCAGAGGTGCCTATTTTCATAGCAGTCCCGGTGATATTCACGTCGGTTATATACTACATGGTCGGACTCAACCCGCCCTTTTCGAGGTTCCTGTGCGCCCTCATCATCATGACGTTGATCAGCAACGTGGCAGCGTCGTTTGGTAGGACTGAGTCATTTCTGCCAACTTGAGTGCTACTTTATCTGATGTTATATGAGTATTTTCGGATTTGCAGGTTACTTCATCTCTTGCATAAGCTCAAACATATCAGTGGCTTTGTCGGTGGGCCCTCCGATCGTCATCCCGTTCCTCCTTTTTGGTGGATTTTTCTTGAATGCAGGGTAAGTCCCTCATCTGAACCACTATTAGACTATTGTGCGGGCAGTTAACGAAAGTCGCCCGTTGCCTTTAGGTCGGTGCCGGAGTACCTGACATGGCTGAGCGACCTGTCGTGGTTCAAATACGGCAACGAGGCTCTCCTCATCAACCAATGGCAAGGCGTAGAAAACATCACGTGTTCCCGCGCCAACACTACATGCCCCGCAGACGGCCACATCATTTTAGAAACCTTCAACTTTTCAGAGGTACACCACGCGACGATTAAACGAAAATCGGACACCATGCAGACCTTATAACAGTTGGTACTTTTACTTTTCCAGAACCACTGGTACATCGATCTGCTGGCATTGACCGGACTCATGATTGGCTTTAGGCTTCTCGCTTTCCTGGGACTGCTGACAAGAGCTTACCTCAAACACTAAATGTGTTAATGTGGAATCAGCGAATTCACGACTTTACGCGAGAAAAGTCTGGAAAAACGGATTTGTTTATTTTTGTTCACTAATTTTATTCTTTAACAATCGTGCAATCAGAGATTTTTACAGCCTCTTGAAACTATTATCTCAATAGTAGAAACATATTCCACGTCCTAGAGCTAAGTGTTGATTTTATCTCTTATCAGTTTATCAAGTTAATAATTTTTTAAATTATTGTTTCAAATATTATTGTTCAGTTATTGTCAAATGTTTTTCGATTACAGCGCCATGTTGTAAATAGTTGCATTATATCTTCTATCAGAGGGTTTAACACAAACCCCATAAGGACCCACGTGATAAGTGTATACTATTCATATTAGGCACGCATTGAATGGTATATTCCCCCAAAATCGCATTGAGGCTGTTAAGTTCGTTTTATAAGGTTTGATTTCAGGGTTATGGTTGTTGACGAGCCTATTGTGTAAGTTGACTATTTCGATGCCTTATGGCGGCTAATAAGCGAGCCAAAATGTCAACATTTGCATCACAAGCTGTTGATATTAGCAATGAATGAAGCTCTGCACCAACTTCATGTGCCAAGAAAATGTTGATTCCGGACCAATGCAAGCCAATAAAAGCCTTTCGGGATTTTGTGTTGAAGAGTTATTTCATTTACCAGTATTGCAAGGGTATTATAATGGAAACTAAATCGAGGTGAAAAGTACGTATGTATTTGAAATGATGCATACATCAGATGGACACATGATGTGTACTATGACTTTAAGAAAGAGAGACTGCTAATAATTAGAGAATAATTATTATTCTCTAAGGCATTCAGCGATATAAAAAGGGTCGTCCTGGTCGATCTTACTATGTTAAATGTGATCCGGGGAAGAATACCAATGTTTGACTAAAAGTCAATTATGTGTTGTAATAAGTCCTTGTAATAATAACCTGTCTTGTCGGTTGACAATTCACCTCTGAACTTTGGAATGTTCATGTGAATCCTAATAACAGAGGACTAAAGAGAGGTCAAGAAAGGAGAGGCTTGAAGCTGAAGAGAGGGGGGGTAAACCTGAAGAAATGTGTTAAACAATTCCGGGTTGGCCCATTCCTCTGGACTATCAAAGGGACCACTAGGAGTTCGCCCTCCTCCTACGCCCCTTAAAAAAAAAAAGAAAAAAAAAAAGTGATTAGTAGAGAACTTCTTAAACTTCAAAATACAACTAAGGGTCTCCATGATCTGTTAGTTTGAGGATGATCAATGCACATGCGCTCCGGCACTTTCCATAATTCGATTTACCAAAGGGCGGCATTGGGGACTTCCCCGACCCAGACGGCTAAGCAAAGCGTGTGAGTTGCGTTTGTAAGGGACGGCCCGTCCTAGAGGATAAGGTTTTCCCTGATGACATGAGGGGCGACTAGAGCAGGTCTGCAGTCCCTCTAGGAGATACAGACTTTGAAGACCCCAGCAGGCAATTTGCGGAAATAGGTCTCGTTGGGGACGACTGCTATTCGAGCAACAGTTTCCAATAGTTGAGGACGTTACTTCCAAAAGGAATCATGGGCGTTTCAGAAAACATAAAACGACCCAGGAGTTAAACTTGAAAGTACACGAAGCACATACGTGGGATTCTTAAAATCAGTGTCAGAAACTCAAACTTCAAACAAAAAACGCTGCAAAGTTCACACAAGGGTTTATTATTCTTTGATAAAGGTTAATTGTGCTAACATTTATTCTGTGTCAATACGAAAATATTTTTGAAAAACTGTGGGACCTCGAAAAATAGATTGTGCGTCCAAAATTACTCGAAAAACGTAATTTAGGACGCATAATCCATTTTTCGAGGTATATTATACTTCTTTGACCTCTCTTGGATCTTCATAAAATCCCCATGAAAGCCCATCGATCCCTACGGTGAAATCGGATCGTTCTGGGACCCCAAAAAATGTATTCTACATCCAAAAATACTTCGAAAACGACACCTAACTCGGCCCCATAGCCAAGACCCTTCAAAACGCTTCAAAGCTTATCGACATTGAATAGTCTAGCTCGGCGCAGCAAGGAGCGCTCCAAGCACTCAGATTTTTTACGGTTAAAAATCATAAAACTCTAACTGAATCATTCGATTTACGACGATCCGACGAGCGAAGTAGGCCAGAGATACCGAACGTGTGCTGAAGAACGATTGAGACAGTCTGAAGTATAATAATGAGACAAACTATTTCTGACCGATTAGGAGCCAATCATGAGTGATGTGTTGTTCAGCCTCGTCGATTGTGAAAAATGCAAACGATGAGGAGGATGTCAGAAAGCCTCCAAGCTGTAGGTACTTCACCTTACATCAACGTATGGGACTCCGGGCATCCTTCAGTCCAACAAAAAACGGCGCTTTGCGCCTCGTAAGAGCCACCGCCTCCCCGAGTTGTCTCTACTTAAAGACTGTCAGCTAAAATGTATAAAACCTGTAAACAGGTTTTTTAGCTCAATCCTCCGTTACTTCAAGCGCTACTTTTGTAACGTGAATTCATGTCACTTTTTCGTCTCACTTTTAACGGCAGCCATCGCTAATACCTTTAAATCCTAGTCGTTGAAAATAGTGTCTCTGACTTTTTCCCGCACTATAATCACCCATTCGGAGTTACCACAGTTCGGCCTATATTGAGTTTAGCAGAGTTAGAGAGGCGGAGAGCACACGGTGTTCAATTTCAAAGTTTTTTTGAGTTGGTGAAAGAGTTGAATAAAATATTCACGATCAATTTTTTCAACTCCAGCACATTTAACACGTAAACCCATCGAGGACGACCATAAATAACTCTACTATTATAGTAGTTTTATACAAATCTGAAATTCAAGGCTCAATGCTTACCAATCCCATACGATTGTCATTTAATTCCGACGCACAACCAGGGAGAGCGTTCGTCTAGTAAATGTCCCTCCACCGGGGGTAGACTGTGATCGACAACTGGCAGATGCCAAAGCTTTTGGTTCGTGTCTTGCGGCTCCCGAGTGAACTTTGGCGGGCTCCTTACAGTCACTTGGCTACCATCCACGGAAATTCGCAGAGGATGGTACTGATGAAGGGTCTGCCATTTTGTAAACACCCGCCTGAGATCAGGACGTTTGAGGAGGAACCTTAAAAAAAAAAAGGTGTTGATACAACTGAACGCGCCCAACGAATCAGACTTGTGAAACTGCATACTTATGCGACGACATCCGATCTCTGGAAACGAATTTTGTTCCTATTCCACTTCTCAAAGTCGCGTACAGAAGAAATGGATCGTCTTGAGATATGTCCTCGGCTAGGAAAATTTGAGCTTTGTCGTAAATGAAGTTCATGTCACCAGCCGGCCAGTTTTTCATGTGCTGGCGCCCCACAATGAGGATTTTGTTCGATTTGGCAGCAAAATGTGACGTCACCCCTCGTAACAACTTGGAAGACATTTGACGAGCAGCGTATGCAATATTGAGGCCGTCAAGAACAACATCAACTGGCAGGATCTACAACAAAGTAAATTTGCTAATTCCCATTTTTTAGAAAGTAGGTTGTCGAACCAAGTGTAGTCACCTTATCCAGAAATTTGTGATACGCTTTCAATTCTTCGGGTCGCGTTTTCTGGAAGACGTCTTTGCCGATGAGAACAGGGTCGAGAAAAGCGGCGCAGAGCTGGTTGAATTCCTCGTTTGTAAGAATCGACGGCTTCAGGGAATTGCGACACGATTGGCACACACCGTTGTGAGGTACTCGAGTAAATTCTGCCACTGCGTGTTGTGACGGGGCTAGTCGAGCAAACACTTCAGCACAGTCTTTGACTAGTAAAATGCCGTTCTCTTTCATCCAGCTTTAAAAAAAAGAATATAATTTAAATAGTGAACTGAAGAGTATTGATAAGTATTGAAGCGTGACTTGCCTCAGCAGGCGAGGGAGTAGGCCACCGTGTTTCAACACAGCTTCGTACGTAACTGGCAAAACTGGTTTGTCGTATCGCACGAAAAAGTCCATGTATTCCCAAGCGGTGTCGACATCTTGCTGGTAGAGTGCGCCACAGACAGCCGTCGATATCAAAGAAGACGAAGGTTCAGCGTCACTCAGACTCACCATTTCGAGTAACCGGGGAACCTCTTGTTTCCATCTGCCGGTAAGTACAATCCCTTTGGCCAAAGATTCGCAGGTTCTCGCATCAACCACGCCGTACCTGAAAGGTCATGAACCACGATTACCAACAGAAACACTTTAAAATTTCCAAAAGCATGTCACCAAACTTACTTTGTCAGCAGGTCATCGTAGATTTTCACCAAGAACTTTTCCTCGTCGGCACACACTTTCCGACGAGCCTGACACAGGGAGAAATACTTCCCGATCACTCCAACACCCGCACGTCCTTCCGAGTATAATCTGTTAAAGTGTTCCTTGCCCAAATCGAATGCTCCAAGTTCTGAACAAATTTCGAGGAAGTGGGAGTCAAACGAGACCTGGTTCAGTGTTCGTCCTGGAAAATTCTGATCATTTTAATGCTGGATTTAAGAAAGCAAATAACAAAATTTGGTATTAGATTGTTATTTGTCATTTAATGCCAAACAGCCTCAAGCTGGTCTCTGCTGGTTGGCATCAATTCAGGTAGAAGCTTGTAGATTAAAGAATACAATGCAACAAATTGGATTACACAATTTCATTTGATTTGTTGCCTTTTGGACCCCAACGAACACCTTCTAAGTGATTTTCCAAAATATCAGCTCCTTCAAATACCTCTTATTTTTAAAGAAGGACAAGTGAGGGATGATCGCGACCTCAGCGTGGACCTATTGTGACTTTATTTGTCCACTCAAAGACTGAGGCTGTCAAAATACCGCTTCTTTTCCTGTGTCACCAATCTCTTCGTCCACGCCTGCAAGGGCACCTGAGGGTACAACGCCAACTGTGGGGCGATAATGATGTATGACGCTATCGAGGCCTTGTATCCTTTATGAACATTATGGATAAGTTACTGTATGTATTGTGTAGCATCTCATGTCATGTATTTGTATATATGTGTACATGTGTACATTGTTTTCAACCATGATTTACACTGACGCTCCAGACCTCATAATATTATAAGAGGTTCGTAATTTGAATACACCATCTGGCCGTTGAGTGTGTGAAATGGTGGTTTGATCTCAGATCGACGGATTTACATAGAATGCGCTCATCACTATCTTAAAACAGCCAGCGATAACGAAACCAAAATGCCAACAAACCTGCATTAATGGTGTTTTCTTTTACAACATCCAGTCCATCCAATGAGCCTCGTGAGATGAAGTCAACTAAGATTTGTTTCTGGGTTTGAAAATCCTGAGCCTCTGAAACCATCGAAACATTAAGGTAGGTAGTCCCAACTATTTAATAGTATCCTGAGCTCTAGGCTCCACTTCATTGACAAGCTGAACCTCCACTGTTTAGTAAACAGTGGAGGTTCAGCTTGTCAATAAAGTGGAGTAAACAGTGTTTACTGTCACAACGTACGTGACTCAGAAGAAGAGGCTGAACTGTCATTGAACTACCGTTGGGATTTCGGCGTTACCGCACAAAAGCAATGACACAAGTAGCATACGTCAGAATATATTATCGGGTTATTACTTACGTTTGATGGAACGATTTCTTTTGATCGACGGATTCTTGGCACTAAACAGGCGAGACGTGTAAAACGGACGGCAACACGACAACGAACTCCGTCCGAGAACGCCAACCGCCGTGAGGGCCATAGTTGTCGATTTAACTCATTCAGGACGGAAAGAACCAAATCTGGACGAAGCCAATCCGTTATTATGAAATCTGCTTCCTATTACGAACAGAAAGAACTTAAAACAACGCAAACCGGCGACGTTATTACGAGTTATCTGATAACTTATCGTAGGTGTTGTTGTTGTTGTTCTACGCTATTGAGGGCTCCGGTCGCGGGAGGTGTGTCGCCCCCGGGGGGACTAACTAGCTGCAGAAAACAGAAAAGCAGAAGTAGGTCAAACAGTGTTGGCAAAAGAGGGAATAGGATAATCTGAAAGATATTGCACTGCGGAACGTCACGTCAGAGGCTCTGATGAAAGTTTCATCATGAAACACACCACTTGACGTGACTTGAGTAGTACTGAATCAGTACACAACCGGATCCTTGACAACAGCGCGCTCTATTGAGCCTTTACAGAACTACCGCAACCGCCGCATATTCTGCTCTCGCAAAACGGGGATATTCGGTGTCGCCACATAACGTACCTACGTAGGTAATTATTTCTAATAACTTTGCAAGTTCAGCCAGTGGGTGCCTACGATACAAAACAGTTTCCTGGTAAGTATGCATCAATTCCAAAAAGACTACCAATTTGATGGGACTATTTGAGTGATTGTGTGCGCACTTACTTTTACCCCATGCTTTTTCCGGTTTCTTCCGATTTCAAAAACGCTGAAAATTTTACACAAGGGCTTATTATAATTCTTTGATAAAGGATAATTGTGCAAAAATTAATTCCGTGTCAACAGAAAAATATTTTTGAGCAATTAAAAAAGAAAGAAAAGATTTATTCGGTTGAGAGACCTCAAAAAATGGATGATGTGTCCAAAATTACTCGGAAAACGACACCTTATTTGTCCTCCTGAGCTTCATCCAGAATCCCGTTTGTCCTACAGATCCCCTTGGTGAAATCGGATCGTTCAGGGACCCCCAAAAAAGGATTCTACGTTCAAAAATACTTACAAAACAACACCCCACTACAGTCAAAACCCTCCCGTTGCCCCACAGAGCCCGACGGCGTTGGGCGATCGGGCTGAAAACCTTGCGAGCACAACTAGATGGTAGACCGAGAATTTTGACAAACTTTCAGATTAGGAAAAGAAAATTCCTATAAAGAAAATTCCTACCTACTGTCCAAAATTGCTCGGACATTTCGTTTTCGGAATCTACACAATAGTAGGTATAATTTTGAGTTTTGTTTTTTCCACGGCCCCCACTGCACTCAAATTCTACCTCATCCGTCCCCGTCACGATTTTGTAGAAAGTTGACTTCGGCACGGCTGACTCTTTTGATAATAATTATTGAACCATTATTGTTCAACACATTTTCCACCTTCAACTGAGGAAGTTGAAGGTGAGCGAGGAACTCACTGAGGACTCCACGCTTCGGGGGCATGGTCACGCTTAATACTCGTACAATACTGACTTGGGTTGATTCATGAATCGTTTAGATTTAGTGTACCTATACGATATGAAAGTTCAAAGAATTTGACACATTAAAAAACGAAAAACAGTCGACGTAGAGGAAGCAAACGTGAATCACCTCTTACCGCACAGGTTTTGGAGCCCCAAGGGGTCGGGCCCACGTTATTCGTCTCTTACATAGAGGTTTCCCTTACACCCAGGTTTCACTGTATAACCAATTCGGAACTTGAGAGTCGGGGAAATGACAATCCACTTTATAAATATTCTACTTATATTTCATTTTTATTAAACACGTAAATGAGTGTATACATATATATTGGCCTACGGTTAGTTGACAACATCAAAAAACAGATAGAACATCTGACAGGTTTTTTCCAATTTTTCTGTTCCAATGAGGGAGCATGCATGCAATTTTTATTGGAGGCTTTAACGCCAGACGAGGGCCACTGCCGCCTACCCACTGGGAACTGATAAGACGAAATAAAACCTATACGCCAAGTAGGAACTAATTGGAAATGGCACAACAAAGATGAAGTGGTCTGTGCGACCAGAAGTTGTGAAATGAAAATGCGGAAGAGAGCACGAATTTAGGGTTTTGGATTGAAAAGAGTTTTGGTGAGTTTTTCAAACCTAACAACCTTTCACGCCGGAAAAGGCGGTTTTGTTATGGACATCTATAAGAAAAAAATGCTAATCACTTTGGAACTAAAAGCTACAAAAGGGCAACACTGACTTGATTGGGCCGAAAATGTGCTGAAGGCGTCACAAGGCAGTGTTGCAACTCGATTTCATACAGCAATAGGATCAAAAGCAAAACACAAAGGTGGGAAGGCGACAGATCTGCCTCAATCTGGACAATCAACAACTTTTCCTAGTTGTCTTAACAGTCTAGTAGGAACTTTAGTTACTTACTCTTCAACCAATTCTAACTGTTTCTATACAGATATTTACAGAGTGTATGCGTTACATTTTTCTCCCGCAGAAGGTAAATCGGCTTTTGCCAGATCCCCCATCTCAACAAAATCGGATGGATCCCGCAAAAGCACTGAGTGTAACAATGATATAGTTTCGTGTGTATGATTTTTAAATGTAGGAAAATGGCAAATGTTCGTTTTTCACATCACCAGAAATACCATGAACACAATACAAATCAATACTCTACATCTGATACCTTTTGTTCCATAAATATAAAATGGTTCGAGGGAATGAAAAAAACAGTGGTCATTTTAAAAGCTAAAAAAAAAAAACATGACAACTCAGAAAAGCGCAGGAAATCAATAAAACTTGATTTGTTGAAGCTCAAAGTAAATCAATGAACAACCTGTCCTGAAATTTTTATCACAAGGTCGAAATAGTTTTGTCCGAAACGTCAATTTTTTACAATATCACAATAATTTAGAATCTCGCCTCGTTCCCGCGAATTTTTTAAAATTTTCATTATTAAAATTTTGAGATAGTCGAAACGTTAATTTTCTCAATTTATTCGTTTTTTCTTTTTTTAATTAAAAAGAGTCTTTTGCAAAAGTTTATCACACTTTTTTGACACAAGTCAGAACTAAGAGCAATAAATTTGAACGTAACTAACAGAATGAAGAAAAACACAATAATAGGTACTTGCATTTTTAATAAAATAAATTAGTATTACAATGTACAAGAAACACTAGGCCTAATTAGGTCCCTTAATATGTACACATCTATTTAGGCAAATATACATTCAAGAACATCTTTTTAAAACGTATTTATAAGTATTTACACCATTATGGATTTTTGTTCATTTCTAAACAAATCTTGAAGATTAGCTTGTCTAAAGTTCCTGGACGAAATGTGCAAATTTGTTCTCTCAGGGAGGTTTAAGATTTAATTATTGAAATGAGATCAATATCAAGACAAAGTAGATACAATGCAAATTAAAAATTTTTTTTCTTTCAAATGTTTTATCAATAATATTGCACGGTGAGTGCCACTAAAACGCTATTTACATAATACTTGTATTCCCCCCCACAGGGAAAGTGTGAATTTTTTAGAGTGACTCCCTTTTTTACGGTAGGAAGTTGAGGGGGAAATGTCAACGTAAGTGGTAACACTGCTTTTGGCAGTAGTTGCGATGCGGGGAATGTTTGAAGTAGTGGTGGCATTTGTGGGGTTACAAGGCAAATTCAGAAGGTGAATGGAAACGATTGTAGACAAATTTACGGATTAATAAAATATAATCCGTCGACCGAACTCCTGTTTTAAACATTTTCTTTCGTGCAATAAAACTTACATTACATTTTTTTTACATTATATTAAATGTAATGTAAAAAAAAGTTATAAGCCCTTGAAGCAAATTCGAGCGCTAAAGGTTCGATTTAGCAATTCCCTTCAACTTGCTAATGACTATTTTTTCATCCAGGTGTCACCAATAAGAACTTGCCTTGGTCAAATGCCACAAGCACTCTCTTATCTGCAACTAATAAACACAATTGCCAAAGCAGGGAAATATCACTTAAAAGTCCTGAGATGGCAGGGTGTGTTTTTTTTTCTGGATGTGAATATGCATTTCAACGATAACTAACAATATTTGGAGATATAATATCAGGGTTTAACGCACACCGGTAATCACCAAGCTGGAAGTTGGCGTACAATGGTTTCTGTTCACAATAAAAAATAACAATATCATAAATCTTACAACTTCGAATTTTTTACATAATAAGGAACATTGTGCTGCAATTGCTGCATAACACGTTTAAGAATGAGTTCAAATCACCGGTATATTTTTGTGTTGTCATTTGGAAATGTCAACGGCGCAATTCACTGACGCTGGTGGACGTTAGCGTCGAGTTGAGGCAAATTCATGGAGGCCACAGGTTGGTTGAGTTGGTGTCCGGTGGCGTCGTCGGCGGCCCAGGGGTTCATTTGGGTCCCTAGGGCACCGGCAGTTTCGTCTCATGGGTGCCACGATTGAGAGGCGGTCAGCTAGGTGCATCCTTTCGACATCATGCGGACCGTGTTCTTCAGGGCTTGTCGCTTGTTGCAGAACCATATGCGGATGACTTCCCGCTCGTAGCCCAGTTGGTGAGCCAATGTGGTGATTTCGGTACCTGGAAAATGAAAGAGAGTGGGTTAGGGTTTTATGGATGCTTTGCTGGACAAGATGATGAGGGAAGCTCACAGTCAGCCTGGTTCATTCAAGAGTCCCAACAAACTTCTTAATTCCCTGCGGTTCTGTCTGAGCAGCTCCTCAGAAATCGTGGTGTCAGGTTTGGCCCATTTACTGTGAGCATGACAACATCTATCGCCATCTCCTGACTATTTGTGATGGCGCCTCTGAAAGAGGCCTTTGGTAATCCAATTGCTAGCTCATGGCCTATAATGGTGTTTGGATCCCCTTCTGGGCAGAGTCTCAACTCTGCACCGGAATCCACTCCAGGGTGAACCTAATTCGTTTAGCCAGGCTTTTGAGGGGCTGGGTTTTGTACGTAAGCCAGACTTAAGTGTCCTGGAAGTGCTCTGAGGCAAAACACAATCCCACTTGAGTTGTCAAGAATCAAAACGCATCCTATCCCAATTTGTAGAAAAATATGAGGTTATGGCGGTTTCTGACAGTATTGTACATACCTATTTTTCACGAGGAGTACATGAGTGCAGTCTTTTGGTGTCTAATCGTAAGAGGTAGGAGTCTGAGGGTATCTCAATTTGTTATTTTCATTGATTCACTCATACAGTGATTCAACCAATGAGATTGCAGCAGTAAGGTTAGAATCATGGAAGTCACAACAAATGTTCATTGAGATGATCTACAAAAATTCTTGCCCTACTACCTTCGTGGCTTCGTGGGGCAGAGCCTGTCACGTAGGCTGTGTACAGTTAGATTGAGAAGAACGGTTTCAGCCAAGTTGAAGAATTTCATGTGAAGGGAGGAAGGTTATGGAACTCCCTTCCAACGCCTTTTACACGTTGCCGGGCCTGGGCACATTTGTGGCTGCTGTTTCACGGCATCTTGATAGTGAAATCCTTTCTTTCTTTTCACTACTCTTCCTAAATAAGCCCTATTTCAACCATTTTTGGTTTTAAAAACCAACTTATTATCAGTTCGGTACACAGGATTGAGTGAAAATCTGGGGTAAGTGCATTTTAACAGAAATTGAGTAAGGACGCTAGGAACGTCCAGCCATCTAGTGTGAACCCTTAATGATAAAAGTGTAGTTGAAGGGAACGCCACTGGCGAAGGAAGGTTGTGGGGCTGTTATAACCTCACCAGTTGTTTCATCTTGAAATCCAACTTGTGGATCACCCAGTTGCCGTCCACCCAGGGGCAACCAGTGACCGCTTTTTCCACAGATTTTCAAGATAAGGTGCTCTTTCTCAATCACTGAACGGATTAAGTGATTTTTTGGCTATCGTTAACAGTGAAATTGAAAATGACAACATTACACTTGCTTCGTTTCTAATCAGCAGCAGGGCAAGTAGAAACATGTGGTGTGGGGTAAGTGGAATACATTGTGATTCACTTCTCCTGTGCAAAAAAAGCTCCTGATAATTTGAATCCGCTCATTCTATTTCCACGTACCCCGGACTTTTTCAAGGCATTTCTGATGGAAAGTTCTGTGTTCCCCTAATAACCCCAGTTTGCATGGAAATTGCTAATGGTCGCTCCATCAAAGTGCATCCTATCGACAAGGTTTGCAGTCAAACTGCAACTTATGACAATACTGGAGTCAAAGGGTCTGTCCATTCGATTTTTGCCAATGAGCGATAGAACATTACTTTCTTTACCTCAGACACCTGCACTGGACTCCTAGAAAACCACCAGTTTTAAGTGTCACATTGACAAAATGCGTCATAGTTTTTTGCGTTTCCTGAAAATTCAGCTGTAACGGATATGATGCGTTTTCATTCTTGACAACTAACTTAGCGCCCTCTAACAAGAAACTCTTCTCACCTGACGGATGGGTATTCCTTTCAAAATGAGCGTTGAGGAGCTCCAGCGCCTGCGGGGTGAAAGACGTTCGCCGTTTCCGCTTTTTCGAAGGCTCCACCCCGATGAATTCAGTCAAGTGGTTCTGGCCACCCTTATACCTGCTCGAAGAGGCAAAAACACCAAATTAGATTGATTTGTAAACACGTTCATACAGATATATCATTATGAGGTCAATTCACAACTGTTAAAGCTATCGTGTGCGGCACCAAAAATTAATAAATGGCCGTAATTGGCAGTGTTGCACATTAAAAACGAAAATGCCCAGTGGTCTTAATGGTCCAGTAGTCTCGAGGCCGAATCGTCATTGGATGAGCTAATGCGCATGCGCCTTGATTCAACCCATGTAAGGGTGATCTTCGATTCAAGTGCACGTAGCGCTCCATGAAAAGCTTGATTCTGCAGGTGAAGGAAATCAACAGTAACTGTTGTCATCAAGATAACGCTGTAAGCGCAATTTCGTCGACTTTTCGACGATTCATCACATTCAGAGCATATCGGATCTTGTCAACGATTCAACATCAAAACTACCAAACTGTGAAGACCCCAATTCCACCAGAAATACTTTGACGTCTCACGGATACCAACAAACACTGACCAACACAACAATCTTAGCGACACTGACAACCCAGTCTCTTTTTACAATGTTGCCAACATGAACCCCATCTTAGCGTGCCCCAAACCAAACGCTAGTGCATCTTACCTCTCCTCCGCCTCCTTCATCCACTGCTCCAGCACGGGTTTTATCTTCTGAGCACTTTTCGGTGTTATGTCCAACTTTTCGAACCTTTTGACATTTTAACGGGAGCGTTAAAAAGACGGAAGAGGTGTTCCTTTTTTTCAATTCATTTGTCAAAACAAAAAACAAACAAAGCATTCCACCATGCAACATGCATCAAGCCACAGCGCCCTGGCACTCCTAAGAATGATAACCCTTGAAAGTTTATGACATTTCAGACACAATTGCCGAAATCGAACGCTCATGTGACTCAACACAAGAAATTTGCATTTTGTAAACTTTGAAAGCGCCAGAGCTCTAAGTGGCTGGGACAGTAAAATGTTGGTAAATCTTCCAAAAAAATTAAAAAAGAAAAATGTTAGTAATTTAAAAACCAGAATATAAGCCCACACGGTGCAAGTAGGGTTAATATGCAAACCATTACATGGCGTGTTAGTCGAAATAAATAAAAAAACTGATAAGAAGAGGACAAATGAGGAATAGGATGGGATTGCAGTGAATCAACAGTGTCACAACGAGTAAAAGGTGCGCAATGAGGTCCATGCCAGGACACAAAACATGGTTTGCATTAGTTTTCACTCTAAACTTGTACAGCAATGGACTGTTTAATTGAAGGGAAATTATAAAAAATTATTCTCCCATTTTAATTCAATACAGTAAAATTATCTCGTATGTCATTGAAAATTTCGTGACACTGAGTGAATCTGGGTGAATCTGCCAAGGTGCAACCTTATGCAAGTGTGTGAGGATAAAAATTAACAAATCACTAACAAAAAAATGAACAGAAGAGTTAGAGACACCAAGTAGATTTATGAATAAAATCGAAATGAAAAATATTATAACATACATGGATTGTTGCTGGGAGGCGAGTTGGGCCGCAAACATCTGAGTTGCCAGGGCACTGGGAAAGTTTAGAAAAAATAAATGAAAATAACTAGTATTGATATCGATGAATGAACATAATGAAACAAAAAATTATTTCCTGCTCGTGAGATTTTATGAAGCGATACCCAAAATGAGGATATTGAAGATTTTTAGAAGGCCAATTTGTGCGAGTAAAATTAACTCATAAAGAACAAACGCCAAAGTTTGAATTCTCGGAGTCGATTTTTTTTTTCAATAACTTCAAAAGTTTTGATACTACATAAAAAATGAAATAAATTAAATTTGAAAGAGACATTCCTGGAGAAACTCTATGAATGAAGAAGTATCTTTTAACTCGTCAGGATGACAGGAGGAGTTTTTCTTAATTGAAATGACGAAATTGGTCGGAATCACGCAACATTTACCTGCAAATGGCTGATTGGGAGTAGGCTGGGCCTTCGGTGATGCTGAGAGCTTGACCAACTTGCGTCTGCGTCAGGCCCAGAGAGAGTCGGCGGAGTTTGAAGGCTTTGGCGAACTCTTTGATTTCGTCGAGGTTGATCCCGTCGACTGTGTGACCCCGACTTTCCGATATCATCGGTTGGTCTGAATAAGATAAATGGGAGAGCGTGAAAATTTTGTTGCCAGAGTTGAAGTGATGTTCAATCTAGTTTTTGAGACGAGTCAGTCTGGCTTTTGGCAAGGTAGAAAGACTCGTCCACAGTAGTCGGGCATACCTCTTGGCCTAAGCCGAATCATGCCGAATGAGACTGAGTGGCTCTAGCCCCGCAGCAAGATTAATCTGGGATACTTAGTTAAAATTCACATTTATACTTGTTTTCGGATTTTTTTCGGCTTTCAGCAAAGCAGCAAGGCCGAACGACGCGCCGACACATTCAGCTTTGCTGCTCGGCATAGAGAGGACAGGCCTTGGAGGTTTTGAAACTCACTGGGGTCATCCATCAGGTCGACGAGAGAGCCGTCGTGTCTCCGTTTCGGCGTCCTTGACGTCGTGATGGTCAGGTCGTTGTTGGCGGCGGCGAGTCGGCTGATTGGCGACGACGGCGATGCCGTGGGAGCTGGAGGGGGGCAGCCTCCGTTCAGCGTCCCCAGCGGTGCCGGCCCTGGGCCACTGCCGCCATTTATGTTGACGGGAGGCGACTTCGAGCAATTCTGAAGCCCACTCTGGAATTGAAAAAAGAAGAAAATGTCATCTTCAACAAGTCAACTATTACAAGTTTTCTTGAACATGTCAGCTGTTCCTGGCGAAGTTTGTAGGACCTAAACAAAATTATTAGCCCGTTCCCTGGAAGCAGAAATGCAAAGTACGACGCATGCTGCGTCTGCTCTGGTTATGGACTTATATGAAGCTCATGAGAGTAAGAATCAAGCTGCCATCTGCTTCTTTGATATGACTAGGTCTTTCTGGTGCCCCATCCACCTCTCCTTAGTAAACTCATACACTTGCTCACTATGGATTCCGCCAGAAGACAGCACATGCTTCTTTAAGCGGTTCTTGAGTGACGACATGACGGGCCTCTCGAATGAACCGGGGCTGGATGATGTAGAACAGTGACTAACCTTCTCAAGCCGCCTAATAGAGAAAAAGTGTGCAGAAAAAGGCTTCAGGTTGAATGGCGATAAGGATATAAAATTCTCTCTGATTGGTAAAGTAAGAGACCCACGGAATAATTGTTGTACCTACACGACACCCTGTCTTATAGTCTTTTTGAAATTGTTTAAAAATATTCCATGTGAACAGGCTGAAGGGGATAGTGGCAGCCACCACATGAGTTCTCCTTGTTATTTTGGGAGCTCTAAATGTTGGTGCCCAGAAATACACGGTTGTTATTCCCAAAAGATGTGTGTTACAACAACAATAATAAATATATTTATTTAATAAATACCTATAGTTGCAAAGTGAGCATTTCACATGGGCGCGTTAAAAAAAACGCTGCAAATTTTACACAAGGGTTTATTATTCTTTGATATACGTTACTTGTGCAAAAATTTAATTCTGTCAATGAAAAAATTAAAAAAAAAATTTTTTTGGATTATTATCTCAAAAAAAATTTTTTTTTTTTGGATTTTTTGTTCAAAAATGTGTTTTTTCAAAAATTCTGTATTTTTTACTCGAAAAATATTTAACATCCTGGGATCCTTCAAAAATCCCATTTTTAGCCCCGCGAATGCCCTAAAGATCGCCCCAGTGAAATCGGATCGTTTCGGGACCCCAAAAAATGGATTCTACGTCCAAAAATACTTCGAAAACGACACCTAACTCGATCACACAGCTAAAGCCTTAAAAAAAAACCCCTCCCGTAGCCCCATTATAGCCCCATAGCGCCCCACGGGTTTGGGCGATCGGACTGAAAACCTTGCGGGCACAACTAGATGGTAAACCAAGTATTTTGTCGAAATTTCAGATTTTTTAAAAATTTCCTACTGCCCAAAACGGCCTGGACGGCGGACGGCGGACGTACATTTCGGATTTAGAATGTAGACCTCTTGAAACGGATAATGTCAAATTTTGAGCCCGATCGGAGTCGTCGACCCCCGTCGCGAAAACATAGGTGTATTATTCCAAGAATAATAAACCAAAAGGAGTGAAATTAGCATTTACAGTCCACTTTCGCCTATTAGCGCGCATTCACTCAGTGGGTGCGTTTTGCTCTTTCATTTGCGCTCACTAGCACCCAACCTCAGTAAAAGGGAGACAATGCAGAGTATCAGTAGGGCAGAAACCGTCATTTCATCGCCTACGGGTGAAAAAACCGCGACATCCCGATACACAGTCTGACTTAGTGGTGGTGGGATCATTGGGCTGCCCTGCGTGTTCTATTTACACCCCATGTAACGGCTACGTGGAAGGTGAAAATTATCGTCGTCGGCAATTAAGACCCAGATTCCCCCCGAAAATGTCGTGTTCCCGGAGTTCGCTTAAACGGAGTCGGGAGTCCGCGCTAGCGTTGAGAAGTTAAACCTGTGGAATCCCCGGCAGTAATACCCCGTCCAGACTGGTTAGAACGGTTACCCACACAGGGCATAATATCGAATAATCCCAGCTGAATGTAATCCCCAAGATTCCCCCATTAGGCGATGATTTCAACACGTTTGGTAATTCTGTTCCTGACGACGTAAAACCGGCGGAAGGACCCTCATGAAATAACCAACATGCATGTCAAACCAATAATATTGAATTTATAAGACTTAAACTTTTTCATTTTTATTTCTAATTGTCCAGTAACGTTTTTTACGGCAAGATATTTTACAAGTCTTAGCACGTGGAATCATACTCTTTACAGTCTACCATGACGAAATACAACCATTTTCAGAGACTCTTTAACACTTAATTGCCTCCTCATTACGATAGACACTTTATTCTCAGGTAATTCCTGAAACTGCTGTTTTTTTCCTGGCCATTACAGACTTCCCTATTCACAAGTCCCAAGGGGGCAATTGCAGTTATGATTGATGACTTCTCGCCCGGATCTTCAGAAAATGAAGATTACTATCATGGAAGTTATATATGGCTCGTGACCGTTCAGTGACGCATTTCTGAATGGATTCGAGTTTTGGTGTTGAAATTTAAAAAAAAAAACGAAGCAGAAACTCTGCAAGAGGAGTAAAGCCGATTCGAACGCCCTGATGGTCCGCTAGATCTCGCTGGTGAAAAAACGAGACTCAGCTCTCCACACACTGTGTGAAGTTGGCGGGGCCTGGATGAGACTCCCGGTTTTCCCATTGTCATCAGTCTCATACATTTAAATTCACATTACGAACATTTTTACTGTCAAATGCATTTTTGTCAAAACCAGAAGAAGCTAACATCTAGCGGGGAGATTCCTCTGCGGCTGCTAGGTCGCCATATCCAATCCGAAGGCCTCTTAGGAATAACCTTATGACTGTAGATTGTACCAACACGTGTACTCCTAAGACGTGGGATTTTCGTTTATTATTCTTATTATCTTGGAATTCA
The DNA here is from genome assembly GCA_955831195.1 of Pilophorus perplexus. NCBI lineage: Eukaryota > Metazoa > Arthropoda > Insecta > Hemiptera > Miridae > Pilophorus > Pilophorus perplexus. Next base: position 21,508,333 of record OY037015.1, read on the forward strand.
AAATTGGAATTGCACATCAAAATTCCCCTTAAAAAACCGGTCTCTACGTTTGGCGGTGAATTCCCGTCGTGGACTTACATTGTAAGGTGAATGGCCCATGGGGGATATTTGGGAGGGCTGCCCCATTTGGGGCGGCTGGGACTGCTGCGGCGAAGGCTGAGCTTGCTGTTGTTGTTGCTCCTGTTGTTGCTGTTGCTGTTGGTGCTGCTGCTGCTGGTGTTGCTGCTGAGCCGCCGCCAACTGCTGTTGAGCGACTTGCTGCTGCTGTTGAGCCGCCTGTTGAGCTTGCTGTTGGGCGTGTTGGGCCTGCTGCTGGTAGGCGTTCAGGAGGTGTTGCTGGTGTTGGGAATGTCCGTTCAGGAGGTGGGGCATCGGGGGTGGGATGGTCGGTCCGATGCTCCCGGGGGTGGGACTTGCTCCTGAAACCAAAACGATGGTAAATATAAAATCTGCGGACTAGTGGCCTACGAAAACTTTACCGTCGTGTTTTGTTATACGCAGAAGACATTAACGCTCCAACTCAAATAATTCAACAACTTATTATGCAAAGCTCCTGCGGTTAAGGAACTTATTAGTGACCCAACGACATTAAAAAGTGCACTGATGCTAAAACCAACGATGAAAAAAAGTACAAAATTTAAAAGGAAAATTCTTTTTATTTTCCTTGAGCCCTCAAAGGCGGTAAAGGCTGAAGCTTCAATCTCAAGGACGACCTTATTAGCGTGATTATGAGCCGCATTTATCCGCTCATCCTGTTTTCAAGCTCGTTCGGAAGCTTGAAAAATCACCTCGTAAAAAACCCCCAATGCGCTCGAAGTTGACTCAGACTTTAAAACACCGCTTGGGAATAGGGTTTTTTTTCAACTAGGGAAATTACCAAGACAGTTGGCGAGATTAGTAGAAACCTCTGATGGGACTGCCACCTAATCACGTCCTATTCCTTAACTGCTGGCCACGTCGAGTGGAAAAAAAGTCGACAACAGCTTCCTTTAAATGCAACTCTGCATTTTGAGATCGTTCAGGAATTTATCGCTTTTGGAGATATCAGTCATCCTCGCAGTTTTGCAGTAATTTGTTTGTTCCTCGCTAATGACGACGCGTCGTCAAGTCTCTTACCGCTGGCATATTGGTGGGCGAGGTTGGCCAAAGTCGTCGTCATCACTTGACCATTGGTCATGGGCATATTGACCATCTGGTTGTTCGTGACAGCGTTGATCGGGATTGTCAGAATAGTTTGAGTGGCAATTCCTGAAATAATGAAATTTCGTTAAATTTATGGAGATTAAAATGATAATAGTCATGTATTTGGTTATTGCACATAATATATACCTATTGACCAACATGGAATATTTATTGACTTAAAAAAAAAATAATAATAAAAATTAAAAAATAATAAATGAGAACCCCATGCATGGTGGTAAATTAGTATTTCTTCTATTCGTGTTCAGTTTCCTGAGGCATTGACATTGATATATACGGTAGTGATAAAATTGACGCTAAACACGCCAATTAGTATACCGATAGCCTTTAGCCTATTAAAGTAGATGATTGGATTTCTGCGTTAGATGCCCTAAGGGCGTGAAAAAACTGAATGCAACACCGAAGCTTTTATTCTGTTCACATAAAAATCTTCATTTTTTTTCCGGTAGTAATAAGCTCACCTTGGGAGGTGGGTATAAGAAGTTGAGCGCCCTGAATGCCCTGGAGAATTTGGCCGGACGCCAGGATCAACTGCGGCATGGCAGCTGGGGTCGGGGTCACCACCTGCTGGGCCGAAGACATCAGGTTGCTGGCGCTCAGATTATCTGAAAAGATACGTTACGAATTCAGAGGAACATTTGAAAAAAAAAAAAAAAAAAAAAAAAAAAAACTATCAAGCCGGATACGGGAAGTTAATTACATACAAGTTTTGTAGGTAGGTGGTTAATTAAAAAAGAAGAAGAAAAAAACTCAAGAGCTCGCTCGCCTGGTGTTGAATGTTCCAGAATGACCATTTCAATAAAACAGATTAACACTTCAAAATATTACTCATAACATCAAACTATTCATCAAAGTCATACTTTACATGGTATGGTCATATTATGACGGCCCAAACTGGGCAGCCAGGGCCAACTCCAAATCATGACGAACGAGCATTTTAATTAAATTCATTAGCGTTTCTCATTCAATGATACATCGTCATGCGTTTCCGAAGGACAAACCGCTACACCCATTTATTAAGAATCGATCGTAACCTTATTATGAATAATTATTACCGGAGAGACCTTCCTCATCAAACTTTTTTTCTACCACGGCCCAATTAATATCATTTTTTCCCTATAAACTTTCACCGCTAACGAATCACACCCCCCATAAATCAGGGCGCCCATTACGCGGATGACGACATTTTTTTCGGGCCTTGAAGAAGCCTTCTGGAAGTCATTTCTGATTCATGTCAAGTTTCCCCCCCTTCTTCCTCCACTAAATTAAAATATAAATCGACAAACTTTTTGAAATTTATCGCCTCCCCGGAGTTGTCTGGGAGGGTTTGGACTCGGCCTCGGCTAATCACATACCTGAGTTAATCACATATGATCACCCTTAATAAGGTACCAGAGATCCAACTTATTATATCGCCTTATACCCCCATTGCACATTAACTGAGTGTGATAAATGACATGAAATTATAACTTGTTTCAATCGCCGGGTTTATTGGATACCATAAAAAAATCCTATCAGTAAAAATTACTTGTTAAAATTAATGTGAAATAATTATTTTTTCTAGGCGTTCCTTTTTCGACATTTTTCATTACCCTATTTAAATAATGTGTATGTATAACGTTATGTATAACGTACATTATATTTTACGGCAAGGTTTGTACAGCCCAGCCTACGCAATAAAAGTGTCGTTTCAATGTTGGCTAGACTAGAGAACTTAAAATTTAAAATTTTAAATAAAACTGACCATTTTGGGGAGTTTAGTAGCACTTGAATCCCGTTTTGGATGTTTTTGGATGTTTCAGTAAAGCCCCACCATCACTTCCAGCCTTAAATATCCCTCCGACGTGGGACAATTCCACCATTTGGCATCACCAGATAAAAACCAAGTGGAAATTATGATGTTTGAGGATTAGTATCGATATCCCGATATATCGAAATTTCGTCACTCACCACTCGGGTAAACAATGTACATTGCGTAACACAGTATCGATATATCGGTGTCCAAATAAGGATATTCTGAATATCGATACGTATTCTTAGTTTGCCGGGTTTAATTTTGGGAACCCAGAACCACACCAAAACGCTCAATCACTGGAACCTATGGTTTGTTAGAGATACCATAAGAATCTGATTTCATCTCCGAGGAATTAGGCGGAGTATACTCCTACATAGATAGGTATACATCGATGCATCTCTAAATAAATCCTCAGCTTCCAACTCCACTGGGACAAGGACCACAAGTCACTAAGACACTTCTGGAAACCATTCCCGGACTTCTACGTCATTTCATCCTCCAAAACACAGCAGCAAAAACTAGAATTGAGTCATAATTCCATACCGTACATGCAAAACACTGTTAAATGGTCACCTTCGGGTTCCCAGTCGTATTTTGCCGCGTTAGCCGGGTTTGTCTCATTAATATCATTGGTTCAAGCCGGTTTTTTTGGGATTAGCAATTTTTTTTTCAAAAATCTGAAATGTTGACACTCGGTTCTTCACCTACTTGAGCTCCCCAAGTTTTCAGCCTGATCGCCCTCACCTCTGGGACTCTATGGCTGCAGAAGGGGTGTTTGAAGTTTGAACGGTATGTGAACGAGTGGGGTGTCGGTTTCCAAGTGTTTTGGGTGAAGTCCCCGTGGGGATTTATGGGCTACAAATGGGCCAGAAGGTCTGAGATGTCGTTTTCGAATTAATTGTTGACGTAGAATCTATTTTTGTGGCTACCTAAACAGATACCAATTGGTATCTGTATTAATACAGTTTTCTAGTTTTAGCATGGAACATGCTTTAGCCGTGACCAAACTGCCCAAAAACGTAAGGCGGGAATGGAAATGCGGATGAGTCATGAAATGGATGTGAGGATATATACGGTATGGGGGTATGTATATATATGGCCATACGGTCGTATATTACGTTAGGCCGCTAGTTCGGCATCCTCACTTGTCTTACCGTGAGGCCACCAGTTCGGAGCCCTCACCTGTCGTACCACGTTCCATGTTTCTTGAATTTAGGCTTATAGTAGGCTCCAAGCAAAAACCATCCAGGGGCCCGAGGCCCGAGTTTTTTCAAAGACAGAATTAAATTTTTGGGCAATAAATGCAAAAGAATAAAAATGTAAATGTAAAAAATGTAAATGTAACAAGGGAATTTCACCCTGAATTTTCGTCCGACTGGCTGCTGCCGTCGCGGACGTCGTCAGCCGTCCTCTCAAGGAGGATCGGAACTTGTCTGACGATTGCGCTCATGGCTCCCCATTGCCTCGTCCCCCTGGATTGGGAGGAGTTCGCCGTCCGATTGAACGCAGAAAATACTTGTATCGGTGACCCCGCTCCTCACGCGGTCACCCATCCAAGTACTAACCACGCCCGACGTTGCTTAACTTCGCTGATCGAGGGAAACGGTAGTTTACCCAACGCCACACCGGACGAACCACACCGAAGTATTTTTGGACGTACAATCCTTTTTGGGGGTCCCGGTACGATCCGATTTCACTGTGGTGATCTATAGGGTTTTCATGTGGTACAAATGGGATTTTTGACGGATCCCAGGAGGTCAAATATTTCTCGAGTAAAAAACAAAAACGTAGAAGAAAAACGCTGCAAATTTTACACAAGGGTTTATTATTCTGTGATATAGGTTACTTGTACAGACATTTAATTCTGTCAATAAAAAAAATTAAAAATTTTTTTTTGATTTTTATATTTCAAAAAAAATTTTTTGGGGGGATTTTTTTTTTCAAAAATGTGTTTTTTCAAAAATTCTTTAATTTTTACTCGAAAAATATTTAACTTCTTGGGATCCTTCAAAAATCCCATTTTTAGCCCCATGAAAGCCCTATAGAACGTCACAGTGAAATCGGATCGTTCCGGGACCCCCAAAAATGGATTCTACGTCCAAAAATACTTCGAAAACGACACCTAACTCGATCCCATAGCTAAAAGCCTTCAAAACACCCCTCATGTAGCCCCATTTTAGCCCCATAGCGCCCCACGGGTTTGGGCGATCGGACTGAAAACCTTGCGGGCACAACTAGATGGTAAACCAAGTATTTTGCCAAAATTTCAGATTTTTAAAAAAATTCCTACTGCCCAAAACGGCCCGGACGGCGGACGGACATTTCGGATTTTGAATGTAGACCTCTTGAAACGGATAATGTCAAATTTTGAGGCCGATCGGAGTCGTCGACCCGCGTCGCGAAAACATAGGTGTATTATTCCAAGAATAATAAACCAAAAATAATTTTTTTTTTCCAAACTTTTTTCTCATGACACAGAATCAGATTTCTGCACAAGTAACCTTTATAAAAGAATAATAAACCCTAGTGTAAAATTTGTAGCGTTGTTAGATTTTATCGCGGAAAATCTACTTCATTGGGAAAAATCTAACCGCCTTATGTTTCTTCAACCCAACTCGAACAAGAGGCTAATTACCCGTCTGAAACGGTCAGGTGGAATTCCAATTCTTCGAATCACCTTTCCGGAACCCCTCGTGGAGGGAGCAATTTCAATAATTGCTTTGCCTAATTACAGCAGAAACGAGGCTCAAGAGTACCAAGACTGAGAGGCCAGCAAACTCATAAAAAGGGTTCCGTGAGCCGCTAATAAACCCAGAAAAAGATCGACACGAAACTACCAAAGCCGCTTCAAACTATATAATGAGCATGCAAAGCTGCCAAGTTTTTCCTTTGCTCCCAACAATGAGGTCACAAACTTAAATTATTGCTCTGACTGACGTCCCCGAGGCTTTTTAAAAGGGAAAAATACGGGAGAAAAAAAGGACTGAAAGTCGAAAAAAAAGGAAATTAGAGTAGAAATTTCCTTACGTTTAACGAAGTAGCTATTACTGTTTGCTTGATAGTTTTAAAACGTGTTTCAGAACTAACGAGAAGGTTCAATATTGTTTGAATAGCTTAGAGCTACTTTTCTGTGCAGACCTTATCAGCAATTACCTTCGTCATTTTGTTGCAGTTTTAAATGTCGTGAACACGACCGAGTTGGTCAATGTCCCGAGCATTTTAGGTCGTTCACGTCAAATTGGCACACAAAAAAGTTTTGTTTTGTCTTTACACGGCAAAATTATTGCCGACATTAATTTTTTGCACGTTCTTTTCAGCCAGAGACGTCAAAATTCTCTTTGAGCGATTTCTCATTCGTGATACTGTTAACCGACGCGTTCTTAATTTTTACTGCAAGGCTTTTTACGACTCAGCTCATACTTTGTCCCGTGCAGCTGGCGCCAATTTACGACCCTGTATATATGTATGGGTTTGCGCCGGCATAGGGCAGACATAAAACATTAGCGGGGTTTTGATGTGATTACTTGATTGTGCATCAGGATGCTTTGGGTGAACGAAACCGGTCTTCAAGGCCCGACTGTTCTTCAGAGGGGATTCCTGCCATTAAAAATCTTCGCATCATTTTATAAGAAGGAAGGAAGGGGGGGGGGGGGGGCTTTGCGAAATTGTGCATTAAAGGGTGAAGAGCCTTGAGCCACTTCGTCATATCGCTCCATTCGTTTCCTGGAGGTTGAGCTGTTGTTTTACGGTGAAATTTCATCAACTCACTCGCAGCGTTGAGGCTGAGGTTGAGAGGCGTGTGGATGGGTTGATTGTTGATTATCCCAGGGGGTGCTGAGGGTCCAGGAGGAGTCCCAGCCAGGCCTGCCATCGAACTCAGATTCAGCAGTCCTGCAATAATGAAAATGAAATTAGCATTTTCGATAACTCGAGGTAAAAAACGCTACAATTTTTACTACTACTCGGCAGTACTAAGCAGCGGAGTCATTTTCTCTCCCCAACCACCTCATTGCTACAATTTTTCACTAGGATTTATTATTATCTATATCACTAATTCACAACGTCTCTGTGGCTATGTATGTAATCATGTATGTATGTGTCAAGCTTTCTCCTCCAAAACTGTACGTGTTAAAAATACGGCGATTTTTTCAACCGTCTCGGGATCCCTCACATTTCTTACTGGGGGGGGGGGGGGGGGGGGGGGGGTATATCCATCGAAAATGCGCGCAAACCGGCGCATATGCGCCCAACTTTCTCATTTTAAATGGGAACCCCTAACTTTTATGTCGGATTCGGATTCCTCAGCAAATTTTTCGCAGCAAAAGTCCAATACAAAGCGAGCGCAATTCAAAGACTGTTTTGTAAGAGATTACGATTCACCCCGGACCGATCCGTCGTGGAGGAAAGGGACGGCGTAGTACTTTCACGACTTTATACAACGAAGAGAAGCTCCTGTGAAAATCTCAACTGCAACCATTTTCAACCTCGGTGTCAGTGCCACGTTTGGTCTGAAGAAGTGGGCAGATGTTAATAAGCAAGGCTCTCAGGTTTCAGCGAGCCAGACAAACTCAAACATTAAATTTTTTATTTTCAACAAAATAATTCAACGGATTTTAAGTTTGTTATAGTCCGTTGAATTATTTTGTTGAAAATACGAATTTCGTCCATTTTCGACGTTCCTACCTATTTAATAAGGGCACAATAGCTACAAATATGACGGAAAACTACGATTGGGGCGGGTTTTCGGCCGGAAACATGGAGGGAAAGCATTGGATCCCATCATGTGGAAAAACAAACTTAATTGGGTAGTTACTCTCTTATTTTCGAAGGGATATCCAATTTTATGGTGTTCAATCGACGCAAAATGTATTGTACGACAACATTAATCCGTGTTGAAACTTCGTTAGAATCCTTTTTCTTCTTCCATATTAAAAAAAAAAAAATATCCGAAAACGTGGTTTTTTGGGGAAAAAAAGTTGATGAGCAATTTTAGGTATAGGGTGGGGTATATTCGTGATCAGCGTTAAATTTCTTATAGTAGGAGGTATTCAGAGGGTTTTTTTCCCCAAACAAGGCCAATCGGTCGACGTCCGGCGGCCTGTGCCCCAACTGGTTTCGTCATTTTACATTACTTTGTACCTTTAGGAATCTCTTATTACCCCAATCGCGAAAAAAGGTATTCTGAGGAAATTGAAGAGGAAAAAAACAAATTTTACACAAGAGGTTATTATTCTATGATATAGGTTAATTGTGCAAAAATTAATTCTGTGTCATTAGGAAAATAGGTACCTATTTTTGAAAAGAAAAAAAAATTTCTTCTGTACCTACATGTTCGGATAGATTGGGACCCCCCCAAAAAAAAGGATGTTGCGTGCAAAATTACTCGACAAGCGACATCTTAATTGAACTTCTGGTATCCTTCAAAAATTCCATTTGTAGCCCCATAAAAGCCCCATGTATCCCCACGGTGAAATCGGATCGTTCTGGGAACACCAAAAATGGATTCTACCTTCAAAAATACTGCGAAAACGACCTAATTCGACCCCATAGCCGAAAACCTAAAAAAAAAAAAAAAAAAAAAAAAAACCTCTCGTAGCCCTATTTTAGCCCCATAGCGCCCCACGGGTTTGGGCGATCGAGCTGAAAACCTTGCGGGCAGAAGTAGATGTTAAACCAAGTATTTTGTCAAAATTTCAGATTTAAAAAAAAAAAAAATCCTACTGCCAAAAACTGCCCGGACGGCAGTCGGACATTTCGTTTTTGGAATCTAGAATCTTGAATCGTATTATGTCAGAATTTTCGATCTCCGCCGCGATTACGTGGACGTACTCGTATTATTCCAAGAATAATAAACCAAAATTGTAAAATTACTAATTGTGAGCGAAATCAGTCGTTTGCCGCTCATATGAATGTCTGATAATGATACAGAATAACGAATCTATTGATCACTTTTTTCAATTTACATACCTACATCCTAGAAGCATTACGAAAAATGTAAATTAGTAAAATATAATTCACACCGATGTCAAAACGAGACACTCATGATTATAGCTCATCAAATGGCTGGAAAACATTCAGGTGAAGGCTACACGACATTCTAATGATCCAGGCATATAATCACTCTGCCGCTAAATGGGAATTAATATGTCGCTAAGTTAAACGACATGGGTCCTATTACCTGCGTCCATAAATCCTTACGCAAACGGACCACATGTCTTGATTATGATGGCGGTTCTAAATGATCTCAACCGTTTACCTCAAGGGAGAAAATTAATTTTGAAACTCCCTTTTACTTCTCTTTGTACGAGGCGAGATGGGAAATTGTCATTGTGGCATCAGAAGTGGGATACGGGGACATCAGAAGTGGTATATTAGGGATTCACCTCGTCCTGAGGGGCCTCTTTCTCTTCATAAACGATTAACCAGTTTTGTAATGAGGAAAACGACCCTGATGTATAGTCTCGTACCCAACTCGCATTATTAATTTCGGGGCGGAGTTAAAACGTTCGCGGTTCCATTTCACTTTTCCCCCTCCACTCCTCTTCACTGTTTTGCTTTTCAACCCACTTTCTGGCTATGGAGGAAAACGTATCCTCTCCGAAATTAATTTTCCAAGCCCCTCCCGGGCAACATGAAGCCCCTCCCTCACCAGGGGTGGTGTCCTCCGTACGGTGAATTACTCAGATAGCCCCGTCCACTTAATGAGAACTGTTTTTACCGCTTCTGTTTTTATTCGATAAATCCCAGCGAGACGGGGGGAAAACCAGAGGGGAATTTTCCCCCTTCCCGACTCTGCCTCGGCCAAACGTCCCACGTATATTATGTTTCCGTTTTTTTACCCCCACCCTCGGACTCACTTCAGGCTCTAATTACGATTTGGAAAGAGACAGAGAGGGATTGAGAGGGTGGGACGCAAAAATGCATTTTCACCGTTTCCCAAGTTGAGCTGACAGAGTTTTTAATTACGACCATTATTACAGCCAGTTGATGGATTATTATTCAGAGCTGAGTGGGAAGTCACAGCGGTGGCCCAACTGAAAAACACATCTAATACCCTGTGACGAGGCAATTTGAGGCATTTCAAGCTGAAACTTTTGGATTAGCAACAATGGACATCATGCGAGAAACACTCAGCTGTTCTAATCATAATATGATATTATCCCGAAACTTAGTATGAATAACCTGCACTATTGACATTACATGGGAAATTGACTACAAAAATCTGTGCCAACCCTGGAAGAGCAGTCCGTCATCGACAGAATAGACGCGAAAATCCAGAATAACCAGAAGCTGTAGCAGAAACGACATTACAGCCAGAAGTAAGCATTACAGAGAACCAATCAGTGCCCTAGTGACACGGTGCGGGACATCGAGGGGCTGGCAGGGCAGTAGTTGTTGGCCGATCCAGCACGTGCAGTGAAAGTTGAAGGCGCAACTCTTCTTGATGATGAGGTTGAAGTCCAGGTTGATGAAAACGAACACCACTCTACCGATGGTTTAGTAGTGAGCTCCTTCCTTGAGAATGTCGGAATTCAGCATTTCTAGCAACACATTCGGATTCAGCACCCTTTGAAACCCCCTTGCGGAAATTGGCCCAATCGATTTTCATGTAACCTTCTTTAATGATAACCTCTATGCTGGATTTTTGAATGACCTTCGAATCGAAGGCGATGCTCAATTTTTGGAGTCGGCTTTTTGCGTAGCAAAGTTGGCTCACTTGCATAGATGCACGTGAGAGATCTCTCTCAGCCAATCAAAAGATGACTACGCAGCCTACGTCATTGACCCCCTCCAGGCCTCGGAATTGAAATATTATAGTTTTCCTAAGGCAGTATAAACGCAGTATGAACGAACCTCTCTTGGGACCTCGAACCGGGATAAAAATCTGGTGGACCGGTAGAAAAACATTGTCTTCGTTTGCTGAGAACGTTAAACTAGCCACAGCAATCTACGACTGAGGGGGGAGAGCTGGGGCTGCTGACCCGGCTTGTTGATGGACCTACAGTCGTAGTGATAAGTCTTGTATTAGGGATTGGACCTCGACCACCAGAAGGCAAATAGAGTCATCGGTACCATATCAGTGAACAATGTGCCGTCCGGGCGTAAGTTCAAGGTGAGACTCCGTTGATTACCTGATAGGTAAACATCGTAGTAGGCTCTGGTTGGCAGCCGTTCCCACAAGGCAGTATAAATAATAGAGGCGGGTTTTCTGCAATGTGGACCCGTTTTCGTAACTTTTGAAGCATGACCATTCCTGGAAAAAATTTTAAAAAATCATTTAAGGAGCTCATTGCCGAGATACACTGTGATGCCAGAATAGCCAACTTTCCCATGCTTGGCTGCAGCAGATAACCTGAGACTGATCAGATCTACTGAGGGTAAGTACAGAGAAAAGCACTCGTAGGAACACAGTGGAGGACCACTGCTGTTTGGGAACTGCCACCGCTCTCATAGGCGCTGAGAGATGGTTGAGCAATTGCTACTAACTTGCAACTGGTGGAAACAAGTGCGGTGGAAATCGGCTGAGGACAACATAGAGGCGCTTATATATATAAGCTATATATAGACACCAATAGACAGTCAACAGATTTCGTGTACCTCGATTGCCTAGTGTTGAAGATGCCAGACGATAGGATGCCGTATTTGGTGGCACGTGAGTTCTTCAGAGGGGGGTCGGGTGGTTCTGGATGCTGGGGGACTTAGCTCGGAGCCACGGCAGTGCTTTTGGAGTGGATCACAGGAGGGATACCTGGGCTGTCAAATGGAGGATCTGATTAAGAATGTGCGGACCAGTTGGGTCGGCGATGTGAGGACATTGCAGTCCCGAAACCCCCTGTATCCGATGCTTGATCCTGATGTCAGGCCGGGTCTATGTGAGCAGTCCCAGGATCACCCGGGTGCTCCATTGGGCCTTACAGTTGCTCTTTGGTGGTCTGAGCCCCCCGTTGACTCCGTTCGATGAGCAACCTCCGTGCAGATGAGGATGCCCTACACTTTGCTGGAGCCTGCCCCATTCCAATTGAATTAATGTTTTTGTTTATTAGCAGACGCGCCTCAAGTTCCTTGCAACATCTGTTATTGTATTAATTACTTTGAAACTGTAGGGGCAATGGTTACATATTCTTTCCTAATAAACATGCTTTTTATCCTTTTCTATTCAGTCAACCTCATAAACCACGAGAGGAGCAGGCTAGGTTAGACTAGCTACAACCTTGACTACAGCTGATGGAAACAAGTGTTAACCGGGACATGGTGGCGCTCCTGATTAACTGGAAAGAGATTTGACCCCCAACTAAGCTAAGTTAAGAGAGTCCCATCACAAGTTTGTGTTATGCTGCAGAATGAAGACTGTTATTGTAGCATCTTCATCCCAATAATTTTGCCAGAAACGAGCATTGATTCTGCCTCCAAGGGGTTTTCGGGTTGTGAAATGATTCGAGTCGGCGGGGAAAATTAAGTTGAACGCTCGGCCGGGGCGAAATCCCATTCAGAGGGAGGAAATGAGAAAAATAGCTGTTAATGAGGTCGGGGTGACTTTAACGATAGGCAACACGGGAACCGTCCGATAAATTCAAATTCAAATTACGATCGAACTCACCGTATTTGTACGGGTGATGTCATACACGCAAGAAATACTTAAGCGCCGTGATAATGAAATCGTACATTCAATTAAAGCCTTTTTGTATTCCTAGTAAAAATACCACCTCAACATCCCTAAATCCTTCCATATACGTAATGGTCACTGACATAAAATTAACCACTTTTTAGCTCCCAACTCCCCAGTGGCCAGTCTGGACTGAGATTTCCCAACAGTATTTCAACATCGAAGTTTTCCATCTGCATCCAATTAACTAAGTGATACTTGACTTGTTCTCACATCACACATCAAGGTGAATTCCCATTGTTAATCCTAATGGTTCAATATTCCAAGTCCTCGTCTATTCTTCTAGCCCACCCGTTAATTCAGCCATTTGGGCTTCATTACGTACCTAAAATAATTATCACAATCATTATCATTAACGTTTCTTATCTAATTGCTTCAGAAGGAAATTGAGAATGTTGTAATGCATATTCGTGATGAGGGAGCCCCAGAGGGGGGATGAGCTCTGTGTTATTAAAGAGTGAAATCGCCCGTATAGTTGTTCAACTTCCTAGATATTTTATCGGCAATTATTTCGTTGTAATTATCAGGACGGATAGATCGTGTTATTAGCGCCCCACCGAACGGAGCCCTCAATAGGTAATTTATTGCTTCAATTTTCCCTCCTTTCAATGCAATGAACTGCATAATTCGTGCATCTGTCGTAACTGTCTTGTCATGTAACTGGTCGTTTCTATCGTTTATCTTTTAGCTCTCCCTCGTTTTCTTGTAATTCAACACAAGTCGTATTGATCTAGTTCGAGGTCAATTCAATAATTAACTACATTTGAAATTGCATCGGTTTCTGACGACTGTCTTAATTGTTTATTGACACCTAATAAGGAATGCACGGACATTTTTAATCACCTCTTGGGGTGTGTAATTTTATGGTCTGGAATGAGATCTATTTGAGATAAATATTGCAAGCTGGTCTACATCGTTTCTACATAGCTTCGGGGTGTGAAATTCTGCAAGTTCAAGACCGTATTTTTTTTTTTCAAAAAATACACATAATATAGGATAATATTATTATCCTATTTTTGGTTTATTATTCTTGGAATAATACACCTATGTTTTCGCGACGGGGGTCGACGACTCCGATCGGGCTAAAAATTTGACATTATCCGTTTCAAGAGGTCTACATTCTAAATCCGAAATGTCCGTCCGCCGTCCGCCGTCCAGGCCGTTTTGGGCAGTAGGAATTTTTAAAAAAATCTGAAATTTCGGCAAAATACTTGGTTTACCATCTAGTTGTGCCCGCAAAGTTTTCAGTCCGATCGCCCAAACCCGTGGGGCGCTATGGGGCTATAATGGGGCTACGGGAGGGGTTTTTTGAAGGCTTTTAGCTATGGGATCGAGTTAGGTGTCGTTTTCGAAGTATTTTTGGACGTAGAATCCATTTTTTGGGGTCCCGGAACGATCCGATTTAACTGGGGCGATCTTTAGGGCATTCGTGGGGCTAAAAATGGGATTTCTGAAGGATCCCAGGTTGTTACATATTTTTCGAGTAAAAAATACAGCATTTTTGAAAAAGAAACATTTTTGAACAAAAAATCCAAAAAAAAAAAATTTTTGAGATAAAAATCAAAAAAAAAATTTATTTTTTATTTTTTCATTGACAGAATTAAATTTCTGCACAAATAACGTATATAAAAGAATAATAAACCCTTGTGTAAAATTTGCAGCGTTTCCATGAGGTATCAGTAATAGTCTCTCAGAGGCTCCCGTCCAACGCTCGTCAAAAAAAAGAAGGTACTTTCACTACTTGAACACCTGTTTCAATATAGTCGCATTCTACTTAGGTACTGTACAACCAACAAGTACGGAACCTGCCCCTTTTCCATTAGACTTGCCATACTCACCATTTTCACTCTTCTCCGATGACACTGACATCACAACCGTTCAGATATTCGTCTCAAATTTGAGATAAGTGTTCGTATCACCCACCAGGGATTTGTCGTGAAGCGAGGTACCTACCACCTCCCCCATGCACCACCGTCTTTTCGCCAGGACGGGTGAGAAGGACCGAACCGCCTGGTACTAGTGATTTACCAAAACAGAATGTGGACCTGCTTGCGGTTCATCAGATGGAAGCATCAGAACTGACAGCGTTTGAAGGGATGGTTTCTGTGCACATCTCCAGGGAAGAAGAAAAGGAAAAGGTGGAGCTGACGAGCAACGCGGTCCAGGTTGTTGGCCTCCAGTGAACGTGAGGGTTCCATACAAGAGCCAGCGAAAGCCAACTGCAGGATTTGCTGCCAGCTATAGCTGTCACTATATTGACATCGCGCCACTAGAGTCAAGAGGAAGAAAACGGACAGGCTTTCTCATTCTCTTCCTCCTTGTTGTTCCTCTCGATTCCCTTTTTCACACTCTCTACTACTTCCCCTTCTTTTTGTTCTACCCATCATTCTGGTTCAACCTTTTCTCTCTCCTCATCGCCTTTGTCAGCCAGAAGGGTAATTCTCCAGAATGGTTGCTGATGTGTCAGATGCTGCTTCAGCGGTGCTCATCATACTGATTCCTGACTGTTTTCCACTCATTTGCAACACTTCTCGTCATGAAAGACGCAAAATCGGGTAATTTTCAACTGCGTCAAAAACCCTTCAAACGCTCCAAATTACCCGCCTTGGAAATGAAAACGAAGCCACCTTTGAAAACCCTAGTCGCGTATTTTACCAGTTTCGACTAATTACGCTCTCCCGACGAGAGGAGGCCCCGGAGTATGCAAATGAAATGCAACGCAGAATTACACTAATGAATTATGCCTTCATTAGGATGCAGTCGGGTATTAGTTAATGTATTCAGGGTATCTTAAGAAGAGCTTCTAGCGTTGATTAAACTGTGGAAAGCACCGCGGAAGGAGGGGAGAAGAGGGCTGAGTAAAACAGACCAAAGTGGCAAGAGAAACGGAGAAACAATAATTTAAAACAATCGCCTAGTGAATAAATAGGAACATTATCAAACCTAATTTGCAAATCCCACTTTGGCGTTTCACCGAGATCAATATTTCGTATCTACATTGTAAATGAACCGAGCTGTGTTTCGCGTTTTGCTTTCCACCGCTGGGGGTTTTAAAGGGCTTTGGAAAGTTTTCGCTTTCCCGTCGCGTTTTAGGATTAGTTTTTGACACAGCTTTCTTGTTACACGGATTTAAAGAGGTTGATTTGAATTTTCATTTGTAAGCGCTACAGGGGGGGATCTCAAATTTGATAAGTTCTTCGCGGTTGGTTGGAGGTCATTTGCATGTAGCTCATCAGGCTTGTAGGGTGCGAGGGGGATTTTGAATTGTGTGAGGTTGATGCGGGCGTTTCAGATTCTTGGTGCCGTTTTGGAGAGCGCGATGACTTGCTGTCTGAGTGACTTCCTGGGTTTAACCAAAATTAGCCCTCGGATCCAGTCTTCTTAAGGGCGGTTTCCGCAGCAACGGCTTGATACTCTGCCCTACCAAAGACGGATTCCCGGGATCGTGGAGCAGGGCCTATCCCTCGGAAATTCAGATGAAGCATTCAGGCCTGTACATCCTCAAACCCGGTTTCTACTGAATAGAAATTCGCGTCTACTTCTTCAAAACCGGCTTCTGCTGAGTAGAGGGATTGGCTTCGACATCCCATAACGAGTTTCTGCTTAGTAGGAACTGGTTTCCAAATCCTCAAAACCGGATTCTGCTCAGAATCGGCGGTTCTCTCCCTCAAATTCGGCTTCTGCTGAGTAGAAATTCTCTTCGAATTATTCTGGTAAAGGCTGAGGATTCCCAGAACCCTAGACGAGGGTCGAGTACTCTAAAATGCAGACTCCAGCTTTTAAATATTCACGCCCGGGACGCAAATAACCGCGCATATCTTTGAGCTGGTATCCTCTCCAACTTGTCGAGCTGACCATATTGAGAAGGAGAGAATCCCTACTTTCCACGGCTTCAAATTTGGTCCTTGATGGTACTGCACACTTGGTACGGCTCTGTGAAGAAGTGACCTTTATGGTGCCACTACAAAACTAAAAATTGACCACTTTTGTTCTTACCATTGAGGTGGTGCTTGGAATCGTGAATGGAAGGCGGACTGTGCCCCCGACTGCCGGGCACCCCCATAGTGGCGTCTTGACAAGAGTCTAAGCTGCTGCACTCGTCTTCGCTTTCCTGCAACAAAAGAAAAATACGATTATAAAAATACGTATAAATAATTCGTACACTGCAAGGCGGTACAAAATAACAGGTTCTTCAGACTTGGGTGAAGGTTTCTGGTAAGGGTGTTCTTATATTTATCGATTTTCAGGGAGAAGATTGAAGATACGGCAGGGGGTATCGTGACGTCATAAGAAGTGGAGATTGGAAGTTAATAACATCGGAGCGAGGTTCGCTCCCCATTAATAACTATCTAATTAGTAATCAGGGGCAAGAGGAAAACCCTCTTAATTACTTGTATATGTAATCTTGATCGGTCCCCCCAACCGTCTCCAACCGTTTTCAACCAAACCCTCCCAACCAGCGCCCTCTGCAGGCTGAGGCAATCGGGTTGAAATCTACTTAGGCGTCACTTGGAAGAGGTTGCGCCCTGCTATGGGTACTGTAGGGCGTTTTAGCAGAGCTAACCCAGTTAGTACGAGGGTTCGGATAATTACGTATTAGGGAAGTGCGGTGGAAACTGAAACAGGGCGGGGGGCGTCGAGCAAGGAACCCGGTAATGCTTCAGAAATCAAAACTGATTTACATACAAATAAGTTGGTCGAGAGTGGGGGATTAAATGGGAGTTCGTTTTCGTCGGAGATGAGATGAACTTGGGGATAGCGTTCAATTTTAGGGTATTGGCGATGAAGGTATGTCTTCTTTTGCAAATATTACATAAATTGGAGAGGTTTTCGAAGGTCAAGGTTTTCAAGGCTTCTACATCTTCAAAACCTGCTTAAGAGGAACTGGCGTTTACATCCTCAAAACCGGTTTTTGCTTAGTAGGAATTGGCGTCAACATCCTCAAAGCCAGTTTCTGCTTTGTAGGAATTGGCGTCTACATCCTCAAAACCGGTTTCTGCTTAGTAGGAACGGGCGTCTGCATCCTCAAAACCGGTCTCTTTCCCCAAAATTACTATTTGGCCGATTTTTTTTTTTTTTTTTTTAATGAGGCCTCCCTGACTACTTCAAGATGCCTTGGGGACCACACGCTGAGATTCTCGTGAGGCTGATGACATGCTTTTAGGCTTTAGGATCGAAGTGCTGGTCTACACCACTAATAGAATCGCCTACAATATTCAGGGCTCTATGTGAGGTTGATTTATTCAACAATTAAAACTAACCTGAACTGACGCATGTTTTAAATTAAACGTACACTTTTTCACCAGAAAGGCCCCGAAGATTATTAATAAGTTTGCAACTCATGAGGTAACGTGATAGGTATTTCATAAAGAGTTATTATTGCACCTGTCACACGTAGCTTGTTTTTGATGAAGAAAATTGTACTTAGAGAAGGCATTATTTCAATTTTTCATTAAATAAATATCTTATAGATTTACTCCAACTTAAAAAATTAAATATACGAAATGCAGAATCAAATTCTGCTGGAGTTGCCCTAAAAACTCACCGACATAGCACAAAATCAGACTTTAGCGGTTTATTTTCTCGAAGTTCACTCACGATTTTCTCGTCCTGAATACAACCGCCGTACATGAGCACACTTATCGTTTTGCCTCAGATATTGATACCAGTCCAATACTGTTTCGCGCACATTTTTCTTTTTACGACGACAACAGGGTGGGTATAATATCAAATGCGCTATTGTTATACCCACGACGGGATCGTTAAAGCGCAGCCGCGCTAAAACGTTCAAAGAAGAGAAAAAAAAACGAATAAAATAAATTAAGCGTCTCCATAGACCGTGTCTCATTCCATAAAATGGCATTGATACGGGGCACGACTCTCCCCCTCTATTCTTCCACTCCTATAAGAACAATAATGTCACGAAGGTAATAACGCACTATAATAAACCGTACGGATGATCTCCGACAATAAAATGTTGATTGGCGCAACTATCCGCCATATTCCTCTGTGCAAAAGGAGGTAGACGTACGATATCTTGAAAACCCGACGGCTCAACCGTAAAACCCTTTACAGAAAAACATGCATAATATAAAATTTTCTTAACCCCCCCTCCCCCACCAGGACAACGGTCTTTCTTCGTTCGGATGCGCGATAAAATATAATATTTTACCTCAGCTAGCCCGAGCCTACCGCCACTACTAATGCGGGTTATTTCAGAACCGGCAAAAACAAAACTCCCTGAAGAACTCCCAGCAATAAGCTCAAAAGGTCGATATGCGTTTTCATACAATAATTGCTCACCCACCGAGGGGAGTAATGAAACACGCAAAATTAAACTTAATTATGTACCTTCCAAGAAATTAACGAGGAAAAATCCCTCAGAGCGTATAAAACCCGTAGAAGAAAAACCGGACAAACATTTTTATGCCGGGCGACGCTGGATAATTATTGGACCTCTTTACGGGCAAAGCGTCGCCATCTAAATTGTGGGTTTAATGAGTTAAAAGAAGCAGTGTCTCCAAAAGCAGCTTTCGGCCATCCTTGTAGAAGATGTAATTGCGTGCCGTTAGGGATTGGCGGCAGCAGTCGTGGGCTTGTTTGAAAAGGAGTAAAAGTGAGGTTTTGAGCTGTTTCGGCCGTTGTGAGAACCTTGATAAGAATTTGTAATTAATATAAAAAACGCTGCAAATTTTACACAAGGGTTTATTATTCTTTGATATACGTTACTTGTGCAGAAATTTAATTCTGTTAATGAAAAAATTTAAAAAAAATATTTTTTGGGATTTTTATAATAATTATAAAATTATTCTTAAAAGAATTTTTTATTTTATTTTTTTTAATTTTTTTCAAAAACGTTTTTCGAGAATTTTTTATTTTTTTACTCGAAAAATATTCAACATTCTGGGATCCTTCACAAATCCCATGTTTACCCCAAGAAAGCCCTAAAGATCGCCCCAGTGAAATCGGATCGTTCCGGGGCCCCAAAAAAGGGATTCTACGCCCAAAAATACTTCGAAAACGACACCTAACTCGATATTATAGCTAAAAGCCTTCAAAAAAACCCTCCCGTAGCCCCATTATAGCCCCATAGCGCCCCACGGGTTCGGGCGATCGGGCTGAAAACCTTGCGGGCACAACTAGATGGTAAACCAAGTATTTTGTCAAAATTTCAGATTTAAAAAAAATTCCTACTGCCCAAAACGGCCCGGACGGCGGACGGACATTTCGGATTTTGAATGTAGACTTGAATTTCCTACTGTTCAAAACGGCCGGGACGACCCACGGAAATTTCGTTTTTGGAATCTAGACCTCTTGAAGATCGCAGTAGCTGTTTTATTCCAAAAATAATAAACCAAAATGGGGGTCTACTCCTTCTAAAACTGGTTCTGTTGGTTTAAATTGGCGAAGAAAAAGGCGTTTTCTCCCTAAACTCAGTTGGTCCCCTCTTTAAAAAAAATAAAAACAAAATAATAAAAAAATAATAATAAAAATTAAAAAATAGGTAAATTAAAAAAATATTTAAAAAATATATATATTTTTTATGCCCCTTATATTTGTTCAAAGCGTCTCTCTTACTTCATGATAAGAACCCTCTGCCACAGATGGATTATGGTCTCAACCAACATAGATTAACACGAAGGGGGTAACAATTTAAATTTAAACCACCAAATGTACGACTTTTCGAACCGTATTGTTCCTACAAACAACTGGCGGGTATCACGATAAACTTTCAAGAGAATACGGAACAACTTTTTCCAACCCCCTCTTCAAACATTTTGCCACGGTTTAATGAGAACCCCAGCTATCAAAACACCCTAAAACGATTGGAGTTTTTGGGAGGGGGGGGGGGGGGGGGCGCCCGGAAATATCAGGAGTGAGGGAAGGAATTAAAGTTGTACCGCAAGATTGTTCGCAGCGCAAACTCCCCTCAAGCCGAAACTTTACCAAATCATCCAGCTAATCAGGTTTTTAGCCCCAGACCTCCCTTTTCCTCGCCCCTCACCTTAAAACCACTTTAGGTTTCCCGTAGGGGGGTGAAAGTGCCCTTAGAGGGGTTAGACGCCGTATTTAATCTGTTTGCTCCAAAGAGCCCAAGTAGGGAAAAGTGGAGTTCCCACCCTCCATTTCTACCTTGAAAACCACATATACCTACCTCACTTTCTACCTTATTAATAAACTTCCCCCTCTACGAAACCACACGAGCCCACAATGACGCACCGCAATAACGTTCAGTTTCACATTAAAACTTTTCGCTTTCAAAATCGTTTCATATACGTCATACGAGCATTGAAAGTAATTTCAACTCGGCCACTTTAATTATCTCGGGAAATTTTTTTTTTAATTATCCATCCGAGTTTTTGAAGTAATTAGTGTTTTATCTTAGGTTGCTATCTGAGTAGACCCTTCTGCTCCGTGGACCCTTTTTTTTGCTGAGTTCGCTTCATTTGAATTAATATAATTTTCATTTTTGCCCCCTCCCTGCCCTTTTCACCTATCTTGGTTTCTTTTACCTAAATTAATTAACAACCCCTAGAGGTGGACGGGTCGATAGCTGTTTTTCATGAGTGTGTTTGATGAGGTGAACGTCATCGACGTGAAGGATAATTTCATGTCATGACAAAACGTTTGAAGTTTGAAGGGAACCTGACTAAGCCCCCGAAGGATTTTGTGAGCCTGTGTGTACACAATTTTGAATTTTTGACGGGAAAGGCCTTTTATTTAGGTACATATATTTATTAGTTAAAAAAAAAATTTTTTACTTGAAAACGTTTAGTGCAGGAATATTGATCAAATGAAGATTGACAACCTGAGGGCGTCGTGTTAAATAGCAATTTTCAACTTCAAACCCCAAAATGTATCTCGAAATATGCACTTGGAAAAAATTATGTTCTATTCCAAGAATGTTTAGTATTTTAAAATTTCTTGAATAAAATATAACATACCTACCTATGTTATATTTCATTCAAGAAATTTGAAAATACCTACTAAAATATAAAGTACCTATATTTTAACATAAAATCTATGTTATATTTAATAATATTAAATTTCGTTATATTTATGTTATAATTTATGTTATATTATGTTAAATTCATGTTATATTTATGTTATATTATGTTAAATTTATGTTATATTTAATAATATTAAATTTCGTTATATTATAACATAAAATTTAACATATTACGTTATATTACATACAGGTACAATATGTTATATGAAAGTATTATTTCATACTAGTCTCTCTGGCTCGCTTCGCTCGCTCCCCTAGTGGGGTGTATTGCCGCCTGTGGGGTGCGTAGCATCGATGGACACGTTCAAACCCCTACTCAGACATAGGCCTCGCTCGGCCCCTCCTATTCGTAGCAGAGACGATAGAAAAAATCGGCGTATTTTTAGGGCTTACCGTTTAGGAAATTATTATTTTTAATTCAATTCAACTTTTTATAAATAAAGGCCTCTCCATCTATCAAAGTTCCCTGGACCCTCCGTTTTCTAAGATCCCTGGCCCCGCGCGAATTAAAACGATCCAATTGTCTTCTCACCGTGAAATCGCCCCCTCCCCCTCGGTTTTTTTGAAATCCGACTTCGCAATCGGATTGGCCATATTTTGGCGCGCATTTGGTTCGCGGATACCATACCCAAAAAATGGCTCCTTACTGGGTATTTTTGAACCCGAAAAAACGTGGGACAAACGGGAGAAAGACGATTTTTCGACGAATTTCCCGGGCGAATTTCGGTTTTCGATTTGTCCGACGTCTACCTCCAGGTCTGATCTATACGGCTCGTATTTTTTCGTAATTTTTTCGACCCCCTAAACGGCCAGCGAGCGGAAAGTGAAAAAACTCATTCGGGAACGCGTTATCCCGTACCAACAAACCACACGGCGGCCAACACGATTTTATATTATTGTATGATATGATGATGATATGATGATGATATGATATGATATGATGATATGATGATTATATCAGCGAATTTCCTTGAAAATTGTAGCCGGTGGGCTTCTCTTTTGGCTGCGCATAATAATGTTATGCCATATTATGGCATATTATGCCAACTACTATCGACTTAACTATTTAGCACAGAGTGAGAACCTAACAGTATTCTTCGAGGGGCTCCAGTTGATCACCGGGCCAAAGTGTTCCTCGGGGGACCCATCGAGATATAAACTAGTTGTGAGAAGATTAATTGGTAATTAATATAGCGGGGTAGAACAAGGGAAGTGGGACAGAACAATGGCCAACCGATTCCAAGATCCTCGCGCCTATCTGTCCCACTTTTGGGAGTGAATCATGGATTTCGGGGAGGATATCTTCGCCCTTGTAAGTACATAACAGGGGAGATTCAAGTTTTGTTGATAAACGGTCAAGGTGGGCCATACTGCAGTATCCTTACTGACAATGAATCTTGGTCGTCCTCAAACAGTATTTAGGAGGAACATTTGAGACCCCATTTTCGACACAAACACAAAAAATAAAATAAAAATAAATAAATAAATAAAAAATAAAAAAAATATAATATAATAATAACAATAATAAAAAATAATCAATAAAATGAAAAAATAAAATAAATAAACAGACAAAAATGGATCCCTGTATAGTGTTAGGGAAGAGTAAGTAAGTAAGTGTAAACTTACACCTACGAAAATGTATTTGCGTACAAAATTACTTTGAAAACGACACTTGAAGTCGACTTCTCGCCAAAAACCGTTCAAGAGCTCAATTTGTAGCCCCTTAGAAGCCCCATAGATCCCCAAGTGTAGTCCAACGGGTGTGAGGCCCCACAAAAATGCTTCAAAAACGACGCCCTTATAGACCCCCACCCTAAATTTTTCAGACACTCACAACTGGATGCAGACCAAACTACGAACTCGTACATCGCCAACTCAGATTTTTGATCGTGAACCAAAATGGGCCCAATTTTCAGCCCTATCAAAATTGTCAACCCCATCGCGAATACGTAGGTGTGAACTTTTGGTGAATATTAATTTCGAACTAAATATTAGGGTTTTAGCAGACCCCTGCAAGATTTTCAGTCCGATCACTCCATCAGGAGACCAGTAGTAGAGATGAGTATCGTGATGCCGAAATATTTTACATCTGAGCTAAAAATCGAGCAACCAAAAAACTGATTTAGCGCGATTTTGGCGTTTGTCAATTTTATTAATTTATTTTTATTTTATTTTATTTTTCTAAGGGATAGACCACAATTGATATATCAATGTACACAATTGTGGTCTATTACACGTAAAAAGGTGGGTAAATTTCGGACGTTTATATTGCTTCAGAGAAATCATAGGTTTTTTTTGGGGGGCGGATAATTTCGAGTTGCCATGGGATGTGAAATTTCAAATTGGTAGGTACTCCGGCGTCATAGCAATGAAAAACCTACGTACGGGTATTTCTAGAGTCCGGAAAAGTGGACGGCCGATCGAAGCGAGGCCCCCTGTCTTGGAAATCCCCCCCCCCCCCCAATAGGATGGATAGTAAATATAATAAATGGTATCAAAACAGCGTTTGATGCTTGTCCTCTCTACGTAAATGTGCATCCAGGCCTACTCGGCCAGTAGGTAGGTCCATTTTACCTCATCAACAATTGTTGGTAGAATCTGGGGCTGACTTTACTGATCCAGAATTGTGTCTCGAAGGAAAACAATCGCTTTCAAAAAATCATGATGAAAAAAATGAATTCTCGAATTTACACAGTGAGTGAAAACCGATTTTTCTGAGTTCTTCTTCAAAACAAATCAGGTATATCCATCACTACTCTGTAAAATAGCTTTAAAATAGCTAGAGACCCATTGAGTTTTGGCCTGGGAGTCGTTTTCGAAGTATTTTTGAACATAGAATCATTTTGGCGTTCCAAAAATGTCGCGCCTCTCAACGTTCGTTCAACAATAAAACGTGTGATCCAATTTGCAGCGGTTTTTTTTTCGAGTTTGGTGCACGTGGGCGGTGAAGTCACAACCGAGGGTTGCAACCCATCCACTAAAACGAGGTCGGAGGTTCCGTCGTTGACAGCCCGAGGAAATGTCGCCCTGGGGAAAAAAACCCCCGGAGTCGGTAGGGGGTTGACCAATTGTGGGGGCCGCGAAGGAGGTCCTGGAAAAACGGGTTGGGGGAACCGGGCGGAGGCTAAAAAACCCGGCGAAAAGCGCGGGCAGATATTCCGGCGCCCGTTTCCGGCCCCGGAAGATAGCGCTGTGTATCTCGTCCCCCCCCCCCCCCCCACCCAGCCACTACCCTTTTTTTACCACCCTATTGCAACCCCTTCGTGATTTACCACGCCGAAAAGCTAAGGGGTAGCAAATATCGGAGGGCTACTTTCCCCCTCCTCCTGTTTACAGTAAATATTCGTTTGTCATGCTTGTTTTCACCCGCCAAGTGATCTACTGCTCTGATTTCGCGCCGATTTTTTTTTTCGACATTTTCAAACTCGCGAGATAAAACGGCTCCGATAATGTTTTCCCGAACCCCAACCGTGTTTGTTGAATATTTGTATTGTTTCATTTTTGACGGAACGAATCCCCGTTTGGTGACGTTTGGGTTTATTATTCTTAGAATAATCACTCTGTTTTCGCGACAATTTTGATCGAACTCAACCTTTTTATTTATAAGTTTCATAACGTGTAGATTCCAAAAATGTATTGTCCGTCCGCCGCACAGTGCGTCAAGGATTGGACAAAAGTCGAAAAATCGCTCACCATTTTCTGACCTAGTTTTCTTGAAGTGCTGATTGTATAGGCCGATAATGTTAGATTTATGTAGGTTTAGTAAAATTATACCAAATATAAATGTCAGAAATATGGAGCACATTTCGGCGAAGCCATACAGATAAAATATAGGTTCAGACCAAAAAGAATGTCATATCTGTGCTCAGCAGAACATTTCCTGTAGGACTGGACGGGTTTTGGTTTATTATTCTTGGAATAAAACACCTGTTTTCGCGACGGGGGTCGACGACTCCGATCGGCCTCAAAATTTGACATTATCCGTTTCAAGAGGTCTACATTCAAAATCCGAAATGTCCGTCCGCCGTCCGGGCCGTTTTGGACAGTAGGAATTTTTTTAAAAATCTGAAATTTTGACAAAATACTTGGTTTACCATCTAGTTGTGCCCGCAAGGTTTTCAGTCCGATCGCCCAAACCCGTGGGGCGCTATGGGGCTAAAATGGGGCTACGGGAGGTTTTTTTTTTAAGGCTTTGGCTATGTGATCGAGTTAGGTGTCGTTTTCGAGGTATTTTTGGACGTAGAATCCATTTTTTGGGGTCCCGGAACGATCGGATTTCACTGTTGCGATCTATAGGGCTTTCATGGGGCTAAAAATGGTATTTTTGAAGGATCCCAGGAGGTTAAATATTTTTCGAGTAAAGAATAAAGAATGTTTGAAAAAGGAATTTTTTTGAAAAAAAAAAAAATCAAAAAAATTTTTTTTCCCAAATTATTTTCTTTCGACACAGAAATAATTTTTGCACAAGTAACCTATATCAAAGAATAATAAACACTACAGTGTAAAATTTGCAGCGTTTTTAATTTTTTCCACCTAGATTGGCAATTCGCCCCACTTGTGCCGCTTTCAAAGGATTCTCGGACGTAGAATCCATTTATGGGGATCCCAGAACCATCCAACGTCACTGTGGGGATCTTTGGGGCTCTCATGGAACTACAAACGAGACTTTTCAGGAGCTCGAATGAGGTGTCTTTTTCCGAGTAATTTTAAATAAAATTCCATTTTTGGGGTTACACATCTGTCCAAACACTGTAGGGACACATACTTCTTTTTTCAATTTTTATTTCGATTAAACAAATCTTTTATTGACCGAAATAATTTTTGGGTAATTTATATCAAAGAACAATAAACCCTTGTGTCAAGTTTGCGCCGTTTTAACATTTTCTCAAAATCCATTTCTCAATAATTTCACGCCGCCAGGAACATTTGCGTTTGGGACCCGTTGAGATCCTGATGGGCGAGATTACCAAACACGTCCCGCCGACTTAATTACAAATAAATGAGTTAATCAATCATCAGGTTAACGTAAACTAACTCCAATTATCCCAGTGATCTGTCATTATCAATCAGAAAGGGAGAGACGGGGGGGAATTGTTAAGTCCTACATCGTCCATCTGATTCTCGAAGATCGACAGTTTGGAGGGAGGGCCGTCAATTTGCCGAACATTGGGAAGC
Source organism: Pilophorus perplexus (assembly GCA_955831195.1). Lineage (NCBI taxonomy): Eukaryota > Metazoa > Arthropoda > Insecta > Hemiptera > Miridae > Pilophorus > Pilophorus perplexus. The sequence continues at coordinate 21,535,177 of OY037015.1, forward strand.
TGAACGTCACCTGTAATTAGCCTCAAACCACCTGATTCCGACAAATCCCAAAAGTTATGAATCAAATTAACGCGCGGACGTGTCACCCGTTGAATCTCCGCGATGTAAGGGTTTAATTAACACGTAACTAATTAGGCGGCTGAACAATACCGTCGTATGAGCTCAAATAATAAGACCGTTCAGGAGCCCAACTCGCGGGACTGTGTAATGTAACGGCCCAACTGCATAGACACAGGAGAGCAGCTAAAAGGTCTATGGTCGAGTGGGGTGTCGTTTTCGAAGTATTTTTGAACGTTGAACTCATTTATTGGGGTATTAGATCCATTCGACTATACCGTGAACAGGCATTCGCATTGGGTTCCTACATTTGCAGCATCTCAAAGAGATAACTGAATGAGAAATGGGCGAAACTCCTGAAATTCCGAGAATTTTTTAAAAATCTTTCTGAAAAGAAGAAAAAAATGGGCAAAACACCAGAAATTCCGAGAATTAAAAAAAAATTTTTTTTTGAAAAGAAGAAAAAAAGTTCATACTCTTGCATAGGTACTAATTTTGTTCGAGTTTATAAAAACACTATCTGCTCTTGGTTTTTGTAGAATGCAAAGTTTCGTGTAGGTACGTTTTAGGGTCGAAAAATTGACATATTAAGTTATGGAAAATTCTGTAGAGAAACCTAAATAGCTAGAATTTAATGAGGTGGTTAGAGAGAGCAAACAGCAGAGGGGACGTATGTACCCCTAACCACCTCATGGATAAGATCTCTGCATCGTCGGCAAACAACCACTTCGTATCTCGAATTTATCTGCCAAATTTTATACTAAGGTTTATTATCCTAAATAAATATAAATTGTTCAAAAATGGATACCTACTGTCGAAAAAAAATTAAAAGGTAAAAAACTGCATTCCTAAACAGTGTTTGGAGGGGTGTGGGACACAAAATGGTTCCGACGCACAGTGGGCTAGATCGCATAATTAGGTGGAAAAAACTCAAAATAAGTATCGTATTGGCTAAAAATCGCTTTTTCAATGTATTTTCAAGTACTGAGTCGATTTAGACTGCCCTCCACTTGATAAAGTTAACATTTCATGAATTATACTCGTTTTTGTGTCAAAAATTGTCATAAAATATGAGATATTCCAAGAAACTCGACATCAACATTGAGTTTTATCGCGGGGTGCTAACGGCCCGTTTTTTTCATATTTCTCGAATAGAACTCGAGTAGATCACATATTCAAGGAGCGCAAAACCTGCAATTACCTGCGATTTTAGTAATACTATTTTAAAGCTAATTTAATCGACTTTTTCATAGTTTTTTTAGCAGGAACAGCAAAAAAATTGAAATTAATCAAATGTCGACTTTGAAGGATGTTTTCTACCTACATTAGGTGGAACTCTCCATCGTCAAATTAATTCTGAAGAGCAACTGGACACCACAGCAGACAAACACATTATGAAGTGAGAAAAGAGATAAATCGAGTATTCCGATAGTTTCATGCCTCTCGGTGTAAACATTGGCGCCCCCCCTTCCAGGGCAGAGTTCGCAAACAAAACCTCTATGAAACCCACCTATTAGAATCGCATTCTGGTAACTTTCAAAAAGGGGTTTTTTCCACCTAATTATGCGATCTAGCCCACTGTGCGACGTTAAAAGTTACTCGGAAAAATGAAACTACATCAGACCTCTTGGCGTCGTTGAAAAGCACCATTTCTAGCCCCATGAATGCCGGTTAGGTGGTTTTGGATTCCCTTAAGCGTATTCTACGACCATAATACTTCGAAAACGACAGTTAACTCGACCTCTTGACCAAAAACCTTCCAAAACCCTTCACGTAGCCCGTTTTTTGCCCCACGGTATTGGGCGATCATTGATAATAAACCGATTTCAAATAAATTCCTACTTCTCAAGACAGCCTGGACTGCGGAAGGACATTTAATTTTTGAAATCTGTGTCATGATTCACGACTCGTGAAACGTACAGTGCCAAATTTTGAGGCCGGATGAAAATTGTTGCCCCCCCCCCACCCTCCCCTCACGAAAACATAAGTTGATCATTCTAAGAATAATAACCCAAAACTGAAAAAAGTTTTAACAACTACCGAAATAGAAGTGATTTTTTCACATTTAAGACAAAAGAACCTCATAACTCGCAGCGTTTATAATCTAAAGAGTTCCTCACATAAATTAGGATGTTCACCCTCGCACTGTTTTTCAAGTACGGCATTCCGGAACCTGCCAATTGGCTCACCACTTCCTGGCACACCAAATCAGGCTAATAACCAGCCACAAATCGGGAACGGATATGTGACATTACTCAATCGGGATCTACTTTAACGTGCGGTTAAAAGAACGTCAAAAACTATTTTTATTAAGAGGTCTAATAAAAGATTTGTTTAGGAATGATTTAAAATCACGGACAAGATTGAGGGGCTTAACAATGTCTGAGATAAAAACAGGGCTTTGTCGTTGAACTAAGTTCCGAGTGAAAACGATGCAGAAAGGAGAGTTAAGTCTTTTGGAGGGAAGAAGCGAGTTGGAGAGCAACAGGTAGGGCAGGAAAAAGTTGGTAGAAATCCTTTTAAGACCCGCCACGACCCTCGAGCCTTTTCCTTGTTGCCTCTCAAGGGGGTGGCGAGGAGGTCAAAGGGGTTTGAAGTTAGGTGGGGGATGAAGAGGCCAGTTGGAGGGTGAAGCCACCCCCTTAACACTTTGTCGTTCCTCAGTTATTCCAAACCCTCCGCTTTTCGCCCCCATTCAGCGGACCCTTTCCCCATTCAGGATTCAAACGGTGAGGGGGGTGATGGTGAAAATATCCTCCTTTTCCCGGGGTTTCCCTCGCACTGCACATAAGCTCCTCCCACCCTCTCAACCCTCTGAGCGTTTTTCACCTCTTTCAACCCCTTACGTTACAGCTTTTCCCGCTTTCCCCGACGATACTCAAGTCCTGCAAGTGAGAACAATTCTGCCCGAGATCATTTATTGGCTCACACTCCAGACCCATTTCTGCAGATATCCCAGTGGATATGAATCTGCTGACTCGACTCCGCATTCCCTACTGTGATACTTCAGCTCCTCATCTACTAATCTGCTGATTCACCCCCTCATTCACTATCACGCTCAAGATTCACTAAGCGACAATTCGGCTCAACACTCACGCCACTAATTCGGCTCATCCTTCTCTACTCTGCTGATTCAGCTCCTCATTCACTATTCTGCTGGTTCTATTCACTATTCAGACCAATTTCACAACCTACTGCAACGAATCGATTATAGCCTAGACACTCAAGAGTATAATCTCGAGAGGCAAAATTGTCACCATCGTCCGATATTGATAATTTTTTCAATCAGCGGTCTTCTAGAAGTGAAATTAAATAAAAATCAAACGAAAATATAAATAAAAATGACTAATGAGTTTGGTTAGGGAGAGAGAACGACTCCTCTGCTGAATACTAAATTGTTTATTCAGGTAAACAATTATAGCGTGGGGACCGGTTTCGAGCAACTAAGCTCATCTACAGCCCAGAGTGACTTGAGGTGGTTGAACGTACAATTAGTTCTGCTTAGTTGCTCGAAACCGGTCCCCACGCTATAATTGTTTACCTGAATAAACAATTTAGTATTCAGCAGAGGAGTCGTTCTCTCTCCCTAACCAAACTCATTGGATTAGACCTCTGCACCATCGGCAAACAACCACTTTGTAAAAATGACTATTTTATAATAATAATTTTAACGATGTTGGAAGGTTCAAAATCAGGTCGAAGTTAGTTATAGGGTGCATTGTTCATGTTGGATTCATTAAACACATTTTGTCGTGTAGTTGAATAGATTCGGAATTCGCTGAAATGGACGTCCAAAATCACCACATAGCACTCGACACTTCTTTCAAACTCCCTCTTGAGACCCCAACAGTAGCCCATTCAGAACCACACTGAGACCCTTGCGGACACATCAAATTGGAAAAAAAATAAGTAATTTGTTAAAATTTTAATTTCTGTAAAAAAGAATTCCTACACCCAAAAACAGCGGACGGAGGGGGAAAACTCGGGGCAGTTGGAATTATTGAGATACTGAAATGTTGACAAAATACTCGGTTTCCCATCTAATTGTGCTCGCAAGGTTTTCAGCTTGTTCGCTGGGGCTCTGTGAGGCTAGAAAGGTGCTAAAAAGGTGCTAAAAAGGTGCGGCTGATTTCGATTTCACGGTTGGGATCTATGGTGGTTCTCATGGGGCAACAAACGGGACCGAATGAGGGGTCGTTTTCCGAGTAATTTTGGACGTAGAGTTCATTTTTCGGGGTCCCATATTTGTCACTGTAGGGACAAATGTTTTTTTAAATTTCAAATTTTTTAAAATGATTTTTAATAGACAGAATTAATTTTGGGATAATGTATTTCAAAGAATAATAAGCACTCGTGTAAAATTTGCGTGTTTCAAATTTAATTTAAAATTTCAATTAAAAAAAATCAAACTTAAACTGCCCATTAAAATTTTCGTACCCCTTTCTAGCAAAAGCATGAGTTGATGGGTTGATCGTTCAGAGCATAAATCTAAATAAAAAAAGGCGAAACACAACAAACGAATTCACAATAAATACATAAGTGTACTTCACCATTTCCCTCACTTTATTCACCTCCCCCGTTTTTCTTCTTTCAGTTGAATGTAGGCAAAAAAAAAAAATAAACAGAAGAGAAAGAAAATAAATTCCTATCTCCGTAAACTCTCTTCGGAAGCTGAACAGGATGCGAATGGGAAATGTAAAAAAAAAAAAAAAAAAAAAAAATCCGCCTCTCGCATTAATATGCCAAAAACTGTTCACCGACACCGCCCTCTACAAGGCGCGGGCAGTTTTCCCTCCTCAAACCCGACTGTTGAAAAAATATCGCAATTTTTTTTTTCTTTCTCTTCCTCCCCACGTATAGGACCTACAAACAAGGAAGGGAGGGGTTCTGGAAGCAGCCATATTGGGTCTGGAATTAATTAAAAATAACGAAGAGGACCTAGAGAGGGGAAAATGGGAAAAAAGAACGAGAAGAGAAAAACGGGGGAGAGGGAAGGGGTTAATGTGTGTTCAATACCCCTTGCGTATTTTTATTTCTAAAAAAAAAAAAAAAAAACGGAAAGGGATGGGTTTTTTTTTCGGGATGAGAGCCTTTGTCCAGAGCTCCATTGATTGCTCGCGGAAGCCCAAGGGTTGTGGGGGGTTGAATTAATGAGGGGGTGGCATTAGCGATATATCATTTTTTTCAACCCCTAAGGGGATGAGACAATCCCCTACGGGCGAAAAGCTTCCCAAAACCCCCTCCGGAGGGGAAAAATGAGAGGTCCGAGAAAAAAAAGAATGATTTTTCAGCGGGCGAGGGGAAAAACTCGGAGGGGAGGATCAACCCCCGAAAAAAAAGTTTTGAATTCTGTTTTGAAACAAAGAGTTGACAAAACTTGAACCGTTTTATATTTAAGCGTGGGGGGGTTTCTGAAGGGATTTGAGCACTTCCCCCTCGGCAGGTTTTCGCCCCGTTTCGATGCCATTTAGCGAGGGGGGGGGGGGGGCTGAGGGGGCCTCAAGTGCGTTAAGTGCTTTCCTTTTTCGCCGAGAGCAAAAAAAAGCGGTTAATCTCGAAAGCTGTTGAGATCCCTCGTGTAAATCGTCTTTTGACTTCTCCCCCACAGGATTGTTTAAAGGATACAATTTAATTTAGGTTAAAAAAAAGTCCGTGTGAGAAGGTGGTCGAGTTTGGAATACCCATTGGTAATGTGGCGAAAACTTCAATCGAACCTCAGGCAAAAATTTCGCACGTGTTTGATTTTTTGACCCTTTGCAAGCTGAAAATGGCAAAATAACAACCCCTCGGTGGTGCCTGAAGCTTATCAACGACTTGATTCCAAAAGCTCAACTTCTTCAACATTTGGTTGGACGGCCGAACCTAAACAGCTATGCCCTGGCATAGTCAGTCACAAAGGAATAGCAGCAAGGGGTAGCAGTTTCGACAGTGAAGAATCATTTACTGCCCCTGGGAACCGGGAAAGTTCGTTAAAAATTGTATAATATACATATTATGGGCGAGGATCCCTTAATGTCATCGCAGATCAGGCGGTTGAACGAGCTTGTCACTTTGATCAACAATCCGAGTGCCCTCTTGAAGAATTTGAAGCTCCTGATCATTCATTTGATTATCAGAATCTCTGCCAGTACCTTTCCGGTTCGCCAACGACATGGACTCGTTGCCTGAAGGTATATGAACTATGCCTGTTGTATATTGTTGTTCAGACCCCTGAGGATGGAAACTTGTATGTTTCTGAAACGTTGGGAATAGCAGTAAAGGAGTGAAGCATGGAGGAAAGAATTTCTTTCCTCCATGGGAGTGAAAATAAGAGGAAAACCGGCCTATTTGAACAATCCCTGGGATCCCTCAGAAACGAAACAACATTTTGTCGGTTGCATTTGAATCAGGTTGATTGTAAATATGGCATATTTATTATTAAATACATATTTATTTGAACATTGTTTTTATATGCACTTAAACATTGTATATTTATTTAAACATTGTTGTATATGTATTTAATAATTACCGTCTTTTATGGCTTTTATGTCATTTCATTAAGCTTTGCACATCCATATCATTCGAAACACTTTAAAAACAAGTACAATATAGGTTATATTTATAAAAACGTTCATAATAATTATTATTATTATTAATAATAACAGTGTTATAAAAAGTTTTTTTCGAGTAATATAGTTTTTAGAATAATTCCTATAAACTTATAATATAATTATAATTATTATAAAATTATGTTTTATATTATAATATGAATATATTAATTATATTATATTATTATTTGCTATATTAATATTAATCGAATGCCTAAGAAACGCTTTGAAACCAAAAAATACTTTTGATCGGGTTTTCCAGGATTGGGTCACCATTGTGGATGGTTGGGGGGGGGGGGGGGGTCGTTGAACCCCTAAGACAGAGGAAGGTCGAACTGAAGGACGTCGGAGGTGAAAGACGCCGAGGGCGGAAAAACAACTCGAGGGGTTGTAAAAAGGGAGGAAACCAGATGGCCGTAGAATGGGGGTGGAACGAAACAGGGGGCGGAACGTCCCTTAGGTTTTTTTCCACCTCAGAGCGTCCGCACCCCCGCGAACAACGTCGACGACAATAAATCATAGAAAACTTCCTTAAAACGACTCAATTATGCGCGACAACTTGTTGTGGTTTAACGCTTCTTGAAAGATTAAAATTTATGAATGCGAACCGATTTGTCAGTTCAAATGAGGTCGTCAGGTGGCTGCGGAGGAGGGGGGGGGGGGGGGGGGAGTCAAAAGAGCTCAAAACTCCACACTGGCGAAACTGTGGAAATGGAAGGAAGAACTCCGAGTTCCATCTCAAAGTGAGAGACGCGCTGGTAATCGTGTTTAAAATTACCACCGAACAAATGCAAATCCCAACACAGGCGTCCTTCCTTAGGGGTAGAGAAAATTACAAATTATAATTGAAGGGAGGGGGGGGGGGGGGGTGAAAGCGTGGGTGGGGGGGCTTCTGAAAGGCGACAGGGGCGGAGAGTCCTTCTGTAACAAGGGGTGGTCTCCCCCTTAGGGGGTGATGGGAAGGGGGGGGGGGGGGGGGCTTACATCGATATCTGGTGTGTGGCAAGTGTGTTAGTCGTACTGTTGGAAAGGGTTTGTTAGGAACCTGTGAAGCTCACCCCCCTCTTACTCCCCCCCACCCCCTTAGCATACCCACCCCTTCTGCGCGCCTGCTAGACCTAATTTGAATTGCTAATTACGGACGAAAACCTCCATGCAATTATTGGATTAATGTAAATGACTCGGAGCTCCGGCAAGGCGAAATGAAACGGAGTTCAGGGCTTCGGAGAAGAGGGGGGCGGGTTTATAATTAAAATCCGTTGATTAATATGTAAATTTAATAAGATTACAGCTCCGTGTTCATGTATATATAGTGACTAAGTTTCTATCCCCACTCCCCTTTCAACCTTCCTCCCCCACCTTCTCATTTTAGAATCCTCTGCTCTTTTTTTTTCTTCATATTTTTCTTTATCTGTCTTCTCCACTTTTTTTACTCTTCGGGGAAATTTTAGACGAAATTATGCAAATATCCCGACGGGGGTTTCGGGGGCAGTTCACCCGAAAGCGATCACATTGCACGACATTCATTTTAGTGTGGATTTCGTATAGACGGGAACAGCCAACAAAATGCATTTAACAAGCTTAAATAATTTAATTATTGTCAACATTTACCAAACCAGCCTTTTCACATGACCCAATGACCGACTTGGTCACTGGAGCGAAAATTCTAGGAACGAAATTACCAAGTTGTTTGACGGAAGTAACAATTGAGGTACGTTTTTGCAAAAGCGAACAACCGACAAATTGGGAAAAATTGTGTTATAATATTATTATAACATTATAATAATTATTGTTATAATATATTATACCGATTTTTGAATAACATTTCACGAGGAATCGAGTGGTGTCACTGTGGTTTGTCAAAACAGGACGAATCCAATCTTAAATCGAACGATTTCTATCGATTTCCATTCATTAATTTGTGTTTCAATCAATTCAACTCACCTAGCTGATAATTCTCTAATAAAAAAAAAAAAATAAAAGATAATGAAAAAAAAAATTAAATTTAAATAAAAAAGTAAATAAAAAAGATTAGTAAATAATAATAATAATAATAATAAACCCACAACGCAATTTTAGATTTGATTTTAATCATTTCTGAATTAAAGTCAACTAAATTATTCAGGATTGAAAGGACAAAATATCATCGATTCGCACAATATCTCTTGACGTCGAGTGAGAATGAAAGAAAACCGCTACACGGTCATGTTTGACTTTTGAGGGGATGGAAGGGATATCTTATAATGTTGATGCAGGAGTAAAATCTCACAATTGAACAGACAAAGCGGGAAAAAATGTTTCTCATAACTCAAAATGCAAAGGGATTAAACGTCTGACTTTTGGTTTATTATTCTTGGAATAATACACCTATGTTTTCGCGACGCGGGTCGACGACTCCGATCGGCCTCAAAATTTGACATTATCCGTTTCAAGAGGTCTCCATTCTAAATCCGAAATGTCCGTCCGCCGTCCGCCGTCCGCCGTCCGCCGTCCGCCGTCCGCCGTCCGCCGTCCAGGCCGTTTTGGGCAGTAGGAATTTTTTTAAAAATCTGAAATTTTGGCAAAATACTTGGTTTACCATCTAGTTGTGCCCGCAAGGTTTTCAGTCCGATCGCCCAAACCCGTGGGGCGCTATGGGGCTAAAATGGGGCTACAGGAGGGGTGTTTTGAAGGCTTTTAGCTATGGGATCGAGTTAGGTGTCGTTTTCGAAGTATTTTTGGACGTAGACCCCATTTTTGGGGGTCCCGGAACGATCCGATTACACTGTGGCGTTCAATAGGGCTTTCATAGGGCTAAAAATGGGATTTTTGAAGGATCCCAAGAAGTTAAATATTTTTCGAGTAAAAATTAAAGAATTTGTGAAAAAACACATTTTTGAAAAAAAAAATCCCCCCAAAAAATTTTTTTTGAAATATAAAAATCCAAAAAAAATTTTTTTAAATTTTTTTTATTGACAGAATTAAATGTCTGTACAAGTAACCTATATCACAGAATAATAAACCCTTGTGTAAAATTTGCAGCGTTTTTTTTTTCAAATTTGTGCCCTTTGGAAAAATTGTGCGACAATTTGTATGGGTCAGACACCCCGAGATTTGCTTTTTTTGGTTTATTATCTCTTGAGTCAACCAACGTGTTTGCAACGGAGATCGAAAATCTTTATTGGCGTTGTGATTTGACTTTTATATTTCAAGGTGTGAAAATGCAAGACTAGTTAGATGAGTACTGGATGAGGAGCCAAATCAGCTGAGGGCTTAATGAGGGGTAAAATCGGCTGAGTACTAGTGTTGCGTGCTAAAGTAACTTTTAGAGGCTACAGAAGGAACTTTCGAAGGGTTTAAGCCAGGGAGTCCAGGGTCGAGTAAAGGAGAGTCTCAATTCAGCGCCTGGGTTGTCGTGGACCAAGCGCAACTGGTGGCAACTTGTGTAAAGAATCCCCTTTCCCTCCAATGAACCGAATTTTCACGTATTTTTACTTGTCACCCTCAAATTATGGATACATTATGGATAACTATGGAGGTCCCACACTTGTAAGCGTTTTTAGCAAAACAATAACCCCGGGAGCTGAAACAGTACATTTCCTAACATGATGGAAACCGTTTCTTATTTTGCTGCGATTACTAATATTTTGCTAAAAAAAAAACCGGACGCAACGGTAAAATATTTTGAGAGAGAAGTTGTTTGTTGAGCCTGAGACGCAGACAAAAAAAAAAAAAAAACGCCACGTGAACTACTCAACATCCTTCGCGACCGTAACCCCCCCCCCCCCCCCCCCCCTCCGGAGAATAAAATAAATGAAAATTCCTCCTCGAAGAAACTTCGACTTCATCACATCCCGTCAAAGCGCCAACTATAGAAATCGCATTACAGGGAGTTTGAAACGAGTAAAACCCGCCTAAGAAAAACCAACATCGGGAAGGGAAGAGCGTAAAAAAAAGGTTTAGTCCGGTAGCGTTGAAAGGCATTACGTAGTAGATTAGAGCTCAGGAAGGCCGTTTTCTTACAGTGGAAATCACCTTCTTCACGGGCTTCAGTTTACCTTCAGAATGCGTTAACTCATCAACGAAGAAAACTTCGCGAGGGCGTCGCGCATTTATTGGAATCGGTAGCGCAACGTCTGGCGTCACTAAATCCTAAACCCGTTCTGAAATGCGAATTTTCGTTTATTGTTAACTGCAATCCCGCGAGATACTTCGAGGGCGTCGTAAAAAGAGTTCATTCGAGGGTTCCAAGAGAAGAAAGAAGGAAAACAGGAATCAGGAGAGGATACGATAAAAAGCGAAGATGAAAAAAAGAAGAAGAAGAAAAAAAAGAGCATAATAGTGAATAATGTTGTATGTTGTTGAAAATGCTTGGAGGTTTAGTGGACGACAGAAATACCAACCACCTGTTGAGGAGACGTTTTTTACCATACGATGTGACAGTTTTGAAGCCCAAACAGCGCCATCACGCCGCAATTTTTTAAGTAAGGAAATTAACCTCATAAGAGTCAATTATTGCAATAAGGTACGACAAATATACACCGCATTGTATTGACAAAAAAAAAAAAAAAAAAAAAAAGCATTGTAGTGAATAGTTTTTCCCAGACGCTGCCCTGGTTCTCCCAGACAGTTTCGGTTTAGTCAGTATTTGAGGGGAAAACGGAAATAATTGTCGGAAAGCTGGAAATGGTTTAAATCGCTCCAAGTACGCACAAATATGAGGAATCTGATTTTGCACCATCGTGGAACGTGAGGTGAGCTTTTGATGACCAAAAAACTGGGATTTTTAAAACATTTTGGCCATTTTCATTCAGAAGGAAACGTTTGCCACAAAAATTGCGAGGGGCGTCTCAAAAGTAAGGTTCTCTATTTTCTAACTCGGGTGGAAATCGTCCAGCAATCGAAAAATTTTGATGGAATGTCGGGTGTTATGTGGCAACTGGGGTTTTTTTTTTTTTTTTTTTTTTTTTTTTTTAGCGTTCTGGTTCGAGATTGTTCCTGGAAGGGCGAATAGGAAGATGAGGAGCGTAGTGGGCGGTCTTCGACATCTCGTGGAAAGACGCAACTATTGACGCCATCTTGCATTCTCGAAGACGATCGACGAGTAACGATTGATGAAAGGATTGCTTTGTTGCCTCAACATATTGAGGAAAGCCGAGCAACAATGGGAGGTAAATTGACGAACAGGGGTAGGTACCACAAAATTTGTGCAAGACTTTTGACTGAACAACACCAACACAAGATCTGCTCAATTCGCTCTGATGGGAAGTTTTTGGCCATCACAATGTCATAAACGTATGATAACGGAAACGTTATTGCTTAATTCAATATTGAGTTACTAGCAGTAAACCCATGCTTCGCTCGGGATAGTTAAAAATGTAAATAAAACATTAATAAAGTGGTATAATTATTAATTATTATTCATATTAAAACATTATAAATGCTTACTCGGTTGTTTATTATTTTTCTATAAAAATAATACTATACAGATTCAATAAACATCGAAGTGTAATAATTAATCATTATTCATGTCAAAACATTATAAATGCTAAACATTATAATATGTTAAACATTATAATACTATTAGTATTAGTATTAAAAATTATAATACTATTAGGAACTTGAGGCGCTGAATCGATTGTAATAGGAGTGCACACTGATGTTATTTCGAAAGCCTGAGGCGAGAACGACCTTTTTGGGCAATCAATTGGTCCACATTGTGAACTCCACAACTAGTGAAATAAAATTTGAAAACTCCACCATCAATAATACGCCTATGCAAATTGAAAAGTTTGAAAAATGCCTCCCCTGGTTGATAAAATGATCGGCCGAGCGAAGCAAGGTCCCCAGCCCTGTCAAAGTGCTAGTGAAATCAAATTTGAAAACTCCACCTTCAATAAAATCTGAAAGGCACAACCCGCGTAATCCCTGAAAATTTCATCAAAATTGAATCAATATTGGCTGAAATCCCCACTCCTTCTCTTCTTTAGGGAAGGAGAGGGGGTTGAAGGAGGGGAAAACGGAAAAATCCTTGAGGGCGCTCAACCTATCTCAGAACGCAGATCAGTTTTGAATTTCTAGAGATTTTCATGAATAATATATATATAAGAGTCTCAATAAATAGCTCAATAAACAGTCTGTTAGAGTCTCAATAAATAGCTCACTGATGTTCGGCAGCCACGCAACTCAAGCCTCACCCCGCGCGAATTAAAACGATGAACTCGCTTCTAACCGTGAACTCGCCCCCTCCCCCTCAGTTTTTTGAAATCCGACTTCGGAATGTGATTCGGCATATATTGTAGCCCATTTGGCTCGCGGATGCCATACCCAAAAAACGACTCCTTACTGGGTATTTTTGAACCCGAAAAACGTGGGACAAACGCGAAAAAAACGATTATTTCGACGGGGATTTCGACGAATTTCCCGGGCGAAATTCCGATTTTCGATTTGACCGACGTCTTCCTCCAGGTCTGATCCATACGCCTCGTATTTTTTCGTAATTTTTTCGACCCCCTAAACGGCCTTTGGCGCGAATGGAGTAATTACGGTCGCTTTACGCGTGATGTGAAGTGACGACACACAGACGAAAAAGATGTAAAATTAAAGCTGTAAAATTAAAATTAAATATATACCTAATCCTTTTAAAAAAAATTTAAAAATACGGGCATCATCATGTCCACTCACCGGTCAATTGGAAAAAAACTGCACCGAAATTGACCGAGCCGTTTACCTTGCAGAGCTGCCGACAGACAGACAAACAAACAAGAACCATCCTCATTTTATTAGGTAGAGATAGAGATAGAGATAACATCTGGATGACACCATGCCGACTATTTTGCGCCTGATTTCATTTCAAAAAAGAAAAATCCTGAATTCCTGAATTATTTTTCCCTGAAAAGGAACACCCCTCACACGTAGGTGTGCAAAATACACCAGCTACGGGTTCTGTTCCCCGATTCCTATTCCTGGATGGATCTACATGTAGAAAGAACACAGCACGGCTTTCACTGCCCACGCCCACACCTACCGAATTCCCGGACACACATCTTGCATCTAATATGAGCTGCAGGGTTTTACTATTTGCCAATCCTAGTTCCTCCGCTCGGCTCCCCAGTTGCATTTTAGAGTCACGCTCGGACTGACACGTGACTGAGGGATAGTTTGAATGAATAGTTGAAACCCCCGGATCACTTTCGCCCTTCGTGCTGATGTCAAAAGGGGGGAAATCCCGGAATTAGTCACCTAAAACCTACATTAGCTCAGATTTGGAACGAAGGGGAAAACGGATTGGATGAATTTAGTCGGTAATGTGAAATCGGTGTAAACTGGCGAGAGCCAACTACAAAATAATTTTCGAGAGGTGTACGACAGACCCAACACAGGTTGATAAATAAGTCAATATTGCGCTATTTTGACCATCGTCCATTTCATGGGCTCATTCTGCACTGTAAATAATTAAACATTAAATGTCACACAATGACATAAGGAGCGAAACATTCTGAAAATTTGTAATTTTGAAAGGTTGAAAAAACTATTTTTATTATGGGAATTAGGGAGAGAGACGACTCCTCTGCTGACGGCCTGAACTGTTTAAAGAATAAATTTAGCGCAGGGACTGGTTTCAAGCTAGGGCTGCTATTCGTCCGAATTTTAACGAAAATGTCCCGTATTGTTGTCGGAGTTCAAGATATGCGCCAATTCCTTGAGAAAGTAATATTGCGCCAGCAATGAAAATGTAAGGTAACTTTTCTACCTTTCATTCCTTTTATTTTTAAGTAGGTCTCATTCTGTAGTTTTGTTAATGTGATTATTACTGTGTTGAGGACTTTGGGCTGTATATCATGTGCTTCAGATGACGATTCATTGTCCTCGGAGTGGATTCGTTGATAAGTACACTCCAAGTACACTCCCATAGCTGGGGGGAAGGATGCTTTCTCCGAAATTTAGGGGTCGTGGATGACCACACATTTGAAAATACCATATGAATAGGATCCTATTACAACCAGTGTTGTATAGGAAGCAAAATGCCTCCCTTGAGTGCTCCATTGCAGTTGACCTGTTTAGCAAAATTTACCTAAAATGAAGATGACTATGACGGATGACGTTTTAATGACGTGATGTTTTTAAAAAATTGCAGTTTTTGGGCCATGACCAGTTACGCTCACTTCCCGAGATGGGGAATATTCCGAGCCCTCACATTTGGAGGGATTTAAACCACTTCCAGCTTTCCACCAATAATTTCCGTGTTTTTTTTTTTTTGTGTCAAAAATAGGCTTTACATTTTTACAGGACTGATGGGGTATTACAACTGGATTCAAGTAGGAGGCTCGAGTTTAAGCGCCATCTGGATCATCAAGACAGTCTGAATTGGTGCAGATTCTTCTCGCGGAAAAGAGCGACAAATCCTGACTTGCGAGCACCGTCCGTATCGCCAAATCCTCGTCCAGCCGGCCAGAATGATTGTCGCCAATTTTCATCATTACATCGCATTTGGACGGATTCAACCGCAAACTCATATCAGACTGCTGACGCAGATTCTTGCGTAACTCTCAAGACTTCAGGGCCGTTTAAGCGGAATTAAACTGGACAATTGTCGCTTCGCAGTCTCGTCAGTCGATTTGTGATGAGTTGATTGGTCCTAATCAATAACACTAATTCCTTCACAGTCGACTTTTTTTTACGTGACAAAATTGTATCAGATCACACGAGTTTTACGATTAAGATCTCCTTGGAATGTCGAAATCGCTCCCTCATTTACTCGAACCAAACACAGAGAAATTGAGCGGTGACTTTAGATCGCATGCGAGATTTATTACGTCTGGCGGCGATTTCAACGAATTCTTTCGGGGGTAGATATCGTTTAAACATGCTATAATGTGATTGAGTTGCATGTACGACCGACGAAAGTATTGCCGTGAAAATATGGCGAAATTATGGACATTTGACTGTTTCTTCCATCGAGTAGCCTTATGGCTGTTTTGGATTTACGGTATTTCCTCCACATTTTTAATTCAGTCGTTGACGACGAAATCGGGAAGACAAGGGGCGAATAGAGGAAAGTTTTGGGACAGTCGTAAACTGTATGGTTTTGCGTCTCTGAACAAGAATCCGAGGGTTTCTCACTAAAATTATGCCCGCAGTTTTGTTGAAGTAGCAAAAAACCTCAAAATGTTGGATCTTTATTCGGTACGGTATTTCGCATGTAACTAGAAAACCAAGCGGTTTAGCGCAAAAGTCACTATAATAATATGATAGGATATTATACTAAATTAAAGCCCACCAAATTTCCCACACTTTCAATACAAAACATTTGTTCCCAGCTCTACTCGTTTGCTAAATAGAGCGAGCCAAAGATTGGGTTAAAATCGCAAAAGAAGCCTCAACTGTGGGTGTGACTCAAATATAATTAAATTAAAATCAGTGAATCCCAAGTGAAAGAAAGACACTCGGTGTCTCCCAGTTTTAATATCATAACAATAACTATAATAAAGGTACCGAAGGCTTGGATTTTGATGTGTGTGTTTTTTCTTCTGAAATCTTCGTTTTGAGTGTTATCAGGCCATTTGCAACCCCCCCCCCCCCCACCCACCAAGAAAACCAAAATTGAATTTGTATGTTTTTTTTTTCTTCAGATTTTCGTATGTTTGGTGTTTTTCCAAGCAATTAAACAATTTTTTATTTTTTATTTTTATTTTTTACCAATATCCGGTACACAACCGAACGATTTTCTTTGTGCAAATTTATAATTAGGATAACTAAAACTAGTGGAAATCAAATCATGACATACTTCAGATGGTATTAAAGTATGATAACTAGGTGACTTTAAAAGGGAAGTCTATGCAGTACCATAATATTATTTCAGCTGTGAAAAAAAAAAAAAAAAAAAAAAAAAAAAAAAAATGAAAGGGAAAAGTGAGTTTTACGTTTAGATTTACGACCAAATCGACCAGACATGTTGTAGTATTTACTGACAATTGCAATGTCTGTACAAAGAGGTAACTGCAAATAAAGAGAATTGAAATTGAAACATGACGGGACGCTAATTTGTTTACCCACTTTCACCCAGTTGCACTTTTATTCCCGAAAGTTCCACGGTCTTCGACGGGACTCGAACCCGTGGCCTCATAAAAATGCAGCGCAAAGTGACCAACGCTATTTCAG
Source organism: Pilophorus perplexus (assembly GCA_955831195.1). Taxonomy (NCBI): domain Eukaryota; kingdom Metazoa; phylum Arthropoda; class Insecta; order Hemiptera; family Miridae; genus Pilophorus; species Pilophorus perplexus. The sequence continues at coordinate 21,551,961 of OY037015.1, forward strand.
CTGAGGGATTTCGGAAATCTCGGGTTTTTGAAAGGTCGATTAGGGTGTCGTTTTCGCAGTATTTTTGGAGAAGGAATCCTTATGAGAGTCCCAGGCCCGTCCACTTCGCCGTGGGGATCAATGGGGCAACAAATTGGGCTTTCGAAGGACTTTGGGCATGTAGTCGGGTTAGGTGCAGTTTTCGAATTCCGGTATACCGGAACCTATAGGTTTCGAAGTAGGGGTCCCGGAATGATCCGATTTCACTGAGGCGATCTATGGGGCTTTCATGGGGCTACAAATGGGATTTTTGAAGGATCGCAGGAGGTAAAATATTTTTCGAATAAAAAAAACAAAAAAATTTTCTCGATGACCCAGAATTAATTTTTTGCACAAGTTACTTACATCAAAGAAAAACAAACCCTTGTGTAAAATTTGCAGCGTTTTGATTTTTTGTTTGCGCATTTATATCTACATTGATTTATGAAGCCTTGCGTGAAATTGGCGCATTAGTTATTTTTGTGGCATTGTAAAAATGTCAGTTCAATTTTTTCCAATTTACTGATCCTAAATATTTGTTAATATCACAAAATATAAATTTTACGAATTGGTAGAACTTGAAGAAAAAGTTGGTGATTAGTTGGAAATGGTTTCCAACCTCCGTCCCTTCGGCAAATGAGAAGTCTGTAGGTAATCATGAGGGGGGGGTGTTAGAATTCAAGCCCCTTCGCCAACCCTCGTCCTGCCCTCGTTCTCTCATCGACCTTCAGGCATTTCGAAATTGTAAGGGATTCTCGAAGCGAAGCGGCGTAATTCCGACTCGAGCAATCATTTGCATGTTAATGGCCTGATTAGAGTCTCCCCCTCCTTCGAACCTTCCCCCCCTTTTCTTGCCATAGGTGTGTCTAGCTTAGCGGAATTATATTACAGAATGCAATTAAAGGCGAGGGGATGGAGGGGCGAGGAGGGGTGGATTTTGAACGCCTTTCACTGGTTCTTATCGATCAAATCCCTTCCTAACCTAGAACCTACCTAAGCTATCTCAAGTTCAGAATCTACTTAGGCCCCTTCAACATGTACGTCTATCGAGGAAATCTCATTTCGTTCCTTACGCCTGATTTATAAGGTCGACGGTACATTTTAGTCTAACTAAATTCAAGAACGAGACTGCAATGACTAGGCGTGTTAACTGAATTCCCGCTATACACGTTTAACGCCATGGTAATTCATGACGCGAGGAACAATCCTCATATTACAGCCGAAATGAAAGTCACGACATAATTTGATCACTAATGACGTTTTGGACGTTTAATTAATACTTTCGACTTTTTCCGATGTTTCAAAAAAAGGGGCTAAAAAAATGCCCATGTGCAGCAATTAAAACTCCATACATCACTGCAGCTGAAGTCACCTCGTGGAACGTGCAAAACCTGCGGTAATGCGGCTCCGGCTATTCCACATGACAATGACGCATTGAGGGAATGAAAAATACGAGGGCACGTCCGAACCTGTGCAGTAGCGATTGCAAGTTTGCGAGAGGGTTCGGGATGAAACAGGGCAGGTAGGAAATGAAAAATAATATAAACGAACCGTCAGGGGGGGAGGGCTAAGAGTACGAACGAGGGCGAAACATATTTTTGACCAATGAGTGGGCCGTAAACGGTAATAGACCTTTAAACGGTGTAAATCAGGTCGATCTTCATTTATTCAGAGGCCCACGAACGAGGGGTGGATTATTTGCGAGAGGAGATTTTCGGCGCTAAAACACGACCAGGCGTTTGAATGGATGACGCTTTTAGCTGCGGTATGGATTACAGTCACGCCAGAATCGAGCAAGCAGAAGATTGGGGAGCTAGACGAAGTAATGACATAACAAAACGGAAGGACAATGTATATGATTCAAAGCAAAGATTATAAATCTTAACATCCAGTTGAAAGATTCCGATGTACTTACTGCAGAAATCCTGAAATCCAAATCTTTCGAGGAGCTTGACAGATTGGACGATTTCAAGATTCTGCAAGATTAACAACCTCATCGAGAGATTCAAACAGCCTAAAACCACTCAAAGACCCTGAAAACAAGTCTGGACGAAGATCCGAAAATCCTGAAATCTAGAAATCCACATCAGAAGGTTCAGAGATACACTGACGAAACCCAGCTGACGCAAGAACCTGACCTGGAGACAGGACGAAGATACAGATATTCTGAAATCCAGATATACACATCTGAAGATTTAGAGGTTTGCTGCAGAGATCCTGAAACCCAAATCACTCCAAGAGCCTGTAGTCAGGTAGGTAGGTAGGTAGGACGTAGGTTCAGAATGTCTGGATTGTAAACATGTGATGACAGTAATTACAGCAAGCATGGCACAGGCTCTCAAGGAGAATATCAGCGCCCTACTGGACAGTAACAAATCGCGGCTGGTTACTCTCAGTAAGTCTAAGGTAAGGTGTAAGACATGATCCCGTCTAACATGTAGCTCGGAATGACATTGAAACACCAGGCTATCATTTGAAACACATCTCAAGGAGAGAGCAGCAGTAGTATACATTGGAAGAATCGACCGCTCTTTTTATCCTAATCCCCAAATCCCCATTTGCATCAAGTACAGAATCATCAGATGATTCAGGCAAAGTCTCAGGCAGTGCTCACCTACTGTGCTCAGGCGAGTGTTTGGGCTCCCTTGCAATACGCCAGTCCTTGCATTATGGGTAAGTGCAGAGGGTCCTGGCGATGCTCGCTGGCCTGTTATGATTCGTGGAAGACGTACCTGGAGAGGTTAGATGTACAAACCTAAACGCTCTCCATGTTCGTGCTGAGGTGGGCTTGCAGAGCCCGGGGTGATTTCCCCATGGCCGACGACACCATCAGACGAAAATTAGCTGCGTAACCTTGGAGAAGCGGAAGACATGGTGCTCTCTGTCTGGCGTCAGTTATGCATATTTTGGAATTATCTGGTGATCCCTGGCGAGTTAGATTCAAAGATCAACTGCAGAGATATGAGACATTGAAAGATTCCGATGCAGATCCTGAAAGCCAAATCACTGGGCCCTGGCGTCAAGACTGGACAAAGATCCACAAATTCCGAAATCGAAACATCTGCATCGAAAGGTTCATAGACCCAAAGCAGAGATTCTGAGAAACGACTGTGATGTTATGAATAGGCGAAGATCCAGAGATTCTGGACATATTGTCACAATGACCCCTCACCGAAGATGTACTAATACCACTCCTCACCTATGTACTAATACCACCAAAAACTCATTTAGTCTCTAAACATTTCAAATTACGCCTTCAAATCCCAAAAAGTCCCAGTTTATAATTAGGGAGCAAAAGAGTGTCATTTATATGAAAAAACGACGAAAAAGCTTAAAAAAAAAACCCTCCCACTCGGCTTCCTGCGAGACCTCCCACTTAATTAAGGCTACCTGACGTTGACTGATGATTCATCTCGCCATATTATAACTTCGATTCGAGCACACATCGCCTTTTTACTCAACTTTTAATAATAGGGACTTCATTAATTCTCATTAAGGGGAAGGTACATCGGCAGGAGTAGGTAGCAGGACGCGGCTTCCCAACCTCCTACGCTTCCAAGTTGTTATCCTCTACTGGCCTAATTACTATTTATTATGTCCTGTATTACCTCTTCAACGTTCCGAGAAACCAATTTGTGGCGTCACAAGTTGTCGCACGACTCTCCTACGGCCGAACAAACTACATGTCGCTTTCTCTCCGACGGACACAACTTATCTTTCGACCAAAAAGAAAAACTACCTATACGTTTAGTGTAAAAGTGGCGACTAATGAATATAATGTCTAATCCTTACTTCAGAGTAACGGTGAGATTCTCCGCTTCCTCTATCAATATCCTTTTCGCAAACAGCCGGGCCATGGTTTACCTGAAAAACGGAAAAAATCGTTAAAAAGGTCAACAAAGAGAGCAGAAAATAAAAACACAATTGAAGGAAAACAAAACGTTAAACTGGGGATAATAAAGAATTTAAAAAAATTAAAAACTTATATAATACCTTTTATGTTGTTCAATCATGGGATAAGTTGAAATTAACAAAACGAAACAATAAAACGAAATTGAAGTACAAAAAAGACTGACGAATCCAAAACAACAGTAACTGTTACTGAAGGATGCTAAATATGCCAAACCTAAACAAAATTGAAGGATTAAAAACTATGAAAAACCAATGAACCGAAATGAATAGATGAAAAAATACGTCGAAACTGGTAAAAAAATACAGATACTCACGAAATTACGGGATAAAAAGATGTAAACATGTGTCAAACTTGTACAAGATGAAAATAAAGTATTGGGGGAACAAGTCAACCTAGCAGGAATCAAATCAAAAAGAAATCGAAGTCCTAAAAACCTAATAGAAACAAAGATAACACAAAACCAAATAAACCGAAATAAAAAGATGAAAAATACGTACAACTGGTAAAAAAGGAATAAATACGAAATTACACTAGTGAAAATGGATAAAAAAGAAAGAATAAATAGTAAACGGAATTGAAGGATGAACAAACGTGCCAAACTGGTACGAAACCAATAAAAAAACAAAGATAGAAGAGGTAAACGTCATACTAGTAAGAATTAAATAAAATCGAAATTCAAGAATTGGAAATTATGGAAAACTAAAAGAGAAATACACCGAAATCAAAGGAAGAAAAAAATCGTCGAATTATTAAAAACAAAATTAAAGGATCAACCAAATATGTTGAACAGGTAAAACACAAATGGAAATAAAATAACCGGATTATAAGAGATAAGTCTAACTCACTACAAAAGAAAGATAACATAAAGTCGGGAATAAAGTTGCAGACTGGTTTTGGGGCATCAAAGCGTCCCTCCTCAATCAAAAAACGCTGCAAATTTTACACAAGAGTTTATTATTCTTTTATATACGTTACTTGTGCAGAAATTTAATTCTGTCAATGAAAAAATAAAGAAATACAAATTTTTTTTGGATTTTTATCTCAAAAAATTTTTTTTTTGATTTTTTGTTCAAAAATGTTTCTTTTTCAAAAATGCTGTATTTTTTACTCGAAAAATATTTAACATCCTGGGATCCTTCAAAAATCCCATTTTTAGCCCCACAAATGCCCTAAAGATCGCCCCAGTGAAATCGGATCGTTCCGGGACCCCAAAAAATGGATTCTACGTCCAAAAATACTTCGAAAACGACACCTAACTCGATCCCATAGCTAAAAGCCTTCAAAAAACCCTCCCGTAGCCCCATTATAGCCCCATAGCGCCCCACGGGTTTGGGCGGGCGGACTGAAAACCTTGCGGGCACAACTAGATGGTAAACCAAGTATTTTGCCGAAATTTCAGATTTTTAAAAAAATTCCTACTGCCCAAAACGGCCTGGACGGCGGACGGACATTTCGGATTTAGAATGTAGACCTCTTGAAACGGATAATGTCAAATTTTGAGCCCGATCGGAGTCGTCGACCCCCGTCGCGAAAACATAGGTGTATTATTCCAAGAATAATAAACCAAAATGAACAACGAATTCCACAATAAAAACGAAAATCGACAACAATACTCAAATTGGTACTCGAACAAAATAAAGTAATGGAAAGAATGTTGTAAAAAGTTGCTTGAAACTACAGTACAATTACAAAACAGTTAATTGACTGAACCCATCTACTATAGTAATTCATGAGTAAGGCAAATATGTGTTATGATAGGTCTGCGTGAAAATAAGGTCCTGGAAATTGCTGACCAAACGAACTAGTTTTTCGTCTTCGAGTACCATTTGTAGATTTAATGTAGATTTTGTTGAATGAGGAGGGTCGCGATGTACGAAACTAGTACCAGTGGATAAAACAATAATTGTTGATTATTATCAGAAGTCGTCAACCACTTCATTTCTGAATTGTGCAAATCCTCGTTTCGTCAGGTTCTGTCGCAAAAAAGGTTAAACTTAGAAATTTAATGTCTAAAATTAAATAATGGATGATGGATGGGTAAACCAGCTCATTATGGTGCATGCAGTTCCTACACCTCAACCCCTCAACGCTATGACTTGAGCGCAGATAAATATATAAGTGCTCCCTCTCGAGACCGGCAAAAAAGGTGTTTTAATCCTAATTGACGTTTTGTGAAAAAAAAAAGAGGGAACCGAAGGATTAGGGAAGGCAGAGGGGGTATTGATGGGGAGGCTGAGAACTGAGCTGTGAGGGAGTTTAAATGCCTTGAAAAGCCTTTCCAACGAGGGGGAACACCCAGATTCAAGTTGATAGCACACTGAAGGGGGAAACGAGGGACAATTTGAATTCACTCTTTAGTCAAGTGTTGGGTGTTTCATAGAACAAGACACTTTCGCCTTTTGAAGTTTTTGCCGGTGAGCTCTACGTAATATTACGCGGAAGATTCAACTTGGATGAAGTGGGTTCGTTTATGTATAACGTTCGTTATACATAAACGTGCGTAAATAAATTTATGTAATATTCAGATTCACTGATTTAAAAATTTGTGGAAAAAAATTTTTCTCCGAATTTTGAAAATCTTTAGTTGAGACAAATACGAAAAGAAAAAAATAACGTAAGTAGAAAAATCCAAATTTAATGATGATGATTTTATTGAGAGCTTGGAATCTTTAAAACTCCGCACTTTGATTGACTTTTATTATTGTAGGCTAGACTTTGAAAATTGTTTTGTTGCTATTTATAACCAATAACTTATAAGTCATGGGAACTCAACCGGACAACGCACGTTTCATCAGATTCAAACATGAGAAAACAATACCGAGCATAGATGAAAAATCAATAATCATATTCCGAGACTACGAAAGTCCATCTGTTGGAAGAATAGCAGCTAAAGGGAAGTTCGCTTGGATTTGGCAGGATGGCTTCGGGGCCTCCCAACTTTATTTCCAGACCAACTTTATCAATTACCTCTCCGCTCTCCTTCAATTCCATTCGAACCCGCGAACTTCCACATTACCGATTGTCTTGATTTCCACGTGGCAGTGTTTTTCTTGAGATTACTAAGAGGTTCCGATAGGTCGCTCGTTGAGGGAGACTTACGTAAAAACGCTGCAAATTTTGCACAAGGGTTTATTATTCTTTTATATAGGTTACTTGTGCAGAAATTTAATTCTGTCAATGAAAAAAAGTTTAAAAAAAAAATTTTTATTTTATTTTTATATTGCAAGTTTTTTTTTTTTTTTTCCAGAAATTTTTTGTTTTTACTTGAAAAATATTTGATCTCCAGGGGTCCTTTAAAAATCTCATTTGTAGCCCCGTGAAAGCGCTCTCTATTGAGTAAGTACGTAATTAAATTTTCCAACTGCATGTCATCAAATTGCTTGTTTATTGAGAAGATATTTGCAAATAGCAGTCGTCCATTCTATTTTTCAAATAACGGTTCCAGGAACCATGCCAGGAACATACAAACAACACATGAAAACGTTGCACCTCTGCGCACCTTGAGCCATTGATATTTAATCAATTAAAATTACCTATGTCAGTTAGGGAACAACGTGTAAAAATTTTAAAGGGATGTTTATTTGGTATTTTTGAGAAACATTTTCCGAACTTGACTGTTATAAGAAACCTACAACAACAACAAAAAACCTAAAAAATAAATTTGCAAAATATGTCTACCTACCTATTGAAACTCCAGGCTTAATGATTGGGTTCATCAGTGCACGTGAAGATGGAAAAATCACTGCTCCAATTATCGTAGTTAACTATGATAATATCTATTAGGAACGACCTCGTTTAACTTTGACAGAGTCGTTATTCATAAAGCAACTGATTTGTTTGGTACCAAATGCTTGTTTCTATTGAAAAATTGCGTTCCTGAAAAAAAATTGTCGATTTTTAATTTGTTGTCCATTAACGTATTCGTATTAACGCGACGGTCTGGTACATATCACCTTTTGCTTCGGGCTGGGGAAAAATAGGAACCCATACGGTGACTTTTATTATGTAGTTAAATTCATATTCGTCAGAACCAGACACGGTTTTGGGGATCCGTTGTATTCTCCAGTGGACGCAGAAAAACTGGATTTCTTTACTACTGCCAAATCATCCGGATCTCAGGAGTAGCCCATAGACATACTATCAATGAATCAATATTTTTTTATTAATCAGGAGATTCTTCCCAGGCACTGGTCAGGAAGTCGTCAAATGTATAATATGGAGCAAGTTCAATGAGGCAAAAGCTCACGTTGGATCTTGGAGTAACCAGTGACTTGCTTTTTAAAAAGTGCTAGGGACGGCATTGAAAAACTTAATTCCCAACCAAGAACTACTTCCTGGAGGCGATGGAACGGCAAACAAAGGTCATCTTTGTTTCTAGTTGAGTAGCCATGATCAGACGACTAAGTCAACAAGTCTTGTAATTGCCGATATTTCTGCGGATGTAGCAAATACACTCAAGAATGTATACGGTCGTCCAGTTAAATTATTCTGAATCTCTAATGGACACTCCACAGACATCACCAAGGTCAATTTGATTGTGGTGTCTGAAAAACTTACACAGGAACAATCATTTTCACCGGTTCCAAATTCAAATAAAATTGTAGGGACATCACGTAGGTACCCAAAATACATCCGCTTCATGAGTAGACCCCAACTCTACAATGGTTCGATGATTAATTTCGTAAGAAATTAGCGTTGAGGTAACAATCGAGCTGATCCTTCACCTCGGGGGAAACAGATGGAGAAGTTCTGCATCATTTCCATCTTCCTTCCCCTCCCTCACTAGCGTGAACCCTCACCAAATCCCCTCATCTCAATCCCTCGCCCACCAAACTCTCACGACCCCCAGAAACCCCTTTCACTTCATTAAGGGGGATCCACATTGACCCCTTGCCATCCCCTACGAAATTTCGAGTTCGGAATAGAAAGGAGAGGGGATATCCACGAATCAATATCTCCCTTATTGCAGGGCTCCAATCATCTGACCACTTGTAGACCCCGTCAAACCCCCGAAATCCTCCTCCCTCCTAAAATGCGCTACTTCTGAGACGAGTCCTCCCTCGCCGCTTCCTTCATTCCTCCACAATCCCGCACTATCACTTGCGAATCCCTCCAATTCCTATCTGGATCCATATTTCCCTCCTTGTTAGCGGTTGAACGATCCGAAGCGACAGATGGCCTTTTCATCCACTTCTGACGACCGCAGAGTTCTGACCGGTTTTGCTATTGTTAACAACACTAGTGACAATAGGGGTATTCACGATCGGGCTCGTTCTCGGTCGTGATAACGTCGAGAAGATTTGTTGTAAGAATGTTATAAAATTCTATGATCAGTCGTGCTACCTGGGCTCAAATCATAGGTGTGCTAACCTACGACAACAACCGTATCGTGTTATCCACCAAAACAAATGGCCGCTCATCTCCGTACCACTCGCGTACCTACCAATTCCACTTCGTCTACACGAGCACTTTTTTCGCATTCGGTTTATAGGAAAAGGTTGAGGAATATAATATAATTGTGCTCACTAGAGATAAGCAATATATTATTGATATGGACGTAACATCGATAGTAACTAGTAGCCTCATGGAATCGAAACGTTGGATATAATATAATATATCGTGAAAGTGACACCAAACCTATTTATTGGCTCACATCGGTGCTAAGAAGGTGGGCTGTGAGGCCCCGCTAAATTCCCCTAAACCAAAACACATACACAAAAATAAAATAAAAACGGTTTTTTGGTTTTTGGTATTGAAAATCAGGACATTTCCCTCCAGATGTAAATTTTTGAAAATATGTTGATCGAGGCTGATTGACGTCCAAATAAATTTGCAAAATTTGCATTTAATGTTTCCAATGCTTATAGTCATCAGTTGATCGGGAAAGGGGTCCAAACAATGCTACTTCCACTAAAGCTTTCGGGACAAGTATTCCAATCGTAGGCCTTCAACTCAATGATGGGAATAAATTCCCAGGATTATATTATAGTTTTTCCTTGTTCTTGTGATATTACACTCAATGCAATGCTTTTATGTTGCCCATTTTATAAAATACAACTTTTACATTATAAAAAATATAAACAATTACCTACATATTTATTTTATTTTTAATTTTTTTCTAAAATATAAGTTTTTAATTTTTTTTAAAATATCGATATGACTTGGTATTCCCCAAATCAATACACATAAACTCCCCGGCACTAGTCTTCACATCGGGTGCCCCATCGCTTTGAAAATGATGAACTTTTCTACTTTCGTCTTTTAAATGGCTCGACCATGAAGGACCCTAATTATCACAAGTAACATGAAGCTACTTTGTTTCGAAAAGAACCTTAAAACTTCAACATAAAGGGACTTGAAAAATGTCACTACTTGAATATCAGTGCGTGAAAAGTTGATTTCCTTTTTTTTTCTGGCAAATGACCACGTTGATTAGTTAACATGTGGACGGCGTAAAAAGACCGAGAGCCGCCTCATTTGCAAGAAACAACGTTTCAAATTAGTGAAGGCGGCATGCGACATTCTTATCAGAACGGGGAGATCTACGTTGATCCAAAAGGGGGCGCCTTCAAGGTACAAAAAGGGTACACGCGCTAAGTACACAGTTTTCCGTTTGTATCGCGGGTGAACATCGCCGGGGTGAATTAATGCGGGGCCTCCCCACCACCCCCCTCCCGCCCCACCCCGAGGCCTCGAGGGCACGTCATTTGCCTAATTGGCGGGTTTTGAAGGAGCCGCTAACAGCGATGTATCAGTCGAGTTTTTGGATGGAAGTCTTCATATCAGACACCTCAGAGAGGACCGGAAGAGTGATGCACCCGGTAGGAATCGTGCACTTCGACTGCCAATCGCGGAGAAACTGCGTAACTCTAGCAGGATGGTCCCTACAGAATGACATCGTCAATGACGTCATTTTTGCGCATTTAGATCTAAAAGTCAACACCTTTTGATGTACTTTTAAAAGTCAGATGGTGAATCTTTGGTTAATTTTAATAATATAAAATATTAATTAATAATAATTATTAAAATGTTATTATTAAAATAATAATTATTTTAATATTATTATTAAAATTTAAAAATCCTATTTAATATTAGAGGTTTTTGGCAATTTTCAAAAAATATTTTATAGACATCATAAACACGTGAAAGTTTCTTAAATGTAATTATTTTCCCCTACAAGTAACTCCATAAAGTTAGAAATTCATTAAAGATTCATCAGACGGTAAATGCTGTGAAATTGTAGAGAAATATGGAGAATATTTTCTCTCAAATTAAAATTGTTCAAACTGGATGAGATGGAAGCTTGATCTGACTGCAAACTCATTCTAATTCTCGACCGGAGTTCATCGTTTGAAAATGTTGTGTCAATTTATAATTAAGCACCAGGTAAGCTGGCTGAATTTGTAAATAACCAAATTACACCTAAATACATACACATATACGCATAAAAATGCATCTAAAGTAAGCTTCCAGTCGTTTGGTTAATTCAGTCAGAGAGAAACAACCTTTATATTCAATTTCATTCAATTTTAATACAACTTTTTCGTTATTTTTATTTTTTGTGTGAATTTCATCTTGACAACTCAACCTTTCATTCCACAAGGGGCTTTTTGGACCATTCAAGTACAGTCGAACCAATGGGCTAGGGAACAAGGTCAGAGAAATGGGAAAATTCGGCCGAACATAGTTGAACTAATAATGAACAAAGTACTTAGTACAGTTAGCACTGAGAAATTAGGTGTCTGAGCAGAGGAAATCACAAGTGAATATTTGGCGTTTTGAATTTTCCCGCGGTGACACTTAAAATAATCCGCCAGAGTGCACTCGCACAAAAAGTAGAAAGTGTACAAAAAAATCTTTTTTATTTTTGGTTATGTTATGTTGGTGAACATGAATATGGTCTGTCCCGACATGCTAGCGTCAGAACAAATCCGAACGACTTTTTCCTCGCGATTTCACCTTTTCTGATCTCGTGAATCTCTCTTAATTCGTGCTTTTAGTTCATTGGCTGACCACCAGAGAGCACTTCTTGGAAGCGCCACTCTTCCCTCCAGATTCAAAGTTGAAATTTTCTAAAGTGCCCTGGAAATTTGTATTATACCGTAGGAGCCCAAAACTCACTGCTATGGCTTCTAATTATGAAATTCTTTCAGAAAAAAGTATTAGTCGACATTCAGTTCCCGGGTCCATTGCCTACGTGAAGTTCAAAAAGGTGGGACAACATCACTTGAATCATTTTGAGCAAAAATTTACTGTAGGGGGATTTCCAAAATCTACCAGTATTAAGAATGTAAGAGGGTTTTGTTGAATCCATGTACCCTGTACCAAGTCAGACGGCAGATCCATCCCTTCTAGCAGTAGGGATCTGATACATATCAATATGAATAGATTACTTTGTATTACTTTGCAAGTATTTTTGGTGCCAATACTAATGAGTTTGGTTAGGGAGAGAGAACGACTCCTCTGCTGAATACTTTGAATACGAATAATTACGAATAATTTGAGTTTGGTTAGGGAGAGAGAACGACTCCTCTGCTGAATACTGCCAATACTTTCATTTGATAAAAGTAATAATTACATCAATTATTGATGCTCTCGTTATTAGGCCAGAGGTCCACTAAAAAAGTGATATTATCCTTTACCCGACTGAAGCACCAGATCAGTGGCCTCTTTACCAGACCACAACTCGCCAAATTCCCTGTTTCAGATCACTCAATCCCACATGTGAAAAGCTCTCATCAGATATATCGCCCTCCACTGTAGATATCCCTACACTGTCCGAATCCATTTTAAAACCCCCAACTTTTCCCAGAATCTGCCCTACTAATGAACCACGTCTGAATGTGACTGAAGAAGTTAATATATTTGCTAATGACTCAGGGAGCCCCTAAAAAAACGAAAAGTATTTAAATGTATGAAGAAATTAAAGCGGATTAAATGTTGAAGTTTTTCAAGTTTAATAAATGAGGAAGAGAAAATGAGAAGGGATTTAGAAAGTGTGGAAAGGGAAGTTGTGAGTCAGCCTGCTGGGGTGTAATTATGATAATGAGACTTTTGTCGGGATTAGAATTAAAAATAAGGGGGCTCTTCCACCCTTTTCCCCTTTCCACGGTATAATCCTTGCCTGACAGGCCCCTTCCATCCAAACCTGACCCTTTCCAGCGGCGAGGATTGAAGGGTTGAAGCGCACGTGGTTCATCAGGGCGTCTTTTAGAGATTTTCGACCCTCACCCTTGAAACAACTTTTCGAGAACTTTTTTGATCGTGTTTTTCAAGAGTCCAGAGAGAACGTCAACTATAAAATATGAAACTAGCGAAATCAGGGTCAGATACAAGTGATTTAGAGGGTGGTATGAGGGAAGGAGTTAAGGAGGGGTCTGCAGAGGATTTATGCTCACCTGTTGCACAGCTAAAAAGTCTCTCCCGCCGGCCCCTGTTTTGGGCTAATAAGTGGATTTCACATGATCAGGTTCCACCACATAATTTCGACCCCCTCGCGTCATTTCATCCCCAGTTTCCGCTCGGCAACTTCGAAACCGCCCTGGGCCCAAAACACGACCCTGCGAGAAGGTCCTCCAGAATTATTGAAACTCATCATTTCCTGTCTGGCGGAGGATTTTCAGCTCCGGAACGTTCCGGTCATCCCGCTTCCTGTTTCGCCGGCCCGGCGGGGTCTCCTTATTAATAACTCAACGTTGCACGCTAATTAATTATAAAAGGCACCGAAAATCGGGAAGGAAAGGCCCCTCCATAACCAGGCTACTCAGCCTTCGTGTCAAGATTCGACCTAAATATTTTAATCACTTTTGATCATCCGATGAACCAAATCACGCTGACGAAGCTTGTCAAAACAAAAAACAAAAAATCAAACCAACTTGGAAACTTGTTATTCGCGTTGTTTTCTTCAACAAAATAATTTTTTCGAAAATGTCTAATTTTGATAATAGGGGTCTTCACAGTCGGGCTGTTCTCTACGTGATAAGAGTTATAAAAATTCGTTGTAAGATCAAACTGTATTATCGGCCATACTACCTGTGCTTACCACGTAGGCCGAGTTGAAGTAACTTCCAGAACAACTGTTTAATCGTGTTATCTACCAAAATGGCTGGCTGCTCAAGCTAGTTTTTCCGTTTCGTCAGCACTGACTTTTTTTTCGTTTTCGGCGTTTTGTTTTTGGTTCGTAAATTGGGAAAAGAACAAGAAATGCAAGAAATATAAACAAATAAAAATAAATGGATGTTAAAAAAATTGATGAGAATAGAAAAAAAAACTGCGTGAGCAAAAGAAGTTGTCATGCAGAGGAGATGGCTGTAACTCCAGTTATCCGTAAGTTTGAAGGAGTATTTGAGGAAAGGTATTAAAATTGGATAGTAAAATTCGATGATAATTTGTAGTTGTTTGAAAAAAAGGCACGTTTCCCCAACTTTTTTGTGACAAAATGTTTAACATGCCACGTCATCACGATTTAACATGCCATGTCCTCACAAACTTTTCCCCTTTCGACGTTTAAGGGTTGACCTTGAATACCTCATACATACTCGGGGTTTCCCTCTAGTTGCATTCGCCATGTTTTCAGCCTGACCGCTCCAATCTACGTGACTCTACAGGGCTACAAAGCTTTTTGAAGAATTTAGGGTAGGCTGCCGAGTACGGTGACGTTTTCGACTTAATTTTGGACGTAAAGTACATTAAATAAATTTAATGGTGGTAAGTATATAGTTTTTCTGAAATTATTCTTATTGGTTGTTAACAGAATTAATTTTTTGCACAATAATAAATTTATTCATACTAGAGAAAAATGAATAATTTATTCTGGCGTGAAATTTGCCGCGTTCTTTCATCAACTCACAAATCGTTTCAACTTTTCAATACTTTATTCGAAGTGAGTTGGCATTTGTTTTAAGTTGAAACGAAGGGATGATAGGTAGAGTGATTAAGATCATTATGGAGCCTTGCTGGGGGCCTGAATTGTTCCACAAGATGGTGTGGGGTGGGGATAGAATGGGTCGGTAATTTTTCCCCTCCGCTTCCCCCTCCCCGACGTCCTTTTCCCCGTTCAGCGGGGAGATGCCCCGCTTTGGAGCCCGGAGAGCGCTGGAGGAGAAAAGCCATTAATTACTAATTAGGGGTCATTACAGGTCAATTAAAGCCGGGGGGGGGTTTCAAAATGGCCGACAGCCCCCCCCCCCCCCTCACTTACGGGTTAGACAGAAGGGTATGGTTTCCACTTGCGACCACTTAGGTACGTTTCCTTACCCCCCTCCGTCCACCACTCATTTCTATCTTCCTTCCTAATTTCGATCCTTTTACACCGAGGGTTTCACAATGGGATTGTGAAGTTTTGTTGGGCTATTCACCGCTCACCTGATATTAATCGCCCCGGCCACATCCGGATAATTTCGAACGACCAATTTTAACGTAAAATATGGCAGCGAATGAGCGTAGTCAGCTGGGTACCTACTCGATGAAGAGCCTAGTCGGCTGATTACCTGAAGTAGAGCCTAGACAGCTGAGTACGTGATGATGAGCCTAGTCAGCTGAGTACCTGATGAGGAGCCTAGTCAGTTGAGTACGTGATGAGGAGCCTAGTCAGCTGAGTACCTGATGAGGAGCCTAGTCAGTTGAGTACGTGATGAGGAGCCTAGTCAGCTGAGTACCTGATGAGGAGCCTAGTCAGCTGAGTACCTGATGAGGAGCCTAGTCAGCTGAGTACCTGATGAGGAGCCTAGTCAGCTGAGTACCTGATGAGGAGCCTAGTCAGTTGAGTACGTGATGAGGAGCCTAGTCAGCTGAGTACCTGATGAGGAGCCTAGTCAGCTGATTACCTGATGAGGAGCCTAGTCAGCTGATTACCTGAAGTGGAGCCTAGTCAGCTGAGTATCTGATGATGAGCCTAGTCAGGAGCTGAGTACAGGAGGAGTTGAGTGATCTGAGTACCCAATGAGAAGCCTTGTCAGCTGTGCACTTAAAGATGAACCAAATCAGATCAGTACCTGAGGGGCAGGATGTTCCTTTTTCCAAAGCCTACGTGTATATTCAAACATTTCAGCCCTCGGGGATAAATTGGGTCGCCCTTAGTAAGCACAATGACTCTTCAAAGTAGGTTACGAAGGGAGGAGACCGTCGTCATAGTTTGAAACGGTGCGCCCCCCGAGAGGGTGAAAATTAATTTGTTATTATTCCCGAGGAGTTTAGAAGCCGAGGGGCGCTGCCCCCCCTCGTCCTCTCAGTCTTCATCTTTTGCTTATTAAAGGAAGATAGACTACTTTTGCTTTTGGCCATGCGTGATAAGGTGGAACTCCCCGAGACAAACTTGGGCCTATGCATTATAACTTGCTTTCAAACTCGAGTTGGCGTTTGGCGATGAGGGGCGAAGAGGAGGGAAAAGCTTCAAGCAAGTAAAACAAAAGAATAAGAGCTAAACTTTGAGCCACTCAATAGAGAGACGTAATTATGACGAAGTTTGTGGGGAAACAGTGGTATAACACACTGTAGAAGGAGACTTCACTCAATTCGTCGGGGCATGATTTCTCTTGAGATGAGCGATGGTTTGATAAAAGTCGATTTAATAAAATAAATAAAAATTTAGCTAAAACCCCACTTCCTACGTGATGAACCCCCTCTCAATACATTACCATAATGAATTCAATATGAAGCTTTTCCAAAGCGGCTGAAGGGAGTTGCCGTCATGGGATTTTTTATGCCCCGTACAACAGACCCTCACCGGGCTAGAAAACGATGAGCTCAGCGAAAAAAAAGGTTTTAAGATAATTAGAATCCCTCATTATAACCTGCTTTTGGGTTTTTTCGCTCCTCGCCGGGGCTCACAATCTCCGCCTAATTAACTATAGTTTCCCTTAATTAATTCCATAATTAATTACCGCCGTGCCCAGGAAACTTATTATACTCTGATAAATTAATTAGGTCCTTCAGATGGTTCGATGCACTTTGGGAGAGCGTTCGTTACTATCCAAAGCAGGAAGGGGGTAAAAAAGTCTTTTGAAACCACGAATTCCACAGTTTCAGAGCCAACAGGTAAGAACAGGGCTCAGGTCGAGCGAGCGGTGAAGTTGCGGATAATTAATAGAAAAAAAAGTAGTTCAAATAATTTTTTAAATAATAATAAAGATTAGAAATTAAAGGCTGGTCGTTTCGCTCGGCATTTGAATATGAAATGGTAAGGTCGACTCCTGCCTGAAGAATTCCCCCTAACAGCAGTCCTCCAAGTCCGTTGTACAAAATTTATTCTTACATACGTACAAATGGATGGCTACCAATGGAAATTAGAAAGCAGGGAGCAAATGAGCTAACGTATTCACAAATAGCCATAAGTATGCTCAAGTTGGTGCCCATGTAGGTGCAAGTGCGCACGTACGCCCAAGTGTGCTCAAGTGAGCGCAAATGGTGCTAATCTTGCCGCAAGTAGGCCCAACTGTGCTAAACTTGGCGTCAGTGTAAAACTGGTAGTGAACTCCAAATCCGGTGGTTCCAAATGTCATAAACATCTCGGAAAAGCTATTTTCATCTACACAAATAACTTCCCGGCACACTTGATAAGCAAACATGCCACTGAAACTCCCTTTTCGTCTCGCATCTAAAAATCAGAAATTCTTTTCTTACATAGGAATAACAGCGTTCTTTGATCTTCCTAATGAATTAAAATTAGCACGCATTCCTGGATGTTTTAAAGGACTTATTAAATTTTAATGAATAATTAAGTTCATATGTAGGTAATGCATCTTTCCTTGGAATGGATTTTGTAGCCAGTAAGCGACTGTGAGTTAAATGATAATTAATTTAGTGAATATGTCGAATTTTACCAAAGTTATGTACGTTAAAGCGACTTCCCCTAAAGCACAGTGATCATATCAAATATGGTGATTGTGCGGTAGGGGATGAAACTGTGATGCATCATCCGAGTATTTATTTGTATGTTTACAGTATTTATTTTGTATGGTTTGTATGTATTTATATTTTTTGTTTTATTCTTTGAATAAATGCTGACACAAAATTGGTAACATAACGAGGGTATTAACAGTGGGCATATTTGAGAGCATTTCTGGACAGGTATTATTAGGCGCATATGAGCGAATTTTGGCGCAAGTAAGCAAAAGTACCAATTGACTTCGTAAATTAAGTCAAACCAGTTCCAAAATGTTCAGATTTCTATGTTGTTTTAGACGTTCTTATAACTTGAGATGAAGTTGCTACCTGGAAGACCTGACTGACACATATGCATTCAGTCTGCATACAGATTGCGATATTTGGAATCCCACAATAGAGGACAGTATCAAGTTTACCTGCCCTATCTCGGCTATGTGGTTGGGCATTGATACATCATCACCCTCTGATGTAATAGCAGTCATATTATACCAAAAACCATTTCCCTCGCTGAAACACCACCTGTGGAAGGTGAAATTGGCCTCGTCAAGGCTTATTCACCGTCTGACCGTCCTCGACGGAATTTGCATTCCAAACACGACTGCAGTTACTGCAGACGCGACCGTCAAACTATTACCATTGTTTGGAACTATTTCAAAGTTTGCATACATAATACCTGAACATTATACATAATTTACATAGCACCCCTAACAACATTGTCGTTCAATTACCGCCCTCCGAGGTTGACTCCGAGTCAGAAATCTAATTTGTCTCAAGCACAGTTGTTATGTATCCAAACAGTGAGCAAATTTTGGTTAGTTTCCAATTAGGGGTTGTGCATGTAGTTTGAGAAAGGTTTGGATTTTGGGGTCCACGAGGAAGGTACGCCGCCTCACATCTGGTATTGTTTGAGAGAACCTAACCACTAAACGGTTGTCGGTGGGGTTAAATTGCCTTTCACCTCTGTGTGCCCTCCAATCTGTTGCGCTCGGGTGGATCTGTTGTGACGGAGGGATACAATTTCCCCGGTCAAGAAAATTAACAGCGTAGGAAATCAAAGCGGCTTCCTCAACTAATCTGAAGAAAGTAAAAATACAACACGACATAAGTGTAGTTTGGACTGTGATGTCAACACATTGTAAAGTTGCCTCACACGTCGACTGAGTTATTTATGCAAATCAATCGTAATGAATCATTTGCTCCGAAAGCTTCCACAGACTCAAACAGGGATCCCCCGGAAAATTTTCAACGCGCCTAACTCATACAGACGCCCCTGAAAAGCGTCCAAGTTCCACAATGGCAGTTCTAATGAAGGGAGACTTTGTGCTCGCATAATCAGGGAGGCTTTGTCGGAGTAGAGGGCGCTGGTGATGGGAAGGGGATGAAAGAAGATTAAAAACTACCCCCTTCTGATTCACTCAACTCGGTCGATACGTCTGACAACAATGTCGCGGGGAGGCTCAACTGACCCACATGTTCCTCACGAACGCATCAATGAGAAATATAACGTTATTCGGAGCTTTGTCAGTGCGCTCTGACCAGGCATATTCTAAAAAGTTGTACTAATTTACCTTTGGGGGCAAATTAAATTTAAAGTTTCTTAACTAAGAAGTAGTACCTAAGTTCCTGGTTGGCAGACGTTTCTAAAAGCACAGTGATAGTAACAAGACAAGAAGACTACTTACAAAAGTGAAATTTCAACAACTCTTTTTTTTTTTTTGGAGTGGAAACCAGTTCTGATAGAGAAAACACTAGTTTAAAAGAGCAGAATCCGACACTAGTAAATAGAGTGGAAATCGGTTTTGAGCAGACACGAGTTCGAGGGAGTACATCACTGAACCAGGGTTAAATTTCCTATCAGAGTAAAGAAAAGTGTTTTGGTGAGGTGGACTTTACTTCTCCTGTCACGGCTGAACCCCCAGAGCATGGAGGGAACCCCCCCCCACATAAACCCTATAACTAATACAGGGATGGCGGGTTGTCGTCCAGGAGAAGCAGCTAGCAGAATCTTGTATGTCTATGGAGTGGGGTTGTTACATTACACTGTGGCCATCCTGAAAAAAACGCTACAAATCCTCAAAATAGAAATGGAAAAAAACCTTGCCATTTGAAGACTGTCGGACCCTTCATTGACATGAGCAGTGAAAAGCATGTTCCAGGTTTTTGAATTTTAGCCTCAGGTTTAAAGCAGAAAGATGAAGGTGGGGGGGTCCAGTTAAAAAAAATGTATAGCTTTTTTGGTATTTTTTTTTTTTTAATTTACCTGTTGGCAGGGGGCATTGCGGGGAACAGAGCTGGTCAGCTGGTCTTTTATGTCTATACCTATGTCTACCAAATGGAATCGTTACATTACACAGCCATTATGGCAGAAAATGTACGATGCTAAAAACCCTAAAATTTGCCAATATAGTCAATTCTTCAATCCCGCTAGGTTTTTGGCCAAATTACATAAAACTGTGAAGCTTATGAGGGGCTTCAGTTGGGAATTTAAAACTGACAAGCGACAAACAGTAAGAGAGGTGTCGTTTTCAACTCGTACTAAAGAGTTAAATTAACATGCTAAATTCTCTCAATAAAGCATTCTGGTTTTTTAAATCTTTGAACAACCCCAGATTGACCCACTACCTCACTTTTCAACTTCCGTAATCCGTCCCTCCCAAAAAAATTCTTTTTTTCTCCCCAAAGAGCTCGAGCATTTATAACCGCCTTCGAAAAACTTTCCAAGTTCACAAAGCTTCACTTTTCATTCATTAACCTTACAACGGGCACCCTTATAAGCCTGACCCCTCACCCTCTCGTGTCCCCATAATTAATTAATTTTTTTCCCCCCTTCCCGGTTCTCAAACCATCAACCCCTTCCGTGCCAATCCACTGGAAAGAATCGAATCCATTTGCATCCTCTGCCCCCTTCAATTCCGCCTAAAACCTTTTTATTTTTTTTTTCAACCCCAATCTTCTCTATTTTTCCCCGCGGAGTGAAGGCCTCTGATATTATGACAAAGTCGCTTGAAAAAAAAAAAAAAAAAAAAAAAAATCCTTTTGTCCAAACCAGGGATTAATCTTTTTTTTTTTTTTTTTTACAGAGTTTTTGTCTGTTTCTCCCTCGTGTGTCAACTGCATCCGGTTGCAGTTCAGGTTATAATAAAAGTTCAAATTGATAATTTTTTTGTCGGTATTGTCAGGACGGGAAAAAAACCGACGGAGGTTTTTAGCGAGGGAGAAAAAAATTGTTTTTAAAATGGGGGAAAATAGGGAGTAAAAAACGGGAGGGGGGGGGGGGGGGGTGGGGTCAAGCTTTCCGGCATTGTCTTGCAACGTTCAATATTAAAGTGGCAATCAGTTCGTAATTGGAAATCGGGAGATGAGCCAAAGTGGGCATGGGGGGTCAGTTTTTACTCCCCACTTTTCCCTTCCCTATTCCATCAGGATTTTTTTTTCAACGCGAGGAAAGCGGGGACGAGGATTGCAGTTTTTCATCCCTGTCACTGGTGGTTTATGTTTAGCTTTCCCGGAGATTTTCATTCAAACGGTAGAATAAGAGTGTAAGAGGGGGGTCAAGGGGGAATGAAGCTTTTTTGCTTTTTTCGTTTTTTTTGTTTGTTTTTTTCAACCCCGATTTTTTTTATGAAAGTGTATATTAGTTTCTGGACGGATATCGGAACGATATGCGAATTGGAAGGGCGGTCCGGATTTTTATTGTACGGACAGGAAATTTACTTTGGCATTTCGACTTTTTTTCGTCGTTTTCCCCCCTCTGTACTTTTGCGCTAGATCCCTTCGCCCGGTGCATTTTTTTTTTTTTTTTTTTCGTCCCTAATGGAAGTGACATTTCAGAGTACCGATCACCTGCCACCCACCATAAAAGCCACTATCTGCCCTCCAAAATCTCTCGCTTTTTTTTTTTTTTTTTTTTTTTTTTTTTTTTCTTACGGACAGGTTTCAACCCAAAATAAATCTCGTTGTGATGAAGTTGACTGAGTCCGATCTGAACCTGATACATCGTGATATAGTGGGATAGTATTGACAGTTTTACCTCCCGAGCAATCCCACTTGCTGCCCTCAAATTGTTTTTTTTTTCTTCTCATCTCGCTTGACCAAAAAAAAAGAAAAAAAAAAGTATTGTTTGAATCTGACAGAGGACCACAAAACCGTCGAATTCCTACAAAATGAACTTGTCACAGTAGTTGGAGAAACGGGAAAATATACAGGTACACACGTAGGGATGTTCTCATTCGATTCAAATTAAAAACAACCTGTTTTCTGAAATATAAAACGACTATTTTAGAAGATCATTTTATGAATTTTGAATGAAATTCATTAATAAAGGAGAGTAGGAGTAGGAGAAAAAATAAAAAAATAAAAATAAACTTACGGACTTTAACACTTTTACTATTCACTATATATAGTGAATTATATATAGTGAATTATATATAATAATATTGTTGGGAACGCCCACTTCAGTAACTGAACAAACAATCAACAACTGTTGTTGATTGTTTGTTGTCACGTCTCAGCCTTACGACCAAATATTCGGAAATTAAAGAGTACCAGTTTGGATTCAGTGTAGTTTTGTTCTACATTTAAAAAGTAAATGGTCGCTACTCCCGGCATGGAGTACGGCGATCGTGACATTGGTGGCAGCGGTGGGATACCCATACATGCGGGTTGTTTTTTTTTTTTTTTTTTTTTTTTTCAAGATAAAAAAGTAGTTTGGTCCCTCATAGGTAGGACAATTATTTCATGTATTATACAGTATTATGTATAAGGGTCAGGTGGGGTAAATGTAAACTAGGGGTAAATGTAAACAGGTTACATTACCGCCAACGTGGCGTTCTGAAGGACTAAAACGGCCTGAAAACCTTCTCTATGTTGTACATTGGCCACACTGGAGAAGTTTCCGCGCATTCTGATCAGCTGATGGTCGAGTGATAAGCATCTGATTACGACCCTATGCAAAACTTTGTTAGTCAATGATTCTATTCTATACAATTATTATCTGTATTATACAGTAAGGAAAATTTTATTTTTTGATGGGATTCAAACGTACTCAATTTGCCCCACTGTGCGCCGCCCCTTCCCCGCATGACTAGGCGGGTCCAGTGTGACTAAATCTTTTTCGCCAACAGTCAGTTAATTTCCAATTATTTTCTTTTTTTAGAGGATCGGGATAAAACTGCAGTGTAGGAGTCTGAGGAACATACTTAACATTCACATATTCAAAAACTTTTACTTTTTGTGAATTCTTCGTATCGCCATATCATCGGATTTACTCATCGATGACGCTCACGTCTATTTAAAGGATTACGCGAATTAGTCACAATCTCCCGTGCCACAAATGAAAACAAACCGCTCAACTTTCTTCGAATCTTTCCCGACAGTTTTTTTTTTTTTTCCACTGACGGGTTCATCCAGTTGTCTCATTCATGCTGATTCGATGATAATGACAACCCGTCCCTTCTCCGAGTCTAATTAATTTGACGGTTCGAAGTGAGAGAAATGAAACGGCCTTCTTTTTTTTCTACGCTTTAGTGACACCCATTTTTTGCTCATTAGGCGATCAATTGGGTCGACTCGGAGCTTCCCGCTCATTAAATAATGAGAAATCATTATCTTTATTATGCCAGATCACTTGAAGCGCTCTTGAACGTGATTTTTTTTTTCACACCTAAAAATAAAGAGAGTTCTTTTGATCGCAACAGCTGAGTGGTGAATGACGATGACGTAGCTGTTTTATAAATTAGGAAGAGTAATATTGAAGATTAGTAATATTTAATATTGTTTAATAAATCGAATTGCAATATTAATTATTACTATTCGATTTGACGTCCTGAACACAGTCCACACGTAGAGCTTCGAATAGGCAAGTTATCGTACAGTTCTCAAATTTACGTTAATCTGAACAACTGCATTAAGTATTATCGTCTTTAATCTGGTTCTGATTGGTCGCGGCCTAAATCAACTCCATCCGCTAATTTAGTGCACGCAAATGTTGGGGATGCGATAAAAGTCGATAAGAGTGGAGTCGATCCCAATTTAGATACAGTGTTGCTGCAGATTGAAAAGTGGTGACTGCTCCGTCGAAGCCGGTTTCTGTTCGATAAAAAGTGGGAACAAAAAAAAAACGGGTTTCTATTCGTCAAAACGAGTGCGTAACCCCTAAAACAGGTTTCTGCGCCCTCAAAGCCAGTTTGTACTCCCTGAAAACAGGTTTGTCCTTGTCAAAACGGGTTTCTACCTCCAAAAACCGCATTCTGCACCGTCAAAGCCAGTTTTTACTCGGTGAAAAAAAAAAAAAAAAAAAAAAAAAAAAACGAAAACCACCTTGCCATTTCTACCCCCAGTAGAAATGGCAAGGTAAGACCATGAGCCAAGCCGTTGACGGAAGAGTAGAGTGCGAATCCGGCGCCGAAGGACCAGAACACCATAACCGGACCCAAACACAATCTGATGGCTCGGTACACCAGGTTACTCTCTGGAAACCAGTGATGCCATACATGGTAGGGATGTTTCCCTACTGGTAGGGATGTTTCCCTACACGTAGGGAATTTCGGTAGTGATTGAAGTGTAGGGAGTCCCTACACAAAACGTAGGGATTTTAAGACGAGGAGGTAAACACGCAAAATTCCAATAAAATTGTTCCATTTTATTACCTTTTTTTTTCTTTTCATATAAGTTTGTTCAATTTTTCTTCTTTTGGCCTTAACATTTATCAATGTTTGTTACATTTCAAGTTTTTTTTAAATAATTTCATCGTCTGTTTTAATTTTAATATCCTATGATAACAGGCTGTTTTTAAATACCTACTCACCTACCAACGCTCACTTCCTACAAGTAGAAACCCAAGTAGTAAGAATTTGAAGAAAGCCTCGAGTAAAAATCATTTTATCCCTGTGATATTTTTAAAGAAATTATTCTAAACGTGGAAAAATTCATAAATTGATTCAATATTCATCCATTTGATTAAAATTAGTTTTATCATCGGTTTTTAGATGTCGAAGAAATTAAATTAAATTTTAACACAATCGAAATTAACGCGTAGGGAAATTACGAACGTGGTAGGGATTTTGTAGGGAAAAGTAGGTTTTTTAAAAATAGTCGGTAGGGAAATTCGAGGCAAGTCGCCTGGCCTCAATGCTGGAAACCGGTTTTTGCTCGTCATCACGGTTGCGAACTCTCTCAAAACCGGATTTTCCTCCAGGAAAACTAGTTTTTTTTTTCGTCAACATTTCTGCGTACCCCCTTAAAAGCCTGATTTTGCTCACTAAAAGCTGTTCTTATCAAAAACTTGATCCTCATCACTCAAAACCGATTTTTGCCCCCCTACAATCGGCACTTGCAAAACTCAAATTTTTTCCCAACAGCACTTTTATTTAATTAAAACTATTAGCACGGTAAAAAAATGTCATTTCACTCTCTTTTTGAAGGCGGCAACCTCAATTCATTCACCAGCAAAATAAATCTCTTTTTTAGAGCCCCCATTTACTAGTCCAATTTTATTCGCAGCGACAAAAACGAATTATTTTTCAGTTGCATCTTTAAAAAAAAAAAAATACCACCGCGTTCATTTGTCGGAATTGGAATTTTTTAATTTGATTTTATCGGCTATTGTCACTTTTTATGACGCCACATGTTTCTATTTTTCGCTCACTTTCACAATTTCCATCCCGCAATGTAATTTGGATTCGATTTATAACTCGTATGCCACTTTGATCATAACTCGCTGGTGCGTGATGGGAGAAACTAGTTAAGAAAAAAAAAAATAACGATGCATTATTCGAGCTTTTTATATTGTCGGTGAAATTGATATCTGTGAATTCAATTTCGGGATTTAAGACGGTTTGTTTTTATTTAGTTGGGATAAAAATTTATGTTGGAGTTTTTAACTGTCGTTGTGGAATCAGATGATTGGTAATAATTAGGGCTTGGATTAGAGCATATTAGCATTTTCTTTCCTGTATAGTAGGTAAACATTGAAAGAAGCCTTTTGTGAGTATTTTCACCTCTCTGGGACCAACGAAATTTAAATTTATCGAGCATATAAACGCATAAAACCGATCTTCAGAATAAATGCATTTAAATGCATATTCTAGAGATTTTAATCTAAATAGTTTGTTTTTCATCAAACCCAAGAATTTGGTGTTTAAAAAAAATTAGTTAATAAAAAATTTAGTGTTACCTATTAAATCCTTCTCAAATTCGAAAAATGGTTTTTGGTCGATTAAGTACAAAACAGTCCGGTACCAATCATTTTGCGCTTAGATGCATTAAATTTTTACACCGCATAAAGACCAAACAGCTGCCCGCTCTCCTGTACTTGGACAAATGCCGATTGGGGACTCGAGTAATTTTCGGGCACATTTTTCAGGATCAAAAATATTAGGGTAGAATGCTAAGCCCAGTGGTAAGTCAAAACGCTGCAAATTTTACCCAAGGGTTTATTATTCTGTGATATAGGTTACTTGTACAGACATTTAATTCTGTTAATAAAAAAAAATTAAAAAAAATTTTTTTTTTTGGATTTTTATATTTCAAAAAAAAATTTTGGGGGGGATTTTTTTTTTTCAAAAATGTGTTTTTTCAAAAATTCTTTAATTTTTACTCGAAAAATAATTAACTTCTTGGGATCCTTCAAAAATCCCATTTTTAGCCCCATGAAAGCCCTATAGAACGCCACAGTGAAATCGGATCGTTCCGGGACCCCCAAAAATGGATTCTACGTCCAAAAATACTTCGAAAACGACACCTAACTCGATCTCATAGCTAAAAGCCTTCAAAACACCCCTCCTGTAGCCCCATTTTAGCCCCATAGCGCCCCACGGGTTTGGGCGATCGGACTGAAAACCTAGCGGGCACAACTAGATGGTAAACCAAGTATTTTGCCAAAATTTCAGATTTTAAAAAAAATTCCTACTGCCCAAAACGGCCCGGACGGCGGACGGCGGACGGACATTTCGGATTTTGAATGTAGACCTCTTGAAACGGATAATGTCAAATTTTGAGGCCGATCGGAGTCGTCGACCCGCGTCGCGAAAACATAGGTGTATTATTCCAAGAATAATAAACCAAAAGGAAAATAATCGAGTTTCAAAACTCCGCAACTGCGGAACAATCGTCGTCACTGTCTGGTTTTGGAAGTCGGTCATTGAGTTATTATTAAAAAATTATTAATTATTATTATTTATT
Organism: Pilophorus perplexus; assembly: GCA_955831195.1. Lineage (NCBI taxonomy): Eukaryota > Metazoa > Arthropoda > Insecta > Hemiptera > Miridae > Pilophorus > Pilophorus perplexus. The sequence goes on from OY037015.1 coordinate 21,578,956, forward strand.
AATTATTAAAAAATAAAATGAGAAATTCACAAAAGTGTAGTGTAGTTTTGGAACAGATAAGAGCATGGAACAGATCCATAACAAATGGATTCTATGCCCAAAATTACTCAGAAAACGACGCTTTATTCGACCTCCTGACATCCTTCAAAAGCGACGTATGTCGCCCCATTACATAGAAACCACACACGTCCACAGTGAGGCCGCCATATATGGGCTCTACGTCCAAACATACTTCGAAAACGACAACCTACTTAAAAAACCTCATGGAGCCCCTTTTTAGCACCACAAAGCCCCTCGGTGTACTGGATGAGTTTGAGGCCCCTAATAAATTGAGTCTACGTCCAAAATTACTTCGAAAATGATACCTCATTCGACTTTCTGGCCAAAGCCGCCAAACACCTCATCTGTAGCCCCATCAGTTGTCGATTTTTTTTGTTTCACTTTCCTTTGTGTAGATTGTAACCGTGTTTTTGAGCATATTTAATATAATATATTGAGCATATTTGAGGATATCTATTGAGCAATATTTTCGATCATATTAGGTGATTTTATCGAGTATAACAATCCGAGCCCTAGTAATAATATTACTTATTATAATAATATTACCATAATATGGTGAACAATTGGGGGTTATACGGAAGAGTTTGGTTGATGGTATGAAGACTTCATACCACCAATTCATACATAGTATGAATTGCATGTAGTGTTAGAGTGTTGAGAGGTGATGTTAGTTTGGAAATGTGTGGAGTGATGTTGAAAATGCTAGACTATAGGGGTTCGAACCCCCAGCCCCTTTAATATCGACCCCATTGTAATTACCTGTAATGACTCATTACTGCCACGGTTTTTGTCGAGGGGGGTGAAGGGGTGGGTTAAAAGGGTGGGGGGGAGGGTTAAGGTCGGAGGCGATGCTGGTTGTGGCGGTAGGGGAGGGGGAAAGGTGGGAGGGGAGTGAAGCACAATGCATTTCATTAACGGGGAAGGCCAGGGACTAGGATGCTAGGGCGGGGGTTGAAGGAAGGCTTCCAGTTCAGTCGGGGGTGTCTGGAAAGGGGTTAAGGCCTGTGGGAGGACGGGGGGGGGGCCTCATTACAGTACAATAAGAACAATGGCAACCCCCCCTATCCCTCATCACCACCACTCTTCCCCATCACCCTTCACCCTTTTCCCTGCCATTACCGCCCCCCTTAGGGCCTTTTCACCTCCCCTGCCCCTTCAAGGGGGCAGACACTTCGGGGGTTCTAGAGACGTCAATAACTACCCCTCAGAATTGCGGGCAGCTAACTCCCTCCACACTCTCCTGTCCCTAACCCCCCCCCCCTCCCTTCCTCTCTCACTGGTCCAATCTCCAATCAATTTCGACTCTGATCGGCTATCCAAAACCTTCAAGAAAACGTTTCAAACGTTTCCAACTACAGTAAGGATGCATCAACTTAAAATTCCAAAGCCATTCAATTGATTAAACTGGAACAAAACACAGAACCAAAAACGCAGCATAACATTATTGTGTAAAGGGATTATTATTCTTGAAATAAATAATTTATTTATTGTGCAAAAAAATATTTTTTTAATCTACCTAATTCTATGTTTAACTTTTTAATTTAAAATAAATTAAATAGGCAAAAAATTTGTGATTTAAAAATTATATAATATATATATGTGTATGTAAGATAGGTCTCCTCTTTCTTCTATCCAACAAATCAGGGTTCGCAAGATGCAGTTTATTACTGAAATACAAAATAATCAAATTACAAAATGAAACTAATATTAATTACCTGTGAGTTACAATGCAAAGGCTCACCTGAATCTATAACGAAAGTCCCTTATACAAGTTCTTCCAAAGCACGCTCTTCACACTTCGGCGTGTCAACTACAACTGCCTTCCTACGTCATGGGTACATGTTTATATTCTTATCTTATGTTTATAAGATGAAGGTGCACTGATCTTTACATCCCCCCTCTTCAAGAGAGGGCCCCCACCATAAATTTAAAAAAAATTAATGTCTGCTTGATAGTAGGTGATAATTATTATCACTATTATAGTTGTTGCACACATTGCAAAAGAAAGAACAGTGAAATTGTTAAAGTGAGATGTGCAATCCCGTTTTTATGAAATCGATTTATTTATATTCTGTTAATTTTATGTTTGTGCTAGTATGTTTTAATCCTGAAATTGGCTGCTGTCTTCCGGACAGGGCACCATCTTGCTGAGGTGGTATAAACGATGGTCGTTTCTCATAAATCCGACATCAACTATGAAAACAGAATTTGAGAGTTGGTCAACAATTGGGAAGGGTCCTATTCGGATTTCATCCAATTTATCCCTATTCAATTTATTTCCGTTCTCGATGTACACTCGGTCCCCTATGTTGAATATGTGATTCTTTCGAGTGCTGTCGATCCTTTCTTTGTTTATTGTGTGGGCCCGTAAGGAATTTTCGTAAGCTTTAATTTTGTCCTCCGCAAGATCGCCAGTTTTGTGTAATTCTTTGGGTACTAGATCTACGGTGACTCCATTCATGAGGTAATTTGGTGCGTAGTTTGTGGCACTGTGGATCGTGTTATTATATTCGCTCACACATTGGTGAGCCACCGTCGTCCAGGCGAGTTTCTTGGTATGTCCATTTATGCTGCATCGTATTCTGTTCACCAAGGTCTGATTCAGCCTTTCGTTCAGTCCATTGGAGGAGGGACTGTCAATGGCAGTGAAGATATGAGTAATATTCTCGTCGTCCAAATATTTTTTTAATTCGTGCGAGGTTAGTCCCCCATACTGATCCGTTAATAAAGTTTTTATGTTGTTGGTTGTGCTCCGTTGTGTGTCTCTGAGTAATTTAATGAAATCATTACCCGTTTGGTGTTTCGAGGTCGAAATGTATGCAAATCGCGTGAAGTGATCGACCAACAGGTGTAAATATCTCTTTGATGATCGCCTACCTCCAAAACCTCCTATCGTGTCGAGGGACATGATTTCGAAAGGTTCCTTCGGTGGGCCTAAATGCCCTAATAAACCGATCAGTTTCCCTCTCCTTGATTTATTTTTTATACAAATCTCGCATGAAGCACAATATTGTTGTTGTTGTTGGGACTTTCGTTATAGATTTGTAAGATAGGTCTCCTCTTTCTTCTATCCAACAAATCAGGGTTCGCAAGATGCAGTTTATTACTGAAATACAAAATAATCAAATTACAAAATGAAACTAATATTAATTACCTGTGAGTTACAATGCAAAGGCTCACCTGAATCTATAACGAAAGTCCCTTATACAAGTTCTTCCAAAGCACGCTCTTCACACTTCGGCGTGTCAACTACAACTGCCTTCCTACGTCATGGGTACATGTTTATATTCTTATCTTATGTTTATAAGATGAAGGTGCACTGATCTTTACATGTATATATATTTTTAATTTTCTTTTCAAGTGTTTGGACGGGTGTCAGGCGCCGGAAAATGGATTAAAAAGAAAAGTAAAGTGTTTTTTTTTTTTTTTTTTGTGTAAACCAACTGGTTTTCACAATTGGGGCAGGAGCCGACCCCGCGCTGTAGGGACTTGAAAAAGCTTTAGAAATTCTTGCTCCATATTAGGATTCACATAAACTTGCGTTCAGAGGTGAATTACAACATGTGATTGACTATAGGTCAAACACTGGTGTTCGTCCCCGGATTCGAACCAGGCTAATCAGCTCCCCGACTGTAAGCAGACGTTTCACAGACGGCGTAGTCCACGGGGCCACCCTCTCTCCCTCAAGTACTCAAAAAACATCTTATTCGACTTTCTGACATCCTTCAAAGCTCCAATTGTCGCCCCGTACAAGCCCCATAGATCCAAGGTGAAACTGGATGGTTCTGGGACCCCCCAAAAAACCTTAGAGTCTAAAAATAATTCGAAAACGACACCCAACTTGACCCCAAAGCCATAACCGACGCACAGTGGGGCCGAACGGCCATATTTCAGGAAATACCTCTGAAAACCTTCATAGGTATAAGAAATTTGACGTTATCACGAATATACCCCATGCCTATTTTTTTTTAACCAAAAACCACAATTTTCAGTATATTTTTCAGCGTGGAAACCAAACAAGGATTCTCACGAAGTTTAAACACGAAGAAAAGTTGTAGGGCAATAAAATTTATTTTTGCATCGATTGAACACCCTAAAATTTAAAATTGCTACAAAACTAAAAGCGTAGCAGATGATTTCGATCAAACACCCTGATGATTTCTGATTAAATCGTAAAATCGTTGATTTCGATTGAACACCCTTAAATTGAAAAATCCTAAAAAATAAGGGAGTCTCAGCAAGATGTTTTGTGTCGAAAAACAACATTTCTGAGCACCAACCTATCGCCAATTAAATTTCAATTCCTCGTTGAGTGTAAGAAGTTCAAACGTGCGCTATGACCGGAGGGGCAGCTAGGGGCAGATGATTCCCAGCTTCCATTCCCAGCGCGGAGCAAACCGGAGCTTTTAAGTAGCTCTGCCGATTCCCGATTTGCACGGAAAACTCTTGACTTATCCCCCTGAAACGGGTTACTGTAACTGGAAAATGTTTTTCCCCCCCAAGTTTGGGGGCTTTGTTGAATAGATGGGCATCCTAGAACATGAAGAAAAATTTCATGTTTTCTCCCCTCTTTTCCAGTTACATAAATAACCCTCATCGACGAGAAGTCAAATTCGCGCCATTTTTTTTTTAAACTAAAACTTGAGGTTTGGGAAAAAATCCCTGCTGAAACTGAATTCTGTGGCTCATATATTCATTCTCACAGTATATATACTGTGAGAATGTTGAGCCACATAATCGAAATCAGTATGTTCGGAAAAGGGGGGTTTTGCCTCTCTTGCCCCACTGTGCGACGTCCAGTCCGGTTTGGGAAGTGGGGCTTTTTTTTTTTTTTTTTTTTTTTTTTTTAAATCCGTAATTTTGACGAAGTACTCTGTTCTCTATCTAGATGTGTTTGTGAGGTTTTCGGCTCAAATGGGGCGACGGCAGGGGTTTTCGAAGGTTTTCGGCCACGGGGACGAGTAAGGTGTCGTTTTCGAAGTATTTTTTATTTACAGTCCATCCTTTACATTTGTCCAAACACCGTATGAGAATGCCTTTTTTTTTAAATACATTTTTTCAAGTCAGATCTAATTTTTGCACAATTGTGCAGCAACGTGTTGACCTGCTTTCCTAAGTTTTTCACAAACAGTGTAAAATTTACCCCAAAAATATATAACAAAGGTTTTTGAAAGGTATGAATGAGCTCTTCAAAAACAGAAAAAAAACATGACAGGAAGCTCGATATTTCCCTCACCAAGTATTCTTATTTTCCCTTCTAATTGCCACTGAACAGTTCAGCTGTCATTCACAGTTGAAACGGTTGAAAAATAACGCCCCTTAAACATCCCCCAGTAACGAATTCTACGGGAGAAAATAATTTTGAACAATTAAATTCGTAATTAGTTACGACTATTAATTGATGTTTAGGTCGTGCCACTACCGTGTCGGAGGGTAGTTAACCCCCTTTGGAGGGAAAAGGAAAATGAGGCGAGCAAGCACTACATATTTAATGAAAACGTCGAAACAACCCTTAGTTTCCAGTGTTGGGCGAACTAATTACAAAACGAATACTTTACTCAGTTAATGAGGGGGTGGTTTTTAGCTCCCAACGCCATTTGCTGGCAGAGTCACGAGGCCGGGTAGGTAATGAGTCATTACAGTGTTCCCAACCTTTCCGTTTTCTGAGGTATTTTTGCCTCGATCGAAGGGTATTTCGCGTGACTTTGCTTTCGGAGTGAATTTTCGAAATGGGGGTGGGGGCGGTGTGTTTGCCGAGGAGAATGTGAAGGATCGAGAAGGGGCCGGCACGAGGGCGCTACCTGGTAGGGATGTGTAATATGTGAGAGCTAATTTTGTTGGCTCTTCAATAATAATTCATAATAGCAATAATTTAGAAGTATAATAAACTCATAATATGAGTTACATTGGCTTATCATTCAAGAAAACATAGCTGCGAAGAGGTTCATTGGACGGTGGAGGAACTCGTGGATGAAGGAACTGCCGCTATTGGGGTGGTCAAGGAGCCATCTCACGTGAAACTATTGCCACTTAGATATCTTTCTGTTTCAGCAGGCCTCTCGTAGCAACCTGGGAGAGCCAGCATGAAGAGCAGCAGAGGGAAGGCTTTCCATCCCGAGCAGGACTCCAAGGACTACTGGGAACTATTGCTCCAACAGCTGTCGTACCCAACTGGGTTCATTACCACCTGCCTGGGCCTTGCTGCCACTGCAAAAGCAGCAAACGCCCTGGACCTAGACGCGCCGGATACATACCTGCTCGTGGATTCGAGGATGAAAGACTCGACATTTTCTTCCGTGGCGTGGACAGGCTGATGCTTCGAGTTGACGGCAACGTCAACACAGCCACTTTCGATTGGCAAAATCAGTCACGCAATTGCCGAGCTCAAAAACGGAAAACCCCCAAGAATATTTCCTGGTGACATCCCACCCGAAGCTCTTAATTGCCGCGGAGCTACAGAATAGCAGAAAGGCTCGTGACAGTTGATGGGGAATAACTCTTCTCACCTTGACAAGTGAAGTACTTTCAAAGTAATTTGAGAAATACAATACAAGAAACATTGGAGATACTGCTGCAAAAAAGAACAAGCTTTCGGAAGCACAGGAGTTGTACTGATCTCCGCGAATCCTCGAGCGAGGCGCTGAATGGCAAAGCCGCAGACCCTGGGGCCCAGGTATGCACTTTTTCTCGATTTCTGTAAATTCTCTGGGGAAGGAGGAAATGGCGACAGAGCGGACGGCGTTGGATTGGAACCTCCAAAGTCATCATGACTGACAATGACGTGGAGATCAGAAGCTTCTCGTGAAATACAAAGATAGCGGAATTTGCGCCTCGTAAGGAGTTTACAGGAACAAATAGAATACGACCCCATTGAGCGCTATTTGCACAACCATTCGTACATTCGATAATTACCTGATGATGCACTTACTCAGAAACCACTCACACCACACCTGTTGTATTTCACGGACACACAACAGGTATGTGAACAATTACCAATCGATTCTTTCGCGTAATCCCATATCCTACTCTCCACCCTCTTTCTGCCATTTCACGCTCGCCAAAGGCGGAAACGGTGCAAAGCGACTTCGGCAACTCGAAAAAGGGGGAGAAAACAGAGAAGGAAAGATAAAACGGGAAGAGCGAGAGAGTGAGAGAGAGAAAGAAAATAATAATTACAATTGTTTCAGAGCCGGGGCAGATTGAGGTAATTATACTTAATGACTCTAGAAGTAATTAGTGTAATTAATGGTAATGATCCTAATTATCATAATGGACTTTTCCCCTTCCCTGCCGCCTCGTCTAGCTCCTTACTTCCACCAACCTCGACTCAAACCTTCATCAATTATTGCAACCCGTTCTGGATGTTCTTTTTTCTCGTTTTGTTCAACGTTCAGGCTGTTTTGTTACGCTGGTGAGAATTCCGATCGATCATTTGAGCGGGTTTTACCTTAACGGACCCCGAAGAACTTCCAGTGAGTTTATCACCTCTCAATCAAGGAAAACAGTGTTTTAAATAATTATGTAAATGTAAACACGACAAGTTAATGCCGAGGTTCTGTTTACTTGTACACAATAAGTTTATTGATTCTTACTTCAGTAAATACCCAACGTTATTGATTTTTTATAATCACGGTTGAAATCACCACACGCTATAATGAAAATGTCTTATAATAAGACGAAAAAACGAAAAAAAAAAAAAACTATAAAAACTCCCCTCTCCTTCCTCTTCTTCACTTAATAGCGAAGCCAATTTATTTTCGCACACGCAAAACGAGTGAATGAAAGCTGATTTTTTTTTGTCTCCCCCTCTTTTTAAACGATCGGCGTTCCTTCACGCGACCACTTAAGGAGAAATGCAACGATTTCGCTCAATACTTGGAATATTTTGTAAAATGACTTTCGAACGCCTTATCGCTTCCGGTAGGGGGGCTGGAAGTGGTTATGTAGGCAGACCTGTGTCTAGTTTTCGCTTTGACGAATGAGTGTACTAAGAATACTTTTTAATACTTTTTCAAAAATTTTTTAGTATGTACCCATTTAGAACTTGTTTATGACTCGCTAGAGCAAAATAATTATCATTTTCGTATCTCTTTGAGCGTAGGTTTTTCTCGAATTTTCAACTTTTCTGCAAGGGGGGGTGTAGGGGGGTGTGGGGGGGGGGTACCTTATGTGGGGGTTCGGGGGACCGATTGTGGTATTTAATAGTGTTTAATAGGCTTCGGAAGTCTGGAATACGAAGATTTTGGCTTAGTTAGAAAAAATGGACAAACTTCAGCACGCTCTAGCGGCCAAACGAAGAAAGCTAGCGAGGCGTTTTTGGTCTCATTTTTTAGGAAATTTCATCAGCTTTAATTTCGTATAGAGTAGTCATGTCCCTAGGATGCATGGTTTCCGATTTAAAGGCAAAAAACCAAAAAAAGGACCGAAATTTCGCCATTTTCATGGTGAAGCCATATCCGAATCTAGTAGATTCGGATTCAGCACCCCCGAAAACGTATAGATCCGTCGAGAAAAATTCTTCAGGTATTTTTTCTTAGATTCACTACTTTTGGACACCTAATGACTGGACTACCCTCCAAACTACCCTTCAATCCAGTTCCTGCCTTCTCTACCAGTATTAGGGATCGCAATCCCGAACGTTTTTCTGAATCCCGGGATCCCGGGATTTTTCAGGGGCAATCCCGGGATCCCGGGATTAATCCCGGGATTGATGATTTTTGTTTGAACGTGAAAAAATTGATTAAAAACGACGAACAACTTGTTTATTTACAATAATTGTAAATTATATAAAAATTTTATATAATTTACAATTAATATTATTATTATTTACAATTATAGTATTATTTAATATTACTTCTCTCATCAAGGAAAAATTTCACGTATGTACTCAAAAAATGTGCTTTTAGAAATCATAATGTTGGATCTTAGAAAGCACTCAAAGTTGGATCAGCCAATTTGCTTCTTAGCTTTGTCGAAAATAGTCCTGCTACTCAAAAGACCCTCTCACCTTCTACGGAGGTCAGTGGGATAGTCCTACGTGTTCTGGTTGTGCTTAAATTGAAGCTGAATCACTGCTCTACTATATCATTCCTCATAACTTTCCTCGTGGGATGAATATTATAGTCGATATTCCGTACTGAAGAAGGATAAAACCACGATTTCTAACATTTGGGGGAAAATGGTCAATGTTTGAAGAGGGTTAATCTCGGGGCCCATTGGTCCTAGAAAGCTGCCGTTGCGCTCAAATGGTAGCAAATCTTGTCTACTTGAAAATAGTATACAGTGACTTTTTCGTTAGGGCGCACATTTTTGAAGTTGAAAGCCAAGAACTGAAAAAAAAAAAAAAAAAAAAAAAAAATCAGATTTCGCGGGTTTTTCACCATCCAGCATTTAGCACAAGGGTTTCGAAGCTGGTACCGTCCCTGACAACATTTTTAAAAAAATTAGAACGTGTCTATTTTTCCGTTCTAAGCCCTTTTTTTTTGTCGCCGACCGGCCTAACAGGAGATATTAAATATCCACAAATTTTGTATACTAAATCCAAATGGTGGCCTCGGCTGCCTCCATTTTTGAACAGGCTCGTTTCTTTTTTAATTGTGGTCGATAAATCTTTTCGTATTTTCGGCACCGGCACCGGCTGGTTCATAGATTTCCGAATCCTTTCTTCAGGGGACTTCACAGTTTTCATCTTAGAGCACTTTCACTTAGCCTTCGAATTATTGTCCGTCATTAAAAGATTTTTCCCGACAAGACTTGAGCAATTTACGTACGAGGTGCAATTAATTCTCGAACCCCGGGATCCCGGGATGGACTCCACGAATCCCGGGATTTCAAATTGGCAAAAATCGACCGGGATCCCGGGATTTCGGGATCCCGGGATTGCAATCCCTAACCAGTATGTTCCCCGCAAACCCATCCTTACCTGTCCACATACCGTCTCTTCAAACTGAATTCTACTCACTCCAAACTGGTTTTTCCCTGTGAACTGGTGCTTCACCTTTCCAAACCAAAGTTCACCCCCTCCGAAATGGTCATCGTCCCTTAAAACCGGTTCCTAACCTCTTCTTACCAGCTTGTCCCTCTTGAACTGGCACTGCCACCTCGCCAAACCGGTTTTCAACCCCCCAAAACCGTTCATTGCCCCTTCAAACCGGATAATACCCACTCCCAACTGGTTTATCCCCCTCAAACTGGTTCTGTCTCCTCTTCAAACCGGTTTTTACCCCAACCAAATCACGGTTGCATCCCTCAGAACATTCATCAATTACTCATCAATACCATAATTACTATGACACAGGCTGTTGAACACACCCCAGCTCATTACCATATTCGTATTGCATAAAATAAAAACATCAAAACGCACTGAAGCTCAACACGTCAAATTTAAAAAATGTAAACTAGAAACGCCCAAGTGAAAATTATCAACGCCCTCACTTCAACAACCTACAATTTCTACGAGTGTCGGGAACATCGTTGAAAAACATAATTATCGTGATCACAACTTGTGCCCTGTTTTCGAGTACTTTCCATAATAAGACACTCAAAAGACTACTTGAGACAAGGCGGTAATATGAATCCATTACCACACCTGTGCGTTACATAGCGCCTGAGGCGTTCATAAAACACCCTTCCCTCCGTTTACTTGAAACTAATGAATGTTAAACGGTTAATAGTTGCAGCTTTACTAAACGGCGTGTTAACAGAAATTGTGATAATTCGTTTTATTTTTACGTGAAGCTAACAAAACAGCAACATTAGAAACTAATTTTCATCATTTTCAAGTTGTTGAGGCTCACATTATGATATGATTGGTTTTAAGTATAGCTATATTGTTACTTCGTCTGGAGGCGTTTTTATAACGTCAATTATCGGTGTCCGCGAGCGTTTAAAAATCCGCAAATGACCGAAGTTCGTGAACCGTCGCTTGATCGTTACAAACAAAGGTTCTTTTCCTCCGATTCGCCGTAATAACCCCTGACTGACCTTTAACAATGGCCGCAGTTAATTCCAGATATCAACCAAATGACTGCTTAGCTGAATGAACGCTTCAAACGCGGCTAAAATCCGACAAAAAACGTGGCTTAATTTTTGTTACGTAAAGTTTAATGAATGATTTGTTCCCCACGCATGTGATTTGCGTTCAACGTGGGTAGTAAATGACAATGAGAGTTAATTTCCCTCATTGTGATTTCCGAACCGGCTTTATATGAATTCCCGTCCTTGAGACTAAAACTACTATCAGCCAACTTCATTGAGAAGGAAAACTATAGCTAATTAGGTGTCTTCCGTTTTTCGCTAGTTGGACAAACAGAGGAAGAACCCGAGGGTTGTAATAATTTATGTGATTGCTCGACAAGAAGATCGCGCTTGACGTTCGACCTTCGCAAGATTTTAGCTGCAAGGGAAAATCCCATCTCCGCACAACTCTGTGCATTGCAGCGGAGCGAAACAACTTTGACAGAATGCAGATAGATCTCGCGGCGGAAAACGAGGACGCCGCTCCTTCCCCTTATATTGAGGAAACTCCGGATCTGGTACAGGACTCCCCCCCCCCCCCCCCCCATCCCCGCATACGAACACATGCACAGAAAGGAATGGAAGAACTGCATGGTTTGTGCTAAGGAGGGTAGATAACCAAAAGACTAAGAAGGAATTTTTTTATTTTTTAAAATTATATTAGAATTGAGGAATTAAAAAAAGGATAAAAATCAATTTTGTGAGAAAAAAGGAAGAAAAAGGAGTTTTCCACAATGTAAAGTTCTTCGGCCTTTGGTTGAACACTGATTTGAAGGGGAAAGAAACCGGTTTGGGGAGGCGATGAACAGTTCACGAGAGACAACCAGCTAGAAGAGGGCCGAAACTTGTTTGAAGTGGAAATAACTGGTTTGATTAATCACGGCTCAGTAGGGTTAATAATCGGTTCGCACGGATCAAACCAGTTCGCAGGGACTGGAAACAAATTCAGTAAAGTTGAAAGCCGGTGTGAAGAAGGCAAATACCGGTTAGGAGGAGTGAGGTGGGTTGGGTTTAGAATTAGGTTGAAAGAGCAATAACCAGTTCAGAAGTGTTAAACCCAGACGGTAACGCGGGAAGAGGAGAACCTCGATTTAAGAGAATATTTTTGTTTAATTTGAAAATTTTGAAAACACTCGACGGTAGTTCAGCTGCAGAGATTTGAATGTATTTATTTAAACCCTCAGTCAACAACCGGAGTAGAAGGAGATGAGAGAGGAGTTGGCGGACCACAGCGAAGGCGGGTTTGAGGGTCAAGGTCAAGCTGTTATCTGTTGGTCGGATGCAAGGCCGGTCCTTTGGCTCACTTGGAACAAACCACACAACAAGATCGACACGTGTCAAAGTTGGATTATCGACCTCCACACCGAGTCAGTCCCACGTGAAGGGCGGAAATGTCTTTACCGGCTCGACAACTGCTCCCACCCAGCAAATTCTTCAAAAAAAAGACAATTTCTTAAGCGGCAATTTCACGATCGTTCTGCGAGAAAACAAAGACGACCATGTATCCTTACCTCCGAAGACGTTGTAATTGCCGGCCGAGGCCCGTCAGCCTTTATTTTGAAACTGGGTCGTCCGGCAGCGGAGTAAACCGGCAGTAAAGTTTGTCGGAGAGCACAAATCACGTTGCCGGGTTTAAGAGCGGGCCATAACCCGGCAAAAAGGAGAACCGAGAAGCCCTCCACATAGTTGGAATAGGAAGACAAGTCGTAAGAGAGCGCCACATCCCCGTGAGTGTTTATACGGCTAAGGTTCTCAGTATTTGAATAAAATGGACTAAGTATACTATCTGCAGGTGGTTCATTCTAAAATTATAGTAAAATGCATGTCATCGGTTGTCTCCTAAAAAAATGTTCCACTAAATATGACCAAAAATCAAATTTTTACCAAATAATCAATTTTTTCTGATATTTTTTTTTTTTTGCGGAAACATTTTTCACGTAATTGACAGGCAATGGTGAGACAAGAGCAAACATCAAAATGTAGTTGCACAATTCATCGGTAATCCTAGCTTTGCAGAGCTGCCATGCAGTTAAGCACAATGCTTTGCTGTTATAGTTCTGACATATGTTTATTGGTGTCGCGTTTCACTTCAAAAAATAAGTTGAATATTATGAAATTTATACATTGACACCCAGCCTAACCAAAAAAAAAGTGTTTCAACCACCACAGTTTTAAATTACCCAGGTATTAATTTTTGTAACTAAATTTATTAGCTAATTTTTTTTTTTCAAGTACTTGCTCATTTAATACGATTAGATAGTAATCAACCAATGTGAGTCATACATGACAGCAGAACACGAAACTTTAATTATACTTTATTTTGTTGTTTCGTTTTGTCATTGGACTTGTACACACACCACCATCAAAATGATTCAGAAATTTCCTGAAATAGTCTTGCAGTCGGAATGACGATTACAGTGGCTTTTAATGCCGGGTTTTTATGGTTGGTTGGGCGTTCGGTCTAATTATATCTTATTAGCTTGATGAGCTCCCGCTGCAACACCTTATCTCATCTTTTCAAGGCTCTCAATAAAATTAATAATTACCCTCTACGGTTTCTAAGAAGGAGGGTGTAAGTACGGGCTAACAAGGTCGCTCGGTTCACAGCTAATTAATGATTTTGTTGGGCAAGAGAGAAAAAAGTGCATGTCATGATTTCCAATGCAATAGAACGTATAATGTAGAGCTAGTTTATCATATTTGTCCGTTCGAGCACGCAAATCCGGAAGAACTTAAATTAATGGGAATGTGAGCGGGCAATTATTCTAGCATAGTTTACCTATCGACCCTCGCAAGATCAATAGAAAATCAGCAATATATTTTTTGTCACGAACACCATTAAATTATTCACTATATCCAATTACTTATTCTCGCCAAGGTTCTTTTGTATTCAAGAAATTGTTGCTATTTAGACAAGAAAACGATTCAGAATAAACGATTATGTTAAAAATTAATGTGTAGTTTCGAAAACGATTTATAAGTAAAAAGGAAGAGGGGAGAGTCCATTGGCGCCAAAACAGGTGCAATTAAGAGTAAACTAGGTATACCTAAGGGCTAACTATGCTTATCTGGGAGGGCAAAGTGAGGTTGGAGGGGGTTAATTTCGACCCTCACCATTTTCTTAGTGGAAATGACTATCAGAGAAACTATTAGGGTTGCATGGCACGCAAGTTTCTTTGGCGAAAAAACACACACCCAGTTCAAAATGGCAGTTTTCCGAGAAAACGCTCGGATTCCGCTGGGGTGTTATTAGAGACGGAAGAGGATCGAGTCATTAATTTAATTAATCTTTTCAGAACTACGTGAGTCGGAAAAGGTGGTTAGACCCGGAGAGATGTGCGTCAGGAAAAATACACGAGGACGTTCCGGGAATACATTGTGGGCATCAAGCGGTCAGGACTTGGTCAAGTTTCAGAGTCGACCAAACTCGAACGTTTAGGGTTATTCGTAGTTCGGCTTTGAGGATTGTTTCTTGATACGAACAAACCCAATCATAGATTCCGATAAATGAACCGGGAATGCCGTTACTTCTTTATGAACGTCGTCACGAATGCCCGTAAATACCGATTTTTTTCATACACGCACATATATATATATATACATTTTGTAAGTAAAATACTTGGTTCTTTAGCATAATAATTATTTTGAGCCTGAAAAAAAGGTCCTTAAGGGTATAAGCCGGTACTTTAGCCCAACAAACTGGATTTTCAGGCCAAAAACCGGTTTCTAAGGGCATATACTGGTTCTTCAGTCCAAAAAACCAAATCTTAAAACTGGTTTATTAGCCAACAAACCGGACTTTCTGGCTAAAACCTAATTCTAGATTCTGAAAACTGGTCCTTGAGAGTAATAAACCGGGGTTCGAGGATGAAAACCAAGGGTGATAACTTGGCTGGATTTTCACCTAAAATAGGGCGCAGGGGTCCTTGTGTACTTATATTACCTCAACACTCTTTTCACTCAAACTCTTCATTTGAGTCACGAAATAGGAAATTGGCGCTTTCTGCATCGTCTTGTCTCAGAGTGGAGGGGGAACTGAATACCGTACAAAGGGGCAAATTGACGGGAGGTCCTTTCTGGAAATGTATAAGCAATCACTGTGGAAGGACGAGGAAACTGAAGGGGGTTTAAAGCAACGCCACTTTCAGGAGCGGAGACGTTAAGTAATGTGTTAACATGTAGACTAGGACTCTATGCAAATGAGAGGGCCACCGCTTACTAAACGCCCGTTAACTTGATGGTCACAAGTTGAATAATGCAAACAACAACCCTTCGTCCAACGTCCTGATACAGTCCAGAAATCTTCCCTTAACTTTGACGCGGGCTCATGAGAGGAGATATTGGCGTATCAAGGACTCATCACCACCATAAAGGCTCACCAAGTGACATGGTATTGCTATGCCCCGGGCTTTGTGTCAGGATGGATATTCTATCCAATGGAATCCTGATACGATGTGTAGACAATTATCACTCATGAATGCAATACCTTCGCTAAAATAATTTTCACTGTGAATGATGTCAAAATACCTTTCAAATATAAAACGCCCGCCAGGCTTTCGCTTCAACTCCGGACCCAGAAATAATTGGAAAAATACGTCATATCAATTTGGTCATCCGTAGAGTCTCATCAGAACCAATCAACGTTATTCCGAAGTCCATTAGCCAGAGAGTTTTTCTCTCCACGCGTTTATGTTTGAAATTCTCTGCCATTTTCATTGTTTCTAAACAAGACCGAATCAACACGGACATTTTTTCCTCCTCTCCCCGGGAACGATACAGTTTGAAGAGGAATGTGTTGGAAAATGACCTCTCGGTTCGTTTTTGATCGCCCGAGTTGTGCTTCACCCCCGTCGCTCGTCACTCTGCGGGGAGTAAATAACCGAAAACAGAACTGCCAAACGAACGCAAATGAAAAATCAGTTTGCGAATGAAGTTGATATGGGTGACAGGCGCGGGGATGTCAGACGTCAACCCTCATAGGAAACGAAAATTGGCATCCACCGAGGGGTCGAGGGAAGCCCGCCCACAGCTTCAGTACTCCATCCGACAGGAGAATTTCCTACTGTTTTTCATTACCAGAATTCTCTGTTTTGAAAGTGATCAATATACTTGGATTCTGCACTTATCGGAAAAATTAGGCATAAATTTCCTGCTGCTTGTGGGTGTAGAGGAGACAGGGGTAAATAGAGCCCTCCAGTTTTCAAGAACTCGACGGACTTGCAGCTGTAACAAGCGACGCCAGTCCGCCTGGTCTTATTCAATTTTTGAACACATTTCGGTTCAAATTTGCCACATTTTTTGGTGTTTTCAGACTTTTCTCGTCATCTACTCGCCGAGCTGAAGTTTTCACAATTTTTTCAAATGTTTCCTACTTCTAGAACTACCCTAGAATAAAAATGGATCTCCTCTTTCTCCTACTCTTTCTTTCTCCTCCTCCTCGGGTCGCAGCTGGAGTATAATAGATTTCGCCCGCGTCAATGAGCTTTGAAAATTTTAATGATCGACGGCCCGAAAAATTGCCCTCACAAAAATCAACTTAAATAAAGTGGTTTTTGACGGGGCATTCAAAAATTTGCGAGATACAAAAAATGTGACGTTATTTGTCACAATGGGCTCGTTGAAAAGGTCGGAATTTATCATTTCTATCAACATATTCGGATTCAGCACCCTTTAAAACCCCCCTAAACACATTTTTAGTTCGAAAATCCGCATAATTACGTGCAGAACTGTTTTAGAAATATAGAAGTAGTCCAGTAAATCGGTGGTTTGGCCAGGAAAAAAGTGTAGAAGAAGGTTTGACAACCTTTATGTTTTTTGGGACGCTGAATCCGAATCTGAGCTTTGCCACCTCGCCAGACGCGAGCTTAACTCAGGAAACGCGAAAAACACGTAATTTTTCAGTTTTTGGGATGTAACTCGGAATTTAAGCGTTTTTACGACTTGCACACCCTACAACAAATTAAAGTAGAGTGAATTTCCTACAAAATTCATATATAAACTTTTAATGTAGAACCAACCATAACGCCGCTAGCGAGAATATCGTTTGGCTAGGAGTTGGGCTGTTTTTACAATGAGAGTATCAGCATCTTCTTTGGCTTGATCGGTGTCGATTTTGGCTGCAGTGAATTTCTGTCTGAGCATGTCTATGAACCTGCTTTTGTTGTGGGCGTTGGACAGGATTCATGACACGACACTTCAATGACGTTCGAAGCTTTTATTAATTGATTTATTTACTTCAGTAGTAATTATAAAGTGAATTTATCAATGTCACATCATCGCACCTGCTTGCCGCGTAATGAAGAATTACAGAGTTTTTTTTTTTTTTTTGGAAATAGGGGGGCCATAACATCACTGACGTTCGGCAATTCGTTCATTATGACCTTGGTATACTAGGTATTCATGTAATATTTCGGATTTCGGATTATTTAGATTTGCGTTTTCAACTTTTTCAACGGAGAGTAAAAAAATAGGGTTTTTTTCAAACCGCGCTAGCGGCGTTATGGTTGGTCCTACATTAAAAGTTTATAAATGAATTTTGTAGGAAATTTACTCTACTTTAATTTGTTATCGGGTGTGCAAGTCGTAAAAACGCTTAGATTCCGAGTTACAGCCCGAAAACTGAAAAAAGTCCGAAAAATTACGTGTTTTTCGCGTTTCCTGAGTTAAGCTCGCGTCTGGCGAGGTGGCAAAGCTCAGATTCGGATTCAGCGACCCAAAAAACATAAATAAACGAAACGTTGTCGAACCTTCTTCTACATTTTTTTCCTGGAAACAGGGGTTTCGAACACCGATTTACTGGACTAAAGATTTTGAACTGAAAGCGGTGGCGTCGAGTACCTAGTTGGGCACAGAGCCGCCAAAGCGCTGAATAATAAATCTGAACAGAATCGGAATAAAACTCTCGGCCCGGGTCGATTTTTGAATAACCTTCTATGATGATAACCTCAATGCTCAATTTTTGAATGACCTTCTCTGATGACTCCCCGGATTCTCAAATTTCAGGGTCTGCTTTTTGCGTAGCAAAGTTGGCTAACCAGACCCCAGACCCTCAGATCAGGTGAGTTCAGATCGATGATCAAAGAACAGAAAGTGGACCGATTCGAATCTGAGCTAAATGTCTTATCAGAGTAGTTAAATGCCTACATACAAGTTGTTTGGTGAGCTTTGCAAATCGTGCGTTCAACTGCTCCTGTATCAAATAAACCTGCTGTAGGTTTACCCAATATACCGGGTAGGTTTAACCAATATACCTATGTGCAAATATTGTTTTCCTAATTGATTCAGATTAGCAATATTTGTGTTTTGTGTTTGGGGGAAGTCCTCCAGCGTAACTGGGATCCCGCCCCCCGATGTCTTTGGAGGAAGAGGAAGGGGGTGCTTGAATATCCCTGCCCAGAGCATAATGCGAAGTGTCGCGATCTGCGGATCTGGGAGGCGGTATCGAAGCAGTTTGGGAAAACTCGTAAGCCCCCGGTTGGCACGAAGTGTCGTGTTGATCTGGGCTGCGTTGGCCTCCAGAAATGAGATCAGGGATCGTCTAGAGTTGAGATCGAAGAGACGATTACAACTCCAGCATCACCTGATTCCACAGCTAATACGGGTATCCGAGAATCGGCTTCTCTGAACCAAGTGTAAGACCAGATTCTCGGCGAAAGACGAAAGTGGGGATGAGGCCACCCCGTAAATAGCGGTCACAAGAGAATTTAACCCCCACCGCCTACAATGGCGCTCTCCGCGGCCAGCGAGCGGACCGCGAGCGGCGGGAAGGCAAGTAAATTTAAGAGAGTTCGGCTCATGGCCGCTACATTTGCAGAGCTCAAAGCTGCATTTTCCGACCAGCAGGCCCAGAATGCCCCTACTCATAGAGGGGATGACAGATGGGGGCCAAGGAGCTAGTAACTGCTCTTGATAACAGAGCCTGTGTCTATAGAGAGGTCGTTACTTACACTGTGGGCGTCCAGTTCTTCAAGCCTCTTTACCCCCAGCAAAAATACCATGAAAATATTTACGAAGTGCGTTGCGGACAAATGGTTGCACCTTTTGATGGTAATGTCTGAGAATAGGTTCTCACTGAATTATCTCTCACTCCAGAGCATTTACTTCCCTCAACTGAGGCAAGTCATTAGAGTTTTTTTCTCTCTCTCTTTTTTTTCCAACTTTAACCCTCACGAATTTCTCTCGTACGGTGCAGGCTGGGGTGGGGGACGAATCGTTAAAAGTGCCCCCTCCTTCACAACCGCGTCACTAATGAACTTTTTTTCTGCTATCCCCTCGCATGCTCCTGTCTTCTAAATGTGGACGTGGTCCTTTAGCTCAGTGTTCACTTTTTTTTATAAATCCCGTAGCCGGTGAGAGAGAGAAGAGGGCTTGAAACGAATTAAATGCATTAAGGAGGGGGATTCCTTTGGTCACTATAATGAAGACTGCGAATTCCATTGAGAAAATCCTGCAATAATTCCGTATTTATACACAAAATCCTTTGAGCATGTGAAAGATGCGTTCTTTTGTGTGGTTGGAAGAAGGAATTTCCCGAGATGGGGAGTAGAAATGACAAACAAGGTCTCCCCAAGTTCCACCCGTTATTAAACGGTTAACTTATAACTGGGGGGGTTGTAAAAGGCAGAGTGGGGGGAGAGTAATTCTGTAACCCAAAGAGCTAAGGGTTTGAAGTGGTCAGCCAGAGCCAAGGAAACCTTGTCAGTTGGACAATCAGTGTTTGAATTGATTGGTAAGGGATGCAGAAGAGGGGGATTCTGGGGATCGGGACTGTACCGAATTGATGGTCGGGCTGGAGGGGGAAACTGGTAGATCAGTAGGAAACCCAAGAGAAGTACCAACGTGAGTTGCGGTGGGGGGTAGCAAGTTTGACCATTTGTGAAGTAGGGTTGTGCAAACTTAATTGTAGGCAGCTATTATCGACCTCGGGCAGAGGCTGTATACCACCAAGTAGAGCTGCCTACTTGGAAGCGGGGCGAGGAAAAGGGAAGGTTGACCAGCCTGCGTTCCCTTCCAGACAGTGTTGAGATAGAGAACCCAAAGAAGGGTTGAGCTGAGGGAAAGCGAGGGGTACCGGATGCGGCAGTAAACATTACAATCCCCCACCTCCAGGAATCGTGTACATTTCCCTTCGGTTAGGGAATCCGAGAGTTCGAAAAAGGAATGGAAAATGCAGTTTTTGAAGCAAATGTTATACCAACAGCTATGCACTGAAGTGCTGCTTTCCGCGAAACAATTCCACCAAAAAATGTTCATGAGACTAGACAATTGAAAATCAGAATCAAGTACATCAAATTAAAAAATTTAAAAAAATTGAATTATTAATTCTTGGCCTTACTTATTACTTATTATTAATTTAAATTTTTAAACAAAATCAAATTAAATCAATAAAAATTATTTATTGAAAAAAAAGTGTTATCTATTATTTATTTATTACTCCCCATACCCCCCAAACACCCTCTTATCAGATGCAACTCATCCCGAACATAAGATATTATCACATTGGACCTTCAATGCTCGACCCAGCAAAATCGATGTTTGGCACTTACATCGATCCTAAGAAGATGGAACGAAACAGATTTTGATTGAAAACAAATGTTCGAAATATTTCGTAACGTGCGTAAAAATGTTTCATGTACACTAACCCCTCAAATTTTAATGAATAGGTATGTACAATTTAATGCCAGAGGGCCCATCGGGAATAAGTACGTACCTCTAGTAATTCTTATTATAGTGAGAAAAAAGGGGATTACCAGAAGCAAGGGCGGGCCAATGCCGAGGACTCACCTGAAAAATACGAAGAATAAAATTAATTATGTTGGAATTTTTGTTGACACCGCGATATCGTGGCTTTTGTAAGATCAAGAGATTGGCACGGCGTTTAGTCAAGTTTTCCGAGCTACACGTCTTGCTTTTAATGGCACGGAAGAAGAAGAAGAATATATTTCCAGCATCAAAAACCAACTTTTCAGAACTCATTCGTTGAGTCCTGAACTCACTGGAACCATTTCAACACAACTCATCGCTCCAGCTAACATTTTTAGAATGTGAAATTGACAGCCGAAGCTGATATGAGCCTGGACAACAAGCAGCTACTAGTCATTGTCATGTAAGGCCTACTTCAGCACTGTCGTGGAAAACATAATGCGTCTGTTTAAAGAGGTCTCTCAATTAAACTCTCTTTTTCCTCTAACTAATGTTTTTACTCGCCTAACTGTTATTAGCAATGCATAGTATGCATAGTTTTATTTATTTGTCCACGTACTCTGTAGGTAATGCAGGTCAAAGGGCCAGTTCAAGTGACCTTACTATGCTGGCTAGTAGTCACAGATTCTATGTATAGAGTTTTAACATGCCCTCACACCGTCAACCAACAAAAGTCTACAAAAAATAATGTATTTTGCGTGCCGTGTGTTCCACTAGCGTCGAGTCGTTTATTTAATCAACTTCACCATAAAATTCCATTAACCAGCAAATTTCGTAATTGTACTAATAACCGAACACGTTTTGACTTCATATTCGAAAAGGCACCCGACGACCTTTTTACAGGGAAGATTTGAATAAAATGTGTTCCATTGAAGCGGGGAAGTAATGCGGCGTTTGAAACGACGTTCGGGCCTCGAATTTCCCGGTAAAACATACCGCAAACGAACATTTTGGTTACATTAAATATTTTTGTTTAACAAATGACGACCGAAAGGGGGGGAGCGCCGGTGTAATGTTTGGTATAATCTTGATGAAAATGACATCCAGCCCCGAAACAGGTGTCAATTCCCGTGCATTTACTTTTCGAATCACTTTGCATGATGTAACGCAACGGTAAACAAGAGGGATTTTACAAATGCACGTTGGGCATGTTTCCGTTGGGTTTTGGAATATTTTGACGGTACACGATAAAACAATAGGCGTTATTGAATTAAATTAGAAACTGTGTAACAAACGCCGCAACTATTGAATTTACTACGTACAACTCGCGTAGCAGTAATTTCAAGTGCGAAAATTAGCTCATACGGTATGAACATACGGTAGAGTCTCTCAAAACTGTATACAGTTCTATTCCTGGGATACAAATTTCATACGATGAAAGAGGGGCTCAGAAAGCTGCCAAAAGTTCATTTCAGGACAGAGTAAATAGTGGTTGGGTTTGAATATTCCTGAAGCTCGCTTGACCTCTAACACTCCTACCAAATGTATTTTTATCCAATCACTTTCCTCGCAATGCATCCCTTGTTTCCCCCAATCAAAGCTTCGCAGTTTTTTTTTCACCTTTCGAATCCATTACGAACGCAAATGTAAAAAATGTGTTACATCCGAACCCTCTTCACCGAAAAATCCTGCGCTCAAATGAGCATCTCCCCCTCCGGGTTATGTACTCATTTTTTACTGCATAAAACGGTTTTTTTTCTGATCTACGACGCTTCGAGCGAAATGGAAAATTGAATAACCCGCGTCAAAAAAGGATACCGTGAAACACTTAAACGCCCGTATGAAACTGGATTCGCTTGTAGGTGGATTGCACTACATTTCCCCAACTCTCTCTTCACAACGCATTTCTATAATCTGGAAAATACGTTTTCATTTCAAAACCTTTTCCGTCGGTAATCTAATGAACGCGTACATAGTGCTTTCAACGGATTACGAGGTTTGTATTTATTGTTTTTTTTTTTTTTTTTTTTTTTTTTTTTTTTTTTTTTTTTTTTTTTGGAAATACATTTTATCTGAAACAATTGCACTTTTTAATGAGAGGAATATTCCATCGCTACTAACAGGTCTGTTCAAAAAGTTCTGGAATGGGCTCCATGAAAAGTAGTTTTGTTTTATTCCACGAATTATTACAACAGTTGTACTTAGATACTGAATAACCTCAACATCGAGCTTAAGATGTTAAAATTTAATGTCAAAATAAGTTTGTAATTTTCAAAATGGCGGTCGCGGTATGTTCAACGTGTCATCAGGAAGAGAAGCAGGAGAAATGGGATGACGAGAATTGAAAGAATTTCATGAGCGGAGGGCCAGATTTTTACAATTTAACTTGTTACAATTGTAATAACTTATCGCAAACCTGAGCCAACTTGGGGGAAAAACTTCAAAATTATCGTACTTTTTTCGTTTTTCCGCTCATTACTTCTAAACTAAGCGGTTTTCGACCAAAATGTTCATTATCAAAGTTGTAGACCATTAAAATTACTAGAATTTTGTGTGAATAAACCTTTTCCCCAAACCTCATAATAATCGAGATACAGCCGATCAAAGCTGGAGGAATTTTCTCAAAATGGCGAAAATGGGCAAACAACGAAGGTCAATCAATTACCATGTGATATAGTGATTATGCAATCATTCAGTATCAACATACTTCAGTACGGGGGTCTGATGACTAAGTGAATATTTCTGTGACGTTAAGTTATTAAAATGTTTTTGTCGCTAGTCAGCACACTACAGTAAATTCCTGTCAACTTGACATTGTCAAGCCATACTCTTGAACGTAAACAACAAAGAATGTAACAATTTAATAATTGATGTAAGAACAATTGTAAAAGATGTACAATAATACAGCCATGTGCAGTAACTGAACATAGCTTTACAGTCCCCAAAATTCCAAAACCCTGCATGAGAATCCCTAAATTTAAACCCCTTATTTGAAAATGCCCACAGGAAGTAATTTATCACTCCAAGATGCTAATTCACCTTTAATAGAACAATTTTTTTCATGAACACATACTATAATAATCTTATTAATAATTACAATTTTAGTATCATATATTACACGAGGAACTACGTATAAAAAAAGTCGACAAACTATCGAATTAATGTGAACTATAATTCTAGCAATTACCTATTCTTATATTTATTGCATTACCATCACTTAAAATTTTATATTTAACAAGCAAAATTAATAGTCCATCATTAACTATTGAGGCCATTGGATATTAATGATATTGAACTTTTGACTATTCCAACCTGAAAATACATAGGTATTGAAAATGTCATTCCAGGTAGTGAAAAATGAAATTCCGACCTGAGATTAAAATTTATATTTACCTAATATAATCATAATATGATGTAATATTATTACAAAACCCTCACTGGGAAATAATGAATTTCGTCTTTCAGAAGTTGACAGCGGAATAGCCAAATTGGTTTTCAAATGTTTCATTTGCCATCAGTCATGGAGCCAATTTTAAAGGTGGGTCAATATTCCATATTCCAAAATTGTTATTGTCAAATTTTTTTCCTGTGCACTCTTTGTACAGATAAGGAACCTCGAAAAATGAATTTTGCAACCAAAATTTCTCGCTAAACGACACCTTGTTTGACCTCCTGGGAAAATCCCATATGTAGCCCCACACAAGCCCCAGATCCCCACGGTGAAATCGGATCGTACTGGGTGCCCAAAAAATGCATTCTAAGTCCAAAAATACTTTGAAAACGACACCTAACTCGAACCCATAGCCGAAAACCTTCTAAAACCCCTCCCGTAGCCCCATTTTAGCCTCACAGAGCCCCGCGGATTTGGGCGATCGGGCTGAAAACCTCGCAGGCGCAACTGGATGGTAAAGTGAGTATTTTGTCAAAATTTTCATCTACCAAAAAATGCTTACTGCCCAAAACTGCTCGAAGGGACCGCTTGAAACATATAATTTCTAATTTTGAGGCCAATCAGAATTTTCAACCTCCGTCTTGATTACATTACGAGGTTACCACGTCATTTTGGATGACAAGTTCCCCAGTTTGGTGAGGAATGGAACACAAGTCTTGTTGTATGTACTTTAAATTGAAGGTCTTGCTCGAGTAACTGCCATGATAATAAAAGTTGTTGGGAAACGAGGCCGCATCGGTCAACCTTACTTAAATTTTTTCTTCTTGGGATGAACGCATACGGTAAGCTGTGTTGCATTGTATCGCCTTTTCTTCTCTTGGTTCCTTTTCCACCTCTCCTCGTCACGCTCCCACTTCCTCGCACACTAAATTTAATTTTAAGGTCCACTGTAGAAGGATGAACCTCCAGTCAATTTATCAATATTATTTTCACTAAATGTAAACAACGAAATCTCGTGAGCGAGAAACAGTCCACGTTCATAATTTTTTGCTGTCTTTTTCGGACCATGACGGACAACAACGACCGGAATGGCGGCGCGCACCTAGCGGACAAACTTCTTGTAACAAATGAAGGCCCGTTCTGCATCTTCTCGGCAGCGTTTTTGTTCCCAAGATTGCATCCAATCAACAATTTTCTGTTAGAAAAAAAAGTTATACATTTAAAAAAAATCATTTCCTTACCCCCAGCCGTTTCCACGTAAAATCCCCCAAAGTAAAATGAACACACTACCTGCGGCCAATAAAAATAACCCCCCCTAAAAAGAGTCCAACTAAAACTTTTAGTCTAAAAGGCACCGCGCAATTTTTTTATTGAGCACTTCTTTCACAAAAGTACGGAACTCCATGAAAAAGAATGAGATTTTTTTTTTTTTTTTTTCATGACCGGAGGATCGTTAATTTTTCGTTCTTTATTCCCGGGATCGAATCTTGTTCAAGACATTGATTTACTGCCATGCGGGAGATTTTACGGCCGCATGGATATTATAGCATTAATATGAAACTAGCGGCTTTCCTTTTAGGGGATGGCTCGTGTATCGGGTTTATTCCCTCGTGTGATTTTCTCCTCTTTTTTTTTTTCGGGAAGTTTATCGTCGTATTGGAACAAGAAATAACTCGTTAGTGGGGGAGTTTTCTGAGAGGGGAAAGCCTTTTTGCGAGTGTTTTCTTGGAAGTGAAAGCCGACGACATCCAACCAAAGAAGGTCCCCGTGACCGTGAAATCACCAATTTGGCCCGGTTTCCGAAGGCGGAAAAATATTTGCGACCCAGATTAGCCGACAATTAAATATTCAATTAAAAATGTTAAAGTCGTTAGGGTGAAGGCGAATTGAATGTAATTAGTGAGAACGGCTGATTAATTAAGGGTTGGAGCTAATTAGGGAAGCTGAAGGGGCGGCTAGGGTAATGGTGCCCTCTCCTCCCCTCTCGACCTCCCCTCCACAACCACCTTTTCTTGAGCCTCCTTCGAACTCCCGTCGTTTTCATCCCTTAGGGCCAAGAACTTAGTATTGATGAACAGGTGCGGGAATGAATCGTGAAACGACAAACACCTTCAATATCGAATCAACTGTAAATACTTGATAGATTCATTTGAAAAAAAAAAAAAAAAAAAAAAAAGTTCTGCAAATTTTCTAGCACAATAAAAGAGCCACAGGTATATTGCCTGACATAGATTTTAAATTAAATTGAAATGTATTTCAAAAAAATATCCCGTCATAGATTTTAAATTTTATTTAAAATCTATGATAAGAGACATCAATATCAATAGATACAAGACCGACAAATCGAGCATAGACTGTAAGTACAGGTTTTGGCTGTTTTATTGGGCTTTGACTCTTAGGACATTTTTTTTTTTTTTTTTTTTTTTTTCATTCAAATTATGTACGCGATTGGATTCGAATTGGCACATAAAACCGAAATCACCATCAATCACCAAAATCACATCTGAGGGTGCTCCTAGGCTGGCCATCGTCAAAAAACCACCAAAACCTGTACTTTCAGTCTATGCTCGATTTGTCGGTCTTGTATCTATTAATATTTTCATTTCAGAACAAGATGATTTACGAATTTGTTGAAAATTAACTTATTTAATGCGGTTACGAGTAAGGTAAAATTTGGCACAGTTAGAACATTTATCTGTGGTATCAGGCACCTAAAAATCGAAAAACGCCGTTTTTACGCCAATTTTGAACGCCCCTTCGTATGCGTTTCAGTAATCAGGAATAGGTTTATACATGCTGACTTCAGAAGAAGTCACAATTTACGCTTGAGAACAGTTTCCAGGACAAAACAGGACTACAAATTAAACCGATGAAAAATACCAATAATTGAGAATTATTCTCATACAGGTTTTGCGATGTTGTGCTAATTATGAGACGAATTCCGTAAAGATTTATGCATTTGTTAGGTGTCATTTCATTTTTAATTTGTTTGTTTGTTTTAATTTGTTTTTATTTGGATTTTTAGAACATCTGTTTTTATTTTTTCTATTTTATCATCACCATTTTGAATAACCCCGAGGGTATATTGTGCAAAATCTAAAATAACCGTTAAAAAATTGATTAAGAATAACGGAATAGCGTTAGGAACGATAAGGGACCTCTAAACATGAATACTACGTCCAAGCGTACTTCGAAAACGACACCTCATTCAACCTCTTCCTTCAAAAGACTCATTTGTGGTTTCATAGTAGCCCCATAGATTCTCACGGAGGAGTTGGATGGATGTGAGACACCAAGAAATGGATTCTGCGCCCAAGAATACCTACTGAACTTCCTGGCCGAAGTCCGTAATAACCATAGATGGCATAATATTATTTGCAGCCCCACGGGGTTAGAGCGATCAGAGTGAAAATCTTGCAGACCTAACAGGATGGAGATCCGAGTTCCCTCGTCAAAACTTCGTGCCGAAAATGGCCTGAACAGCATTGAGTTTAGCGTACGGCAAAATTTGATGAATTTCATACGGCATACCTACGGTAATTAGCTTACAGTAAGGCAAAGTAGGTTTGGTTGTGGTAAACAGATTTTCGGTTCTCACGATGAAGCAGGAGCCGACCCCGTGCTATACTTTCAGTTGCTAGATGAACTACCGCGACTACATCCCTCGAAAATATCAATCTTGGCTGGGACGCGAACCCCAGTCCCCAAGACCCGAACCAACTATGCTGTAACACCTTAGCAAGCTCGGTATCTTTCAACTATTGTAGCGGCCCTACTAGGCCCCCCCTTCGCCGCATTATAAGGGCAACAAATCGTTCTTGTTCTGCATACCATTTCTGACTTTCCCCCTTGAGCCTGGTAAATCGCACAATAATGGGCTAATTCAATTATTGAATTAGCCCATAGCGGCACAGTACATAATTTGGTGGCAGCGGTGGGATCTTTTAGAAAACGTAAAACGCAAGTACGCGTATAGCGCATGGCAAATAGCACTTAGCGATCAGTCTCATATCTTTATTTTACTTTATTTTTTATTTTTATTATTTTAATTTTATTATTTATTACTTTTTATTTTAATGAGTTTGGTTAGGGAGAGAGAACGACTCCTCTGCTGAATACTAAATTGTTTATTCAGGTAAACAATTATAGCGTGGGGACCGGTTTCGAGCAACTAAGCTCATCTACAGCCCAGAGTGACTTGAGGTGGTTGAACGTACAATCAGTTCTTTTTATTTTAGTTGATTGTTTCATTTTTTATTTTTTATTTTTCATTTACAGCCCACAATCAAACATGGCATAATATGCCATATTATGGTGGATTCGATACAGCGAAAGATGAATTGCCTACAGTGTGCGGAAGTTACCATTAGGAAATCTGCACATTGTGAAACATACCAGTAATGACAAAATTTAATTTCGGTTGATTATTCCAAAAACAGTAAACCAGTCAATGTAAGACCATTCCAGTCTTGTGAACGTCTTCAACCACTCAATGCCTAAATTAGCCCGACTAGACGCCATGTTTGGTTTATCACCACTTCAGCCGCAATGTGCTATTCGCACGAGATCCCTGACGAAGCTTTTCCCCCCACACCCGATCACTCCCCCCCGAGCTCACAACCCTCGGCACCGTAGTTTCCAACAGTAAACCCTTCACCGTAACTAGAAGGGTCAGCCAAGTTTGATATTGTAAGACGGTGGTTAAAGCGCGAGGGGTTGTGGTGGGGGGAGGTTACTGCCCAACTAAGGAGTGGAATTGCCAGCTCAATACTCAAGAGTCAGTTTCCCCTTCAGGTGTGGATTGTCAATGGATTCGTTTTGATAGCGAAGGAGGTTTTACCGAAATTTCAGTATCCCTTCCTAGGGTTCGTCCAATTCCCGGTAGAGTGCGGAATTTCAGAGGTGGGGGTTGAAATGAAATAGCCACCCATATACGTTACCTCAACCCTCAAGTAGCAATTTGATGGATTCCCCTCCCACCCCGACCATTAATTATTTTTACGATTTGTGGGTTGTGTTCCCTGTAAGTAGTTAATTAAAGAACTTTAATTTACTTCCAGGTGAGTGGTGATGGAGGGGAGGGGGGAGAGGTATATAACTCGGTATATACGTACGGATTCGGCTCACCTATCAAGATGCTAGTTGCGTGTAGGTACCATATAACGTGATTATCTTACCGACTTGGAGGGGAAGGCAGGTTTTAATTGTTATTGCTACCATATGATCAGGCGTGGACGGTTAATGGCTCCCGTTTCTAATTGAACCTAGTTTGAAGTCGGGTGAAGAAACTTTTATTGGGGAAGGCTGGAAACTTGTTCGAAGCGACATCTCCGTTTTGGGGGTTCTTAATTAGAGAATACGGCTGAGAGGAGTGGGATGGATTTTACCCAAGGGTTAAATAATTTTTTTTTAATAATAAAAAAATGGAATAAATTGTACGAATAATTATTATAATTAATTGCATGAGATAATAATCATACAAAGAAAAAAAATTAGAAATTTAAAAAACAATATTCCTTATGTTAGAAAATATATGGGGCCCCAAAATGGATTATTTGTCCAAAATTACTTGGAAAACGACACCTCAGAAGATCTCCTGGCATCCTTCAAAAGCCTAGAATAGTTCTGGATCCCTTAAAATGGATTCTGCGTCCAACAACACGTCGAAAACGACATCTAACTGAATCCCATGGCTGAAAACTCATCATAGCATAACCAATTATTCTAAATTTCAACTAAGATATTTTTAATTGTATTCCCAATAGCCGAAATAGTCAAACCGAGCCATAACCCTTAATACCTATTAGCTCCCTCTATTGCCCTCACCAAGGAATCGCAACCCGAACTTTAAAAAATTGCATCAAATCCCGGTCAGAGGTTAGACATTGAGCAGTATAAACCCCAAGTATAAATTACAGGCATTTACAGAAGGCTCGCTCCACTAGATCATTGTGTATTTAGGTACTCGTGGTTGAGTTTGGCAAAGGAGGGATAAAAGAACGACGACAAAAAAGTAGCCAAGGACTTCTTGCTGGTTTTCATCCCATGATGCCAAGAGCCCTTAGGCTGGTGGGGAGGACCTAAGTTTATTATGTAAATAAATCGTAGTCACCCTCTTGGCCAAGGATTGTTTCCTGGCTTTCCTTACGTAGACGCTCTCAGAAAGGCCAGGGGTTTGTGCAGGGGGCCGTGAAATTAGACTGGACCATCCCCGAGGACCGCCCCCGTTTCTGCCCCCAGACCGACAGTCTCCGGGGAGCGGACGGGTCCTATGCAAATGGCCTGTCCGGCCACCCTTGTACGGACCACCGGTCACCCTAATGCGCTTCTCCCTACATCTAAAAACCTCTTTCTTTCCACTTCTGAGGAGATTACCTACTGTCGACAGTGAGGCGGGCGAGATCAGTAATTGCTGTTTGATGTCCTCGGGCCAATGTTTGCTTCTATCGCTGACTTTTCCTCCGTCTTTTGCCCATTTCCTCGTCTCATCTTACCGTTGAGCCCTCCAACCAAGTTTAACGTTATACAGAGGCTCTTCCCTCGCGATAACAACCGGAGGGTTGGGAAACAAGGAAGGAAATACCTCTTCTTAACCCCACTTGAGTATGTGGGGTGCTCCCCCAAGAGTGTGTCAAGCAATTGATACTCTATGAAAGTTACATTTTTCACTTCGTGTCCAAACATTGTATTGAAAGCAGTTACTGAAAGTCTCGTTTTTAGTCAAATCGGTTTTTGTGCATTACTTCTAAATTTTTCAATTTCAAAACTCCACCACGTGAGAGTAAGTGTACGGTAAGTATCATAGGTTATTACGCTTTGGCCCAGACTCGTGAGACTTACGCTTGTCGTAGCAGCCGTATTGACTTTTAAGTTTTGCATCACGTTTCCTATATTATGGACAACGTACAGTACCAATTTCAAGTTGATTCCTCCAGTAAAAAAAAAAAAAAAAAAAAAAAAAAAAAATCAGAACAGAACATTCTGATTTTTTTTTCTTTGGGACATCCCCCTCAATCAATACAAATATTTCTAGATCTGCAATTTTTACCACATATTCAACACAACGTGCCAAGTAATCCGAGCAGATGGATTCAAAAAAAGTCCTTTTGCCTTTTTTGGCATGAGCTCAAACACACCCCTTAGGAGAACTTTTTTCCGAGCTTCAAACCTTTCCACAACTTGGACAAAGAAAACAGTCCAATGGGATTCTTTGTACCTACCATTTGCACGATCTTTGAGTGAAAATATCAGCCATGTATGATGGACGTTTTCGAAAATGCGCGCAAATGGGCGCACTTGCGCTCAGCCTCCTCACTTCAAAGAAGTAGGCCCTACAGCTATTTTCATCTATCGACCCCGAGCCGAACATAATGAAAATGTTCATCTTTGGGCCGATTACAATTCGAATGTAGTATTAAATACCTACCTCATGAAAGGAGTCAACGTCCAAAACTGTTTTGGACGTTTTGACTCCTTTCATGAGGTTGCCAGACGCATCCTACTACACCACAGGGATCTACGGGGCTTTAAAAAGGGGGCTTTTGAAGGATTTCGTCTAGGAGATGGGTTCTGGGCTCGTATGAGGTGCCGTTTTCAAAGTATTTTTAAACATAGAACTCATTTTTGGGGGTCCCTAATCTTTTTTAAAATCATTAAGTTATACACTTATACACAAAAGTTCTTCTCTTTATGATTTTTGTACACATACCATAACTTATTAATCACTTTCAAACAATTTATTGAGTAGGTATTTGAAAATTAAATTAAAATTAAAAATCAATAATAGTGCATTTAAAAAAATTAATGGGAAAATAAAGAAATAAACCCACTGGTAAAACTCCCAGCGATGTTTCGGGTGCGCCATTCGGCGCAGATGCGCGCTAATGGAGCACTTGCGCCCAACTTCCTCACTGGATGCAGCTGTTTCTATATTCGTAGTTTTAATATATTGTACTCACATATTATGCACTCACGCCTTCAATAGCAACCACACACCAACTTCCCATCTCATCTTGGTAGCAAATTACGAAGTTGCGCCAAAATTAGGTCCCTTCAAAATCCAACAAAATCAACCTGCAATGTCAAAGACGGCGCCCCCGAGCAAAAACAATGCACTCCCGCTCATTACAAACGTTTTTTCCCCTTTATTTCCAACCCGTCCATCACACTCTCAATCAACTCTTCGAAACACTTCCTCATCCAACAAACCAAATTAACATGCACAGATCCCGTTACACTCCGTAACACTCAATATTCCATTACATTAATTGTTAAGTACAAATCAACCGGAATTTACGTTCGGAAACGACCCTACAGCCTCCCCCTTTCATTACAATCTTAAAACTTCTTCCAAAGCCTTCTTTACCTATCCCAGCCCTCTCCCAATATTCGATATAAATGCTAATACAACCCCTTTTATAATTGCCGTATTTACTAATACTCATCTGCATATTAATGCAGGCAGCCGGAAAGCATGGAATTTAATGTTTAATTAACCGAAGTAATTAGATTGTATAAATAGTTTTATTTGAATCTCGGGCTCCCAAAAACGGTTTGAGATTAGAAGGCCCTCAGCCTGGTGAGGGGGGTGATTGTCTAAAGGTAATTGGAATTTGTGCGTAGGTCGCAGAAATTATGCTTATGAAACGGGGTTCCGCTTTCTTCTCTTGAAAATTAATTAGTTTACATCACTCGAACAGAATCAAAACCCTCAGATTTTAATTTGCCAACTTTGGGGGGTTCTGATACCGTTGAACGTTTGGTGTACCTGTAAAAATTAATATTCTCTCATAATCGTAACTGCGGCCAAAAACGAATGAACCCTCGAGGGAGGGGAATTGGACCCGAGGCTGGTGAGGAGGTGTTACTACGAATTTATGTGAATTTAAAATCGTGTTTTGCGAAGGGTGGAGAGTAGAAGACGCAACGTCCATGTTCTCGCTAGCGCTCTGCTGCCTCTAGGAGTTTACTGCATTAGACTGTTGTTGACTCCTGAACTGGAACTTTCCGACAGACTCAAAAACCTCCATAACCGATTGCTACACACATAATACCCGATTACATTTGAAATTCAAACCATTTTCGCACTGATGGACGCCCAACTGTTAATTAATCATTTACACCTGAAACAGCGAATGATACGAGGCAGACTTCTGTCACGCCATAGGCTGAGAAATTAATGAACACCGCTAGCCACTGCTCGTTAGTTGTTTTCCCATATTACCGAGAAAATGAGGTCTTTTCCCCCTCATTACTTATACCGATCGCCTGTTGATTAGAGTGATGAATCATAATTTAGGACGGAACTGAATATTTAAATTAGGGCCAGGGAGAAACTAGTATGACGTAATAATGGTCTGAGTTCAGATAAGAATTTCTCGCTACGACGTGTATGAAATATTTTAGACGTTTTTCTATGAGACTACAAAGCACACTACGAGGCTCAATTTTAAATGCTTTTCAAAAATATAACCAACAATCACGATAGTAGTTACAAGTCATTCGACTTTTCGATTTCAAAAAATTGCTTCAGCTTATAAGCCACACCGGGTTAATAAACGTCTCACTTCGAATAAATTCATAGCTCTCGTGCGCAGCACTTCATAATATTAACTCAGCTAAATCTAAATCTGACTTCGATTCCGTGAATGAAATAACAAAACGTTGCATGACGCCTGCAGGAAACGTCAATCACGAAACCCGGCACGCAGACGGATAGATAGTCAGAAAACAAAACCAATTTATGCATCTGTCCATCATTTGAGCTCATTAGCCCCGTAATTGCTCGCCTACCTGGATTTGTTCATTAGATCCGTGATGGTGGAACAGAAAATAATTATTAAGGTTATCTCTAATTAGTGGCTACCTTCGTATCCTGTTCCAAGTTGATAAGGGTTCGTGGGTGGTGCGGCACCGCAGTCTGGCGCGACGGCTTTTTTTTCGACTTTTCCCTCAGATCCATAAAGATTAGTATTAATAAATTATTATGTATGAGATCGAACACCTACTACTCGAGAAGACTTGAACCTACACAAGATAGCTATTTTACAATCAAACAGTTTTCGCGAAAAATTGTGTTTTCTTAACGATTAAAATAAAAAAGGATTTTGAGCCAAAATTCGGAGTAGAAAGGTTTTTGAAAGTGGTGATTGCAAAATTTAATATGAGACGCCTACCCTACACACACACAACCCCCCCCCCCCCCCCCCTCACATTGAAAAATTACCTGCAGATTTCTTAGAGATGCGCCCTTCCATCTTTGACCATGTTGACCCTGTGATTCTGTATTGACAAGTTTTCCTTGGAGTTCTCTCTACTAGTGATTTTATTTACCGTGAAGTGTAAAGTCAACTCTGTCAGTTTCACTCTGAGAAAACGACTTTGTTAAAGTTTGACAGAAAATACTGTTAACGAGTAAATACTGTTAAACATCGTCGATTCCCGGTATTGCAATAACAGATAAAGAAGGTTATTGAGTAAAATGTCGCCCCTTGCCATGTTTTGCCCAACAGTGTTTTGGTGACAATAACAGAATTAGTCGGTTGCAGTAACTGTATAATACTGTTGATGAGCACACACATTAACAGTATACTCAGGGGGCGGTATTTCAATAACAGTATCAATACTGTTGGCAGAGCATTACAGGATTACACTGTTAAACTTTAACAGTATTTTAGGCCGTTTTTTCTCTCAGTGAATTCCGAAGAAACTAACTGAACCAAAGTTAAAAATAGCAATAACGCCCATCTTCAGCTACCGAGTGTGGGGGATAGGCATAACTTATTGCGTATAGTGGAGCTCCTGAACATCAACTAGTTTTTTGGGTCTCCTGGAAAGTTGTGAAAATCGACTTGGGTATGGTTGCACCTGCACAGTCGAAATACACTTCCTATAGACCGGATTTTGCACAGTTACCCCTCCCTACATCATTCCGAACTGGTATTTAGCTTAGATACATACACCATTCGTATACTGCCACAAATTATGTCACACGTATTCCAGATCGTTATTTTCACAGTTACCCCTCCCAACACGATCCCTAACGGGATTTTATCTAGCTTACGCCATCCGTACACCACCCCAAACCGATTTTCATCTCACGCACACCCTACACCACCCCAAACCCGTTTTTATCTCGTGTACTCCTCCCTACATAACCCAAACCAGTTTTTATCACACGTACTCCTTCCTACACCAACCCAAACTGGTTTTTATCACACACTAGCACTCAGACGTAAGGCCTCGCTTCGCTCGGCCGACCACTTTATCGGGCATCACCACCAGCGACTGTCACTCAATGCGCTAAATTTAACGGGCGTAAGAGAAATCGTCTTCCCACACACCAGAATATATCCGAAATTAGCGCAGAATGAACCATTTCCAAAAACTCACCCCCCCCCCCCCCCCCATAAAGTTTCCCCGCCGCCACCACCTTTGTAAGGTTCCTGGAACCCCAGATTTCCAGTTCTGATCTGACGTCCACCCTATCTGTCTTTCCAATGGAACTCCACGCCACCCTCCCGAGGCGCGTGGCCGAATCTCTTAAGAGATTCTCTCAAGAGATTTCAATTGAAATCGTTCAAAATAAACTCGCCGTCTAAATTCGCTCATCGTCGGAATGAGTTTTTTCGGTATCTCGTATTAAAATTCGGATCTCTAGGTAGGATACGGACGAAACGCCAAAAAAAAATCCGTCTATTAACGACCGAATAATTCGAAAAAAATTAGTTTTGCGAATTCGAGCGCGCCAAAAAATTCGCGCAACCCGCTTATCGGACGTAAAATTGGCCGAGGAATCGAAATTCGCCAAAAAAATTAGGGGTTCCCATTTGAAATAAGAAAGTTGAGCGCAAGTTCGCCCATTTGCGCGCATTTTTGGGGGTTCTCGACCCCGACAAATTAAAAATTTGTAACTTCGAAAAATTGCCACAAATTGGGTATTGGACTTACAAATGCGGCTGTTGGCGCCAGTAAAAAAAATGTTCCTAAATAAAATCCTTTTTTTTCCAAGTCTATCGGCTTGCCAGGAGGGGGAAAATGAAGCGGCTACCAATTTTCCTTGCTTATCGTAAATAAATAAAATAAAATAAAATAACGAAAACTTATCGAGGATGGTCTTGGGTTTTCATCGGCAAACCGATTCTTGATCACCTCGAATCATCATTAATCGAGATCTGCACCACATGAAAGGGCCGAGTACGCCAGAACGACTTGTGGCTTGTCGATTGAAGTGGGTTTCGGTCTGATTTCAGGGGAAGGGGAAAGCCGGCAGTCATTAAAGTTGTGTGTGCGGGGTGAGGCTTATATTGCACGGGTGAAACTGGGGGCATCAGACACCCCCAACTGAACTCAGGGCCAAAGTGAAGTCTTCACGTTACTCTCCCGCAAACCTAACACACGAAGGGACGGACACTTTGGGATACCGAAACCTCAACCGCCGGAACCGTTCAAAGACCTTAGATTTAGATTGATGAGCCTCGTTCCGGGCTTCCCTTTATTAGTACAGCTTTAATCGCCCAGTTCGCCTTTCCTAGTGGGTTCATGTTGTAGACAGTTTAGATCAAGGAGACATCACTAGTTGAAAAACAAAAAACGTGACTTCAATTTTGCTCCAAAATCTGATTATATCAATTTCTGGTTGTTTATACTCTCGTATTATTATACCAAAGTGGCAGAGAATCCTACTCAAGGACGCCAACTCTGGAGAACTAAGCTTTGGATCGCGGTTACCTCTTCTGCTCTTTAACGGAAACGGGGGGACCACAGTCGTGAAGGAGGGGAAGGCTGTTCACTCGGAAAACGACCGGATTGCCCGGCTATAATTAGCCAGGATTATAAGTAGGTGGCGGTTAGACGAACTAATGCTCTTAGTAGCAAGATACTTAAAGGCCTGTGTGCTCTACAACTTAAGATAAGTCTTCCCTCCCCTTCAAGACGCTTTCAACTTAGCTCTAAGGAAGCCCCTTGTGATTCCGTTCGGGAAATTCTGATTCTGCACAAGTTGTTAAACAATAATTTCCATCGTTAACAAAGAAAATATCACATCCGGCAGTTACGACACAGTTCTCACCTTCGTAAAACAGTTTTCCGACCAAAAAAAAAAAAAGTCGAGCACCGAACTCGCCCGAGTTTGAATGACTCGCAGATCGCAATCGCAGTTCGTGCAAGCGGCCCCCGGCACGGAACTCCAAATAATATTTCATTAGGTACACGATACTTGTGTAATTAAAGGCCCCTATCTCATTCCCGAGAGATCCCAGTCGGCGATATAACCTTTGGATTTGTTAGTTTGATCGATCGAAAAAGCTCACTTCGCTATTAATTCGTTTTAAAGTCTAATAACTCACAAACCGCCCCCGCCTCGCCCTTTTCCCCCAACATGCTACACTGTTTTCCAAGCGCCTTGAACGTTTAATGAAGGCGGTTTGGTGGATGGTTCTCGGCCCGAGTTGTTGCTCATTAGTGCGGACTATTTCCGAATCGAGATTGGTCGGGTCTTGACTGAATTAGAATTTCATCGTAACAAATTGCAGTTTGAAAATTCAAATTTCTTCATAAAAAAAAACTATATACATATAAATAAAATCTGAATGCCCAATTTTGGTTTATTATTCTTGGAATAATACACCTATGTTTTCGCGACGCGGGTCGACGACTCCGATCGGCCTCAAAATTTGACATTATCCGTTTCAAGAGGTCTACATTCAAAATCCGAAATGTCCGTCCGCCGTCCGCCGTCCGCCGTCCGCCGTCCAGGCCGTTTTGGGCAGTAGGAATTTTTTAAAAAATCTGAAATTTTGGCAAAATACTTGGTTTACCATCTAGTTGTGCCCGCAAGGTTTTCAGTCCGATCGCCCAAACCCGTGGGGCGCTATGGGGCTAAAATGGGGCTACAGGAGGGGTGTTTTGAAGGCTTTTAGCTATGGGATCGAGTTAGGTGTCGTTTTCGAAGTATTTTTAGACGTAGAATCCATTTTTGGGGGTCCCGGAACGATCCGATTTCACTGTGGCGTTCTATAGGGCTTTCATGGGGCTAAAAATGGGATTTTTGAAGGATCCCAAGAAGTTAAATATTTTTCGAGTAAAAATTAAAGAATTTTTGAAAAAGCACATTTTTGAAAAAAAAAAAATCCCCTCAAAAAGTTTTTTTTGAAATATAAAAATCCAAAAAAAAAAATTTTAAATTTTTTTTATTGACAGAATTAAATGTCTGTACAAGTAACCTATATCACGGAATAATAAACCCTTGTGTAAAATTTGCAGCGTTTTAAAACAAACTAACACAGAAATAAAAACCATTTTTCAAGTAAAACGCTGCAAATTTTTCAGAAGGGGTTGTTATTATTGTAGATATATGAATCATTTACAAATATTCGTTAAAAATTAATTGTCACTATAATATCCAAACATTAAAAAAAGCGAAAATTAAACAAATTCTGTACATTTTTACTGGTTTGGACAAATAAGAGTCCTGAAATGGATTTTACTCCGAAAACGAAACTTCACCCTTCACAAGGTCCCATTTGTAGCTCCCTGCCCCATAAATCCCGACGGTGAGGTCGGACGGATCAGAAACCCCTCAAAAATGGCTTTCACGCTTGAAAATACTCTGATGACGACACCCCACTCGACTCTGCCGCTGAACCACATCTGTAATTACTTAGATGCCTCCCACGGTAATATCGAGCAGGCCTGGCGCGCCCAAAAGTGGATTATATGCCTACAAACACTTCGAAAACGACACCCCAGTCGACCCCACGGCCAAAAGTCCTTCATAGCTTATATAGCTCCATAGAGCCCCACGAGTTAATAAAAAAATTATAATCCCTAATTTAGGAATGGACTTGTTTAAGGATTTTTCTTTTTTTAAATCGACAGAAGGCTTCAAATAACACCGAAAATTATAGAATTTATGGAAAAATCGCAATTTGAATTTTCGGCGGAAACCTAGCAGCTGCTCCCATCGGTCATTGATTAGCCAAATGTATATGAAGGATCGGATAATTACCTAAAATAACGGTGGTTCCCAAACTGGGGGACGCGCCCCACGGGGGCCGCAAGCACTTTCCCAAACAATTGTTGGGTTTCAAGGTGACAGGGTTTCTCATCAGTCACACGTACGGGTGCACGTACATTCCTAATTGTTTACCATTTTTTTGACATCAAACTTTTTTTTTCTAATTTCTTGAGAATTTCACCATTTTTTGACATCTACATTTTTAACCATTTTTGACTATTTTTGACGATTTTTGACATCAAAATGTTCTAACCCGTTGCGAAAACAGGTTGATTATTCTAGGAATAATAAACGAAAACGCACCTTCAAATAAGAAACAAAATAAATTATTATGGTAAGCATTTTTTAAGGCCGTCGAAAATAGCATCTATTTCGAGTTGAAAAAATTGCGAACCTTTCCGTATAAATGAACAAACATGACGAAGGCGTGCTCGGGCGTCACTTTCTCGGCTAAGTCGATAAACGCGGAATCAACTGAAGACGGGGTAATGTAGTCGCTTATTATGCACCCGATATTATCCGGTTTATGTAAATGGCACATCAGGGGAACGGAGATTGCGGGGTCTCATGTGAGAAAACTGAGTACATTTGCGGCGTGAACGCTTCTGACAAACATCGGAAATGTAGGAAGAAGTGGAAAAAAAATGGTCTGGTGGCTGACGACTAAAACGTTGTGAGAGGTTTGTCTGAATTATGTATGGGGCAATTTGATGGGGTGTCATTTCTTCTAAGGATGTATTAGGGCTGTTGAAACGGAATATTTCGTCATTGTTCAAGAAAACAACACGCTCTTTCGGGAGTAGAATACGTGTTCATTCCACGCGATTTGTAAGGATGGATTTGAATCGCTTCCGCATTTCCCCCACAATTTTTTTGAGGAGGGTATCTTAGTTATTTTGACTACTTGGAATTTCTTCTTCGTATTCCTACCTACTACATTAATAATTAATGTAGTACATTAATTACTACATTAATAATTAATGTAGTAGGTAGGAATACGAAGAAGAAATTTTACTTTCTTTTGATGCAATATAGCAACAATATAGGAACCAGTTACTGGTTCACTGAGAGAAAAAAAGGGCCTATTCTAGGTTATTTTTCGATTTTTTTCTAGGTTAAATGCTGCCAACCTAGATTTTTTTTGGTTTTCATTCTAGGGTGGAACAATTTAGTCTAGGTTGAATATAATTTAACCTAGATTGAAAATACTGGTGAAGTTACCTTCCTAAAAATGCAAACAACCAAGATTTAAAATACGCCACCCCCACACTTTAGTTCTAGGTTAAGTTCACGTTGTGTGCCGCCGCCTCCATCCATTTACAGTCTAGGTTAAAAACATTAATGTCTTGGTTGTCTCACCCTGGAATTCAATGTTTTTCACTTTCATAGACGGTTGATTTACCCTAAAACAAAAACGTTCTCACCCCACCTCAAACAATTTACAGCCATGGCGCGTTAACCTAGAACCCTTTTTTCTCTAGGTTGTGTCCCTTTATTTACGAGGTTGTTTCAATTACTATCCCTGTTGTTCCAGTTAAATTTCTAGGTAGCTTCCTATTCTTTTCAGGTTGGTCCTAATAAATTACTAGGTGGTCCACTTTTCTTTCTAGGTTTGCTCCACTTCCATTGCAGGTTGTTTCTATCAACTTCCACTATCTATCTGGGTTGTCTCTGTTTCCAACTCAGTCCAAAAATTTGAATGTGACGTCATAATATGACTGCACATAGTGACAGAAATTAGATGATTAGAATTTGACAAAGATTTGTCCTCAACCCCACCGGCTAAATAGCAGGGGTGCCAAGACAACGAGAATTAACGCCCACCGCCTACAGTGGCGCTCTCCGCGGCCGCTTAGCGTACTGTAGAAACAACCTGGAATTTATTGAATGAATTACAATCACTGTTGTTTAAACCTAAACCTATTTGTGGTACTACGGTAGTTTTAACCGAGACTGAAAGTCTAACTTTTTCTTCTGGGTTGTTACCTAAAGTAGCAATCTCGCCTTTTAAATCTCTCGGTTGTTTTCAGTTGTACAACCGAGACTTTAATGAAGGGGAATTATATGGAAGGTCAAATCATTCAATTCTAGGTTACCCCACTTAAAAGTCAAAGGTAGGTAATATATTTTCTAGGTCTTCACGATGTCAACCTAGACCAAATGTGAAGTTCACATTTGGTCTAGGTTGACACTTTTTTATTCCAGGTTGTGGTCAGAGGGCGGGTAATAACGGGTTAGGTTGTTTCTATATGGGTCTAGGTTGTATTAATATTTTTCGATGTTACTTTAACCTGGACCTATTTTTTTCTAGGTTGAATCAATTGATTCTAGGTGGTTTCAATTTCTTTTCGAGGTTATTTCGGATTTAACCTAGCCACTAAAAAAATCTTTTCTCTCAGTGTTCCTAATCAACTTTCAAAGAGCTAAAAGCTTATTTCGGCATCCGAAAATCTGAATTGTTTTACGTCTGCGCGTCAATTTATTATTCCTTAAAAAAAAAAAACCTTTCAATATTGAGCAGCAGTAGAAAATCTTAAAGCTTTAATTTTCATCAAGGTGAAAAAAGAGTTTTCCAAATTCATACGAGTATTAAATACTGGAAAACTCTTTTTTCACCTTGATGAAAATTAAAGCTTTAAGATTTTCTACTGCTGCTTTTTCTCCTGGAACCAAAAATACCGTTCAAACGGTTTGAACCTCTCAAGTAACCACACTTACACGAACAATTTTTGAGCCAAAAGAAGTATTACTTTTTGAAAAATTGAATTAAGTTGAC
This sequence comes from Pilophorus perplexus, assembly GCA_955831195.1. Lineage (NCBI taxonomy): Eukaryota > Metazoa > Arthropoda > Insecta > Hemiptera > Miridae > Pilophorus > Pilophorus perplexus. The sequence goes on from OY037015.1 coordinate 21,620,857, forward strand.
GTTTTTTCGATTCTGGACCGCTGTGCGCCGAAATTGGCCGCCGGCCGCAGCCACGTCAGGGACATCGGTTCCATTTATAATCACAGGAGGAGTGGAGAGCGTCTGGATGCCAGCCGCGGAGGCGTCAGGGAAATTCCAATAATTCACCATAAAATCACCTAAATTCGGGTTTAATTCCTATAGTTATTTCCACTAGTTAGGGTAATGATGTCTGCTAACGGTGAAAGACAGTCAAACAGGCAGAGGCGTGAAGTAGCTTACAGCGACAACCAAGATTAGCTTGACAAGCTGATAACACAATTTTGAATGCAAAAAAAAAACCAAACGGGACTACATGATCGCAATCCCTGACCCGGATATTATGCAAGGCAGCAGACCAGACGAGAACGAGCCGGAGCAGGACACCTCCAGGACGTGTGATAATAAGCCCGCCATGGGAAGACCCCTCGTGTGCCCTTGGGCTTCTTTGACGTCTTATGGTGCATCCTTTAATGCCCGATGGTATCTCCAGGCGGTTTTCACGCCATCCCCGGCCGCGATCCCGCCCGACTCTTCCAAAGCGTCCCTTCAACGCCAAGTGTTGAGTTCGCCAACAATAAAATGATTAAACTCACTACCTCAACCATTTAATTTAATTTCATTGACATAAAACTAATTTTTGCTCAATTTGTGTACAAGAATAATACATAATTTTACATAATTTGCAGCGTTTTTAAACTTAATCCATCCACAGTTATAATGCGGGGAAAACGCTTCATCGTTAAATGTAAACAGCGCGAAATTAGCTGATTATACTCGTTTTTAAGGTCACTACTGGGAAAAACAGATGAGTATCTTCTTAGAGCGCAGGATCCATTTGTTACTTCGCCCGGTGATGGATCATTTCCCGACAGGATTCCGACTCGGAGGTACAATTTACAATCGCATTGTGTAAGAATTGTTTGTGATAGATTGTGGAACAACTAGTTGGAATCTGATTGGGGAACATGGTTTTTTTCCTGGTATTAAGAGTGATGGGTTAATGAGCAACATCAGGAAGGCCTCAACGTAGAACGCTGATACGTTCACTCCAAACAAAATTTTCAAGGTCATGATGCAGTCACGAAACGAATTATTAACCAACGCATATAAATTGTTTCAAAAACAAATTTCACTGCTGGAAAAGTAACTAGGTACTTTAGGTCATAAGACTACACACAAGACAATAAAGCAAAAATGAAATCTAAATACTGTAATGTCACACTTAAAACCAAATGTCCTCAGGAATTGACCTTATTGGAAAGACTAACTGACTATGATTTTTGCACGACAGGCGGTTTGGGCGGTTTGGCAGGTTTGTATGGGAAAAGAGCTGTTCGCAAGATACGGAGGTGCACAAGATTGTCAGATACTGCATGGCCACCGCATACACCTTAGAGTACAGATGTTTAATCTGCTCCCAAGCTTTGAGGGGGTTGGGTTTACTTTTTCGGTCCATTGGTTGTGCATTTAAGTAAGCACGGAACTCTTCACCGTAACCAACGAGCGAGATCAAGAATCGAATCGAGATCCACCATTGACCAGACGCCCTCTCGCCTTCTGCTTTATTTTCAAGTCAATCTCTTCGATTTTGAGAATTTGTTTGAAGTTTATTTTGACTGTTTTCCACCTAATTCCATATAGGTAGTCGAAAAGCTGTGCTGTGCTGCGAAAAGGGACCGAAAAGAGCTCATCAATGGTGGCTGATTTCAAAGTGGAAGGAGTCTGGGGGAGTGGCGTTTTTCTCAGCATAATATGCTGACTCCCTCTCAGGACTGGCAAGTAACAGTAGAAGCTGCAGCCGAAGCAAAACACTAGAAGACCGGCTGCAGAAGACGCGAGAGGGATCGTCCTCCCAGCTTGTAGGCTCAGCCGACGGCACCTTGCATCCGGAACTCCTGGCCTTACTGAGACAATTAGACATGTCTCTCCCTGGAAAATGGAAAAATGCCCAATTCGCAGGTCCTAGAGTGGACAAGGGTTCGCCTGCCGGTGGAGCTCATCAAGGCGGTTTCCTTGACTTTGGAGAATGAAGGTGCCCTTCAGAACGAGGAGAGAGGTATCCGGTCATTTAAACAATTATCTTGAAGAGAAGCAATGAAATGGTTTTGTTGTTAATACAATTTTTTAGACTTTTTCAAGGTCTTTGTTCAGATTTGGAACCACGAACAGATTCAGCGGTCGATATTGTTCCCACCACACAATACGAGCCAAGTTTGAACAGAGCCATTGAAATTTGAGAGCCCACTCTGTCATACGCCCACCGGGTTTCACAGTTTCGCGGAATGGATATCGTAAGGGGGGGGGGGGGGGGTGCCAACACAAACATGCACGATCCTGTCCCCAGACAATTTCACTATGTCGGGGGGTCGTTTGATGAACCGCGATGAACAATACTGACTCATCAAGCGGGGAAGGTACCACCTTGGGCGTCATTTATTGTTTCTCGGATGCCTCAACCCACCCCCTTCCTCTAAATGGGAGCAGGTGGTCTGATTATCTACCACTAATAATGAGACGTGGGTGTGACGTGTCATAATGAGAGGACCAAAGCAAGCCCTCATAATGAGAATAGTTGGAATAGGGAGGGAAGCCTTCACCGCAACCACTCGGCCCCTTAATGGCAGGCCTCGTAAAAGGAACGTTTTCAACGTTGAATCTTTCACCTTTTGTTAGCCCCGTGTGAACCGTTTCCGGCCCCCACCGTCTGTTTTGGAGAATACATTTCGGAAAACCGTTCAACTGTGAAGCCGCATCAGGTGGACGCACATAAGACATTTGTGGTCAGTCAACAGCAAATAATATAGCTCATAATATAATATTATTATGAACTATTGATTGCTACTTAAACGAAAAGAAACGGCTAAATAACATCCTTTGGTGTTAATGACAGGTTTGTATGGTGTAAACTAGGGACCTTCGAAAACAAGCAGACCACTAACAGGCACCCTCAAAATTTTTCTAATTTTTATTCATTCATTTTTTTTTTTTTTTCATTACGGGCGATTTTTGTTTCAAGAATTGAATTTTAGTGGAATGATTTTTTAAATGAATTTCTAGAATGAGTGACTCAGAACAAACAAGTTTTTTTTTTTGAAAATTTGGGTATTTAGGCAAAACACTTAATTTTCCTATTATAGTTGTGTACCGTAGGTTTTCAGCCCGATCACCCACTCTGACGTTATAGTCCGAACCAGTGGCGGTTTTTAAGGGGCACTGAAACAAACAGCCCAACGAGGTGTTGTTTTTAAAATAATTTTCGACCTGTTAGCGGGCAGAAACCTGTTTCGAAGGAGACACCCGAGGAAAGAAGACATTTCAAACAGACACTGGATTTTCGAGGGATCAAACTGTACTTGAAGAGCACAAACCGGTTTCTAGTGAATAGGGTTTGAATTTAGGTGGAGCGGAAACTGGTTTTGAGGGAACAGACAGGACTGAGAGGAGCATAAACTGGTTTTTGTGGGGATAGACTGAAGTTACGAAAGCAGAAACTGGTTTTAAAGGAACAGATGGTACTTGTAAAGGCAGAAACTGGTTCTCAGGAATCAGACACTAGCTTACAGGAAGCACAAACTGGTTTTGAGGGGGCAGAAACAGGTTTTGAGGGCACAGACTGGACTAATGGGAGCAGACACTTGTTTTGAGAGATCAGTCGCTACTTTTTAGGGATCAGAAACCAGTTTTCAGGGAACAGACAGAACTTGGAAGAGGAGAAACCGGTTTTGAGAGAACAGACTGAACTGAGGGGGAGCAGAAACCGGTTTTGAGGAATCAGACGTTAGCTTACAGGAAGCAGGAACCGGGTTTCAGGGAGCAGACAGAACTTGGAAGAGGAGAAACCGATTTTGAGAGAAATGACTGAACTGAGGGGAGCAGAAACCGGTTTGGAGTGAATAGTCTGGGGTTTGAGGGGCAGAAACCGGTTTTGAAAAAACAGGCTGGACTTTGGGGGGCTGAAATCAGTTTTGAGGAAACAGACACTAGAGTTCCCCGAGCAGAAACCGATTTCGACCAACTGACACTGGATTTTATGGCGCAGAAACCAGGTCAACACGTCGAATTTTTGGGAAGCACCCCGCTCACAAACAAGCAGACACAACCCTTTCTCCCATTAACTCCACTCAAAAATAATTATTAAAAATTCATATCTAATGTTAGATGTAGGTGTTCTTTATGCCCCTTTCCACCTTATGCAGACATGCAATATCGCATTTATCGAACCGAACGTGGTAGTTAGGGACCATAACGACTGCACCGGATTGCCTGATAAGCGAAATTAATCCAATAATGCGATCGGCATAACATTTCGACCTTGAGCTCTCTTAAAATTGACAGTCTAAAGATTTATAAACTAAGTTATTTATTACTGAGCATACTGAGAGTACGTAAGAAATAACATTACATTCTTTTACAACATCCAAGAGGCGAGATTTTTCAAAACGTGTTCAAAAATGTTTTTGGTTACGTATGAGCTAATGATACATTTTTATGCTATTTAGCATAAATGATTAATCAGCATGTGTGTGCACACATGAAGTTCATACCTTTTGCGAGGATGGAGTTACAAAATGTGTTGAAACTGTACAGCAAACACTCTGTTTCTGGTTTGAAAGGCCACAATGTCAACCGATGGACTAAATGAATCCACTTGTGACAACAACTGACCTCCTTGAAGTAAACTGCATTATAAATGAGCGACTCTGCCCGGTGCATTAACATAATGTACGTCATCGATCCAAGAAAGCGTGTGGAAGTTCACAACAATTTGAGCTCCTTTGAAAAGCGTTTTAACGAGACAAAGACAGCACCAATGGTTAGGGTGTAAAATAGCTTTTTTCATCGAACATCCCCCGAGGAGAAAAAAACCGGGGACCACAGCTGGGCCCTTCTGAATTGATTAGACGGCATTGTTTATGTCCGCAGTCCGGCGGGGGTTGAAATGGCTCGAGGGAGGAAAGGGCTAGGAAATAACTTTACAGCACTTCACAAGCAAAACCTCCTCTCTAAAAGCGAATAACTTCTCAAATTTTCATCGTCTATAGCATTTTACAACTTTCCGCTGAGACAAAGACTTTTGTTTTCGTGGCATTGCTGGATCTAGTCGTTAAACAGTGGATGATTTTGGTCTGTACGTTCCAAAAATGTTTCAAGGCGAAACTTTCTAACACTATGAATGAAGATTTTCACATAAAGTAAAATTCATCGTCAGCTCTAGTTTAGAACCTTGACGAACCGAACACAATAAAATGACGGGGTTACGAGTTCACAAAGCCCGATTCCACGCCCTCCGGTTGTCAATATCGCTTAAAATCAAATTACGAATCTATAATTACGGATCATCACCGGCGGAGCGTGACTCGATTAAAATTAAGAGACCCGATAATTATCTCCGAGCAGCTCCTCGCAAGAAGGGAATTATCGTCGAGGGGTCCAAAACCTCTGAAATGAGGAACAAAACGACAACTGAACTTCAACTCGGATAATTAGGAGTTCAAAAGTAATTATTCCTTCCGAAGGAGTCATCCTGGACGGGTTAGCTGACCCTGCAAGATCTATAATAAAGTCGAGAGGTTAGAGTCAGGAAATCTCGTGCTTGACCTAACAACAAAAAGATATGGAGTGTAAACGGAGGATGGCACTTCCTGGTTGATTGAACGAAAATAAAATATCATTTTAAACACATTAAAAACCTATATTATTAAAGAATATGTTAAAACGAAATAAAAGTCAAATGTTTTGAAATTAATTAAAATTACAAATTAAAATTTAATTGGTAAATTATTTATTCATTTACCAATTATTGGTGGATTTTGGGCGTAAAATCAACTTTTAGGGTCACCATGAAAAAAATTTATTATAATTATAATTTATCATTTAATAAAACATAACTACCTCTCAACAGTGTATGGAAGGAAGGTTGTGAGATCCAAAAAATTGATCCAAACTCAGTCGGAAAAGGACACCGCTGTTCTGCAAGGTGAAATTGGATGGTTCTCGGACCCCAAAAAAGGGATTCTAAGTCCCGAAATACTTCGAAACGATAGCTTATTCGTTATCTTGGCCAGAGGCCCTAAAACCCCCCGATTAGAGCCTCAAAGAAGCCTCATAGAAGGCCCATAGATCGCCACCGTGAATTAGAATGGCTGACGGCCATTTCATTTTCGGAATCTACACATCTTGAAACGCATAAAGACGCATTTTTAGGCCAGTCAAAATGGTCGACCCCTGTCGCAATACCAAGGCGTACCTTCTACTCCACAAATAATAAGAAACTTTCATAAGCACAGGAGACTGCTCTATCAAGTCTAGGGTTTTCACTTTCCCTGTAGATACCTGGCTCGGGCACGAGAGTGCTCTGTTCTAAACGGCCATTTTGCCTACTCCAGTCACATTCTCAAAACAACCTGCGCACCCTGTAAGAGTCAATAACCGTCAAAAGTACGCCTTGAATTCTCCGGAGTGGTTTCCAAGTCAAGAGCGGGGTAATTTGAAGAGGAAACTGCCGGGTTTGGGGCTCTAATCCGTTCGGAGGATATCCCGCTCAACATGGACAAGCATCAACCTACATACTTGGGAGTTAATGAGCTCCCCTCAGACCCCCACGAGGGCTTAATGCCTTTATAATTAGTTGTTCAACGGTTGATTGATCATGGGAAATAGTTAATTATAAGAAGCATCGAATTGAGTCTCCCCCAACTATCCCGGCCCTTCATTTACCATGTTCAAACGGGTTTACACGCGGATGCTGCCTTTAACTAGGAACTTCGACCTAAACTTCCTTCAACGACAACTTAAATTTGGGGGGAGTAACTAAAGCTTCAAGTTTAGTGAAGCTGTGAGAAAACAGTTTGGTATGGTTTTTTTCGAAAATTTCTCTCACCTGGTTTGAAGGGGTAAGACGTTCTTCTTCCCTCTTGGGGATGACGCCTTGTATGGCCGCCGCTGCCAACATCCCCTCGCCTGCCTCCCTCTCACCTTCAGCCATCACTCCATAGCAATCTGCAACAATAAAAAAAGTTTATGCATAAGAGAATATCCGAGTATTAAAAACGCTGCAAATGTTACATTGGGGTATATATTATTTAGTGTATATTGTAGAAAAATTTAGAACATTTTGAAATTGAAATTTAATGAAATAGAATAAAAAATAATGATAAGAAATAAATAGGTGCTAGTTCGGTGTGCGTTCTATCGTTGCGTTTCTAGTTCGGTGTGCGTTCTATCGCCCCGCTTCAAGTTCGGTGAGCGTTCTATGTTTGGACTGTGGTTTGGTGTGCGTTCTAACCCCACGAATTCGATGTGTGACTGCAAATGGTACTGAGGACCTCTATAATTTTCTTTAATATTTTAACTTTGGCGTCTAACCACGACCTCTCTATGCGTTGGGTGTGACTCCCAGTTGCTGGATCCACTTATGCTTCTTGGTGGTTTACTGTCTTGTGCACGAAGCCGCGACTGCCCAGGCACATATATGCAGGCCAATCGTTGACACTGGGCAACTAAGAACACTGATAGGGAAACCGGAAAAGGAGGTAACGTTTCAGATGAAAAAACTGCATTGTGTACTTTGACTTTTGCACCCAACACACAGATCGCAGACTGGCGGAATTCAGAGCGCGGCGGGACCCTTAGATCGCAGCCGGTTCATAGAACGCACACCGAACTAGCACCAATAAATAAACGAAATGATATTAAAATAATAAATAATTATCCTAATTAATTCTTTGATAGACAATAATTAAAAAAATGAATTTATCAATTTAAAAGCATAAAAAACTGATACCTGTAAAATGTTAGGACAGATCAGGGATTACCAAAAATTAATTCTTCGTATAAAATTACTTGGAAACCTACACCACATTCCACTCCCTAGTCTTCAAAATCCCTATTTGTAGCATCATAAATCCCCCTGGACGTATGGACCTGAGACTCTTAAGTGTGGATTCTACGTCTGAAATTAGGTACATCGTCAACACCATTTCGCCCTCATTTCCGAAGCCCTTCAAATACCCCATTTGTACCCACATCTAAGTCCCTTTATACAGCTGTAGTGAAATCGGATTTGTCCGAGACCCTCAAAAAAGGATTCTTCGACCAAAAGTACCTCGGCAACTTCACCTCGATCGTCCTTCGGTCCAAAGCCCTTCAACCACCCCATTTGAAGCCTCATCGAGGCTCCATAGATCCTCTCGGTGTAGGCGGGTGGATCTGAAACCCCCGTAGATGGAATCGACAGATTAAAATACTTCGAAAATGACACCCCACGCGACCTCCTAACAACCGTAAACACCTCTCCTGTAACCTGTTTGCAGCACCACAGAGCCCCAGAGGCAATTAGAATGAAAACCTTGCACACAAAACCAGAAAAAGGACCAAATTTCGAATATTCGGATTTTCGAAATGACTGGCCTAATCGGCAGACAGTATTTTTGAATTCCACACCTCATGAAACACCGCAACGTCAACTTTCAGGCCGATCAACCTTTTTCGACCGCTTTCTCAAATAATAAACTAAAATTAGGTAGGGTAGGTGGGGGCAAAGCCCTGCAATTTCCGGTTTTTCGACCATTGCAACCGATTTGAAGCAGATTTCCTCTAAATTTTATGCTTGAATTTTAGGTTGGGCTATTATCTATAACCCCTTGGAAACACAGTCATCTCCTGTCAATAGTAAAGGAGAAATTGAATATTTAAGAAAAAAATTTTTTGCAGGGCTTTGCCCCATAAAATGGGGCAAACCCCTGCAGTGCAGGGATTTGCTCCAACTATGTAGAAATGGGTTTTAAAAAAATTCTATTGAACAAAAATGCTCAAATTAAGTTATTTCTTTATTTAAAAATTCCTTATTTCTTCATGATCGAAAAAAAAATCTGAACGGAGGGATAAAATCAAATGACGAGGGGACATGGCACAGTGTCCTCGCGTTCAACCACTCCAGCCAAATACACCGATTAATCGGTCCGATTTACCACCAAACTGATTATCAGTAGTTTAATCTGTGATTATCGGTCATCAAAACATTGGCGGACATAAGTGACTGTAACAAGAAAATTACGTTCGCGCATGCGCCGAATTGATCGCTGATTCAATCATGATGAAACTTATAGGGGTCCATCTAGGACGTAATTCACACTATTCCGGAAAATTTCACAGAAATCCGATAAAAGTTGGTGCAGTCATGGCTTTGGCAAGGAATGTGGACTGACAGATGCGCGGACGGACAAACACGGAACCAAATTTGTTCAGGAATCCCTGATCATCAAACCTGGCAATTATTGGCAGTTGCTCCCCACTCTTTGGAAGTGATGTGCACCTATTTGATTGACATTAAATTATAAATGATGAAATTTTAAATTTACAATTCAACTTTAATGTCATTATTGAATCCACATGTTCCATACAATGCCCAAATACGTGCTGATAGTGAATAGGGCAAAGACCTGCACTTGAGGGGTGCAGGGATTTGCCCCAAACAACCTGCAGGGACTTGCCCCAAATGGCATGTTTGGAAATTACTCTTTGATAAGGTTAGGAAAAGTGAGTTAAAGAAACGGTTCTCCCCTGACATTGAAGCTCAATTACAGTACTATTCATTGATGATTAGCTGATTAATTTGGCGCAACCCTATCTCACACAATATTGACGTCAACGTTCCTGAAAATTACATACAAAAGGTGAAAAACAAACTTAACTCATTTTCTCAGCCTATTGCTCTCAGAGATGCCATTACTTTTGATGACAGACACCTGTTGCTGAACCTCAACTGCTGCCTGGTTGCCAGTTTCTCAATCACTTGTGAAGTACTGAAAAAGCCACTGCATAGCTTTGCCCCACGCAGGGCTTTGCCCCCACCTACCCTACCGCTGAATTGGTCCCCCCTCCGGCATCGACTGTACCTACCAGCCAACTGTCAATCTTCAAAAATACGAATGTTCACATTACCTGTCGTTATTCTTACCGTTCCAGTTCGGTTCTTTACTGCGTTCCACATTGCCCCAACTCTGAATTTATAGCAGATCAATAAATTACCAAGATATTGCGTCAGGCTCGCCCACTTTACTAGATTATCAAACAAAACCTTCGAGCCAAGACAGAGAGAAAAAAACAATCATAATCGGGGTTAACAGAGTAATACGCACTCGAAACGGTTTCACACCTTATTATGATGCTCCGGGGAAAATATTATTGACGTAATCCTAATCACCGACGTTAATAAGGTGATAAAATGATCCGATAAGTCAAGCTGAAAATAAACTCGAGATAGCGTCTTTGGCGTCATGTTTTGTTCGCAATGTTATCATTTTCATTTTACGTTTGGAAAAGAGAAAGAGGCGTCGAAAAATGATTTCCGAGGCCCCGGCGAGACCTGAAACACCTAATGAAACAGAAAGTGTTGAAATTTCGGAAAAACGTTGGGTCGCCATAATTACAAATTGAACGAATCGTAAATTATCAACCGACAATTGACCCTCAAGAGCTCGTTGAATATTATTACTAAACAGTTTTTCTTATAATGATTCATTTTGCCAAAAGATAATGAGATTTTACCTATAAAACGCGAAGTAGTAAAAATTAATTCCGTTAATTGGCAATAATTTCAATCGCATGACGAAAGTAGGCGTGTTGAGCGTTATTATTATACAACGAGGTCTGTTATTTTATATTTTTCTTTTATATATATATATTTTTAAATTCGGCACACGCATTGAATGAAATCAGGGTCACTCATGCAGAGTTGTATCATAACGGGGCCTCATTAAAAATAAACCGATAGCCCAGTGAGAGCTGATTGCCGACGCTCATTGAGATAATTAACATACGATGTCTAATTATACGATTATGACGCACGGCGGACGTAGGTAAAAACGGCCCCAGATATTGTGATTCTATATAACTCGTTATCTGTTAGGATGGTTCAATATTTGGTAACGAAAGAAAATGGACACAAAACGGGTTTGTTGAATTTCGGTACTTATACTTCGATGGTCTCTGCCGGTAAAAAAAGATCTTGAGGGGAATTTAGTGACAAACTCGCTCGCAGAGATGGGGGCCTCGCTTCGCTTACCCATTCCTACCGCGAATCCGACTTCACTGGGGGTGAAAATATTGAGTACCTTTGATTAGCAAGTTACATGAAAATCTCATTACCGTGAGAATGTTAATCTGCCTACCTGAATTGAACGAAGAAGAACCAAAACGAGCGTGAAGTGCGGACGCATTTGATTTGCGTTCATGACATGATAATATCCTCATTGCTCCTCCGGAACAATAGTGGTATATCTCTGATAATATTATCATAATATACCATATTATGCGGACAGAGGATTATCCTGTTCCAGCCAGTAGTCCAGTCAAAAGAGGCTGAAAAGAAGGTGTAGCTTTTTTTTTTTTTTTTTTTTTTTTTTCATGTTGTTTAGGCTGATGTCACTGTGTGGCTCTTGTGCACGCGTGTTATTGGTTTTGCACCATTATTTCGGGCCTGGTATTGTTCTCAATACAACACAACACACAAAATTTTTCTCCGAGTTTTCGCTATTAAGCATCACTAAACCACTAAGCACAACTGAAAAATTCCCGAGATTATCGGTTGCTATGTATAAGAATGGTACCAGTATAATAAAATCGATTTTTTGACTCGATTTAATTACGACCTGTAAAATTTATTCTCAAAGAATCGGGTTATATGCAAATTCACAGTCTTTAGACGGAGTCAGCTAACCCCACCAATGTAATGATAGTTTTCGGTTGGACGCCGTTTTTTCATCATTCAGGTTTCTCACCAAAAGGGCACTTATCCAGATTTTAAATGTTGACATCATCACCATAGAAAATATTAGAAATTTCCTGACTTCTATATTTTCATCACTCGGCCCAAGACAGTTCTGTAATAATTACAAATTTACAAATACAAAAACTACAAATTTTTGGGAAACCTTACAATTTTATTAGGGTCACTAAAAGTTTTTCTCAGTTCCTCAACGACAAGTAAAAATGGATAAATGCCCTTTTAAACAGTAAACTCCTCATCCAATTGGAAGGAAAAGGAATTTTGTGCCTAAACGTGGTGCGTGGAGGTTTCTGAGAGAGCTGGATTCGATTATGAGGTCAACACCCAAAATTCCGACACCTTTTTATTTTTTATTTTAAAACCTACATGTTTAATTTGAAAATTTTTCAAACGCCACATTGGGATCAACAAAGATGATTTATTTTATTTCAAAATGTCAAAATTGTTTGGATTGGCTTCGAAAGCTGTACTGAGGTTTCAGGGAAGGTTTAACAGTGATGCGTCAGAAGTTAGAGCTCGGTTCATTAGCTATCAGTACACAGGCCGTCAACCGCAACTTGTTTGTGTATAACGGATCGTAACTTTCGTAGTTCGGCCATTACAAGGCGACCACAAGCGGATGACCCTCTCGCCCCTAATTGACGGCTTATTATTATTATGAGTAAGCCGATCCAGATAATTTGGGCGTAAACAACCATAATATTTCCTAACGCACCGCCAAGAGCGTAATGAACCTTCGGCGCGGGTTTTAGGTATCGGCTCCGGGGGGGTCCTTCCTGGGAGATATCAAGTGTTCCAGCTAATTAATCAGTGATTGGTTATTAATCTCGGTAGCAGGTTAATTATGTTCTGCAGAGCCCGAGAGACGCGGTAAAACGGTAGCGAGAAGGTGGGGAGGCGGTAGGGTGAGGCACGCTAGCGTCCTCTTACGGAAAAATGAGGAGTGAAGAGGGTTGATTTTAAACCGCCTTCCTTCATAGGACTCAAGAATAATAACTTAAAATTTGTTACAATGTACGGGAAGGGGAATACAATGTGCTAATCAATACTGAGTGGTAAAATCTCAAAACTATCGGACTGCTTCCGGTTTTTTTGCTCATAGGTAACTTCTATACTAAGCGGATTTTGAGCATGAACCCTTCTTGAACGGAACTGAAAGACTCGGCTGACGATTGATTTCATTGGTGCAATGAAGGTCTTCCAGGACTTGGACCTCACCATCTCATTTGGAAGTTGTGCCTAAGTAGGCATTCTGAACATGTTTTTTTTTTCTTCTGGAAGGGTTCGCATTTTTCGAGCTAAATGTAGAATTTTGAGACATTTCCGGACGTTGCTGTTCTGAATGCAGGATTCTAGAATTAAAGCTTTGCTGCCTTTTGGGACAACGTGTAAAACTTGTCGGAAATCACCACCTAAACTGATATTGTTGCCATTGGAGTCGTCTCCACTAAAGGATCGGCAGACTTCATGATATCTCGTAATAATCGGTCAATACCTACAATCACTGGCGCACGCAGGAATCATGGGTGCTTCATCAATGACAATAACCGCAGCATTTCGCAAAATTGGTCATACTATTAGCCAAGATACTAAGTATCTTGCCAAGTCTTGGCAACTTCTGCTATTCAGAGATTCTAAGTGAGTAACAAACAGGAACTACGACAAAGTTGTTTACTCAGGCAGCGTCGTTAGGGAAGCCCGAGTTGTCGACGAAGACGGAGGTTTAAAAGAAAGGCGACAATTTTGCAATAATTCCGGGGACTTCTCGATTTCAATGAGCCGCCTAACGTTGAAATCGGTCCACAGCAGGGCTCATAATTCCGGCGGACACTACCAAATTATATATAGAGATACTTGGATAGATTTCGTAACAAAACTTGGATACCTGCTTGGTTAGATCTCATAACTTGGATACGGCGGATTCTAGTTCGCTTGGAAATAACTGCTTAAATTTTGTTTATCAGTACCGGAACGGTCTTTTCGTGACGATTTTTCAGTTTATGAGCCAAAGCAAAAGTACTTTGAAAACGAAGCGCATTGAGACCTACGAGTTTTGACGTTACTTGTGAAAACAGCCGTTGATTTTATCGAGAATAAAAAACAAAAATACACCTTTTAGAAAAGTTAATCCCAATACCAAAAGTTCCGAAAGCTGCGGAAAGGAGTGGCGTAGGTTATGTATTTCTTGAATGAACGTAGTAGTACGGCGAGGATGAAAAAAAAAAAAAAAAAACCTGAAAGACGTAAAAAAAGGGGGAAAACTCGAAGGGGGGGGGGGGGGAAAGGGAAAAAGAAAGGAGGAAAAGGAAGGTCGTTTTCTCAATGGAAAAACTCAATGAATAAACTTGAGCCAACCCTCTTGCGCTTTTACTACAACCCCTAACCTTCCCGCCTTCACCCTTCAACCCCCCAACCTTTTGGGCCTCCCAGTATCCCTCTACGCCAAGGTCGACGGCGGAAACATCTTTCTTATCTCCGCCCCAACTTTGCCGAGCTCCGATTTTTCCTTCGACGCAAGTCTGCGTGGTCGGTGGAGGAGATACAACGACGGTGACGCTCCAAAGATTACTACAAACTTAACATTTTTGTGCAGCGTTCGAACACGCCCCAAAATTATCAATAACAATTTTTTTAATAACCTGTTCATTTGACGTTATCTGCACAGTGTTTTACCATAATAATTTCGTACCTAACCGTCTTGACGAGCGAATCGTAGGTTTATACGCGAGTGAATATTATTTCCTGTCGGAGATTTATTGATATTGGCGCACGAAGCAATCACGTCAGCCGGCCAGCCCCGCAAAAACATTCCTTTCAAAGTTCCTCCCTCTTTCGGCCCGGCACGACAATGCCGTTCTTAGTACTACAATCAGCATTTTAATCACGGTATTGACTTGTGGCCGGAACCAGGAGGACTTATAAACAACGAAAATAAAAGAAAGAAAGGTAATTTGAGTATTTTTATTGATAAGTTTACGGACGTCATTTAGGGACGGGAGAAATGAGATTTTCTCCGGCACAGATGTGTTCCTTTGCACGCAATCAGATAAACGAATGCCTGTTTTTAACAATTCAAGTGAAATACGGGATGGACGATGGTTATGAACGTTTTTGATGAGGCTGTTGAGTGGAACTTCCAATCGAGTCCTTTTGCTTGGCCGATTTTTCAAATTGAGAGTTTGCCCGTGGCGAAAGTTTACACGTGTTTCGAGGTGCTTTGCCACGTGATGGTTTTGAAGTCAGTTCTGCGTTGAGCTCCGGAGTGTAGACCGAGGAGGGGCGATGTCCTTCCCTCCTCATTAGCGTTCATTAGATGAATTAAGGCCCTTAATGAGAGCAGCGGGACCGCCCGGGTATTAATCCACCAGCCGACGTCACAAGGAACCACTAAACTACCAGACCTCATTCCTGCTAAACCTCGTTTCTATCGCCTTTAAACAACGATCATAACTGGTCTCTACGTTCGAAATTACTTTCGAAAACGACATCTCGACTTATCCCTTGGCCCAAACTTCGAAGACACAAAATTTGTGTCTAACTTATTTAATAGGAAGGGCAAATAAGTAGTCAAAGTTTCCGTACAAAAATACCTACTGCAAAAAAAAAAAAAAAAAAATGCGAGAAACACCAGAGACCAATTTTTATGCCGATTGGTAGATGACATTTCAAGTTACCTAAATGAGTAATTAACTAGTTGTAATTTGGAGTAGTGAATTAGAAGCGAAATCAGCAGAGCTGTGACTGGGGAGGGGAACGAGGGATCATATCAGCAGAGAAGCGAGTGAGGAGTAGGGATGGGAATCGATTTCCGATTTTTTGGAAAAATCGATTTTTTGTTCCGATTTTTCGATTTTTTTGAATTGATCTTCAGGTTCCGATTTTTTAGGTGAATCGATTTTTTACTTCAGATTTTTGTAAAAATCGTGAATCGATTTTTTACTACTGATTTTAAAAAAAATCTTGAATCGATTTTCGTCATTTATAAAAAGTAGTTTATTATTTCAAGTGATTTAAGCAAATTTCGAGTCTTAGGTCGATTAAAAATTATGATAATAGCTACCTAATAACAACAAAACTCACTAGTTACCAGCGACGTCTGCCAGACAGCGAAACTGATTACTCGTCTGATTAAATGTTTATTATCAAAATTTTTGAAAACTAATGCAATTTTAATTTTCCATAAATTTTTTTTAACCATTTTTTCTTGAATCCTACCTACATTAAATATATCTACCGTTATCACTCATTAAAAAAACTTTTTTTTGTAAGACCGATTTTTGAATCGATTTTCCAAAAAATCGATACTTTTATGGCGATTTTTTTTGGGAAATCGATTTGGAGCATCCGATTCTGAATCGATTTAAAAAATCGATACTTCTTACCGATTTCCCATCCCTCACTGAGGAGTCATTTTAGCAAAGCGGCGAATCAGCAGGCAAATGGGGAGCTTAAGCACAGAGGTGAATGCGGAGCCGATTCAGCACATCAGCAAATTGGAGAATGAAGAACCAAGTTGTAAGCAGGCGGCGGATCCGTCGACCCACTGAGCAAAGCAAAGAGCGACGGAAAACAGCCAGAACACCAGGACGTGGATTGTCCCCAACCCCATCACTTTCTCTGCCCACCATCGTTTGTTGTAGATGTCATCAGCTCTTTTCGGAGCTAACCAATGTGCTTTTGGCACGTTCACCCCTGGATTTTCGTGCCCTTGAGCCGTATCAAGGTTTTCCAAAGCATCGCCTTCTGAGGCCCTCAGCGCTTGTTCTCGACTACCAGCAGGCTCAACCGGAACGTCCAACCTTCCGAGGCACTCTCTGGACATGTCTGCGACTACCTTCGGGCTCGTGGCCCCAGCCCTTTGACCAGCTGGACCCAGGACTCAGGCGCCACCGTTGGATACGCCCCCGTATCCATCGCTGAGAGTCATTTCAGCTAAGAAACGAATGAGGAGTAATATCAGCAATGCGATGAATGAGAAGCCGAGTCACTTCAGCAGGTGGTGAATGTAGAGACAAATATGGAGCCATTTCAGCACAGAAGTGAATGAGAAGTGAGCAGTAGTAAGCCAGTCGAATGCCGAAAAACTGGAAGATTTGTGCCTGCTCCAATTCGTTCACTCATGGCACAGAAAAAGGAGGCGAGAAGGAACTGGCAACGTTCCCGTGACCCCACCAACAAAGCTGTATTCAACTACTGGTGCAGAAGAGTGAAGGAGGCGCTTATTGAGTTACGAAATGAACGATTCTCCTGGAAGGCAAACCTCAGCAGGACCCGGCCAGCTATCGCCCAATCAGCTTGCTACCTCTGCTGGGGAAGCTGTACGAGAAAATTCTTCTCAAGAGGTTAGAGAGTGCTCTTCAGGTGTCATCAATCATCCCGGACCATCAATTTGGGTTCAGAAGCGATCATTCCACGTCTCAGCAACTACACAGGGTTGTAGACTACATCCTGCATGGCTATGAACGAAAGAAGTATACTGCAGCAGCCTTTCTGGATGTACAGTCGGCGTTTGATAGAGTTTGGCACGATGGACTCCTCCTAAAAATCCGACCATTCCTCCCGAATTCCCTGTTCCTCTTCCTCAAGTCATTCTTGAGTGGAAGAACGTTTAGGGTGAAAATCGGCGAGGAATATTCGTCGTTCAAGACAATCAGCGCGGGAGTTCCACAAGGATCGCCTCTCAGCCCGCTTCTCTACAACGCCTACTGCCATGACTTCCCTGATACGTGTGACACGCTTCTGGCCCAGTTTGCAGACGACACAGGAATACTCGCTTCAGGAGACACCGTCATGGAGGCAAGATGGCACCTGAAGAGACACTTGGCTAAAACTGAAGAGTGGCTCAACAAATGGAAGGTGAAGGTCAATCCAACCAAGTCCTCGCTCATCACCTTCACGCTAAGGCCGGGAACAGTCTGCAACGTCAGTCTCTGTGGTGGTTTACTTCCAAGGAAAAGTCAAGTTCGGTATCTAGGTTTGACCCTAGACCGTAGACTAACTTGGAAGTACCACATCAAGAACGTCAGAGAGGCTATGAAAAAGAGGACATTCCTATGCTGGCCAATGCTGAATTGGAGATCCAAGCTGAGTTTGGAGAACAAGAAGCTCCTTTACTCGGCTCTCATAAGACCTATATGGACTTATGGCTGCGAGATCTGGGGTACAGCCTGCTACACTTCCACACAACAGATTCAGCGACAACAAAACAAGATCATCCGTTCCATAACAGGTGCCCCGTGGTACGTGAGAAACGACGTGCTCCGGGAAGACCTCCAATTATCCACAATTCAAGAGAACATCACTACACAATACACAAAACTGGTGGAGAAGGCCGAAGGAAACATGAATCCATGCGTCGCGGGAATCACAGCTCCACCAGGTTTTGCGACAAGACTCAAAAGAAGACATCTCAGACATAATCGTATCACTACTCTCACTGCTCATAACAACGCAGACATCCCATCCCAATCAAACTAACAGAACAACCCATCCAAAAAGCTCATCGAAGCTAGTGGAGAAAATAAAAAACTTTTGACTTTGACTTGACAATTATTTTCGATAAAAATACGAAAACAACAACAACAAGAGGTTAATATGGCCCGTTAGCACGAACAACTAGAATCCTAAAAACTCCATTGGGATTAAAGCCCAATCAGTAGGTGGAAGGAAGACACCATTATGGGAAATAATAAACAGTTTGGACTCGAGCTCGTCTGGCATTGTGTTCATAATTAGCCTCTTCCTCGATGCGCCTAAAGGCCAATTTACAATGATTATCAACTCCGAGGCGTATTAGTGTTATTAACTTCGTGGATGCTTCTGCGGCGTTCGACTACCGTCCACCTCGTAACAATGCTGAAATACATCTCCTAATTCCTGCCTTCTGTCACCGGTCTCTATAGAATGAGAGCGACCGTTTTTGTAAGGAGTTATTCAAAACAAATGGACGGTTTCGACCTTTTGTGTGGGGTTTTCCTTGTGGCCTTCCTTTGTCGCGGATGTAGATGATATGTTTAATAACATTCATTAGCAACCGAGGAACCCGCGTACCCGTGACTTTTCTTGGATGGGAATTCACACTGGGGGAATGGTCGAGTGAACATAAAAACTAGTCATTTTGAGGGTAGGAATAATAGTTTTGGTTTGGAGTCGAATTAGGAGTTGTATCGGCATAGAATGAGTAGCCGAAATACGGAGTTAGTTCAGCAAATCGGTGAATCAGGAGCCAAAATCTGGAGCAAGTTCAGCACACAAGTGAACGAGGTGGCAAAATGCGATACTAGACCACGTACCTGTACGTCAGCACATCAGCCATAATGCGAAGCTTATCACCAAACCTACTAGTCCAGAGCCAAACCCGAAACTCGTTTCCTCTTTCACTCTTCCTTGTTCACAATCACCTTACAAAGTCCCATTAATTGACCTTTTCAAGTTTGAAATCAATTCACGCCACGTCGACAACGAACGAAAACAGTTGAGGGGGACAGTCAAAATCGTTTGAAGTCCGAGTACACAACCTTTTGTTAACTAATCGTCGAGTTGGTTCCCTACTGAATATGTTCTAATCAACATTAACAAGGTAGCTCTTGAGCATGACAAGCAGAACAATGAAACCCCGTTCGTTCATCAAGCAGACGTTCTAAATTGAAGAAAAAAAAAGTTGGGGAAAAACTGAGGGATTGGAAGGTCGTCGTCGTACGTGTGGATTTGCAAAGAGGATTTTCGCCTCTCTCTCTCCCCCTCTTTTTTTTATCAAGAGGGACCCAAAAGGGGGAAATTTCGTGGGGAGATTTCCGCTTTTAAATGAGAGAATGAAAAACGATATTTTAGTTAATGAGGCAGAGTGTTAGCAACTCCGACTTGACAACGTCGCCCTTCACGCATTATTTAAAACTCGCAAGGTCACATTAGTCCCGTTCTGACTTTTTTTTTCCCCCAAAGGTGTAAAGGTGACGCTTTCTAAAACACCGAAGTATTTAATTTTTCCACACGCGACCTTTTTTCCCAAAGGATTTTTTTTCGTAATATAACTGATGAAACCGACGCCACCGAGTGAAAAGGTTACAACTTACTAATTTAATATTTTAATCAACTCGTACCAGAACACACTCGGGTATATTACCTCTTTTTATATATTCAATGTTATTATTTGATCTCGCAAATTTGATAATTTTTTTGCGAGTCCTATTTTACGCCGCATATCATTTTCACTTTACATGAGCTGTAATTAATCAGCCCCTCTCTTGTTTGAATTGGTTCTAATCGCGGTTCGCTGGATGAAGCCAAGTTTATCAGTTTGGAGGGGAAGAGGGCTCAGGTATAATCGTGAAAGCTAATGAGCATAATTGATCGGAATAATTAAGGTAAATGAAGCGTGGAGAGATTCCGAATTTTTCGCGTGATGCATCCAACCTTTTTCATGAGTGAACACGTGTAATTTACGGACAATTTCGAATACTTTCTTTTTTTCAACGGTAGCCGTTGAATGAAATATCCAACCGATACCTTTCGTTCGTGCAAAGTCGATCGGAAAGGCCGAACCAGCCTGACGTTTCGCCGACCGGTTTCCGGCCCATAATTTATATTTTTAAGCCCCTACGATGTGCCGCTTTTAAGACGTTTGAACCATTAAAGATGCCATCCTGAGGCCACTCGGAAGGAGGTTGCCCGGGAGAAAAAAAAAAACCGCCTTGAACAAGGTTGAAATTAGATGCGCGGATACTATGTAGGCAGGTTCCGCCATTAAACTCCTTCAAGAGGGTTTATAATGTGTTAATAAGTAAACACGGGAAAAGGAATAATAAAAATACCCATAAAAATGAACCCGCCTCTTGCGCAGAAGGTGAACTTCAAGTAATTGGCCGTTAAAATTAAATATCTGCCGTTTACATTCGAAAAAACGAATGTTCCCAAGTTGGTTCAGGTATAAACAACGTCAGCAAAATGCAGTGAGATTGCATAAAAGTGCAGATTCCTATTTGGATGAACATCAATAACGTAATGGCGCTGAGGGGTTTGATTTTTCCCGAATCGTACTTTTGATGTTTTCTAGTTTTTATTTTACTGTTGAGTGAAATATATTTTTATTACTGATTTGATAACTGCAGATTTGATCAAGAACCTCCCCAGGAAGGGCAAGGCGTTCCTCCTGAACTTGTACAATGCACTCTTGCGCCTTGGGTACATGCCAGCAGTGTGGAAACATGCTGTAGTCATAGTTGTTCTGAAGCCTGGCAAACCTCAGCAGGACCCGGCCAGCTATCGCCCAATCAGCTTGCTACCTCTGCTGGGGAAGCTGTACGAGAAAATTCTTCTCAAGAGGTTAGAGGTGTCTCTTCAGGTGACTCTTCAGGTGTCATCAATCATCCCGGACCATCAATTTGGGTTCAGAAGCGATCATTCCACGTCTCAGCAACTACACAGGGTTGTAGACTACATCCTGCATGGCTATGAACGAAAGAAGTATACTGCAGCAGCCTTTCTGGATGTACAGTCGGCGTTTGATAGAGTTTGGCACGATGGACTCCTCCTAAAAATCCGACCATTCCTCCCGAATTCCCTGTTCCTCTTCCTCAAGTCATTCTTGAGTGGAAGAACGTTTAGGGTGAAAATCGGCGAGGAATATTCGTCGTTCAAGACAATCAGCGCGGGAGTTCCACAAGGATCGCCTCTCAGCCCGCTTCTCTACAACGCCTACTGCCATGACTTCCCTGATACGTGTGACACGCTTCTGGCCCAGTTTGCAGACGACACAGGAATACTCGCTTCAGGAGACACCGTCATGGAGGCAAGATGGCACCTGAAGAGACACTTGGCTAAAGCTGAAGAGTGGCTCAACAAATGGAAGGTGAAGGTCAATCCAACCAAGTCCTCGCTCATCACCTTCACGCTAAGGCCGGGAACAGTCTGCAACGTCAGTCTCTGTGGTGGTTTACTTCCAAGGAAAAGTCAAGTTCGGTATCTAGGTTTGACCCTAGACCGTAGACTAACTTGGAAGTACCACATCAAGAACGTCAGAGAGGCATGAAAAAGAGGACATTCCTATGCTGGCCAATGCTGAATTGGAGATCCAAGCTGAGTTTGGAGAACAAGAAGCTCCTTTACTCGGCTCTCATAAGACCTATATGGACTTATGGCTGCGAGATCTGGGGTACAGCCTGCTACACTTCCACACAACAGATTCAGCGACAACAAAACAAGATCATCCGTTCCATAACAGGTGCCCCGTGGTACGTGAGAAACGACGTGCTCCGGGAAGACCTCCAATTATCCACAATTCAAGAGACCATCACTACACAATACACAAAACTGGTGGAGAAGGCCGAAGGAAACATGAATCCATGCGTCGCGGCAATCACAGCTCCACCAGGTTTTGCGACAAGACTCAAAAGAAGACATCTCAGACATAATCGTATCACTACTCTCACTGCTCATAACAACGCAGACATCCCATCCCAATCAAACTAACAGAACAACCCATCCAAAAAGCTCATCAAAGCTAGTGGAGAAAATAAAAACTTTTGACTTTGACTTTGATTTTTATTACTCAACGTTGAGGGGGGGCCGAAAATGGCCGGAGGTATGCGCAGGAGTGTCGAGCGTTGTGGGGCTTCATGCAGGGTCATTTTCGAAGTAATTTTGGGACTTCGATTGGTTTATGATGCACTCAGTAATGTACTCTGGAAAAATCTATGATTACCAATAATCGTTTTTCAATTTTTTTAGCATCGACGTAACTGCTCTTAAACGTTAGTTGGGGAGGGAGACGCGAGAGTGTCACTTTTATATATTTCGTACCTAATATACAATTATACGTTAGGCCACTAGTTTGGCATCCTCACTTGTCTTAACGTTAGGCCACTAGTTCGGCGTTGGACGGTTTCAAGATGGGTTTCAATCCCACGGTTAATAAAGCGTGTTCCATGTTTCATGAATTTCAGCCGTAGGCTCTACAAAGCAATCCAGGGGTACAGCGAGCTTGCCCCCTGGCGAGGCCCAAAACGGCGATTTTTTTCACATTTTATATCATTTTATTTTTTTCACATTTTATTTTAGTTATTTTTCTACATTTTATTTAACGCTTTTCCGCATTTTTTTTTTTTTTTTTTTTTGTAGGTGTCAATATGCGGTGCGGGGAAATTTAATTGCGTTCCAGGTCTGATGTTGTCCCTCCTCATCTTTCCCTCTCGTTATTGCAAAGCTGGATGAATAATACGTAACATTCGTTGACGTTAGGCGGGTTAATTACAAGTTAACGTCTGCTGCGGTTGATGCGATGCGACCGTTTTGTTTAGCGGCGTTGCGCAACAAAGCGGAAAGCCACGGAATCCCTTTCTCACCCTCTGACAGGAGCTTGTTACTCATATCCCCCCTCTCGTCGTCTGTCTCCCGAGTATAATTATTGGCTCTAATTAACGTCTGGTCGAACTTGAAGGATCGAGGCTGGCCGTAGTCCTTATTAAGGACCTTAGGTAGAACCAGGAAATGAAAATGAGGTGGCGAAACGGGCTGACAAAGAGCGCCGACTATGCGAAATGAAAGATTTCGAAGTGCGTGGGAAAAGGTGAATTACGTTGAGTTCGATGCTACCTATTCTTATTTTGACGTCGATAGTCAAAGAGTTCGACCTCTCGTTCTCAAAGACACAAATCAGCAGCGTAATGAATGAAATAGCAGTGAAGGAAGTGAGAATTGAAATCAGAATGATACATAGCAGGACAGTGAGTCACATTAGCTGAACAGTGAGGGAGGAGTCAAATCGCCAGAACTGTAATTGAAGTGTCGAATCAGCAGAACAGTGAGGGAGGAGCCACATCAGCAGAAAAGTGAGTGAGGCATCGAATCAGCAGAACAGTGATGGAGGAGTCACATCAGCAGAACAGTGTGTGAGACGGCAAATCAGCAGAACAGTGAGTGATGAGTCACATCGTCAGAACTGTGATTGAAGCGTCAAATCAGCAGAACTGTTAGTTGGAAATTCTCCATTCTTTTTATGTATTTATTATTTCTAAATAAAAATACCATACGACCATAAAAACAGACCCAGATAATAACACCGTCCTGAACCGTGTTTAGACGGCACATCCATAGATGATTGATGATTCTTCTCGCATTCCCCACCTAAAACTCCTGATGTAATTAATCCCCGGGCTCATAACCGCCGCACGGGTTTAATAGGTGGGCTGGCCTCTTCTTATTTTGGAATCCTCTCCAGAGTGACTCCCCTCCTATCCGGTCGTTATAACGAGGGACGATGAACATCAGGGGTCCGGTCTATTGCGCCGCTTTTGATGTCAATTGCGCCGGAGGGGGGTAGGTCAGTTGCGCCGCTTGAACTGAACCTACCTATAGGCGCAACTGACATCGACCATTTTCAATACCACGTCAATTGCGCATATACTCCACAACCAAAAACTGACTATTACTATATTTTATTGTTATTAACTACCTTTCTAAGGTTTCGGGAGTGATGCTCCTTCGTCGAATGAGCTCCTTTAATGATTTTTGAAATTATTTTTCCTGCAAAGGTCGTGCTTCAAAAGTTACGAAAACGGGTCCATAGTGCAGAAACCCCGTTTCAATTATTTATAGGGCCTTAGGAAAAATATGATATTTGAATTCCGAGGTCTGGAGAGGGTACATGAGGTGGGCTGCTTCGTTGTCTTTTGATTGGCCGGGAGATCCCTCTCTCTCTCATCTACGCAAGTCAGGCAACTATACTACGCGAAAAGTCGACCCCGAAAATCGAAAATCGGGTTAATCATTATAGAAGGTCATTCGAAAATTGAGCATCGAGGTTATTATCAAAGAAGGTTATTCAAAAATCGACTTGGGCCGAGTGTTTGTGTTCCGATTCTATTCAGATTTGTTATTTAGCGCTCTGGCGGCTCAGTGCCCAACTACTCGACGCCCAGCCTGGCGAGGTGTGACGTCAAATTTGCCCGGCGTTCATTTCAAAATCTCTAACATTTCGAAAACAGCTCAGCACGTACCTATACGGATTTTCGAACTAAAAATTGGGGTGTATGGGTTTTAAAGGGTGCTGAATCCGAATATGTGGTCAGAAATGCTGAATTCTGACCTTTTCAAGAAGCCCATTCCTGGCTATTTGTAGTCAGTCGACAAACCGCACTCCTGAATTTTCCGCCACCAACTTTGGGTCAGGTGAAATTTACAACCTTAGATCGAAAGGGTAGGGCACACGATTTTTGCTGCATTATGAATTGCGATTTCAAAATCAGCACACAATGTACGCCATGCTAATGTTGAGCCTTCGGGCAACAAGGACGAGCATTTATTGACTAGCAACTGAAACGCCTTTATATAGCTATCTAATTTCTTGTCAACTATGAGAAAAAATACGAGTGGAATGTAGTGCCTATTCTCACAAGCGTGCACGGTAAACATTTGTGTGAAGAATTTTGCCCTACACTTGAATGTTCCATCAACATACCTACATTACAGTCGTCCTGGCCAAAAACTGCAAATTTTGCTCTGTTGTGAACATAATCATCCCGTCAGAAGCACTATTGTAAAAAACGAAAGGCTCACCGTTATGAGTTTTTACGTTCATCGCACCAACGCATTCGTGCACTTCCGATGCATTTCGCGGCAACTTTGGACGTTCGTTGGATCGGGCCCAATGAACAACTCGACTAATGTACTGGGCGTCTTTTTTCGTCATTTCGGTAATTGGAAAATCGTGTTTGAGTGAATGAAACAACTTGCTTGGTCGTTCGTTGATTTGGTTAACCGCCTTAACACAATTACTAACTTGTTGGCGCAAAAGGACTGACTGTTCGTCTGGCGTATGGTTGTGATCCAAGGAACTGTCGACAACGAGTAATTCACCTAACGAGTCATATTTCGCGTATGCTGAACAGGTCTTTTTAGCGCACCGGTATTTCACAACTTCATTCGCCAAAGTCCCGATGAAACGAAATTTAAAACCGCTGATGACTTTCAGAATCGTGCCACGTTCACTCCACATTTCACCGGTTTCCATATTGTAGGTCCGCACGTACCTTTAACCGAGATTAAACTGATCACTTGGAAGCAACTGTGATGAACAGGACGATAACAAACAAAACATGGAATCCCCCCCGAGCGCAGTTGACATTACCTTCACACCTTGCCCTCGAACGAACCTCATTAGTGCTTCGTACATCGGCTTAGTCATAATCCTATTACTCAGGCGCAACTGACCTGCTACCGAACATCAAGTTGAGTCGAAGTTTGAGAATGCAAACGACTTGTATTGACTGAAGGGCGAGATATTCGGTGGAAACCAAGTACAACAATAATTTGGGTGTTTTAGCCAATTGTTTTGTCTTTTTGGTTTATTATTCTTGGAATAATACACGTATGTAATCGCGACGGAGGTCGACGACTCCGATCGGCCTCAAAATTTGACATTATCCGTTTCAAGAGGTCTACATTCCAAAACCGAAATGTCTGTCCGCCGTCCGGGCCGTTTTGGGCAGTAGGAATTTTTTTTAATCTGAAATTTTGACAAAATACTTGGTTTACTATCTAGTTGTGCCCGCAAGGTTTTCAGCCCGATCGCCCAAACCCGTGGGGTGCTATGGGGCTAAAATGTAGCTACGGGAGGGGTTTTTGAAGGTTTTCGGCTACGGGGTCGAGTTAGGTGTCGTTTTGGAAGTATTTTTGGACGTATAATCCATTTTTGGCCGTCCCGGAACGATCAGATTTCACTGTGGGGATCTATGGCGCTTTCACGGGGCAACAAATGGTTGTTTTTAGGATCCCAGGCCCCCTAACATGCAACGCGTGCGGACGTTCCTTCAACTCCAAGAACGCCCTCACCCACCATCTGAGACGGACCCATCCGGAAAGATTTGTTGAGGTCCAGGCGGCAGAGGATACCCCCAGGGGCCGCCATAAATATTGGAGCCAGGAAGAAATGCTCATCATGGCAAGGAACGAGATTAGGATACGAGCCACCCACCTGACGGAGCGAGGTATATGCCAAGGACTGATGGAGCACCTACCTGGCAGGAGTTATGAACAAGTTCGACGACACAGACGACAGCAGTCCTACATCAACATTAGGGATGCCTTACTAATTAACCCGGAGATGGGAGATCGTGTTAGCGAAGAGTTTGTGCAGCCAGCAGTGCCTGAGCTGGACACCACATCAGAGTTGGATGAGGAGACCATCCTAGACCTCGCTATATTGGAAGACCTGGAGACCAATGACGGTTGGACAGAGGAGGATCAACGGCTCTTGCTGCCTGGGATCAGAGAAGTGCTGGAAGGTAGGGACGGCATGCCCAGTATCCACCAGTGGGTAATTGCAAAGTTCGGGGAGCCTCGCCCTTGGCGATCTAGAGCAACTGATGGAGCACGACCACGAACGGCACCGTCGATCAGCGAACTCTGGAAGACAGACCGGCGAGCTGCCCTCGATGAGATTTTGACCGACGGATTGGCACGGTCAGGCGCAGTCAACCCTGAAGCAGCAACAATCCAATATTGGAGAGACCAGTTTGAGCGCGCCTCGACTCCGTGGCCGGACGGCGTGCAGCCTGCATGCCCGGGGAATGACACAATGGTTGGCGTGTTTCAGCCAATCTCTGACCAGGAGCTCGATGAGCACCGCCTGCGAAGGGGAGCGGCGGGCGTGGACGGCATTCTGCCAGGCCAATGGAACACACTGCCGCATAGGTACAAAAGACTGATCTTCCATACGATTCTACGCCAGAAGGAAGCACCTGAATGGATGACGTTGGGGCGCACCACACTTATTCCCAAGGTGACTAGACCAGTGAGGCCTGATCAATATCGACCGATCACTGTCCCGTCGGTGATGTTGAGGCACCTACACAAGATCTTGGCAGCCAGGTTGATGCAGAATGTCCGGCATTGTCGGGACCAACGGGGCTTGATCAGTAACGTCGACGGTATTGGCCAAAACGTAACTCTTAAAGGGACCATATTGGCGGAAGCAAAACGGAAATTTAGGGAGCTGCACCTGGTGGTGGTCGACGTGGCCAAGGCCTTTGATTCTGTTAGCCACGATGCAATTAGAGCTGTGATGGTGGCACGAGGGTGGTCTCCGTCTTTGGTCCACTATATTATGAAGTTGTATGGATCTTCCAGCACCATCTTGGGCGGACAACGTATACGGTGCCAAGCTGGAGTTCGGCAGGGAGACCCGCTCTCTGGCACTCTTTTCAACGCAGTCATGGATCATGCCCTGATGTCGCTACCTAGCAGAATTGGCTTCACTTGCCGTGGGAAACGATGGCGATCGATTGCGTTCGCAGACGACGCGTGTTTGTTGGCGGCATCGGCCGCTGGGATACGGGTGCTCATCAGAAGTTTCCGCGAAGCTCTACAACACTGCGGGTTGTCGATCAACGCCGGCAAGTCTCTCTATGTGCCATTGGTTCCTAGGAAGGGTAAGTTGGCTGTGACTGCCAGTCTGGGTGACCTAGATGATATACCGGTAGCTCGCTCGAATGCCGTATGGAACTACCTCGGCGTAACATTTAATCCCTATGGCCCAGTCAGACCGGATCCCAACAAAGCTATCACGGACTTAGGCAAGATAATTCGGTCGACTCTTGGACCCCTGACGAAGTTAGAGGCAATCAGAACCCACTGGCAACCGTCGCTTGTGCATGGACTTGTTTTAACTGCACACACGAAGAAACAGCTCCAATGGCTTGACATACGAGTGCGAGGAATTCTACGATCATTCCTAAGGCTGCCCAGAGATGTTCCCAATGCGTTCTTCTACGCCCCCGTGGCGGATGGAGGGCTGGGTTTGATGTGCTTTTTAGCGCTTATCCCCTTGCTACGGAAGAAGCGTGTCAGCGAGGCCCGTAATACTTTGTTTCGTGAAGACAACAGTGGCATTGAATCATCGACACTTGACAGGCGCCGCGAGCGGGCAGCTGCATGGCATAACACTGTCGACGGAGCAGACATGAAAATTGCTCGGGATGTTCCCCAGTCAACAGCCTGGATGCGTAATACCAACGAACGGGTGCCCGTGTGGCGGACCCTGGCGGCGATCAAGACATACGCAGCTGCTATACCGCTGCGGGCACGGATGACTAGAGGCCGGGCAGGTTCGGCAGCATGTCGTGAAGGATGCCCCCAACGCGAGACGCCGAACCATGTGCTGCAAGTTTGTCCATCTATGCGTGAAGCACGTTGCAAACGACATAACGCTGTCTGTGCCCTGTTTGGTGAATATGCTCGGCGGAAGGGTTGGAATGTGTGGACGGAGACCCTGATTAGGACCGACGAACAAGCCATTCGACCCGACGTCATAATCAAGAAAGATGACACTGCTTATGTCGTCGAGGTGGCCATCTCGACAAACTCTCCGACCTTTCCCTTGCGCACCCTCCTGAATAGGAAGAAATCTAAGTACGGGACTCCGGTAGCGATGCAAGCCGTCAGGGAGCTCACAGATTCGACGGTGGTGGAGGTACTTCCAGCTATTCTCCAATGGCGTGGACTCTGGGACGCACACGCGGCGAGGGGGCTCCGAAGGATCTTTCCGCCGTTCATATTGGAGTGGGCTGCCAGGAGAACGTTGGACGGTAGTGGCTTTATATGGGCTGCCTTTAGACGCAGACACCTAGCGGGGGCTCATTGAGCCCCCCCAAGGTCAGTATTCCCGTCCCTTATATTTTCTCCCGGTATTGATGCACCTTCTGATGCGCTACCTGTATTTGTTTCCGATGGACACGGCGAGGGACACAACGCCTCCCTGGGGAGACACCACGTCCCCCTATCCCCCCGGTGCAGCTACCTGGACCCCAAGGACCACGGCGACAAGAAGAGTTTATTACATGAATCATTTAAAATTGTATTGAAGTAGTATAAACCAATAAATATTTGTTAATGGACGTATAATCCATTTTTGGCCGTCCCGGAACGATCAGATTTCACTGTGGGGATCTATGGCGCTTTCACGGGGCAACAAATGGTTGTTTTTAGGATCCCAGGAGGTCAAATATTTTTCGAGTAAAAAAGCAAATTTTTTTTATTGACAGAATTAAATTTTTGCGCAGGTAACCTATATCAAAGAATAATAAACCCTTGTGTAAAATTTGCGCGGTTTTTTTAAAACTTTGAGAGCACTTAGGGTGGTTTCTTGTCCTTGAAAATCAAACTCCGGTTTATTATAGTGGTCGAACAGTTCTGGAACTCCCTGAAATCGATTGCGGGACGAAAAATCATCAGTCGGCCAATTCTTCAAAATCGTTATGATGGCGTCCAAAATCGTTGACACCTCATTGCGAAAACTGGTTGATTACATGAAGTAAACCTAAAGTTTCTTCATCTGATTAAGTAGGTACCTAATTTTTGTTTTTGCGGTTTCGTTTGGAATAATTCCTACATTTAGGTATGTATGAATACATAAAGATTCGAATTCGCGAATTCGCTTCATGATGAAACAGTGTTTCACAAACACACACACGCACATTGTGTAACATTTCCACAAAATGAGATGTCAAAAATGAAATGCCGGTCCATTCCGTTTTTGACAGCAGGATTTTTTCTTAACGTGAAAGTTTGGCAAAATACTTAGTTCTCCATCTAGTTTGTAATAATCAGCCAGATCAAGTGGGGCTCTGTGGGGCTAAAAAGGGGCTACGGGAGGGTTTTTTGAAGGTTTTCAGCTATGGGGTCGAGTTAGGTGTCGTTTTCGGAATATTTTTGAACGCATAGTCCATTTTTAGGGGTCCCACGTCCTTCCAAATATTGTACAGGAATTTTTGTCATGATTTATTATTGACAGAATTAGGATAATTTTTGCAGTTTGTTGTGTAAGGTTTGCAGCGTTTGAAGCAGATTTGCAACCACTGATGATGGAGGCTCTCATGCCTTTGAAACGCCCGGATGAGAAAATAACGAAGTAAGTAGCAGTTTTTGGCCTAATTAAAACATGCTGAGGAACTCCTCGGACCCTAACTAGATTTGCAGCGTTTTTCACGTATAATTTTGCTAATAATAATTATTATTGTAGTTATTATAACGGCATTCATCACCCCTTCAATACAGGCCGGTTAGACCACATCAGGAGGCACACAGGTTGAGAACCACCGGCTCCCAGAGGTCATCGTGCAGTTCATTCAAGTCACTGGGAAGCCGCCGAGTTTTCGCGGGATTTGCGCGGAGGTTCAGCCGCCTCCTCCCCACGCGGAACCCGCCCATTCCGCCCGATAAGCCCCACGATGCACTGCAGTCCTGATAATGCAACTGTCGGGTACACTGGGCCAAAACCCGTTGACATCACTTCGGTACAGAGGCTCAAAGCCAGAAACACGTAAAAGCACAAAACTGCATCAAAATCGGCTAAAATGATTCACACCGTATTCCAACGTGGCTAACCTTGATCACACCAGGTGTGATTAGGTCCTAATTGATCGAAAAATTAAATTTAGCTCCAAACAATTAAATCACTTTATAATGCGTTTTTCTATTTGCCACTTCCAACTCAAGTGCTGATACGAGGCCCTCCAGTCAATGCCGCACATTATCCTCAATGTTATGCACTATCGACCATGTTGGCATTGATTAATTTAGCAATTAGTTGTATATGTTTACATACCATCCTAATGGAAAGACAACTGTTTTCAATCACAAATAGAATTTACTGGCGTGACAACAACAATCTAGGTCATCGTAAGGCGGGACTACTAATAATAAGAAGAGTGGTTTGTTGAATACGAGACGTAGATGCAGACCACTTAGTGGTTTGGGGATTGTTTGGTGGAGTTTGGTGAAGATGGGCTGGAGGTTTGAAGGAATTTAGTAAGCCACCGGTTTCTTAAAACAAATTGTGCTCCTGTAGTTCAACCCCAGTCTGGACGACAACCAGAAAAAAATTGCAAACTGGATATATTTTGGATTTAGAAGAGTTAGTTTTGAGCATGTAACGAGGAATCTCTTGTCAGGAGAAAGTACCACAGAAACCGCGATGGTGTGTAAGTTCTTTGAGGTTTAGAATTTTTAAATTTAGGCTCTTAGAAGAGGCAGGCTTAGCCTGAAACTTTGAAGAAGAAAAAAGGTTTGTTTATGCTTGATTTTTCCCAGGATTAATAATATTAGGAATATTTGAACCGTTTCGGAACCAAATAGTATTAGGAATAAATTAAATTTGAAGTAAAAAATCAGTACATAATATGTACTATATACATAATATATTATATTGGAAATTGAGAAATCTCTTAATTTTTTTTTTTTTTTTTTTTTTTTTCGTTTGTAACTCTTTTTTGCTCTGTGCAAACATATATACGACAATTGAAACAGGCGATTATTATATTTTCTTTTTGTATGTTGGAACCCAATGCAATGTATGGGTATTTATACCCAACGCAATAAAGATATATTTGATTTGAGATGACAATGAATGAGGGCAGTAAATTGTGCTACAGGATGCCAGAATGTTCTGGTAGTGATGTTCCTCACTCATACTCTGCTGGTTCTGCTCCTCTTTTGATTCAGCTTTCCACTCAATGTTCAGCTTATTTCACTCTTCATTCTCCACTCTGCTGACTTTGCCCTTCATTCACTACTCTGCTGATTTCACCCTTCATTCACTACTCTGCTGATTTCACTCTTCATTCTCTACTTTGCTGATTTTGCTCTTCGTAGGAGCACCCTGTAAAACAGATGTTGAGGGTGTATATATACATGAATTTGTTTTCCTACGTCAGAATTTAAAATCACTGGCACTCAGACATCGGCCAACCACTTTCTCGGACAGAAGGCCTCGCTTCGCTCGGCCGACCACCGCGCGTTGCGGGTCTCCTGGGTGGCCGTCTGGATGCTTCCCTTCTCTTGCACTGCGTTGGCCTGCACCCATGGGTGCACCTCGTCTGTGTTCCCGCTGTGCCTAGCCGTTCGCCGTACCTTTCTCAGCGACAAACTAGTAGTTTGAAACTACCTGCAACATCACCCTCTCTCTCGTCTCGTATGACGAATTTCCTCGCGTCGGATTTCCCCACAATCGATCTGTTTCACCAGCCACTTCTTGCCATCAGGTCCGGCTTATACGACCTTCTCCAAGAGCAACGCCTCCAGCTCTGAATTTTTTGGTGTTGTTTGTTTTGTTTCCCCCGTAAGGTCAATTTCTGATTCCCTACTTTTCCTCTCATCGTCTATGTCAGTCATATTATATTCACATTGTATCGCCGGAAGGCTTTTACAAATAAACCTTCTCATTCATTCATTCATATTATATTCATAGACATACTGATACCTTCTATTTCTTGTTATATTGGGCTCGACTCGTATTGTTTATTAAATAATTACATAAAGGCATCAATTTGAATTTAAAAATTCCCCTCGTCCTAGGAAATAAATGCTGGGCCACCGACGGGAGAAGAGGGATTTTTGCACGCTCGCGTCGCGACTGTAGCGCGACCCGCTCCTCCCGTCGGTACCATTTCAGGCAGGCTGGCAATACCTGCTCAAGGTTTGGGATTTCCCCACACTCTTCATTCACCACGCTGCTGATTTCACTCTTCATTCACTACTTGGCTGTTTTTACTCCTCATCCACCACTCTGCTCAGCTCACTCTTCTTTCACCACACCTCTGATTTCACTCTCCACTACCCATTTTTTGTATCCATTCAAACTTTGTATTGGGAGTTATGGCAAGTAAAACTTGAAAAACAAAGAAATGGGACAAGTGGGAGTCAAAAATACCGCCGTCATAATTAGATTGAAAAATTTAATGAATCTTCAGTAATAATAATTATTACTGAAGATTCATTATAATCAAAATAGTTTAATGGCTCATCAATTATTGATGATCCATTAAATTATTTCCAACCTAATTATGATAGTATCAGCGATAATTATTATAGCTATTTTTATAAGACAAAGTTTAATTCCTTTTTAAAAAGATTTTTATAATAAGAAAATTTTTATCGTCAAAAAATAGACAAAACCTAGCGGCATAAATTAGGCGTTTAAGAGCCTCGAAACCTCCTCGTAGGGATTGTGTCCCCCCCCCCCCCCCCCCTAAATTCCAACCAATAAGAAGATCCGAAGCCAAAAATGTCAACTAGAAGAAAAAAAAATCTCTTTCGTTAACCATAGCATTCTGCATCGGGCTTTTGCGTCTCATCCTCTCCAAGCTCCGCCTCGCATGACATAACAACAAACACATCAACAATGATACTTTTTTTTTTAAATATTATTATTATTATACAGTGAGATACCCACCGGAGGCACCGGCCCTCACACTCGTCAAGTTTGATCCTCCGACCAACCGCAGATGGCGTTTTACGGGCGTTCCGTAGACTACACAAACGGAGATGCGATACGCGTAATAAGATTTTTATAATATTTCATCCGAGCGGAGAATGATTTTTTTTTTTAAGCAAGAAATGGTTTGCTGGACTTAAACATTATACACAGGTACTATTGTAAAATTAAAAGAAGGAGCGAACAAATTCACTATTTGTAAAATTATGTAGCACGCATTTCATTTCATGATTTATAAAGTTTGAGTTTTCTACCCAAATTATGGATAAACAAAATCCTTATGGGTTTATTTTCGGTTTCTTTTTATTGTGCTCTTAAGCCGCGCCAGCTTAGAGAACTCGTGGGGGAGGCTTCACCTCCCCTGTCCCAGAGTGTCCCTTATCTCGCCGCCAGGTATCCTCTCACTGAACGACTATATTGTCAGAAGACAATCAACGCAGTGGCTTTTTGATTGGGGCTGCTGTCCAGGCCTCCCCAGCTGACAATTCAGAGCGGGAAGCCGGGTCAGCGGACCCAATATTTTCACGCTTCCAGCCATCCTGCGGCTCGTGCTTCCTCCAATATTTCCAATTTCCGCCAGAAGGTCGAGTGAGGTGACGTGTTCGAAACACTTTTTGACTCAGAATCGATAAAAAAAAAATTACGAACCAACAATAATAATACGCTCTTCTGAAATTTAAATTGCAGTTTTTAAATAATATTAGAATTAATTCATATAACGCAAAAATGATGAAATTGCTTTAATGAACTTCCTTGAAAGTTATTATCGAGTCGTTTGAAGCAAATTATAAGGGATATTACAACTTGATCATTACTCATAATCATCATGGCCGACAACTGCAGAGTGAAACTTGATGCGGCCACCAGGAACTAACAGCAGCCTCTCGAAATACTCCGAGAGTAATTTAACCCGTAATGAGCTTCCCTCCCCGTGTTCGTCGTTCTCACGTAATTATTTGTATTTTCGTTAATTACCTTCGTATTTCCAACCTTTTAATTAGTATTTTTCGTTAGAGTGGGGGAGAAGATAACCTTCCTTGGGAGACAACGTTAAAAAAAAAGTGTCGACACGAGAAAACGACGCCGACTGGTTGATTTTAACGACGCGTCAATTACTCGGGGGGGGGGGGGGGGGGGGGACATTGCGTGCGAAGAAGGAACACACATTATTTTTAAAAGGTCGTGTTTTCCGGAGGGGGAGAGGGGGAGAAGTGTTGGCCATACAAGCTGTTGATGGGCCGTCAAAAAGGATGTTGATTGTTGTAAAACACTAACTGATAAATCAGTAGAAAATTTCCTATATTTGCAATCAGAGGCGCGTAAATGTGGAAATTGAAGTTTTTGCAGTAAAATGTCAAAAAATCAACATGAAATTATGATACATATCGAACAAAGCATATATATAATTTTTGTTCTTTTTTTAATCTATTTATTTTATTTTTAATTTTAAAAATTTTTAATTTAATTAATTTTTAATTTTTTAAATGTTTTTATCAATTTAATATTATTATATCGAAACAAATTGAAAATTATAATATTATTATATTTTAAAATTTTATTTGTTTTTTAATTTTTTTGTTAAATTTTTTTCGGGTGAGGTGGACTGTCTGCACTGTCGGCAAACACCACACTGTTTTTTTCGGGGTCTACAGCTTCAAATTCTACGAGATGCTCGAGCTCAACGGTCCAACAGACGCATAACTCCTCCGACAAGTGACCCACGTCCTCCTTCAAATCGAATCTCAAACGGGGCAGACAACTAGTGTCAAGGAAGCATAAACAAACTGTACAGCGAAAAGGGGAATCAATTGAGTTGAAGCGATGCAAGACCGCCACCTCCACCTCGACCACAATGACCGCTCGGTATTGCAAGCTGCCCCCCCTTAAATTAGTGACCTCCGGCCAATTTGGGCCTCAACTGAACGGGCCAAGTGGGTGAACTGACCTCGGAGAACTGCCGAACTGGAGGCATATCCCCCAAAAACGGTTTTGAGGGCGGGGTGGTGGCTGAAGAGGTCGAAATTGAACAGTTTAGATGTCAAATTCGGGTTTCATTTCGCTCAAAAGCTCAATTTTTAGCCCCGCGAAAGCCCCGTAGATCCCCTCGGTGGAATCCGAGGGTTCTGGTATCCTCAAAAATTAATTCTACTTGTAAAAACACTTAGAAAACGACGCCTAACTCGACCCCATAGCCTAAACCCCTCCCGATCGGGATAAAAAGCTTTTGGGCGCAGCTAGATGGTGAGGAGAAAAGTTAGCGAAAATAATTTACGGCGACTGAGTGGCTGCATGAAGGTAGTTAGCCCTGGATAAACATAAAAATGACGTTTTGAAACTGATTCAAGTTTAAAACAACGCTACCAGTTTGAAAAAAAGCTTATGTTAGCACTAGAATTTTATTAGAATTAAATTACAACATTCCCCGAAAAATCATCATTGGGCTCAAAATTATCACAGAAACCCGACTCATGCATGGTCTTAACGAAGAATCTACCAGCCAGCCACAATTCCCGACTTCCGGAACCTGAAGGAACCCAAGTTGTCTTGACAGCTAAGATGTAACTCAATTTCATTTTAACACCAACTATAATAACATCGAACGAATGCCAAAGCTCAATTCACTCTACTTCAATTGCATCGTGTAAAATTTGCACGTGAGCTGCATTTAATACAGCTCACGGAAGAACCTTAAGTTTTTGTAAAACCGAGATTTTGGAAAATTGGTAAAACTCAATGGGCAATATTTAATCTTTTCCTCAGTTTCTACAAGTCCATAATAATTGCCCCGTAACAGATAGTAACAGTGTAATGAATGGTATTGAAGTAAAGCTGCTTAAAAACGTTAAAAATTCTATACTTGTAGTGTGAACACCTACGTGAAGCTTAATCATCCATTTTTGACCATCAATCACACAGACGGAAACCGATGCATATTGCATGTCGATTCAAGCGGCAAGAAGTCAAAAGATAAGCGGTTACTCCCTCCAGACGGCCCTGAGACTTTCATCAGCAGCAAAACAGAGCGAGGGCATTATCTGAGAATAATATCTCTGCGTTAAAAACGGCTAACATTTTTAAATTGCGAAATGACAAAAAAAAAAAAAAAAAACCTAAAATTGGCCATAGTTCAAGAAATCATGGGGCTCCCGAGAAAACGGAGGCCATTTTCGGATTGAAAAGTCGACTTTTAGGCCAGTTGCTAAAAACCACCATAAAAATATAGTAGATGAAATATATTTCATAGTACTATTTATAGTAATATATAGAGTACTTGAAAGAAAAACATAGTATAAAATGCTGATTATTTGTTTTTTTTTTCGGCATAATTTGTAACCTTCGACACTCCGGGTCATGTACTAATAATTATTGTATGACACTCCGGGTAATTGTTATTGTAAATACCCTGAACACTTCTTTTTTTCCTGTATTGATAAATTTATTGTTTGAGACTATACGAGATACGGCCCTCCGAGTTTGGGCCATTTTTTATACTAGATAGCTAAAACTTACTACATTTTGAGACCAAAATTATTTTCAGTTTCT
Source organism: Pilophorus perplexus (assembly GCA_955831195.1). NCBI lineage: Eukaryota > Metazoa > Arthropoda > Insecta > Hemiptera > Miridae > Pilophorus > Pilophorus perplexus. The sequence continues at coordinate 21,658,473 of OY037015.1, forward strand.
GACCATTTTGATCGTGAAGGTTTTTCGACTATGACATCCTCATAACTTTGTTTACTGGATACAATTTGTGGCATGTTGAGACTAACCGCAGCTCTTTAGATACGCTCCGAGGCTCAGCGTTCCAACTTGACATCACCCGGTAAGCGGAAAACCACAATTTTCAGAAGGTTTTCGGCTGTAACTCGGGAAATATTGTTCCGATTGCAAATTTACTTTTTCTCGTGAAAGCTGAATAAATTCCCCATCGCGGCTACTCCGTGAAAAATTTCGATTTGAGCTTTGATTAGGGAGGTGCGGACACGGCAAAAAAATGGCAAATTTTGAAAAAAGGAGTTATGAGCAAAAATGTACAAAAAAACACTTTTTTTCTTCAAAATTTGCCATTTTTTGCCGCGTCCGCACCTCCCTTATCATGTTCAGCGCCAAATAATATTTTACATATTATGTCCATGACAACGGGTCTTAGCCCCTGCTGTGGGAGTAAAAGGAGTGTTAAGGTTGTAAAAATGTTCATGCACTTTCATTTGAGCGGAAGTAGGTTCGCGTAGGCAGACTTGTTTTCGAGATGATGACTGAAATCTGAAAATAGTGAAACCACTGTTTTGGGGCAAATCAGGTACAACCTTCTAACATGAGTTTTATAAGAGTTGGATAATGACGTTGACCAGCCATCATGATGAGGAAAGTAGCCGATATGTGAATTTGTCGTTTAGCCTGCGTTTGGTCGAGTATTAATCAACCTGAGAGACATTATTGAGAGGTTTTAGTGTCATTGGTTCCTTTTTGTCTATCAGGTCCTGCATGGGTTTTCGAGAGTGATGGAAGTAGTCCTATAAAACCGTTGATAGAGTACAGTTTTTATGCAAACAACCAGCAGTCGTTCAAAGTGACGCGCAATTTTTAAAACTATTTAGATAGGTATTAAACTTTAAAGATCACATTGAAGATATCATTAGCGAGTCCACAAAATAAACACTGAGTCAGTCAGTGTTTCTTTTGTAGGGCAGTTATCAAACTCAAGATGGCTTTTACTCTTTGCCATTAATTGTCCCAATTCAGGTTGGGACCAGGCATTACTTGAGCTAAAAAACGGAGGGTGAATTGGTCGTTTTATGATAAGGGGCCGCATTCCGGAGGTTCCTTCGTGCATCAACTCGAATACCTCATCGCGATTTAGTTTGATTAAGTCCCTTCAAGGTAACGCGGATTTTTATCGCTCAACCTGTTCACTTTGTGGACTCCGCTGATCTCAACTGAACCCGTTCTTCAACCTACGCCTTGAATTTGTTTCATAAAATTGAGACAAATTTAATAGTGTTTAAAAGTTATTTGGAACTTGTTTTCATGTGTTGTAAATTTTACAATATTATTAAATATCCTTGTTAGTTGGACATTAACTTTCATCCAGTTCTTCGATTTGAAGCGGTTTTAGCCTGCCAAAACAGATCTGAGAGAGCGTTACATACAACGCATTAGAATATAATCTAATGAAATGTTCATAACTTCGTGAAATATTAACCCAAACGACTTCTCTCTTATTCTAACATATTTTATACTCGTAATAGAACAATTAACAAGAGAATATAATAAAAATACCACGGGAAGTAATGTGGGGAAGAAAAGTTCATTGCGAAACATGCTCTGAAGCATTGCAGTCTCACAGAATATTCAAAAATTCAAACTGAGGAAACAAAGACAGTTTGATTGCAGAGAAAACGAGAGGTTGAAATTCGATTCGACTCAATTCGACCCCAAAAATTGAGGATCAGTTGTGAGCCGAATCGGTATTTTTCGAGCAAATCTCAGCCTCTTTGTATGAGATATCTTGTAACTGGGAGGGATTTAACTCTGGGCGACATTAAATTAAATTTTAAAGCTGAAAAGAAGTTTTCGGGCGCAGCCGATTTGGAAATTAACTCACAAATTGTTTAATCACTTGATGATAACAAACGGCCTTTCACCCGTTACATTTTTTTTTGGTGCCTTCCCCACAAATTCATTTTATACATTGTTGCATATTATGCAACACTTTACGTAAAATCGATAAATAACAATAAAATTGATGTTTCAAACAGGATGATTTTATGAAATAATAATTATGTACATTTTGCAGACTTATTGTCACATTAAATGTGACTTTTGTAGATAAGACAATTTCTAATTTTCTGCCTATCTTCTTAAAACGATCTTTTTTAGGCTCGACAACAAACTTTGAGCTTCACTCCGCCTCACAAAAAAAAAAAAAAAAAAAAAAAAAAAAAACCACTGCCACCGACGTTATTTGATTTTATTTCTTTATCAATAAAATGTGGTTCTCGTTGGCGGAGTAATTATTTTTCTAATTTACCGTATGAAAGTCGACCCGATCGTGTCATCCCATAAAATTTATTATTAGGTTCTTCATTTAATCCCGTTAATGCCAGGTGAACGAGAAAAATAACTATTTTCTTATTATTCTCAAAGTGAATTGCTGGGAAGATCCCTAATTAGCGTTGTCGTGAAATTGTTAATAAAAAAAAATAATTATGAAAGCCGGACGAATGGTTGAGTGCTGAAACACGTGAAACGCTAACCGGTGTCGATCCAATAAACCAAATTGTGATTTATTAGGTGATTTAAAATTACACAACCTACTTAAGGCTGTTTAAATCCAGCTCGTAAAACCACGTTTTTTTATTGGGTAGTTATTTCAGAGGAACAACGTCAAATTTTCACTTTGACAGTTTGGCACATTTTTAGCCGTTATTTCAAAATAGGCAAAAATAAGTAATTTGGCATTAGATCGAATTTCGGTGATGTTAGTTTCAAAACACTGATAATTTTGAGGATTTCATGGGAAAACAAAGGGAATGCCGGTTTGAACATCCTAGCTTTGAAGTAGTCGAGTTTATTTTTAGAAAAGAATCTTGATAAAATTTTAAATTTGTAAAAAATGATTTGTTTTCATTTTATTTATATTTGGTATTTACGTATTGTTGCTGCTGATTTGAAGCCGCGAAAAATTGGGGTCAACAAATTCCGTTAAAATAATTTCAATTATTGTAAATTGAAGTGGTTGATTAGCTTCGTGGTTCTGTGAAATTTCCCGGTGTGGGGCGGAAAAGCCGATGGAGGACACGTGTGTTGTTGGCGGCCGCCGCGACGAAAAAGTTTTCCCGGGGAGGGGATTTGAACAGCGGAAAACAATTTTCTCGTTGTCAAATTGCCGCGAGGGTGTTGGGAGAAGTTGTGGTGAGAAAATTGCTCGATGACAAGTGTGATGAGTGAAAAAAAAAAAAAAAAAGCTGCGGGGTAAAATGTTTGTGGTCTTTTTTTTCTTACCTTGAGTTTTGTCGAGAGGATTTTCTGCTCCTGCCGTAATTTTGACGACGTGAGAAGAACTTGCGAGGAGAATGTTCGTTATTTCACCAGTCCGTCGGCCGGATAAAGTTCATGACACGTTCAAACACGATAAAATTCGCGGGAAAACAAAAAGATTTTCTTTGAAAGAGAGAAAAACAAATTGGGCGAAAATCGCGGGAAAAACGGAACGAAAATCGGGAGTCGATTTTGAGGGGATTGATTTGTGGAAATTTGCCGTGAGCAAAAAAAAACCGGAAGTTGATGCGTTTTTTTTGGAATTGCCCGGTGGGACTTAATTCGTGTGGCACCGTCTTGTTGAAACGATGGCAACTAACCAAGCAATGTGAGTCGGTAGAGTTGGGGGAAATGTGGCCTTAGCGACTTCGGGAGTTCTCGGGTGAGTTCGGCTCGTGTTCGGGGGCGACTTCTACCGGGAGCTTCGGCCGAGATCGTAATGAGCCGGTGACTCACCCTTTGCGTCCCCCCCTCCAACAGGGCTAATTAGGCCCCTACGGGGGGAATCCCCCCACCCGGGCGTCCCATTGCCATCCATCGTTTTCTCCCCCGCTCACCACACCGTTCGAAGGGGAATCTTTTCGCGACACCCTTTCTACTTCATTCTCCCGCTCACGATCAACCCCCTACTCTTTTTCCCGCCTCCGCTATCAACCCCCTTGGCCTTCCCCCCTTTGGTGACTAGACCCCGCCCCCTCGTCCCTCACCAACCCCATCACTGACCCACCCCTCATCTTATCCCATTCGAGTAGTTTCTTTCGACCGCTTGACTTTTAGCAAGTTTCCCCTTTAGAAAGTAAAGCAACACTCTCCGCCGCCTCACAAGGGACTCGAAACCACAACTGACCTCCCCCAACTCCTTTACCCTTAACTTGACGAAAACCATCGGAAATGATACCCTGTAAATATCCTCACATCCGCGTGCACGTGCACATGAAGATAACTAACTGGCCCTCTCTTTCTCTCTCTCAAAAAAGAGTAAAAATAAAGTGCAGATGTCTAATCCAGTGTGGGGATAGAGGAGAAAGATGACTCCTCTGCTGATGGACTAAATTGTTTATCGATGTAAACACTAATTATAGTAGTACGAATTTTGGCCAAACAAAATACTCCGTTCATATAGTTGTGTCCGGAAGGTTTTCAGCTCGATCTGAAAAAAGGCTATGGGAAGGGTTTTTGATGGGTTTCGGCTATGCGCTTGAGTAAGGTTTTGTGGCCGCAGGGGCCGAACTCTTCGTATGTACTTAAATTCGCTCGCCTGCCTCACTTAGTTCGGTCGCGGGCCACGGGAACTGCCACTTTTGGTGGTGCAATCGGGAAGTCCAGCTTCTCTCGCTAATGAGAGAGCTGTTAATTACTCGGACTCCCCAATAGCGCTGCCGCCAGTATCATTTCACTGCCCGGCTATTCTTATTTGTCATTTAAATAAGAATGTCAACATGATTGATTTTTTATTGGGACCGAGGACCAGGCCTGGCGACCCAATTATTTCGTGTATTGGGGACGACTCCTCTGTGGTCGCCGGGAGAGTGCATTTTCGTAAGACAGTGTCAGTGGGCCCAGCCTTGGACTCCCCTGGACTCCCTTCCTGTCGGTCTGGAAATCCGGATCTCCCATTATTGCCTTGATACCGTCACCTCGGAAAGCAGATCGCGACATCTCGCGTTATGCCCTAGAATCTAGGGCCTAGATAGAGATATTCAGGTATACCTACTCCCTTAACCTTCCTTCAAAGACACTGGGGGCGAAATCCCGGTTACGCTGGAGACCCCAAACACAACTCAAAACGCTGCAAATTTTACACACAGTTTATTATTCTTTGATATACCTACGTTACTTGTGCAGAAATTTAATTCTCTCAATGAAAACATAACACATCTCTGACGTTCGGCTTCGGCCAGACGGCTTAACCGGATAGGGTCGATAGGGTACTCATTCGACGCAGAACTTTGTCATCTTGAAAAAAGGAGCGTGAAGGTTTTTTTTTTTTTTTTTTTTTTTCAAAAAATGGTTAAAATGGCCGAAAAACAAAAAACGTGAAAAACCGCACACGATGGTGCGAAATCAGATTCCTTGTTCTTGGGCCCAACAGAAGCGATGAAAACCATTACCCACTTACCTACTACTACGTTACCTACCTACTTACAGCTAATTATTATTTTTTAATTATATTTATTTTTTTATTTTCAAAAATGGCCTCATTTCACCAGAACCAGAAGTTAGCATTTCAGTTCAGAGGCAAAATCGTTTATATCGACGATATTGCAAATCTCGTCTCGCGCGTACACACATCAAATATGTGAGCTCGTGGAAATGGAAAGACCGATGTGTCAGAGGAAGTGGTCGTCAGGGGGAGTTTTCCATCATTTCGGCCTCTCCCGGAAAGTCCGTCGCTAGAAACGACCTATCGGATCGGCCCCTGATAGGCCATAAAGTCGGCCTTTTTCCCGGAAGGGCGGGAGGAGGAGGAGGGGCGATGGAAAATCGGGACTCGGGGGAAAACCAGGGGGCGGAGCCCCCGTCGTATTTTCCCCCCTGTTTATCCCCCCCGTAAGCCCCACCTCTCACAGCGGATCATCCTGAGTGAGGTTTCACGATTGGAAGGACTTGGAGGTCATTTCGACAGCGTCGGCAACGCAGTGTTTCGTAGGCTTAGAAATTGAACTGATCAAAATTATCTTAAAAAAAAAAAAAAAAAAAAAAAAAAAACGCTGCAAACTTTACGTAATGGTTTATTATTCTAAATAATCGCGCATTAAATCTTTAAAAAATTCCTGGTTGGGCAGATCAGGAACTCCAAGAGTGAGTTGGTTACGGAGAGAGTTACGGAGAGTTACGACTCCTCTGCCGGTTCGTTCTCTCTCCCTAACCAACTCATTGGATTAGACCTCTGCACCATCGGAAAATAACCACTTTGTGACTCCAAGAGTGGATTATGCTAATAAAATTACTCGGAAAACGACACCTCACTTGACACATAAGGTCTGTCTTCATTTGACATCAAAAATTGACACAATTTAAAAAACGTGGAAAAAATAAATTGAATTGAAAAACGAATTGAAAATTAAAAAGGATCAAATTGAATTAAAACTTGAAAATTTAATTGAACTAAAAATTAAAAATTGAATTAAAAATCGTTTGAAAATCATTTGACATAAAAAAATCCTCTCATCATACAACCTCGTTTGACATCCTTTCCTTCCTCATTTAAAATCCTTTCAATGTCTCATTTGTAGCTCCATGAAAGCCCCAATTATTTAATACCCGGTGAAAGCGAATTAACTGGGACCCCCGAAAATGAATTGAACGTCCAACACGACCCCCAACTCCAAAATTCTGCAAACCCCCTTCCCACTACCCCATGTCAGCCCTACAGAGCCCCACCGGTTCGAGAGATCGGACTGAAAACCTTGCGGGCACAACTAGATGGAGAACCGAGTATTTGTCAAAATTTTGGAAAGAAAAAATCCTACTGCCTAAAACCGTCTGAACGGCGCACAGTGGCCAATTTCCCCAATAAAGGTGGACACAAATTTTTTCTTTTTTTTTTTAACCTACAGGATCATCTCAAGACATGGCTGGCAGAAACGAGAATGGACCTATTACGTTTCTGGGGTCAGTCATGATGAGTGAAGCAACGCGAGAAGGAGAGATTTTTGAGTTTGGGAGCGATTTTCACGAAAATTGCCTCCCTCAATTACCATATAATCACGAAAAACCTGTGTACTTTAATGTTTGAGGTGATTTTTCTGGGATCAAGTAGGCTCTAACCGAGTTATATGTGTTTTTATTATAATATTATATTATTTTATATTATAAAATTCAATGCGTCCCTGCATCTTTTTCGTACCTTTTCAGCAAAACTTTACATCAACTACGGACGAATTCGTGGAAAAATGATGAGATTGTTGCAGCAAAAGTTCCATTAAGAGCTTTTTGGGAATGATGAGGATTTTTTTCGTAAACTCGATATTTTTTAACTTCTTTTGGTTTATTGCATATACCATGCGTCGCTCGATAAATATCGCCGTAAAGGTACTTACATGATGGAAGACCATTAAATTCTGCATCGATTGAATACCAAAACTTCAAATCAACCGATCGGTATAGTCGCAGTTGGTCATAAAAAAACGTCCATTTGTGATTTCCGATCGGTTTTATCGAAGTGCTTGTTGTTATGGTCGCGCCTTATGTTTCTTGATTCTGAGATAAGAGGTGAACTTTCCGACACGGGAAAGAACGAAATAAAGATGAAAAACCTCGTTTTTGGTATTTTTTGCCAAAACTACATAAGAATGAGTCGTTTTATACCACTCATATATGGTATATTCTTAATCAGCGTTAAATTTTCAACAGGATAGCCCCATCAGGCTTTAAAGAACCATTAAAAAATAAAAAATAAACAATCAAAACTTGACGAAAACCTCGTTTTTGGGCGTTCTTTGCCAGATGAAAAAGCCGTTTGGTTATTAAAATCTACCCATCATGAAAAGCCAAATGACAAATTTTGAGGCCGATCAAAATGTTTGACCCCCCAAAATATTAAATCGAAAGTAGGAAATGAATCATTTTGGCGACAAAAAGTCCATCACGTAATTGATATTCATCAGATGCTGCTTTGAGCAGTTTGAATTTGACTCACTGCCCTCAACGTTACAGTTTCGAGGGCGATAATAAGGGCGATACAACCCGCCGGAGTGCAGTTCATTTTTGGGAGTTAGTCAGTTAGTGTTTAAGTTACCTGGCTTTGCTAACAAACTAATAAAAAAAAAAATAAAATAAATAAAAACAAGACACGTTAACCTTTGCCGAGAGTAATCTCAGGGACAGGTCCTTCGGTTCTTTCGGTTCCCGCCATAAATTTAAACTTCAACTTTCACCTAAATTCTATAAATTCAAACCCCTTTTTCAAGCTTTTTTTTCTTCTATGCACGTACATTAATGAAGAATTTCGATAAAATCCTAATATTTTTTAAATAATTTTCTACAATTTTTTTTTTCCGTAAATTTTAATTTTCAATTTTTATTCTTCAATAAGTAATTCAATTTTTAAAATGAAATTATTTTAATGTTAATTAAAAGTTTGTTTCATAAGAAAACCAGATTTGGCTATGTGGGCTACACACCCACCGAGTTCAGCCTACTCTCATAAACTACGCCTTCCACCCTTATCGGGCACCATAGAAAATGAGGGCCAGGCAGAGAGCGAAATGACTTAGGAGAAAGAATGAGTGGGGGGGATGAAAACCAAAAGGGCCAAAAAGCTGCACTGAAAACTGTCCCGCATAATCCCCCCGTTCGCGGGGAGTAAAACCGGAGGCGGCGGAACCCCCTAAAAAACGGCTGCAACAAAATGACAGGGACCCCTGTGATACATTAATCAGAGAATACATAATACAGGCGTGCGACTGAGGCGAAGGGGGGATACATAAATCCGCCTTTCCTACACCCGCGCTTCGGGGAATAAAACACATCCTAACACTAACTACTAACCCCCCCCCCCCCACTCTTTCATAACAGTCGCACATTCACTCCCCCCACCCCTTCACCAACCGCTCCTTTTTCATTTTTCGACGCGTCCTCCATCGATGTATACACGTCTGGAATAGAAAAGCTCTCGTCGTAACAGCGCCGCTTACAATTCGGTTTTCATAACAACTATCACTATGACCAGGGGGGGCAAGTGTTTTCAACGAGCAGAAACCGGGTTTTAGTGAGCATAAACTAATTTTCAATAAGCAGATACCGCATTTACTAAATACAAACCTTTCAAGGAGCTTTGAGAACAGCGGTTTTCGGTAAGAAAAAACTGGAATTGGAGAGCTCGAACCAGTTCTAAATTGGAAAGAATGAAACGTTTTCCGGTTTTCAGAAAACGTGGCCGCCCGTGACAACCAAATTTCCTTGATGTCACAACACATTCACCACAGTTTACCGCCAACCAAATACGTCCACCTTTAAAAGCATTTAATATTCAAGCGTTACAGTTAATTCATATTTGCTTTTAAATAGTCAAGTCCTACCATCAATTTCAATATTAAAAGACTGTTTTATAATTCGAAATTGAGTCCAGCTGCCCCTGTCTACGCACCCTAGCCAGAATCACTCCTTTGATTTTCCCACCCCTGAAAAGAGTCAACCCCTTCAACTGATGACCCTCACGTTTCCTTCTCCACCCCCGTTTAATCTTCCGCCTTGTTGATTCCAAGTTATCTTTAGAGATATACAATTGGAAAATCGTTTGGTTTATCATTCTCCAAAAGTCTACCTGTTTTTGAGAAGGACGGCCAACAGTTGGGTCCAAGCAAAAGCTAACAGGTCACATTTTTACCGAAAATGAGTTAGACATTGATTATTGTCAAGGACGACGGTTTGCATCCATTTCTGCACCGAAAACTGACCAAAACCAAACAGGTCACCTTCATTTTCAAGGTTAAAGATCGAGGATCTGAGCAGAACACAACATGTCAGTGTGGAAAGTCTGAACAAAACCGAACATGTCACAGCAACCAATGGGAGACTAGGAATCCGAGCGTCATTGGTCACGTGACCACCCAAATCACAATGGTATCAGTGAACCGTCTTGCTAAATTTCCTAATCTAAGTATGTAGGTACCTATAGTATATTTTTCATCCTTTCTGTAGGTACGTTTTTCCTTACATTTGTATATTATTTAATATTTTATTTGTGTATTGTGTATATTTTATTGAAATTTCAATTCCTTAATGAGGAATTTGGTTTATATGATGTATGGTGTATATTTTATTTGTATATTATTATATTTATTATTATAATTATAATATTAAATATTGTATTTAAATGTATAATATTAAATATTAAATGAGGTATTTTGTTTATATGAGGATGGTGTAGGTATATTTTATTTGTATATGATTTTATTTATTAGTATAATATTAAATCTTGTATTTATATGTATATAATTAAATATTAATTTTTTTTTTATTGTTTGACATTGTAACGACTAAATAGTTAAATAAATACTACTTATAATTTACCTACAAATAATTAAATAAATAAAATCATGTCAATTTTTATTGAAGGTCTGTTCAAAAACAAACATGTCATTCAGGTTTCCAAGCAAAAGCAAACACGTCAAGAGGGATCCGAGCAAAAACGAACACGTCAAATCTTTATGTTCAAATCATTTAAATACAATACATTTTTTATCTAAATGACTCACATACAGGTGTCTCAAACATAAACATGAAAAGGCCTAATGAAAAATATAGTGAGAGATCATCGAGGGAATTTCTAAAAACGTTTTTCCTGTTTCGTGGACATTTGGATCTGAATGACATGTTGGGTTTTGCCTGGACACTCCTCCTTTTCGGTTTCATTCCATCAATCGAAATTATGTTAAAAATCCGAGATTCTGACCATGTAGTAGGTACTCGGGATTTTCATCTAGTTGGGTCTGCAAAGCTTTCAGACCGATCGCCCTAACCTGTGGGGCTCTATGAGGCTACAAAAGTGGCTTTTGAAGAAATTTGGTGAAGGGTCAACGGGGTATCGTTTTCGAAGTAATTTGTCCATTTTACTTTGGTTTTTTAGCTTGTGCACAATTTATACAAAAGAATACTAAAACCGCGTGTAGAATTTTCTGTGGTTTACATTTTTTTTTTAAAAAAAGCTCAGTTGACTATTCTTCGTTTCCGGGAAATTTCACGCTTCTGAGCAAAAAAAAAAAAAAAAAAAAAACTTATTCGCGTCGTATACACAGGTTCAATTTCATAACACCGCAATCTGCATGCCGCATAACCGTCACGGATTTATTTATTTGTATCGAACGAGACGACTCGTCACAAAGTCCAGACTTGGGGGAGGTTCCGAAATTAATACCGCGGAAAAAAAAAGTGGAGGGGAAAAACCGGCGTCTGTCGGGATTTAACTGGAGGGGGAAAAACTGCAGGTGACACCATATTACGAAGTGAATCTGTGGGGGTTTTGAGCTGCAAGGGGCTTTTTTGTGTCGTCGTCGGGCTTGACGAAAATTTTCAAAAAAAGGCCGAAAATCACGAAAATATCGGTATTCTGATGAGAGCATGCAGGTTAGTGGGACAGCTCGTAGGGTTGTAGCTTGACCCTTCTTACGGGCGATTATCCCACAATATTGGCTAATATTTAGCCAGTAATAATTAACTCGAGTCCATTATAATATTATGTACCACAATAATTGATTTATAATGGACTTTGGACGAGTTATTTCATGCGTCCGATTGTCATTTACTGGGCTGTGTTGAATCGCTGATACTCATATCGCCCGTTTTTTCAGATCATTTCAAAAAAAAAAAAAAAAAAAAAAGAAATGGGCTCTCCAAATACATGGTTACTCCAGTTGTGGAGTTTATCCTTTTGAGGAGGATATCCATTGTTTTACAACAAACGACCTTAATAATCATGTATGCTTATGTATGTATATATGTATTAGGTATACCTAATATGTCCAATTTAAAAATGACCGTTTCTCCTCCAAAACGTAAGCCAGATTTTCATAACTTTATGGTATAAATTAGGTTCTAATTATACCTAATGGTTCTACTTATATCCAAACTATTTGGGAAATTTGGGAACCCTAACAGATTTTCTACGTCTTGAATTTTTTTTCTCGCATTTTATACAATTAAACTGTTGACGTTCACTGAACACAATGTATTCACATTGTATACAATGTAGATTAGGAACCTACATAGGAACCCCCCTCCTCTAAACAAATTTTCACTTTCAACCACTCTTTCTATATTTTATGAGGTGCCGAGTCCGAATTTGAAACCCGATTTGAGCAATCTTCTGCCATTCCACGGGAAACAGCAGTTAAGTTGACAAAGTACACACAACAAAACCCCAAAAACAGTGTTTTACACATTTTTAAATGCAGTGTTTGAGAAAACTACGGCAGATAGAAAAACACGAGAAAAACGAGAATAAATTATTTGCGAAATTAAAAACATGCTTGTGAAATTAAGTGTACACCAGACTGTAAATTTCGAGATTTGACAAATGAAGGATAGCAATTCTAAAAGGGTGTTTCATGCTGAATCCGATTTTTTCTATCTGCCGTAGTTTTTTTTTTTTTTTAGTTTTCAAAAACCGCATTTAAAAATTTATAAAACGTGTTTTTATATTTTATTTTTTTTACTTCAAACTTTTTCAACTTAACTGCTGTTTCCCGTGGAATGGAAGAAGATAGCTATAATCGGGTTTCAAATTCGGATTCTGCCCCTCATAAAACATCGAAAGAGTGGTTGAACGTGAAAAATTCATTGGGATTATTGAAGTGCTATTTCTTACACTCAAACATAGCTAGAAAATAGGTATATGAGCTATATCTCAATAACCTGACCTGACCGGGAAAAACGGATTCAAATTTGGGTTCAGCACACCGCAAAAATCCCAACACCAACCCGTATTTCTTCGCCACCAGACATTTTTTTTTTTTTTTTTTTGCCAGTGTTATTTGCCGAGTTTACCATCGCCCCAATGTCTCAGCCGAGTTTTCTAGTACGATTAAGGATTAGTCCCGAGTTTGAAATCGCCCACCTACCCAAAACCTCCCGGACGGCGAACAGACATTAAATGTCTTTTCATGGTGAAATTGAATTTTGATGGTGAAACTTGTAGAAAAGACAAATTTGGAGTCCGATTTAAAAAAAAAAGGGGGGGGGGGGGGGCAACCAATACTGCCGTCGTTAGTTAAAACACCCTATCTCCATTTTCTTTATTTCGAGAAAAAAAGCTGTTGAATGAGATTTTGTAGGCCATCCACACTATTCGAGATAGGATAAAGTCGTTTACCGAACCTTTCAAATGGAGATAGGAAGTTCTAACTTGGTGCAAAAGACGCGCTACGCCGAAATCTACTCAACCATGCACCTAACTCCAAAAACACCATAATGGTCGATAGGGTGTTTTATCCTAAAACGGCAGAATAGTCTTCCCCCACAATGGTGCAAACTCAGATGTCCCACATTTGGGCCCATTATGAGCGATCAAATTTTAAATAATTATTTCCAACTTTCCGCCAATTATATCCGTTTTTCCCCACGGACAATTTAGAGCTGTGACGGTCTCCTGTCCTTAAGAACGACCCCCACTCAACATCTAATGAGCTCTCTCTCCATCCACCGGTAATTATGGATTAATTATCATCACGTGCGTGTAACTGACGTGGCAGGTCTGCTTGTCACACGGGGCTGCTGGTCTATAGTTCAAACCCGGTTCATCTAAGACGATCTCACACCAAGCACACGCTCGATTCAACCATACCGTTTCCTCGATTTCATTTTCCTGAAGCAGATTACGTCGAGGGGACCACAACGATAAATGTTTATTGAGACTCAACTTGCAATGACGACGACGCAATTAGAATTGCAGGTCAACGTCGGCGGTGACGCGATTCGTTCTTGCTCCGGGATCTGCTCCGACGAGCCGACTGGAGCGTAGATGATCGTGTTCGTTCTCGGCGACGTTTCCTGCAAAAACAAAATGATTCATCCGTTTTGGGCAGGAGGATTCTTCGTTAAATCTGAAATTTTGACGAATTTCTCTGTTCGCTCTAGTTATGCCCGCAAGGTTTTCAGTCCGATTGCTCACCCGTGGGGTTCTTTAGGGCTACAAAGAGGCTACGGGAGGGGTTTTAGGGCGGAGGATTTTTGCAAGTAGAATCCATTTTTTGGGGTCCTTCAAATGTCCAAACATTGCACGGAAAATCGATTATTGACCCAGAGCAAGTGGAGCCCATGCTGTTCAGGGGCTAGAAAGGTGGAAAAGGCCGGAGACAACCTTGCCACAATGAGCTTCTCGAAGATCTTTGGAATGGTAGATAGAGAACTAATGGGCCGATAGTTCAGGATGTCGGACTTATACCTTACAACACAAGCGGCAGCGAGAACTTGGACGTAGCGCCTTCAACTTCCCGCCTCTCATACAACACCATCAAAACCTAATTTTGTAAGAACGCCACATCTGGTTAAATTCTCCTACTCACTTCGAATCGGACTTTTTGAGATGCTCCATGAAGTTAGAACTACGCTGTTTACTCGGCTTCTTTTTCCTGCTATGCCCCTTCATGTTTGTCCTCTTCGCATCACTCGCTTCAGCATTCCCACACGGAATCGGTCCGCTACCTATTCATTTAATTCAATAAATCGAATGATTCACAAAAACACTAAACATAAGCTCATGTAGACATTACTTTGAGAATAAGACCCACCGTCAGATATTTCCACCACATTGATCCCGTTGGGCCCTTCCGTGGAATTCATGTAAAACAATGTTTTCTTGGTCAGGATTTCATTTTTCGAATTGACACCTTCCACCGTGAACCGACAAATAGAACTCATTTTTCTCACTCGGAAGAAATTTAGATTTGTTTTTGTTCAATCAAATTTTCGCAACGTGCCTAAAAATATCGTGAATAATGATTTGAAAATTCACAACGTTCATGTGGAATGTGGTATAATAACAAGAGACGAAGCGTTGTTGAGTTTGACACGGGTTGAATGTTGGGTAGGTAGTCGTAGAAAAAAAAAGATGCCTAATTAAATTTTAGTATTTTGATTCATTAATTTCTGAATAAGAAACCTAAGCCTTTTGATAGGGGTGAAACATTTTTATCACCCGCATAAAATCTAAAATTTTAACAAAATACTTGAATCTCCAGCTAGGGTTTCAGCCCATTTCATGGGGATAAAAATGGACTAACCGGTGGGGTACTTAATGGATTCCAGGTAGGGAGTAGAGTGGGATGTCGTTTACGAAGTATTTTAGGCCACAGAATCCATTCGTGGGGGGCTTTCAAATCCATCCCACATCACCGGAGGAATCTAAGGTGCTTTAATGGGGCTTTTGAAGGACTTTAGCCAGGAGGTCGATTGCGATGTCGTTTTCGAAGTAATTTTGGACGAGAGACTCGTTTTTTGTAGGTATCATTTTAAGGATAAAAAACGAGTCTCTCGTCAAAATTTTTTTCCATTGATACAGAAATGATTTTTGCATAAGTAACCTATAGATAGATAGATAGAAACATGTTTATTTTCCCAAAAATTCGTGCACAAATAACACTTCATCAATACTAACAACACTATACTATAGTATTAACAACAATGCACGTGCAAACGGAGACATTAAAATTTAATGTCTCCGCTTACACGCGCACCGCGCCAACTCTGTGCATCAAGAAAACAATTACATTAAATATATATTGCGAAACATGATACAAGCATGGGCATTTGCCCGTCAGCTGGGGGGGGGGGGGGGGGGGGGTTGCCCACGGTGTTTTATTGCTATTTAAAAGTTTGTTTTAAAGTTATTGCATGATATTATAGGTTAGGTCTGTATAGTACGCTATTTATGATACTTGTTACATCAGTTATAGATTGACTTTTTCCTTCCAGTAATCGTTTATTCATGCTCCCATCCTGCCTAGTCCTCCCAGTTAAACTCGGCAATCATCATACTCCGGTACTTCCATGCGTAATGCCCAAATCTCGACACGGCCACCCAGCTTCCTGGATCATTCAAGAGTACGACCATCTCCTCCTCCGTCAGCTCAACCCTAGAGAAGAAAATCCTGAGTTCGGCCAGAACCGGGCATACGCCAAAGAAATGGACGATGTCCTCATTGGCCTCCAAATTACACATTCAGCACTCCCTTCGTGGGCTGTCAGTCCTCTGGTAGATGCCGTCATTCAAGCCAATCAGCGCGCCCCTGAATCATAAGTAACCTATATCAAAGAATAATAAACCCTTGTGTAAATTTTTTTAAA
Source organism: Pilophorus perplexus (assembly GCA_955831195.1). Classification (NCBI taxonomy): domain Eukaryota; kingdom Metazoa; phylum Arthropoda; class Insecta; order Hemiptera; family Miridae; genus Pilophorus; species Pilophorus perplexus. The sequence continues at coordinate 21,674,616 of OY037015.1, forward strand.
TAAACATTTTGTTATTGACACAGAATTATTTTTTGCACAAGTAACCTATATCAAAGAATAATAAACTCTTGTGTAAAATTTGCAGCGTTTTTTAAATAAAATGTTCTAATTCTTAGATATAATTTTAGTTTTTCAATAATTGAAAAATAAAAATAAAAGTTTAGAAAAAAATTTAAAAATAGGTAAAATATGGAGAATTATTTTTTAAATTATTCAGTATTAATTTATTTTTCATTTTAATATTAATAATTAATATTTTATTTCACTATGATTGAAAAATTGGAATAAAAATTCGTGAAAATAAAAATATAAATAGGTATTATGAGTACACCTCATAAAATAATAATACATTTTAAAATTATATATCTGTCTGTTTTTTCAATTTATTTAACTCAGAAAATTTCAGTTATCGAAAAAAATAATAATTGAAAAAATATACAGATGTATAAATTTAAATGTTATTAATATATTATAGACTGTATGATAATTTCATTTTAATTTTCACGAATTTTTATTTTGATTTTTCAATAATAATCTATTATATATTTGAGTAACGGCGTTTGTTTGTAGGTTTGTTTGCAAGGCTGGAGCGTAAACCGTTAGAGCTAGAGAGATGCGGCTTTTTCCTATGTGCTCTATGGTATCCGACGATGACGCGCGACTAATCAAAATGTGAAAAAGTTGCGCGCAACCGTGCGCAGTCGTGCGCATTTTCGCTTTTTCAAATGTGAACTCCAGTGTTTTATTACCAATTCGGAAAGGTTTGGGGGTTGGTTAGGGTAAATAGTAAAATAAAATTAAAAAATTAACAAAATTTGTTAATTATTTATTTGATTAGGGGAAAAATGTATAATGTTAGGGCTTGTTATTATATTTTTACATAAATAAAAAATATTATGTGATTGACTTACAATTAGTTATTGCCTAATGTGTACTTGAGCATAAGAATCCCTTGTTTAAAATTTGCGGAGTTTTATAATTTTTTTGCTCAATGTACCTAATATGACAGTTTTGGTAATTCATGAGCTTCTGCGGAATACGATCGTTAAAAAATCGTTACATTTCTAAAGACAAAATATTATATGACCAGTCCTTGTTCTTGGTAGCAACGGGTTTTTCAAAAACAATAGACCCTATTTACCATTAGGGGTGAAAGGGGTTTTTGTCAGACGCTCGTGGTTTTAATTACATAGTTTCGGGGTGTATTTAAAGTAAGGATCCCGTCAGGTGGGCTGCAGAGTGGCAGATGTTGCTCGCCCGGTACGGACAATTTAATGTTAACAATAATTAGCTTCGTTCGGCTGCTCCCAGGAATAAACGATCATCGCGGCGAAAAAAAAGGTAATTAGTACAAACGAACCAGGTGTGGTCTGTGAATAGGTAGGTCGTCTATGCCAAACTGGCTAGTTTTTGTGATGCATTTTGTAGGGTGATTTTCTACTTCACACGCAACTCTGGGTAGAACGAAGTGCAGCTAGATCGATTTGACGTGGCCGTCAAGTCGCTAGATGTCGTTTCTCATCTTGGGCAAGGAACCAAGGATGCCCCTTCCCCATACGTAGTGGTGGGTCTGGAGTGACTCCACCATTAGCGCCTTCTTCTCTCCGCCCTTCAATAACACAATTTTAAGTTCAAAATTGTTGGATCCCGCCTCTAGTTTAATTCCCATACATTTCGTATTCACTGGGGACAGGAAAATGAGTACCTGTATAAAGTTTCCTCTGCCGTAGAATTACGCTAATCCTCTCCGAATATTCCTGAAAACTGATGAGTTGCGTGTGTGTAAAATTAATCCCGACAACCGCCCCCAAGTCTCTAATCTAATGTTAAATACGTAGTTTATATTGTAAAGGATCTACCTTCATATCTAACCATTAGCGAAAACCCGAGAGAAATGCCCGCCTGTTTTGGGGTCCAACTATGATAAAGTACAAGGCCTTAACGTGTTTCGTGGGAAACATCCATTGTGAGGGTTGATTACATCGCGGGTCTCCCCTTCGGTGTCAAATCCGAAGCAAATAGTTTTTTTTGTTTATTTAGGAAATATACCAATTTGTCGTGCTTGAAACTTACCCCTGGCCAATTGAAAATTATGATTTTTTTTTTAATAGGGTGTCCCCGTGATGAATTATTTAGCGAAATTCGTGCTCGCTCGCTATCACTTTGCTGAATTTCCAGGCATGACGGTGGGTGCTGCTGGAGGCACGTTTTGCATAGTAATTATCGGGAAACGGAATAAATTTGCCATAATATTTTTCAGGGGAATTTATAGTCCAATTATAATTGTTTCGAAATATGTAATAGATCGGATGCGTGAAGTTGCCTTATGCATCGTTTTGGGTATTATTCTTGGAATAATACACCTATGTTTTCGCGACGGAGGTCGACGACTCCGATCGGCCTCAAAATTTTACATTATCCGCTTCAAGAGGTCTAGATTCCAAAACCGAAATGTCCGTCCGCCGGCTGCCGTCTGGGCCGTTTTGGGCAGTAGGGATCTGAAATTTAGACAAAATACTCGGTTTACCATCTAGTTGTGCCCGCAAGGTATTCAACCCAATCGCCCAAACCCGTGGGGCGCTATGGGGCTACGGAAGGGGTTATTTGAAGGCTTTTGGCTATGGGATAGAGTTAGGTGTCGTTTTCGAAGTATTTTTGGACGTAGAATCCATTTTTAGGGGGTCACGGAACGATCCAATTTCACTGAGGGGATCTATTGGGCTTTCATGGGGCTACAAATGGAATTTTTGAAGGATCCCAGGAGGTCAAATATTTTTCGAGTAAAAAATATTTATGAAAAAAATAAATAAAATCAAAATAAATTATTCTTCATTGACACAGAATTAAATTTTTGCACAAGTAACCTACATCCAAGAATAATAAACTCTTGTGTAAAATTTTCAGCGTTTTCTTCTTCTAGTGTGCTTGTACATACCTTCTGAAAGTCCTGGATAAGTATAAAGGGCGGAGCGGAGCTTCAGAATGCTCTGGCCCAGAAACCTCACGGTGCATTGGCTGGCATTGGCTGGGGGGCTTTGCTTATCTTGGGGTATTTGGTCACTAATTTCAACGGTCAACGAAAGAAAACGCTGAAAATTCGGTACAAAAATTCGTTATTCTTTGATATAATTTGTGCAAAATTCTGTCAATAATTTTTTTCACTTAAATTGAATAATTAATAAGGAAATTAAAATTAATAAGGAAATTAAAATAATAATATTAATAGTAATTATTACTATTAATATTATTATTTTAATTTCCTTTCGGAAAAGGGCATCTCATGCGACTTCCTTACATCTATCAAAAGCCCCATTCGTAGTCCCATGAAAGCTCCATACATCTCCACGGTGAAATCGCGTGGTTCTGGGACCCCCAAAAATGGATTATACGTCAAAAATACTTGGAAAACGATACCAAACTTGATAGGTGAAAACCTTCAGAGCGCAGAACTTTCGTGGAAAATGGAAGACTTTATATAAAAAATTGGATTAAAATTGAACTGACAAGGAAGCGTTTTTGGGGAAGCGTCCGCGAAAATAATATTAAAATAATAAATATTATTTCCAATTATAATAAAAAATATTATTTCGATTTTTGAAACGAGGAATCGGAATACCCACTCGGAATTTGAAATCTCAAAAGACGGTGAGAAGACAAAATAACATTCATCATCGGGAAATTTATCGAGAAAATTCCAAGTTTTTCGCAACTAACGACACTAAAATAATTTGAGTGGAATTATTCCATATCTCATAATTTTCAGTATTGTTTTTCCTAAATTTTCTTATGTTGGGTTCAGCACCCAAATTATAAATGGGATTTTCAAAAACTGTCATGTCATTATTTCTTCACGTAAAAAAGTATAGTAAACATGGGAAAGCGAGTTGTTGGGACAAAGGCCAGGGCGGAGCTGGCGGGTGTTGGCTGGCGAAGCCTGCGTGGTGGCACCCTAGTAGTTTTCTTGTAGAAGTTCAGTTACTGAGATTGACCTTTCGTGTCATGAACCCGGTGGTAAGTAGAGCTTGGAACTAAGTAGTGTTTGGTGTCCTGGTCCGGGTTGTCCACCCTATTATTGGCTATTGGGTGTACAGCCTTTGTCCTAGGGCTCTTCTAGCTTCTACCCCTATTCAACCTGCATCATGTTACGTAGGTGGGAAGATTTGACGTTAGTTCTGAATGTGTTCGGTAAATAACGTCAACCCGTAGAGGAGGAAGGAGGGGATGAAATGGACAAGCCCGATAGTGGACCCCCCCTCCCCCTTTGCCAGATTGTGCACGTCGTGTCCTGAAGGCAAAACCTCCCAACCCTCCCTCCAATTGAGATGGCGTAGAAGACCCCCCCCCCCTTCCCATTTCCGCCATTATCGATTAATTATGCGTTTTAGGTGAGTGGCCGCATGTTTGGGACAGGTTAAAGTGGGAAGGTTGTACATCACCCGGGAAAGTCCCCTGGAAGCCTAGATCATAGCCTAGCTCTCCCCCTTCTCTTTCAACGCCCGCCCAACGATAATAGGGGAGTTTACTACTGCACTAGAAGTAGTACCTACGAACAATACCTGCTGGGAAACCCCCTTCGTCATAATCATCGCACCTATGTAGTGGTAATGGAGAGAGCTGAATGAAGTGGTCGACGTTGCACTTGCCATAAATTGAAATGAATCACTGCCTTTCATCGCCGCTAGAGCACGTGAAATGAGAATTCTCCTGAAAACCACCGGAAAGGAAAATGTTGAATCGGTGAAGCAAACTGGTGCCCCATACTCTTTACAACATACTATTCTGCACAACACAAAATAATATTAGTGACAGAATTTGAGCAGCAAAACATAATTCTATGTCAATGAACAGTTATTAAAAATAAAAATAAAAAACGCTGCAAATTTTACACGAGGGTTTATTATTCATTGATAAATCTTATCCAACAATTAATTCTGTAATAATTATAGAGCAATTATTGCTACTATCAAGAAAAAAATTAATTTAATTAGCCAACAATTTTGTTTTTTTAAATTTTAATTTTCTTGCAACGTTTGTGGACGGATGTGGCACCCCAATAAATGGATTAAGCGTCCAAAATTACTCGGAAAACGACACTTCATTCGACCTTCGGGCATCCTTCACATTTGCGTTCGGAGCCGTGTCCTGGATACGGATATCAAAAGTCATCTTTCACTACATTAAAATTCGCCTTACTTTGAACGACCTGGAAGAATGGAAAGAATATAAAATAATTTTAGAAAGAAATGGCAGTTTTTTGAAACCGTAAAAGAAATGGGACCATTTCCTCTATTTCAGAAACATTGCCGAACCAAAGAAGAAGGATTTGGCGGCCATGCTCGACTTCATGGACCCCAAATACCGCAGCTTGTATGAAGTTTTAAATGACTGTCATTTGGAAAACCCCCATAGAAAAGGTTTCATGTTTATTTGGTGTTATTTTGTTTAATAAAATTTTGACAAATGTAAATAAGGAAGAGACAAGAACCTAGGATAGTTCCCTGTTTGACTCCACAGGGAATAACAACCTCTTCCGACACACTACCATTGGGGAACGAGATCGAATGCCTTTGAGAGATCTTATAAATTAATGGATGCTAGTTGCTTATGCTCCAGGGCCAGAAAAACCTGGGAGAGCAAAGATAAAGCTGCACTGGAAGTGATTTTCCCCCTGCGAAACCCAAACTGCTGAGGATGGAGCAGTTCATGACCATTCTACTGCACGACTAGTGCGTCTGTTGCACAAAACAACAAGTCACACAGAATCCGTGTTGTGTGTCATAGCTTCTTGCAAGTCAGTACATCAATTGTAAATTGTTGATAAGTTTGTAAACTTGGTGCAATAAAAGTTCAAAAAAAAAAAAAATTATACCTAACTTCAGCAGCTGATACCGTGTCTGCCGCCTTGCTGATACAAAAACGTCCTGTCATTCATTCCACCAAGCATCAGCTGCGTCTATTTACGTCGAAATAAAGTACCCCATCCGTTCGTTGGGACAATATTGAAATATTTTCCCGCCTTCCTAACTACCTGCCACCGCTCGCAACTTTTCCGGAAGCTTTTCGACGTCGGATAAAAAAAAAAAAACAACAAATGATTCACGCGCCCAATCAAGCCCTAATGTCAAACCTTCTATACTTTCTCGCAGGCAGAGACAGGAAAAGGTGGTTCAGCGGGGGGACTCTAAGCGCTCAATTATCCCTCTAACAGGGGCGCCCATCCTCCTCCCCAACACTTTGAGGCCTGGAAAAAAAAATTTGCATGTCCATTATATTTTGCCGTCAAACCCCCTCCGAGCTCCCTTCTGGCGGGACGACCAAGAACACACGGAAGAAGAGGGGGTATAATTTGTAATCCCCGCGTCCCCTCACTTCGCTCCCGGTATTGTTTATTTTTATTTCCTGCCATTTTTTTAGATTCAAACCGTCCGCTCATCGGAAAGGGAGAGGGCACGAAGCGGAGCAAAGAGGAGCAAAAGAGAGAGGTGTAACCCGGTTGGAAAAAAATTTTTTAACCCAACTTTTTTTTTCAGTAATGGCCGCCGTCTCTCCCCGCGCTTTTCCTCTCCCACCCTTCTGGATATGTCAATAGTATAACGTATAGGAAGTGAAGAGCCAGGAAAGGGGTAGGTTGGGGCGGATTAGAGCTAATGTCCCGGTCCTGCCTCCCGAGAGAAACTGACAGTTGTATTTTTTTCGGTCTCTCTCTTTTTCCCCGAGTATAAATACGAAGTACGGTTTGCGTCAATTGTAATGGATGTGTCATTGTGGCTGGCGGTCCCGTGTTACAATAAATTCATCAAAACACAATATTTTTTCTGAAAGGAGGGAAGGGGGTTCGGGCGCTCTCTTTTCAGTTGTGTATGGAGAGACAGGGCTGCTCTGAGTGGATGGCCGAACGAATGGGAAGATTTATACGGAGAGCCAATGGGTTCCTGTTGGGGGTCGGCACTTTTTACTGCACTTTATTAGCGGCATTTTTGAACCCCGGGAGCCGCGTTGTGGATTTCCATCATGCGAGATGTGAATTATGCTTGGGGACCATTATGAAGATTGAGTCAACTGGTTTCTTTGACAAAATGAACGGACAGTTCGCGGGCCCGCAAGAACAATGACACAGCTCAAAAACACAAAATTGTTCAGGAGAGCCAAAATAAATATTTCCTTTTATTCAGCTTCCGGTAACACTATTAGGCCAGTGTTATAGTGTGAACTCGTATCAACTTAAATTCGCTCGCCCACCCCACTTCGTTCACACACGGTCCACGGCAAGCGCCAATTCCGGCGGCATGACCGGTAAGCCCTAATTCTCTCGCTAATGAGATAGCTTCTAATTACTCGGGCTCCCACATCGTGCCGCCCGCCTATTGTTATTGTTAAATTCATAAGAATGTCAACTATCGCATTTTTGATTGGGACCGAGGACCGGGCCTCCCCTGGCGACATTTCGTCTGGGGAGCCTGGTCAGCGGACCCAATAAATACGCGCGAACCCGTTGCCCAGGCAGCTGTTGGGGGACAACTCCTCTATGGCCGCCGGGAGAGCGTGTTTTTGTAATGGGTTTATCATAATGTCGGAAACACCCAGCCAGCCGACGAGCGGCCATTGACGTCACAATCACAGCCAGTGACTTCATTACGTGTGAGCCGTCAGGTATACGACACCCTCCCCCCCCCCCCCCCTCATCTATGAACGCCGGACGTTTGGCACCCCGTCGTGCAGTCAATCTGTCCTCACTGCATGTTGGTTTGCGAGGCGTCAGGCGTTCATAGATGAGTTGTTGGGAGGGGGGAGGGTGCCGGATAATGGCGGCTTCGTCAAACAGCTGATCCTCCGACAGTGTTGTCTTTTCCCTGCTCGACGCCAAATTGACCTTTTTTCCCTCACTCGTCGTCCCCGCAGTACGAAGGCCATTATGTAATTTACGACAGTGTGATAACCCCCTAAGAGGTTGTCAGTGGGTCCGGTCTCTTTTGGCGACAATTCGTCTAAGGAAGCCTCTGATTAACCTTCACCTTCCTCCAAAGACATTGGGAGCTAAATCCCAGTAACGCTGGAGGCCTTCCCTCAAGCACACAACACAAATATTGATAGGACTAAGTTAAATTTAGTTCTATCAATATTTGTGTTGTGTGTTTGAGGGAAGGCCTCCAGCGTTACTTAGTTTTGATTTTTTGATATATTGTTTGGGTTGTTATCAGGAGCACGTAACTTCCCAATTTTGCCTGGCAAGCCTTAGTGCTTCCTGAATACTGCAACCCTCGGATTAGATCTTCATTAAAAAAAAAAAAAAAAAAACACGTTGCATAAAAAATGCCTTTTTTTACCAACAAATTTTAAGAACATGACAATTTTGTCTTGCGCCATAGCAGTATGGCATTTGGAAGGGTCATCAGCAATAGCTAGATTTTTATAAAAATCAAGCCTGGAATTCTTCGGTGGTGCACCGCTGATAGAATCGAAATTTTCTGAATGACCCAAAAACGCCCATAGCATTCACTCGACACTTCCAACTTCTCACGTGGCTAAGTCTACCGTTTCCAGGCACACAAACTCATCAACCAACAAGGCACCCTTTAGCTTCACACCTCTCATCAAAACCATCCAGCGCCATACATGACTTACCCGACAGTGAGCTCCATCTGCCTGTGGAATGAGGAATCAACTATTAAAAGTTGTGGGTAGAAGTGATGTCCGAACCGACCACATCCGAATCGACCGCTGACGAAGAGATCTCCGACGATCCTAATTTTGAACAACGGAACGAACCAAACGGAAGCGGTATGGGGCAACCAGGACCACACAAAGATATCGACACGATTACAGAAATATTGACCAGCGACCAAGTTCGGTGGTTTTACAAGGAGCAACTTGGTAACGCCAAATGGACCCCTTTCGGTGGATTTGACACGCTGGTTGCTGAGGACGCCTACAGAAAGTTACCTCCTGATTTGAAAGTCCCCAAAAAAATCTTTCCTGCGGTTGCAAACGTTTCTGAACCCAAAACCGAAGCTGAGTACGCGTCTACTTCTCTCAAAGTGCAAGTTCTTGGAGGTCTTTATGAGCTCGATCTCTTAAGGAGGAAGATTTCATCTGTTTACTGGCCCGGAGAAGTGTTAGACTGCACACGAGGCACCTGGTTCTACGGAAGCTGGCAACCTCTTGACGAGCTCACTGCAGATTTGATAGAACAAGAACACCTTAAAGTCTTCCAAGGGAAAAAGACTTCTGACTTTGCTGCTGTTTCCCAACCTATTCACTCTCAAACCTTCACTGATTTCAATGTCGACTGGTATTCACCCACGGAAGTTTACTTCTTCAGCAATCGAGCTCCCTCTCAGTTGGTGAAAACTTTCACTCGCAAAATTGGTTACTTTCAAAAATCCGCCGGCACTCGCGTGGTGAGAGCTTTCAAAATACTCGCCACCGAGGGGGACCGCCGCAAGGAAATTTCCCATCTGGTATTTGTGGTTCACGGCGTGGGTCAAATCATGAACATGAACATCGGCGATCGAGTTTTCGGCAACACCTGCGCCATTCGGGAAAGAGTCACTTTCATGAAGGAAGAGTATTTTCCCGACAGCGAGCAATACGTGGAGTTCTTCCCCGTCGAGTGGCGAAGCAAAGTAGCATTGGACGAAGGACTCGTCGACCGTATAACTCCTCCAAATATCAAATATCTGCGGCAATTCATCAACACGTCTGCCATGGACTTGATGTATTATATGAGTCCAGTGTACTGCGGGGAGATTCAAGAGTGCGTTGCCAATGAAATGAATCGTCTTTATGCAATGTTCAGGGAACGAAACCCTCACATCAATCCGAAAGTTTCTCTCGTAGCACATTCTCTTGGTGCTGTGATTGGGTATGATATTGTCACAGGATATCTTCCTCAAGGATTTACCAAATTTGAGTTGGTCGAGCCTGGCAAGTCCAGATTGATCTTTCCATTGGACAACTTTTTCTGCTTTGGCTCTCCATTATCAGTATTCTTGGCCATGCGAGAGAAAAAAGGAACTCATAGTATGGATTTATTTCCACCATCAATGTGCAACCGTTTGTACAACATTTATCATCTCACTGACCCAATAGCTTACAGGTTGGAGCCTTTGTTGTTTGAAGCATACTGTCGAATTGCACCTGTTCCAATACAACCGCATAATTGTGTCAAGCCGAAGAGGTACAGTGAAATGCCTCTGGTCCCGGAGAGTCCAGATGATACGAATAATCCAGGCTCTGATGAAATCCCAGGAAGTCTTGATTCTCCCAAACCTACCGTTAAGTTGCCCGCGTTGCCTTTCAAGGGCGTTTCTGGAATGTCCTCCACCGAAGAGCCTTACACGCCCAATCCAGGACCCTCCAACGAGTTGGCCACGTCGTTTGACAAAGCGTGGAAAGATCGAGGGAAAGACATGTGGAATAATTTTTGGACAGCTCAGAAGAGTCCTCCGGGCAGTGTCAATCCTGCCGTGCCGCTGTTGGATCACAGATTGGACTACGTGTTGACTGCTGGAGCGACCGGCGCCCTCGTCATCAAGTCTGTGCTCGTTTCACATATGGCGTACTGGAGTGACAACGACGTTGCGTTCTTCATTCTGACGAGAATATTTCCCGAGCTTGAAGACGAGCTGTGCTCCGGAGAGAGACCCGAAAAAAGGAAGTACAGGAAGCGGAAAAAGACAAATTCTCTTGGGTTAAGGAAGGAGCGACTGAAAGATAGCGAAAATTGAATAAAGGAATCTGTTCGTTCGTATTAAGTGTATCGGTTCCCTACTCCATCCAATCGATAATACTGTTTTTATCCGGTTTCAATGCATTTAAAAATGGCGTGGGAACATTGAGGCAGCGTGATGAAGTCAGCAAGCCTGAGGTAACTCTCCCAGTTCCTCACGCGCAGTCTTGTCGGTTCTTGTTGGCAATTCCAATTAGGACAAACGCAATTCCTCAGATCCAGAGTAGGATTTTGCTCCTCGATTCTGGATCCGAGCATGAGTCATGTTGCCAGTCGGCTAGGAGAATCAGATTCCTTTACTGCAATCAAGTCCTTGGGGCCAGATCTCAAATTTATCAGCCAACCTGGGGAGCGATACGACTACATCCGAGTCCGATACAAATCCTGCAAAAACACTTACCGCACTCTACGCCTACTGTAAAGCAAACCCAGGATGTTACTTTAAAGAATCGAATATACATCCTGGAAGGACTCAGACCCAGAAGCAGCTATAGATCCGAGGCAGGAGTCTGTGGATCTCTTGTCTTTTCTGGTGAGTTCTCGGGCCCGTGGCGGGAGCTCGTATTACCTGTGGAGAAGGACTTCCCTTCCACCTCAATTGGACCCTCCACCTCCAAAGTATCGAACCCTTCACCACCAACCCCTCCCTGGAAGTAACTTACTTCTAAGTAACTACCAGGTAGTTCCTTAGATGAAACATACGACCTAAGAAACCTATCCTGGAACTACTCATCTCCTCCAACACAAACGTCGGTAAGAACTTGGATGCAGCATACTGTCAGATACCATTTGATTTGAAACGGAAACATCACCCTTTCGAATCCAAGAACACAGGCTCACTTAGGAACACGAAGTGCATCCAGATTAAATCCAATTATAATATTATATTGTTTTTGGGAATTCTTAGCGAAATTTCGAACATTATTTTTAACCGGAGGATTGATTAGGAGCGAACAATTAGCGGAACATTCATCCCAAGATAATGTCAAAACTAATTTAAGATTCCCAACTACGAAGAAGGTGTTACTCCGCTAACACGTTCCTGAGGAGTTTTCCGTTACTCTTCATTACGAGACGGGAATCGATCACAAGAGTTACACGTAGCTTCGCCCCCGCCCATAAACTGTCTGAAGCCCCTCACCGTTTAGAAATATAGTTATAAAGCTTTCTAAAGCTATACATCACTTAGAGATTTTGAAGATTGGGCTGTAGGGAATGACCTTTTGCAAGAGGTTTGAGCTTTGAAGCGATTACGAGGAAGGCCAGGCGGTTTGTAATGAATAAGACACCTCGACTCGGCTTGATGCCTTCTAATGCTTAACCATCTGTCTTCATTAGGATCCATAATGAGGGGATGCCACGGGGGATCGTCCGTTTGTGATCTGTTTGACAGGGACTTTGACACCAACGCCTGTAGAAGTGCCAGAGCTTCCGAAAACAGTGCTAATTTCACGCAAAGTTCTGGGAGTAGAACCAAAAACTAACTCTACGTCCGAAATAAATAAATAAAATCTATACCTACATTTAATTCAAGTAAATGTACTTATACTTGCATAGAGTTAAGACAGATTGAGGACTCCTTAGAATAGTACCAACCTTAAGAATGTCTGCAAAAATGACACCTACGTATAAGCCACTTATTGAGAACCCTCATTTGTCCAAACACTATACATAAATACGTTAATTGTATTCAGAAATTGTTTAAATAAATAATTTAAAAACACTATATAATTCACTGACCTAACTTCACTGATTAACTTTTGCATAATGTACACCAAAAAATAATAAATCCTTTTGTGAAGTTTGTAGTGGTTTTGACTAACCCGGTTTTCAACTGCTGGAAACCTGTTCGTCCTGCCACCCACCAAAGATATCATTACATTATGGCCACACAATATTTTTTTCTTAATACTTTTTCATAAATAAAAAACTAGTAGGTAGTATTTATACTACCTTATAAGGTTCTACCTGGACATCTAAGAACTCCTACCGGAATTGTATAACGCATGTCACCGTTTCCAAGGGAATTGATCGGGTCGATACCAATAGTGTATTGATAGTTCAGTGCCTCGTGTTTACGTTTAAGATAATTCGCCGTACTTCTAATTTCATAGAAAATTAATAAATTGATGGATTTATTGAGGCAATGTCATCTATTATTCGTGGACCAATCAAATCAATTGAATGATGCTAAATCAAATCATGGGAGAGCCAAGCACAGGTGTGAATTTGTATCGAGAATCAAATAGTAATTCCCTACCCCTTAATTGACGGTAGCGCTTGAGGCTCTATTCCGCTCTGTGCAGTCCACGGATATGTATATTATGGCGTTCTCTGGGTGATCAAGTCTGACATATATGCACAAGTATGGAAATCCCAACTGTCCAACAATAGTTTGGGGGTCGAGTGTTTGAAAACATGACCCACCCCACCTCGACGGGACAGTCAAATGCGAATAAATCAGCGGTGAAGATGATCAGGAGTTTGTTGAATATGCAAATTGGGGGTGAAAGAGGGGGCTGTATCTCAACTGTTGCAGTTGATGCTGGGTAGTTCAGCATATTATAACCATCGCCAGACAGATTATGGACAGTTCTAAAGAGCTTCGGAGGACCATTGAGCCTGTCAACGCGACCGCGATAGCCTAACTGATTTGAAACTGCCACGTGATTTAGAAGTTCGAAGTGGTACAAACCTAACCTTCATTCGCCGAACTATAAAAAGTGCTGATACTGGGGAAGGTTTTTTTCTTGGTTGTTCATATTTCCAAGACAATCCCGCGATCGGTAGACAGCCGTGTAGGCACAAATCTCCACAACTCCAAATTGCTCCAACTCGTGAAGAAGGAACTACTAGCACACAATCAAGGAGAATGTAAGTAACTTACATAGGAATAACTGTTATTCCTATAGGAATATAGACTCTTGGAATAGAATAATAATATGGTATACCATAATATTATTCTATTCCAAGAGTCTATATTGCAGCTCCTCAAGAAAGGAGAAAAATAGCACAATAGTGAAGAGAAAAAAAGTTACTAATTCCTCCCTTATGCCAGAACAGATGTGCACATTCTTCCTTCCATCCATATCCTTATTCAGAACCTTCCTTCCATGCACCTCCTGACGAAGAAGGAAAAGTAGCACAAAAGCAAGGAGTAACAAGGTTAAACGTAGAAAACGTTGAAAAACGCTGCAAATTGTACACAAGGGTTTATTATTCTTTGATATAGGTTACTTGTGCAAAAATTATTTCGGTGTCAATGGACAAGTTTTGGAAAAATTTTTTGTTTGATTTTTTTCATTTTTCAAAAAAAAATTTTTTTTCAAAAATTCCTTATTTTTTACTCGAAAAATATTTAACCTCCTGGGATCCTTCAAAGATCCCATTTTTAGCCCCATGAAAAACCCTATAGATCGCTACAGTGAAATCGGATCGTTCCGGGACCCCCGAAAATTGATTCTACGGCCAAAAATACTTCGAAAACGACACCTAACTCGATCCCATAGATAAAAGTCTTCAAAAACCCCCTCCCATAGCCCCATTTTAGCCCCATAGCGCCCCACGGGTTTGGGCGATCGGACTGAAAACCTTGCGGGCACAACTATGTAGATGGTAAACCAAGTATTTTGTCAAAATTTCAGATTTAAAAAAAAATTCCTATTGCCCAAAACGGCCCGGACGGCGGACGGACATTTCGTATTTAGAATGTAGACCTTTTGAAACGGATAATGTCAAATTTTGAGGCCGAACGGAGTCGTCGACCTCCGTCGCGAAAACATTGGTGTATTATTCCAAGACTAATAAACCAAAAAAGGCCTTATTTGAAGCCACTAAAAAAAGGCTATCGTTTTCAGATTCAGCACCCTCGAAACCCCTAGAAAAAGTGAACAGAAGTCGGCAGCTCGCAGGTTAATTTTTTCTTTTTTTTTTTGTAGACCAGTGTTATAATCAATAATTGTTATTGATATAATCAATAATTATTATTGATACTATTGCTTAAAGCAGCTCTTTCTAGGTACGTAACACTGGTTGTGCAACTCCAGTTTCTCTCTTACTACCCAAATCACACACAAAAATGTCCGGAAAAATTGGCGCCGTTTTGCTGAAGGCACCCTTCAATTGCTCTCCTTTGACGCAATCAGCAATTTTTCATTTAAACATCAACATTTGTATCGGATCCCAACCCCTACAGTCCACAGATGAGACGTCTCATTTGAACCAATGTTGGCGTCTAATGGAAAAATGTGTGAATGCATCAAGTGGGACGAATTTTCATCAGGTGATCGCACGTGTACGACGGGCCTCATAAAGTACATTCAGCTAGACAAACTGGGCAGAAATGAACAGAGTAATTACAGAGAGGTTCATACGTCTAACAAAACTAGTCGTTGCGGAGCCCTTGTAAAGGATGGGAAACTATGGAAGCCACCGTATGGAAACTATTAGGACAAACAGAGACACCCCCCATAACCGCGCTAAACAATTATTTATGTGATGAGGTGGGTGTACTCAAAATAGGAAGGTTACTTGTGGAAGCGTAAACAGAAACAGTACTCTGGCCCTCTACGCAATTAATTCCAAAATGATAAGCAAACACTGGACTTGAAGACCCTTAGGTGAGTGGTGGGGGACTTAACCCAAGCTTCACTTTAATGTTATCCAAGCACTTAACCCTCCGTCGTTGGTGAATAATTTATGGACCGAAGTGGCGGGCAGGAGGGTTGTCCACCCCAGGAATGGGCATACAACCTTAGCTAATAATCTCTCCGGTTACATCTTGTTCTGAAATGAGCTAGTAGATGCAATGTTGGACAAACTTTACAACTTTAAAAAAATTCCCAATTTCACAGTTTCAAATTTGATTGAACCTTGCAGAGTGTAAGAGGATATTATGGGTGGCCCCATGGCCTCATTCCCGTTCAAAAGCTGTTTGCTCGACTCCAACCAAGTCTGCAAGCAATGCGGGGGAGCAGCCGGGGTGGCGCGATGTGTTCGTCTAATTTACAGAATGTTGCCTCTGTAATTAATTTAAATTGTACGTCTTTAATTAGAGATCGATTGAAGCGCGGAAGGACTTGAAGCTTCTCATTAAGACTTTCTATCTATCAATTTAGCCCTTGAATTACTCTCTTACTCCGCTTACAGGCTCCAAACTGTTCGCAGGGTCGGCGGGAGTCCTTCGGCGGAAACCGTTTAAATCACTTCCCGGATACCGTCAGTTCTAAGTACGTCATGTAACGGTCTTCAGTAGACAATTTGTGGAATGATTAAAGTAATAGGTAAAGATGAGATCGAGGGCGGCTAATTAACCAGTTGAACCAGAAGAATTTCAAAAATAAAAGATGGCTAGTGGATGACTTTTCGAAATAATGACGTAACTTAATACTTGCAGGCTATATATTTTCCCTATTACCCAACAACTTTGTTAAATTCGTTAAAATATTGCTCTTCCCACTTCATCAACGCTCACTCATTGGATGATGGGTAGGAAATTATAACTCGATTGGGCCGAGTTCGTTGATCCGGTTCAGAAGACCATTATACAATCGATTATTTAATTGCGATTCATTTTCTTACGGGTGGGCGGGTCGAGAGCGTTAGCATAAATCGAATAAAGGAGTCTAATCAACATCTAAATGAAACAAGCCGGTTGCGGCAGGACATTTACAAGCGAACGACGCAACTTTGAGCGTCTGTGGTGTGTACTCGAATTTCATATAGATAAATTGTATCAAAGCATCTATGCTGTGATGATATTCATGTACAGGGTGACCAGGAAACAGTGAGCCATTTTGTTCGTGCTTATATCGCCATGAAAAAAAAAAAAAATAAAATAAAAAAACGCTGCAAATTTTACACAAGGGTTTATTATTCTGTGATATAGGTTACTTGTACAGACATTTAATTCTGTCAATAAAAAATAAAAAAATTTTTTTTGATTTTTATATTTCAAAAAAAATTGGGGGGGGTTCTTCAAAAATGTGGTTTTTCAAAAATTCTTTAATTTTTACTCGAAAAATATTAAACTTCTTGGGATCCTTCAAAAATCCAATTTTTAGCCCCATGAAAGTAGGGTTGGGTAAGTTTTGAATGAGTCGACTCAATGAATCGACTCTTTCAAATGAACCGGGTGAGTCGACTCGCGGCGTTCCAAAGAGTCGACTCATTGCTAATCGTGAAGTGTCTTAAAGGAGGGGGAAGAGAGTCGTCTATCCTCAATTCTGATTGGTAAGATACGAGTCGACTCATCGAGATTCGTGAAGGAGGGGTGGAAGAGAGTTGGGTATCCTCAATTCTGATTGGTTCCGTGGTTTCTGTACAGGGTACCAAGGTTCAAACTCGTGCGTATTTTTGTTTTCGTTGTTGATTTCTCTAGGTATTCTCTTTTGCTCTGTCCTTTCGGGAGTCGAAAGGACAGAGTAAAAGAGAATACGGGGAGTCCCTGTTTGTTGTTGTCATGAGCAGACAAAAAATAGCGTTATTTGGGATTAGGTGTGCTGATCATCTTCCACAATTTTGAAAAAAAAAAAAGTTTTCAAAAAACAATTTTTTTTAATTGACAGAACTTATTTTCGCACAACCTATATCAAAGAATAATAAACCCTTGTGAAAATATTTTACATAATGTGCAGCGTTTTTTCTTAGCATCTAATGCCAGAGCCAAAATGCAAAAAGAAGTTCATTTTTTGCTAGGTAATTTGGCTTTCAATACCCCAGTTATTTATTGGTTTTTCTCATAAAATTTATAAGCTCATCTAAATGGGTAGGTACATAATAATAAACCCTCTGACCATGGAATAAGGAAGAATTTCTTCCAGCTATTTCTTCCATGCCCTCTGACCATGAGTCGTCTCGTCAGCCGTCTCACGCATCAAAATCTCAAGAGTCGACGACTCAGGAAGAGTCACGATTCAAAAAAGAACCGGTGATTCTTCGGGAAATCACGAGTTGACGACTCGGAAGAGCTGACGACTCAGGAAGAATCGCGATTCAAAAAAGAACCGACGATTCTTCGGGAAATGGCGGGTTAACGACTCGCAAAGAGTCGACTCATAAGTCGACTCTTTTTAACGAATTGAATCGCGAGAATCGACTCCTCGAAAAGAGTTGACTTTCCCATCCCTACATGAAAGCCCTATAGAACGCCACAGTGAAATCGGATCGTTCCTGGACCCCCAAAAATGGATTCTACGTCCAAAAATACTTCGAAAACGACGCCTAACTCGATCCCATAGCAAAAAGCCTTCAAAACACCCCTCCTGTAGCCCCATTTTAGCCCCATAGCGCCCCACGGGTTTGGGCGATCGGACTGAAAACCTTGCGGGCACAACTAGATGGTAAACCAAGTATTTTGCCAAAATTTCAGATTTTTTTAAAAATTCCTACTACCCAAAACGGCCCGGACGGCGGACGGCGTACGGCGTACGGCGGACGGCGTACGGCGGACGGCGGACGGCGGACGGACATTTCGGATTTTGAATGTAGACCTCTTGAAACGGATAATGTCAAATTTTGAGGCCGATCGGAGTCGTCGACCCGCGTCGCGAAAACATAGGTGTATTATTCCAAGAATAATAAACCAAAATAAATAAACCCACTAAGCAGAGAGTGCCCCCCATCATCAAGTGCCCACGTGTAGGTACCCTAACTAAGGTAGGACACTAACTTCATTATTTCAAAAGAAATCACTTACTTTCATTTTTTGGGTCTGCTGACCCAGGGGCGACGACCTAACGCCTTCGCATCCAAGCGCCTGTTCTTAGTACCAGTCATCTTATCTTGCGTTTGTTGTTGCAGGATATATAATATATTATTATGACATTGTAGGTATAAGTGGACAGTTTGAATTCGAAAACGTTACACTTGGTCGACGGACCCACACCATTTCAATCGCAGCCCCTGGGTTAGCAGACCCAGTTATGTAGAAAATAGTTGATACATGGATTGATATATCACTATTCTTGTAGGAATAGTAGATTGAAGAATGACCACCTGTTGTACACATAAGACTTTTCCGCCGAGGAAATCCAAAGCCGCGAATTTCTCCGGCGGAAAAGGTAGATTGTGAAGAGCAGTGGGCAAGACGCTGCAGGCGCTTTCTGAGTAGGACCGCTAAAACTTCAAACCAATGAAAATGACACTTCCCGTTGCAAATTCTCAACGAAATATTTATCAAAATGTGTTTTTCACATTGGGAAAGGAATTTTTTTAGAGCTTAAAACCGTATAAAGGGAGGTCACTGTGAATTCTCTACTATCACCGTTGAAATTTAGAGAGTCAGAAACTCGCCCACAGCATTCATGAGGTCCCGTTAAATTCCAGTGAGTGTTGAGACGTAAGACGTTACACACTAATTTTCATTCCTTGTTCGTCATCCGGTTAGAGAACGTTGATAAACATTATTACTCCAAGTACTTTTACCTCTAGGAGCGAGCCCCCCCCCCCCCCAACCTTCCCTTCACATCGTAAGATTTAAATCAGGTTCCAACCCCTCCAACCCCGCCGTGTAATTATATTTTAATTAAGAATATAATTAATCCGGCCTTTGGACATAATTAAACGCTGTGGTTAATTTACATTTTAATGAGATCAACAAGAATCTACTTGGAAGAGGCAGCCAGGGCACGAGGTCGGAGCTCCTCTCCCGACGTTTGAGTCGAAAGTTCTGGTTCATAGCAATTATTGAGTTCATGAACTTCGTAAGCTGAGCTAATTATGCACGCGCCCTCCTCCCTTTTCCCCCTTTTGCGTCGCGGCATTCAAATCCGAAGGCGAAAATTTATATGGAGAAGTGGAACCGTAATTACTGTACAGCTTCAGAGCCTTCCGATCCGAATTGAGGTGCTGTTTACGTGAGCAGAAGGCACTGGAAGGTTTTATAAAGTCACGGTAAAGCCAACACAAAATCCGACGAATTCAGTGCACCTGTGTGTTGGTGTGTGCCTAAATGAGAATTTGTAGATGTGCCAGATTTATAGATTTTTTAACAATAGATAAAGGGCTTCCAAATGACACTGAAAATGCGATCAAAACATTGTTCCGAAGTTAAAATTAATTTATGGAAAAGAAGATTTTGAAGCAGGAAGAGGCGGCTACCCTTCTCAACCAAGGCGCCTGCCAGGGACTCCCTAGTGGCGCCTTCTACCGTCTTGCACGCTCACCGTTGAATGGAGAACCATGTTTTTTTATTGACTGTCTCTACCTAGTGGGGATTGAAATTTGACAGGGAAGATTTTTTTTCAGTATCACACTCTTGTCATAATTAGAACTCTCTTTACATTTATGACCGCAATTTTGCTCTTCCTTGAAGCTTCTTGTGTAGGTACACAGGTGGTAAATGGCTCATTTGTCCTTCACCAGTCCATCCCTCCCTAGCCCCAACGAAATTGTTGAACGTCTAGGGAGTGACCACAGTGGACAGGTAGGCATTTACGAGCCCTATAATGTCACTCCCTAGTCCAGTTTTTTTTTTTTTTTTTTTTTAAATTTTCATCTCCAAAACTAAAAAATAGTGTGTGGCAGCTTACTGATGTTATCAAGGACCGAATTCAGAAGGCATTAACAGCAAAAAATTTGACAGCTAAAATGTTAAAGAATGAACCTCAAATAGTCCCATTTCCGAAGAATGGCCCAACCCTCAATCACCACAATTTTACATTGACTCCATACCACCACCCTTTCTCGTATTTTAGAATTCTTTCAGGGGGGGGGGGGGGGGGGGGAGCCCTCGATGTAAAACCCACTGTTTACTCAGGAATGCCTTTGAAAAAATGAATAGACAAATAATGTTCGATGCATTTATAACCTTTTAGAGAACCCGCCCTTTCAACTCCGCCACACACTAAATATTCATTCCGAACACGGCACCTCAAGTCTGAAACTCAGATATGAACGCCTCTGATTCAAATTGATGGAAATAGAAACACAAGTCCATTTGCGATGAAAGCGTTTTTTTTTTTCAACCCTGTAAAAAAAATCGACGCTAAGCAAACGTCGAGGTTAAAAGTCCCGAACTCCGTCTTTTTTAATGAACTAGAATTTTTGCATCGCATCGATTCCTGTTGGGGAAGCTCTCCATACATATCCATTGTTTTTTTCCCCATGAAAAGCATTAATTGAACAAACAAAGTCGATTTAGAGCGCCTACTAAATCTGCCAAAAGGAGAGCTTGCATTACCGATATATGATGTTTGACAGAGAATACGGTTGAGGAAAAAAGCCTCCTGCGCCCGGGAGGGCATAAAAAGTGACGGACAAAAGAGAAAAACTGTGTTTGCAAGTTTTTCAACCGGGGTCCATACACGCACAAATATACCCAAGTTCGTGGAATCACTTGTAAACGGAAAAAAAAAAAAAATGCAAAAAAAGTACGCCGTTCGTGTTAAAAGCTTTTTTGAATTTAAAACGGGAAGTTTTTACGGATGGAGGGATTCCTGTATTGAACAGTGACGCAAGGTTGAGCGGGCGGGTACTAGGAGGCACACTGAGGTGGATTTTTTTTTTTGTCAAATAGAAAACGGTAATTTGTGGGTTTAGGTAAGTGTATTCGATTCGGAGGAAGCGCTGGAAAGTTGGGATCGGCTGTAGGTGAATTTTTTTTTTTTTTTAATTCTATCATATATAGCAGGGTTTCTAGCCTACTCCCCACCGAGCATTTTCACCTCTAAACTTCTACAAACTTGTACAATAGGCGTTTCTTCGAAATAACTTTATCGCTCAAAGATAAATTTAAAACAGGGCGATTTTCATGATTGGTAGGGTTAAACCCCCCAGTCCTCCGCCAACCACTTCCTCCTGCCTCGCCTTCTCAACATCATTTCAACTGGTCTCAATTAGTTCTAGGAAGATAGTCCAGTCATTAGGTAGTTTGGAACGGAAAAAATACCTGAAGAATTTTTCTTGACGGATCTATACGTTTTCGAGGGTGCTGAATCCGAAAATTTGGTTATCTACTAGATTCGGATATGGCTTCACCAT